>OZ038321.1:16554047-16936547 GCA_964035795.1 Pterobdella sp. o SKG-2022 | reverse complement strand
TGATAAGCTATGAGATGATTTTCATTTACATTCATCTGTTCAACTATATAATTTTGGTCTATTATATATATAATTAATTTTCGTCTTTAGACATAATCACAGTTAACAATGAGTCCCAATAATTCCTCGATACGCATCTTTATCGATTTTTTCAATGTTGTCCATGTTTAATTTGAGAGAGCTCATGTCATTCATTAATGTGTTGAGAAGAGTTGCTGGTGGTCTGCCTCTTTTTCTCTTAGAATTCTTTAGGGCTTTTTCCAAAATGTTTTTTGCTGGCGGGTCATTACGGCATATGTGTCCCAGCATTTTCAACCTTCTCAGTCTCACTTCCTGGTGCAGAGGTGATATGACGGAGTCGCATTCTTCGTTTTTCATAACATTTGGCCAATGAACTTTTTCCAGTCTTTGTATGTGCTTTCTTTGGAAGGAGTCTATTGAGCTTCTGATGCTTTTAGAGTCTGCCCAAGCACTGCAGCCATATAGGAAAATTGAGAGAACATAAGCTTTCTAAATTCTTCTTTTTTTCTCTATACTTATCCCACTCTTCCAAATTGGGTTTAATCTGTTCATCGCTAGAGTTGCCAGAGTTTTCCTTTTTTTGATGTCCTCACATGTACCGACGTAGCTTCCAAGGATTTTCATTATCTTCCACACAGTGTTCTCTTCATTAATCAGCCTTTCTTCCGTTTTACTTTTGTTGAGCGTAAGACCCCATTTGCGGAATATTGCTTCAATTTCATCTAGTTTAATGTCACTTGGTGAGACCAAATTTACGTCATCGGCGTAAATGAGTTCATAGGAGTTTTCTGGGTAGGTGGCTCTTATCTCTTTCATGCATGCTTCTAGGTATACCGTGAACAAGACAGGGCTTAGAGCATCTCCTTGAGGGCATCCTATGTTTGTGGTAAAGCTTTTGCAAGTGTTTTTATTGTATCTTATGGCTAAGTTGGTGTTTGTTAAAAGAAGTTCGATTATTTTGAGTTCAGATTCTGGGATTATAGTGCTTAAAATTTCTATAAGTTTTTTCCTGTTTATGGTGTCGAAAGCAGATGACAGATCAATGCTGGTTATTTTCATTGTACATCCTGATTTCACTTTGTTTTCAATTGCTATTTTATGAGCCCATAGGATGTCTGTTGTTGACCTAGTTGGTCTGTATGCTGCTTGGGTAATGGGAAGGTATTTTTCTATGAAAGGTCTTATTCTATTGAGTATTATTAAGGATAAGAGTTTTCTTATTGTGTTTAGTAAGATGACAGGCCTTGTGTTTACTGGAGAAAAAAGTTTGCCCTTTTTTGTTATTGGTATAATAATGCCATGGTTGAAAATTGATTGAGAAAAATTATTGCTTTGAAGTTCTTTGTTTACTGCTGCTGTAAGTGTTTTTTTCATATTTGTTCCTAAGAGTTTGAGTTCTTCACTGAAGATGTTGTCTTCTTCTAGAGATTTGTTGGTTTTCAGTTTCTTTATAGCATTTTTTACTTCAAAAATATTTATTTCATTTATTTTGCTATTATTGTATTGTTGTTTTGTGTGTTGGTTGTTTTTTGAAAATTTGCTTTTGTAATGTTGCATGAGGTCTTTCATCTTGAGTGGTTTTGCAGTTGTATTACTTTTGATACTCAATTCTTTAATAGCTGCATGCATTTGTCTGTTAACTCTAAGGTTTCTATTATTTTGAGTTTTGTTTCCAGTTCATTATTGTATAGTTCAAAACATTTATTTTTTATTTGAGTTTTGATTTTGTTCCTTTGTGTTTTGAGATTGTTGATCTTATCAATTTCTGTAAAATTTTCTATTAGGTTTTTTTGTTTATCAGCCAGTGTGTGTAGCTCGTGGTCTTCATATCTGTTTGATGGTGTTTTTTTGGATGACTTTTTGAAGCAAGTATTTGATACTTGTTTTATGCTTATCAAAATTTCTTCAAGTGAAGTTGCTTGGCTTGTTTCTATTGATTTTTTATAAACTTGATGGGTGATAAGATCTTGGAAATTAGGTTTGGGGTTTTTAATTTGAACTATCAACAAGTTATGATCACTCTGAGTAAGAGTTCTTCTGTATGTATTGTTATTCTGGCAACCTTTGTTATGACCTCCTTGTGTACTCGACTTATTTTTTCCAATTTTACTGTTGAACTTTCCACCTATAAACCATATATTTGATTTGAGGTTTTTCATACATGATTTGAGATTTATATAAAATTCTTCTAGTTCTTCTGGTTTTGAAGATGCTAGTATGTTGGTTGGGGCGTACACATTGATGATGTCTATTTTTTCCTTATTGTTTGATTTCGAGGTAAGCTGGTAAAAGCACACACGTTTTCCATATTCTGTTATTTTGGTAAGTTGGAATATTTTCTAATTATAACATATTCCTAAACCATAGAACTTGTTAAAGTTATTAACGGCCTTATGCTCAATAAAGTGTTTCTATCTTCTTAATAAAAAGCTTCTGTTTCGTTGAGAACCCACAAAAACGTATAAAATATATTTTTTTCTTAATTATAAAATGGAAATTTTATATACATCATCAAAAGTAAATTGCATCAGTTAATCAGCAAATTCAAGTTTTAAAACTAATGTTCAAAAATGAGTGGATGAGCCAAATTAATTTTAAGTGAGTATGATGAATATAAAATATATTTTACAAGACTAGTTGAAAGTTTATAATTAAGGAATTGAAAAATTTAAAGCAAAACAGTCAGTCATTAAGGTTCATGTTGTATCTTTCATACAAGGCCTTGGTGGTTGTTTGTTCCATGTTTGCTGTGAATGTGAAATATAATTACATATACTTTTTTTAAAACAATAAAAAATATAAAATACTTCTCTTATAAATAAGTTGATTTTAGAGTAAATGTATAATTACCAATTCTTCCAAGTATTGTTTGGCCATAGTCTTTAATGTCATTATAATCATGTAGCTTTTTAATGAAGAAATTCAATTCTTCTGCATAATGACCTCTTTGTATATTTATTTGTATGTATTCAAAAATTTCAAGTAGAACTGATATAAAATGTTTATTTACTCGTTTTTTAAAGCACTTATTTCTTTATCAAGCTCTTCCAATTTTTTTTCTAATGCTTCAGTATTTTCGGAACATTGTGAATTATTTTCTAAGCTATTCGATTTAACCTGAAATTTGATATTTCAAAAAATATGGATATACCATGAATAAATGACAAATAGCTCACCGGGCATTTGAATTTTTGGCTTGAAAGTCTTTTACTAAATATAAATAATTTTTATAGGTATTATCAAATAAGTATTAAATGAAAAAAGATGAAACTTAAATACTCACAGAGGCATTTTAGAAGGAATGAGTAAAAACAAATAAAAATTAAAATGAAAAAAAAGCATTAAAAACTCATACTAGAAAAAAAAATTAATATGAAACTTCACTGGTATTAAAAGTAATTTTTCTTTGGAAGACATTTTATGTTGAGTTTTCGTTTAGAGCGACTCCGAGGTTTTTCTATTCAAGTAATCGTTTGGCGTTTTATTCGAATGAAATATGTCAGATGATAATCAAAGTTTTCCACCGGATGCTGATATGGCATCGCCTGGACATACTCAAGGAAACAATTACGAACCTTTTGATGCCGAAGCATTATCGAATCCAAATAATTTCAAAAATGATCTGAACGGTAAGTCAGTTGTGAATCAATTTCAAAAAGCTTTCAACGATCATTATTTATTAAGATGTGAAAATGGTTAATAATGAAAATGGAGAAAAAGATATGGTAGTGAAAATGCCTATGGGCGATGTCAATATGACTGGTCCTCCAAGATTTGACAATCCTGTTTTCAGGTAATTGAATTTTAGGATTTAAGTTTTTTTAGTATTGCTAAAAATTTAAACTTTATACTTTTAACATAGCAATATTTTCCAAAAATATATAGTTTATTTTTTTTTTACAAAAGAGAAGAAATGAGACCAGGAGGTCCATTTCAACATCCAGGTTTCCGACCACCAATGATGCGAGGTGGACCAGGAATGAGAGGAGGCAACATGCCTCTCTTAAGAGGAGGTCCACCACCTCACATGGGACCTCCATTCAACAGACCTGGCTTTGATAGTGGCTTTGGAATGCCCAGGTTTGGAGGTCCAATGGGTAATCCAATGATGAACAGAGGACCTATGGGATCACCCATGAGACCACATATGCCTCCTCGACCTATGTTCAATGGTAACAGAGGCCCCCCTATCATGCCCAACATGGTTAATTTCTTCATAGTCATTCATTTCTTATTTTTTATCATAATTGTTTATTATAAGTTATAATTTTGAAATCTTTTTAGAATGTTACTTTATAACCAATAATCTAAATAATACAATTATATAATGTATTTATAATGTGTATCTTTTTTTATTTAAAGAGGCCTCCGAATGGTATGGGAGGCTTCCCACCAATCAGTCAGAACTTTCAACAGATTCCACCTACCAAACCACCTGCTCTTGATGCTAACCAGGAATTATGGGTTGAAACAAAAACTGATGATGGCAAGGTTTTTTCCTCAGTTTCTTTTTATATATTGGCTATTATCCAAAATTTTTATACTAGTTTATGGCATGATGCTTCAACTGTTTGTTTTAAATTTATTTTTTTTAATATTGATTTTTTAAATATTTCAACTCATAGCTTTTCTGGTTTTGTTGTGTTTATTTTTTATTAATTATATAAAAATAATGTTTTATCGTATAATTTTGATGCATTATAATTGAAGTAAAATTAATTGGGATATATTGAAAAAATTTTATTAAGTCTTCATTTTTGGATATTCGACTGAATATATTTTATACCACAGTTTTATTACTACAATGCCAAGACAAGAGAAACAGTTTGGACTAAGCCTGAAAATGTTAAGGTGAAAAACTGAAGATTTTTATTAATATAGTTATTTGACTGTATTTTACATTACTTGCATGCATGTGTCATAAAAGACAATAAATGAATATTTATTTCACAATCATCATTGTTCTATGTCCATGTTAGCATGGGTTGGATGGAAGTTTTGGACAATCAAGACCACCTGCAATAATGCTTGGTTCAGAATTTATAAAGATGCCTAATTTCAGGCTATGAGAGAAAAGATGTTGAACGAATAATAATAATAATAATCTCTTAATTAAAAGTTTATTCATGGTGGAGTAAGTGTTTACAAATATTATATTTATGGGAAATTTAAAATCAAAAATTAGTCCGATAAAAATCTAGATGATTATGCTGTCTGACATTTTTTAAGTTTGACTGAGACTCTCCTATGCAAGAAAAAACCTTTAAACATACCACATGAAGATGTGGTGTACAAAGGCTAGGTACCTGGTTCAAAACACAGCTGATAAAAATTTCAATAAGGAGGAAAAAAGGATGGATCCAGTATTTTACGAACCATTCTTTAACTAAAATTAATAATTGCATTATTATTTTTATTAGCTTAACTGTTACCTACATGACTATTTGACAATCAATGAAAATATCTTGAAGGTGGTGACTCAGAGTGAAGTGGAGGCCATGGCAATGAGTCAGATGCCCAACAATGCACTTAGAGGTTCCTTCTATCATTCTAATATTATTCAGCTCATTTAATTTTTAATAATACAATAACAGCAAATCAACCAAATAACCAACCTGATAACAACTTTCCCAACTTCAACAACCCATCTTTCCCCCCTGCCATGAGGCCAGGTTACTTAGATAAGAAGCGTTATGTTTGTCAATGTTATTTTTTGAATGATATGAATTCAAATATGTACTTGCTCAGGCTTTCCTTTCATGCCACCATTCTTTCCTTCTGGGATGAACCCACCAAACCAGGTTAATATTACATTATATAATTATTATTTGCACTTTATAATGCTTGAGTGAAGCTTTTAAGCATGCGTAAATGACATTGATGTACTTGAAGGGGTACCAATCAGCAGTGATCTCATCAGACCCCCAGCCTGTGAAGCCTCCAGCTGTGCTTGAGTGGTCTGAGTACAAGACTCCTGAGGGCAAGGTGGATGTATAGAGGTTTTTGTGAATCTATAATAAGGCTTTATAAAGTATGATTTTATTTAAATTTGCACAAATTATATTCATAAAAACTCTAGTTTTGTATTCTTTATTTAAAACCTTTTAATACTGTTATGTATCTTCAAGTTAAAAACTAAAAAAGATTTGCTTATAACTCAAAGATTATACATTAAAGATTAAAAAAGCATTATCTTTCATAAAATTAATAAAAAGAAGTTTTTCATTGGATAAATAGAATTGTTTGAGAATCATAATTTAGCATCATACCAATGAATTCACAACCAATCCCTGCAAGACATACTATTACAACTGCAAGAGTCAACAGTCAGTATGGGAGAAACCTAAGGTGCTTGTGGACTATGAAGGTGAGGGGTTTGAAGCTAAACATGATAAAGTTTAAAATGATGATGAGGTTAATTTATTGGTTTAATGTTTGTAAATGGTTTTTACGTAAAGGTGATAAAGGCATTGTACAATTGATAAGAATGGTGTTTGGTTTAATATATTCAAAGGAAAATTATACAAGTTACTGTAGACTAATTATAGTTCAATAAAAAAACTGTATTCTTAAATAATCCAACTTTTTAAGTGGATTGCTCATCAGCACAATTGAAACCACACAGCCTCACTGAAAAACTTTCCAACAAGCACCACTTCAGAAGCAACTCCTGCAATCACAACTACAATTGCAACAACTGCCACCACTACCGTGCCTCAGCAAAACAACAATAATATACCAGCCATGCAAGCTTTCCTTCAAGCTAACCTTAATCTCACCACTACCACCATTGAAAAGGTTTGCTATCAGTTGCTTCAAGATACTCATAGTGACTTGAAAACTTCTATCATATTTGTTATCATACCTAAAATATTTGATATATCAATCATTGTTATATAGTGAATATTTAACTTCTTCAGGTAGTGAAGGATTCAATAGCAGCCTTTGTGGAGGACCATAACAAAAGCAAGGTCACAGAGAATAATGATGTTGAAAACAAGGCTCCCAATGAGGCTGAGTTGCTTGAAAAGCAGCAACGAGAACAACAGCTGTTACAACAAAAATTACAGCAAGAGGTGCTTGAAAAGGCGAAGGAAGAGCAAAGAAAGGTAGTTTTGCAATACTATTGAAGTTTAACCACTTTTTTAAAAGACACTTGTTTATTTAATTGATAAATTTTTTAAAATATTTGTATATATGAAATACAATAAGAATGAATGCTCCAGTTATGAAAACAGGATGAACATGTGATTTGTTTCTGTTTGTTTCTTAAAGCTGCTGTAGATAGACACATTAAAAAAAAATTTTTGTTAAGTGAATGACAAAAAATATTCTAAAAAACCACTTCTGTATTTCAGAAAGAGGAAGAGGCAGCAGAAGCAAAGAGGAAGGCAGATCTTTCTAAGCCTGTCTCAAGCACTCCTGTTTCAGGCACTCCATGGTAAGAGAATGTGCAGTAGTGCGTTTTGATTATGCTATGAATAAACTCAGTTCCAATTTGTTGAATAATATTTTCAGCTTTATGATTGAGAATTAGTTTTCTATAATTGATATTCATTGGTTATTGAATGACATAATATGGTGGTTAAAAGGTGTGTGGTCTGGACAGGAGATGGTAGAGTGTTCTTTTACAATCCCTCTCAAAGAACGTCTTTGTGGGAGAGGCCTGAGGAACTTGAAGGCAGAGGTGGGTGTTGTCATTTATGTGTATCAAAACTCAAATGTCGAAAGTAAGTATATAATGAGCTGTTTTAAACAATGGGAAACTAATGAAACGAATGCAGGCGATGTGGATGTTTTGGTGCAGTCACCTCCAGAACAAGAAACTGCCAAAAAGAAGGTTACAGATCTCACAAATGATGATGAACCTGAGAACAAGAAGGCCAAGTATGTGGCATGTGTGTTCATGTACTTGAGTGGGTCATTATGTTCCAACTTATCAATCGAAAATTTAAAACTGATTTGAGTTTTAAGGGATATATACAAATGTACAGACTAGATAAAGAAGACAGTGATGTGATAATTGTGAGTGTGGATTCCAAACACATACATAAAAGCAAGGAATCTGCTATAGAAGCAGAGGTTAATTTTTTAGAGACATCTTATGTATCTTTTTTTATATTCAAGCAGAGGTTAGTATTCAATCAATATAACACCTACCTTAAAATTAATGAGTACATAGGTTTAATAATACTTGTTATTCTGGTAAATGATGTGCATGTTAGGATGTTATTGCAGGTGAAGGCAGCAAAGGAGAGGGCAGTGATCCCTCCAGAAGTGAGGGTGTCTCAGTTCAGAGAACTCCTTGCCGAGAAACAAGTGAGTCTAACTTGAAAGTATATGAGTATGTTTGTGTGATAAATTTTTTCGAAAATTGTTTTTACATTATCATTTTTTCATTAAATCAAAACTATTAATGGTAATTATCTTGAAAATAACCTTATGAAACTTGATAATGGCCACGTCAGGTGTCAGCTTTTTCAACATGGGAAAAGGAGTTGCACAAGATTGTGTTTGATCCTCGTTATTTGCTGCTTGCTTCGAAGGAGAGGAAACAGGTGTTTGAGCAGTATATGAAAGAGAGGGCTGAGGAGGAGAGGAAAGAGAAGAAGAATAAGTTGAAAGAGAGGAAGGAAGCCTTTAAGAAACTTATGCAGGATGCCAAGTTGACCAGCAAGTCTGTGCCTCTATTTAAATCATCGTGTAATTTATGATGCTCTACATTCTTCAATATCTTTTCACTAATAGATTAATCAATTTTAATTGAGAATTGCTTCATGAAAGTGTAATTTTTTATGTTTTCCAATTACGCTTGTACAACATCAATTTGACTATGAATCAATTGGCACCATTCAGATCTCTCTTCAATGACTTCGCTATGAAGTACGGCAAAGATGAGCGCTTCAAGGGCATCGAGAAGACCAGGGAGAAAGAAGCACTCTTTGCAGACTTCCTAGTGGAGTTGAGACACAAGGAAAAGGAAGAGTCGCGAGCTCTTAAGGATAAGGTACTGTTGTTTCTGTGTCTCTTCTATTTGGTGCTTCATATTTCTTTCACTTTGTTATGTATCCTTCTTGTGGATTTTAAGCAAGTGATGGTAGAGGTGTCCATATTTTGGTGTGTTATATTGGCACAAATTTGAAGGGTTTTTTTGATCTACACCATTTTAAATGGTTTTCAACTGTTATTGAAGATATTAAGGATTGAATTTTCATTCAGTTTTGGATTGACATTTTTATTATCTCACAACATATAAATATTTTTTAAAATTATATAAATATTTTTTAAACATTATATAAAAATTTTTACATTTATATAAATATTTCTTAACTCATATAGATATTTTGAATATTATAAAGATTACAAATTTACATTTATATAATTATTTCTTAAAATTATTTTATTTTCATTACCTTGAAGACATATAAAACATACTCAACTAATGAAATTTTGAATTAAGGTAAATTAATAAAATAAGCTAACTTAAAGCAATGATAACTGTATTGAATTATAATTGAAGTGTGAAAACACTGTTACTAAAGATGATAAGGATAGGAGAGAGAGTGTTTTAGCTAATTTAAGTAACCTAACACAACAGCTAATGAAAAGTATTAATAGTACATTGAAACCCCCCGATTAAATACGCCAATAAATTCAATTAAAATAGCCTATAAAGCAAATAATGTGGGTGGAGATATACCAGTGCTATTTTATCAGTTCCCCGGACTGATGTCAATCTCATTACGAATTTTAGTGATGTGAGTTTCAAGGTTATAACAGTGGTTTTTATGTCTTTCTATTCATCTGTGCATTATTTAAATTTTACTTATTCGAGCTTTTCTAGTGTGTAAATACATATAGTAACAATATTTTTATGTTTTAGTTGTCTTTAGATATAAAGTATTGATATAGTTAACCATTGATTTGGATTTTATTTTGTATTTGTCGGTTATTATTGCTATTGCTTATCATATTTAGTGGAATGAAAGTTTTATTATGAAGTTAATAGTATGGATAGTTTGCTTATATTGATAATGTAGTATTCTATAATGATCACTTTGATAATTTATTCATATATTTTTTCTTATAATTTATTTTTTTATTTTAATTTTTCATTTTATCCATTAAATTGTCAATACCATTTAATTTCAGAAACATTAAATTATTTTAACATTGTATAGTAGCCTACTTCAAACAATTAGAACAATCCAATAAACTAACCAACCACCATCAAATGATCATGTACGTATTAGTAATATAAAATAAAAACAATCCCACCATTAAAATCATAACAACACACATACAAAACAAACAATTACAAGCTCTTTAAGATTCTACGGGATTCGTCTCTTAAGAACGGTGCATATTGAATGCACCTTATTCTTTAATTAACATTGTTTCATTCTTAATCGCTTGATACTTCCGCATTTAAACGACATAAACGCGTGTAATCTTTTTATTATCTATGTCTTTATGTTCTACGAATTGAAAATATAACATACAAACAGTTGAAAGCAGGCTTTTTGGAGCTTTTGAAGGCCACTAAACACCTTGACAAACATTCCAAGTGGTCTGAAGTCAAAAAGAAAATTGACTCCGATCCTAGGTTTGCTCTCATCTCAATTATTCCATTCTCTCAATACTACTGCTTTAAATAGCATTTGTTTTTTAGTTTAGGGTTTTCATAGATGAAACTTATTGTTCATGAAAATATGAGTACATAGTATGATAAATAAGATTGCAAAAGCATTATATTGTGAATGTTTCAACCAAAGATACAAGGCTGTTGATAGCAGTTCTCGTAGAGAAGAATGGTTTAATGACTACACCAAGACGCTTTCAAAGGTGCATTTATGTTGCCATAAAGATTAACATGATTCGTCTATAAAAAACATGATGTTTTTTTACCAATATCATAAATAAATTTATATTTATTGGTTCATATTTTTTATTAGATTCAATGATAAAAGTTTTTAATCAGAAAAATAATTCAAATGTTACCAAAAAAAACTTGTAGATATCAGATAGCAAGGAAAAAAAGAAAGACAAACATAAGGATAAAGATAAATCAAAGGATAAAGAAAAGTCAAAAAAAGATAAATCTAAAGATAAAGTCAAATTGAAAGACAAAGACAAAGATCTAGATGAAAGTAAATACAAAGACAAGGATGAAGAGCACGATAAAGAGGATGATGGGACAGACAAAGAGAAGGAGAAGGAAAGAGAGAAACAAGCAAGAGTGGAGGCAAGTTTGAAAGAGAGGGAGAAGGAAGTGCAGGAATCGTTGGCTTCTTCATTGAAGGAGAGGGACAAGGAACGGCAACACCACCAAAAAGACGAGGCTTCACAGAACTTCTCTGTGCTCCTCATTGATGTGGTCAGTCCTTGAAATATACTCACTCTAATATCATTAGGATTACATTCCATGTGTTTATTGCCTTCGATTACAATTTTTATTTAAAAAATTTTTTTATAAATGTGTTATATTTTATTTTATTGATCAATTACATTAAAGATATTCTGTTGTTGTGCCGTCCACTTCATCATGGGCTCACATAACAAAATGGTCAACAATATATAATACATAAGCGTATATGAACAGATAAAGACGGCAGACATAGATTGGCATGATGGCAAGAAACTTTTAAAGAAGGACTCTCGGTACTCTAGTCTTAGTGACCTGCTCGATAAGGAACAAAAGGTGCCCAATTATTCATTATTTGTGTTTCATATGAGTTCTAAGTTATATCAACTAACTATTATTTTTAATCTGTTTTATTCTATTTTTCATTAAAAATGTTTCCGTCTTCATGTTGACATAACGATGGGATTGAATGTGTTTTTATTAACGTCTCAAACGTTTCATTACACGAAAACTCAAAGGTGAAACTATTTGAGGAACACATTGATGGACTGAAAAGGAAAGGCAGAGAAACTTTCAGGCGCATCTTGGATGAAACAAGTCAGTTGACCCTGACCACCAAGTGGAAGGAGGTTAAGAAACTTTTCAAGGAAGACCAACGCTTCGTTAAGCTTTTTTCATCTGATAGGGTTTGTGTTCACTTTAATAACATAATAACATTTGGAATTATTTCTATAGTGTTTGTCTTATGTTGATGAAGTTCAAATCATTCTAAGTTATTAGAATTTTTATCTAATTTTTTAAAAATCACTTATGAAATGCTCTTAGTTAAACCCATAAAGAGTTGTTCATTGTAATTTGAAAGTGTGAAAAATTTTAAATTTTTAAACTTGCGATGCTCACGCTCAAGCCTTCCTTTTGGGGCATAAGTCATCAAAAATTGATTGCACCTCTATTTTTTTCGGTTTCTTAAATTATTTTATCTGCAAATTAGGAGTATTTATTTCAAGATTTCATACATAATTTTTTAAAATAAAATTTCTTTGACGTAATAACCTTTTGAAGTTTTATTCAACTTGAAGTAATACATGGGAACTAATGTGCTTACAGAAACGAGAGCGAGAGTTTGAAGATTATATGCAAGAGCGCCTCAACCAGGCAAGGCTTGACTTCAGGGAACTACTGAAGGAAACCAAGACTATCACTTACAAGTATTATAACAGTTTCCACTATTGATATATAATATATAGTAAAATTTTTCAGAGACATCTTATGTATGTTTGGTATAGCAATTAAACTTTAAAAACATCAATCGAGGATTCATACATTTATTTAAAAGAAAAGCTATAATTTTTAATAAGTATAGCCTTATCATAAAACATTAGCATCATAGTTGCTAATTTTTAATGATAGGCTATACTTATCGAAAATTATAGCTCTTCTTTCAATTATGTGTATGAATCCTCAATTGATGTTTTTATAGAAGAATTTGAAGAAAAAAATTGAGTTAGCAGTAGATAGTATTCAATTCTTATTCTGTTTATTAGTAAGGTTAACAAACAAAAATTATTTATTAAATTAAATTCATTATTCAGTTTAATATATGAATGTAAATTGTAAAGGTCTCTCAAGATGACTGAAGAATCAGAAGTGCATATGAACGATATTATAGACGCCCTCAAGGTTTGTACATAGATTAATATATACATACAATTGACTGCTCCAATTAATCATTTCATTATTGATGGGTTCGTAAGGATTAAGATATATGTAATATTATTTGGTCTAAATTTCCATGGGTATTTGCCATAATAAACCATGTCAAGACTTCAATTCAAAGTAACATACTCATACCATCAATTATTATCTCACGTTTGGACTTGCCGAAAAATATATATATATTTTGATTAAAAACAATAAAGCCAGCATTGTAGTAACTTTACTGAAACCGCCAATAAACAGAAGGACAAGCGTTACTTAGTGCTTGACTGCATAGAAAAGGAACGAACATCCATTCTCATGTCTTATTTGTCAGACCTAGACTACAAAGGACCTCCACCACCACCCACTGCTACCGAACCAACAAGAAGAAAATGAAGTCTACATCTAAAATTGTTTATAAAGGATTATAACAATAAGTTTAGGATTTATCATGAGCAATTGAACTTTTTTAAAAGATGTTTATTAAGATTTCTTGAGAGTTTATTGATAAAAGGTGTTTTTAAATGTGAATAGAGCATTGTAGATTCATTTAACGATGATTAATTTTGTAGCAAATGGTACTTCTGGAACTCCCAAAAAAACGGTTTAAAGTTTCCCCTAATTGTTTGCCACTATACATGCCATGTTGGAAAGATACGAGACTATATCACATTTTATTTATTTCTCAATGCTGGTTTTCATGATTATCTCTTAAATTGACCTTGTTTATTAAATTATTTTTTTAATTAACTTTATTTTAATTATAGAGTATTTGTATAATTATGAGTATGACAATGCTAACAGGCTGTTTCTCACCTTTCAATAAACTCACAAAAATACCTGTACCTTTATCATGATTGGTAAAGTTAAAGACGACATCGGGCAACTTTTTTCAATATATAGAATCACAAATAATAAACAATATATGATAATTTTGTTTGCTAAAAATTTCTTAGATATTTTTCAACACCGGTAACAAGAAAATTAATCGTGAAAATTGGAGAAAAAAAAGATATTCGCAAAAGAATAAAACTGGTCGCAATTTAAAAGTCAAAACCAACTCGTACAAAAATTGCTTTAGTAAGCTTTTTCTCTGGAACATAATCAAAAGCTGCGCATCTTTTTTTTCTGTCTTAGGCTATTGTTTCTAGCTCGTTTTAGGTTAAGCTTTATTTAATCTCATCCAGCTTATATTAAAAGTAACAAAATCAAACTATCCATTATCCTTTTGGCAAATTTCAAGACAAAAAACATCGATTGTTTTTAATAAAAATGTAAATAATCTTTTTGTCTATCTATTATTATTATTATTATTATTATTATTATTATTATTTGTAGGGCGCACAGTTTGCAAACTAGGTTTGCTGCAGAGGCGCTGTTCTAATCAGAAGGGCTATGAGAAAGAAATTTGGCTATAAAGATGCGTCTTTAAACGCTTGCGAAAAATTTTAAAAGAAGGTGAAAGACGGACATTAAGTGGAAGAGAGTTCCATAAGTGAGGGGCAATATGCGAGAAGGAGCGATGTAAAAAAGGTTTAGAAGAGACAGGCTGATGTAGGCATAAACCAGAGTTGGAAGACCTGAGAGACTCAGGAGTCTGTCTAATGGAAAGACGGTCATATAAATAAGCCGGCTGATTAAAATATAAGGTGTTAGCGGTGAGCCATAGCAACTTGAACTGGGCTCTTAGTACGACCGGCAGCCAATGAAGGCGATCGAGACAAGTGTGAGATGAAGAATAGTAGTCGGCTTGAAGAACGGTTTTAGCAGCGCGATTTTGGAGAGATTGCAACTTAGAAATAGGACAGTTCGGGAGTCGACAAAGAAGAGAGTTACAGTAATCAATTTTTGAAAGAACTAAAGAGATGATCAGAGCAACGGCAGTGTCAAAGGGTAGGAACTTGCGTGCCTGTCTGATCGCATGGAGATGAAAGTTGGATGCTTGTATGATCTGAGAGACAAAGTGTGTAAAGTTGAGTCTAGAATCAAGAGTTACACCTAGTATCTTCAGTTTGGACGTTACGGAAAGAGTAGTGCCGTCAAAGATTACTTCAGTGGGAAGATTGGATTTGGAAAGGAGTATGGGACTGCCAACAAACATCACTTCGCTTTTGTTAGGATTCAACATCAGGTGATTGTTAGAAAACCAAAGATTAAGCTCAGTGATGCATTCAGATATCTTAGTGAGGCTGGGATGAGGATCAAGGTAAGAGGCGCCTGTAAAGAGAGTAATATCATCAGCAAACTGATGATATAGAACGTCGTGCTTCTGTATGATCTCGCTAATAGGAGAAGTATAGAGAAAAGAGTATGGGCTCAAGAACAGAACCTTGAGGAACACCAAAACGAAGGGAGACAGGGGTAGAAGAAGAGCAGCTTAACTTAACAAATTGCTTGCGTTCGGAGAGATAGGACTGAAACCAGGATGAAGCAATACCAGAAATGTGAAAGTAGTCTTCAAGGATATGCAGCATATTTGGATGATTAATGGTGTCAAAAGCGGCTGAAATATCTAAAGACACTAAGACGGCCGCAGACCCGGTAGCACAGATATTGCGGAGGCTGTCAGTGATGTACAAAAGCGCAGTTTCCGTTGAGTGATGGGAGCGATACGCCGACTGGAAAAGGTTGAAGTTACCCAATACAGAAACATGAGAGGATAATCTCTTGAGAACAACCCTTTCTAAGATATTTGAGATGGTGCTGAGGTTTGAAATTGGACGATAATTGGATGGTTGCATGGGGTCTAGGTTATATTTTTTCAGTAAAGGGGTTGCCTGCGCCGTTTTGAATGAAGTTGGAAAAATACCCTGTGAAAAGGAAAGAGCCGAAAGTTTGCATATAATGGAGGCGAAGATGCCGGAAAACTGCTTCAGCAGGAAAACAGGGATTATATCTAAAGGTGAGGATTTATTTGGGAGAGAATTGATCAATTTGATGATTTCGCCAACACTAGGAGGTGAGAAAAATGAGAGATTTGATTGATCACTGTCAGTTAAGGAAGGCTGATGGGGAAGATTAGTGATCGGTAACGAGCTATGAATCAATTCAATCTTAGCCTTGAAAAAAGTGCTAAAGTTTTCAACAAGATGATCATATTCCGCAGGAGTCCGGGGAGGAAGTGGAGGAGACCTGTGAAGTATGGAGTTCGCCGTTTTCCAAAAGGCTTTGGAGTTAGGTGTCGCTGAAGATAGCGATAGATTAAGATAATCAGCACGTGACTTGTTAATGGCGGCGCGGGCGAGTTTACGTGAAATACGGAATTTCTGTAAAAGATCATCAGGGACTTGCTCACAAAGCTTTCGGAGACTGGATATCTGTCTCTCGATTTTCCTTCTTCGGCGTTTGGCAGAGAGAGCATTTTCAGACAGATGAAAGTGTAAATGCAAGCTGGGGCGAAAAGAATCTATTGAAATTTTATTTGATGACTATTAAAAGAGTTGAAAGCTTTACAGTAGTCTTGTTCAAAAGGTTTCAATGTAAAAGTGAGAGCAGAGAACCGAGTATATGAGAGTGATGAACAAACATACTTTTGGGGAAAATAATGACTTGCTTGCGGAATTGTATAACTTGACGATTGGCGATTAGAGGCGAAATTTTCCATTAAAAAAAGACTCCCAAAACTTTATAGGTGTCATCGATCATACAGCGGAAAGCAAAATTGTTTCCATCTGCATTACCAATTAATTCACAAGATTGCTTCGTATCGTGTGAGCGAAAAAAAAGCTAAACTAAAATGAAACTAAAGGTGAAAAGGTTTTTAGTGGGCCATCAAAATGAAAAAAATTTCCGATGAAAAAGAAATAAAAACTGACTGTAGGCTGGGACACACCATTGCATTGTCAAATTAAGGGAGCAAATAATTGGGGTACTTATAAAAAAAAACACCTGGTGGCACATTAGGCTCTCAAAAAAACTGTATTCGTCAATAATCCAAAGATTTCTCACGGCAGTTTTCGAAATTATTTTCAAAGTGCATGTCACCAATGACAGCATCAACTTTGAAAAAAGAGTGGCACAAACTTTAGCAAAAACTAAAGTCTTATACCAATAACAGAAATGAAAATTATCCAGAAATACCTATTGCTGTAAAAGAAACTCAACACTGGATGTATAACGCTGCAACAAAATGGAAAATATTTGATTAGATTTTTGTTCATTTTCCTGACTTCAAAAATCCGGTCAATAGCAAGTCCCGACGTGAACGGCTTTTTGAGGGCCTACAGTACGTAAAAATTTTTTAACAAGATACTCCTAAGACCTGTGAAAGATGACCCAAATGTAAAGCAAGGAGACAAGCGAGTTTAGACAAAGCAGATTTTTCAAAAACCAAATTGCAATTTTGCTTATCACCTTGAAACAAACCTTAGAGTAAAACTCTTTACTGTAAATAAACTCTTTTTTGTAATTAATTCAACATATTAACAAAACTATCAAAACTTAACGAAGAAAAATATATAAAAGACATACCTAATAAAGCATGATGGAAAACTGACGCAACGATTTGATATGAAAGCAGTAAGTCGACAAAGATGCCTTGTTTCTCTATTTCTATTTTTGCTTGCTGTTGACTGCATGAGAAAAAAAGCGGAATGATTGAAAAAATTTATTTTAATGAGATATGTATGCACAATGAAAATATTTCGGCTTTGCCGATACTCTAGAATTTCTTTACTACAGCCACCATCAGATGGGAAATAATCATCAAACTTGTAACTAACTCTCTTATTTAGCATTATAATTTATCAAAAAAAAACTTCAATGTTTCAGTCAACACAATAAGCATAGAACCGATGAAGTTTAGAAAAAGAGCTCTAGTAATGTTATAAACCAACAAGAGGAACATTTTAAATAAATGAAACTCGCATTGAAAAAAAGCAAGTACGTTATGCTGAAAAAATCTGGAAATTCAATATTAATAACGAACGCAAAAAAAGTTGCTCAATCAAAATGCCGAAAAGACAATTGTCTAAAAACACAAAACCTTTATTTAAATTTGATAGCATGTCAATATCAAAAATGCTGGCCAATGACAGTAAACTGACAAGCGGATTAAGGCAAGCCATGAAAAAAGCTTGGAAAGGTTCATCATAAGTGAAGGACAAAAAGAAGGTGTCAAGATTTTTTTTCTTTTACGGGAAAGCATTTCGACTGCAAGCAGACCTGGTCTCTTAGAACCAATAAGTCGCCTTTCGTGTTTACTTACATGAAGAAAGTCTCACCCTAATATTTATTAAGCACCTTCATGTCCATTTTGTTCTCATCAATGTTACGATACACACCACCTTTTCAACTTACACGTCATTTCATCATCCCTTGGTTCCAAAAACCTATAGAGGCTTCAAAGTTGCTCAAAAAACAGAGTTCTCATGAAACAAAAATGGTCTTCAAAATAATTTAAGACTCTTGGAGTAACAAAAAAACCAACAATCTACCCACAGATGATGGATCGGCACACCCTTTAAAAACGACCCAACTAGACTAAGCGTCAGGCTTTAAACTTGAACCCTTGGAAAAAAATTCAAAAACACTTGGAGAAAAAAGCTGATCGATGGAGGGCGAGCTGGAAACAATGACATAAGTCAAACAACTGCTAATAGCTTCCAAAAAAAAAGTTAAGTAAGATAAATGAATAACAAAAAAGGAAAATTTCTTTTATTGATAAAAAAAATAATTTAAAACATTTTTTATAATAATATTTTGCATTATTATGTTTTGTTTTCATAATGTTGAAAAAATTATTAATTTTCATTCTTAAAAATAATGAGGCTATAAGGTTTATATAGTTTATTATGTTTCAATAATAATGAAGTTGTGGCCTAAAAATTCCACATATTCATAGTTGAAATTTTAGTTGAGCAAAAGTTTACTTTTAAAAGTTTTTAACAGTTTACATACGTATTTTTATTAAAAGCTATTTTCTGTTATAAATTGCAGAAAATCAAGTTTTTCGGAATTATTAAAAAGGTTTAAAAATTTATTAACATTAGCAATTTTAATAATTATTAGTAGTTATTGATTAGTAAAGCAGCTAGAAATTAATGCTTTGGAATAGTTAGCAATAAAAATTAATTCAATAGTTATTCAGATCGGTTTTTTTAACAATACTAGTTATTTGTTTTTTCAAATATATTTCAGTAAACTGACTTGTTCGTGGCAAAATATTTGATGATCAGAAAGAATGAATAATAAAAATGCCTGGTTGAAAGAAACATCAAAAAGTTCAAAAAATGCTATACAACAAAAAAATAATCATTTTTCAAATATAGATACCAGTAAAAAAGGTAATAACTTTTTAAAAATAAAAACTGATTTTTTCAATGAAAATAATGAATTACACACTACAGATAAGTCTCAGTTTGAAAATAATTCTAAAGAATCATCAGAAATTGCTGATAGTGGAGAAAACTCAAACAATAACTGCTCACATGTTGGAATTGATACAAAAATGTCTAATAAATGTGAAGTTTCAAAATACCAGCATGAATCCTCTGATGAGGATGATGTTAATGATGAGGCATGCAACACCATCATTTCCACTGTTCTAGGACAATTCCACACCAATGGTTCACATTTCTCATTCAAACATTCAATATCTATACTATATATCATTTGAAATGAAAATTGCTTTCATTTTGAATATTTATGTTAGGCTTGAAGAATTAGAAAAATGCTTCCATTACTGGATTATTTAAATTCATCAAATATTTTTCTAATTTAAATTTTGCATTGAGTGATTGATTTTTTAAATAAAGTTTTAATCAAGCGATAAATCTACATAGCTGCAGAGGGAAGGATGCAAGAACTGATCAGAGAAGGTTTGAGTAAGAATGTGTGTCTTGTGTGTATGGAGACCATCAAGAAAGTTGATGCTGTAAGCATGCTTAATTTTTTTTGGAGTTCTATCTTTAAATTTCATAATTTTTTGGTTTTTATAGTTTTCAAAATGAAGCAAATTTTAGATAAGTATTTTTTTATATTTTAAACTTTATCATATTATAAAAGTATCTGAACATCGAACCTAGTCTAACACAGAAATGAGTTACCCAAACACTTATTACTTAAAAAATAAAAGGCTTTTTGTAAGTTGAACTCACATTATCAAGTATATATACTTCAAGTTTGTATTATTCGATAATATAAGTTAAACTTACAAAAAGAATTGTATAATTTAGTTAATAAAGGTGTTTGATTCAAATCGTAGATGTATCTGAAATTCATTTTGTTTTGAAGATTATAGAAATCTACAATTCACTCATGAAAATGATAATTCAAATATGAAAGGTGTGGAACTGCATCAAGTGTTACTGCATGTTGCATTTGGGCTGCATACAACAGTGGGTGAGAGATGGGTGCAAACAATCTACTCCTCTCTCACAGCAACACTTTCCTAAGATTTCCCAAGCATGGTTTTGGTTAGAACATTATTTATCTATAGGGTTTTAAGTATCTGACTTCAAACTGCAGCCAAATTAGCACCCGAAATTCAAAGTTGTTTTCTGTTATAGCTTACATAACAGTAGACTTGGGTAAAAGGTATTACAAAATTGATATTTTGTTGTCATCGTCATTTGGCTTGTCGTATGATAATTTTTTTTTTGACAATGACAAAGCAAACTGCTCAAGAGTTAAAACGGCAAATCTTGACTGATAATTTTAGGTCGGACTGGTTGTTTATAGAAATTTGCCTTAGTGGTTTATTTTACAAATTAAGCTATAAATAGTATCAATAATCTAGGCCGATTGCTGTCAATCCCAGTTACTGGAACATGTACGCTAGTCTTCTTTTCCTATTCATTCTAAACAGATGAAGTTTTCTGAGATGGCTTTCTAAACATATTCTTGATAGGCAGACCCTAATGAATTCAAGACAGGTCCAAACGTTTGGTGCGATTACACTTATTTCATTATGTCTTTTGAGGTGCTTGTTTAAAGCCTCTGTTTGGTTTTTTTCCTCGGATTTTTTAACTCTTTTTTTGATAGTGTTTTTCCATAAAGATCGATCGCTTACCAGGTTCTCCCAATCAGCTGGGTTTATTGCAGTTTTTATCATTGTTCGATAAAGGACATCTTTGAATCTCAAACGTTGGTCTTTTTTATTTCTAGTGCCTGTGGACAGTTGCCTGTATAGAATATATTCATCAAGCATTCGGACAACATGACCCACTCAGCGTAATTGCATAGCCAAAATTAAAAATGAAACAGCAAAGAATATCACGCGGTCATCCTGCGATCTGCTCTGAACTACTGGATTTTTGCTAAAATGTTGTCATTTATATCAGATACCAAGCGATGGAGTATTACTTTCGCTAAAAATTTTCCTGCTATAGATAGAAGAGAAATTATGCGCTAATTATTGCAGTCTTTTGTGTCATCTTTATTGTTGTGGATAGGGGCAATAAGAGCATTTTTGAAATCTGTTCTGTCAGCCAGATTCTTGTAAACAAGTGATGCAGACAGCGTTCCAAAGTTTGATCTGTATGTTGATAAATCTCAGCTCAAGGTGTGATGCCTTGTTTTTTTTTTCATGTATTTTATTGCTTCTGGGGCTTCACGGAAACTTGGTGGATCATCCAGATGGTGGTCTTTAGAGAATTATGTTCAGAACTTTGCTTGAAAATGTCCCAGGCCTATTTAGAAGATCTTTAGAATGTTCTTGTCACCTTTTTGATATCTCAGACCTTCCGGGTAATATAAAAGCGTTTTTCTTATCCAAAAGTTGGAAAGTTCCATGCTTTGAGGGCTCATAGTACAGTAGTGAAACATACTAGGATTCATCTTTTTATGAAAACTAGCAAAGTGGAAGTTTTTTGAACCTGCGTGTTTTTAAATCTTTACTGTTTTACTTGGACTACCATCTTAACAAATTATACTATTCATTTTGTGTTCATATCGTTAATAGATTTGTATTTAATTTTTCAGTATTTATTTTTCAAGAAAATTTAATATTTATTTAACCATTCAGATTTATATGTTTTTATAAAAAAATAAAATTTTTTAAATAAATTTTTGACAATAGTTACGATTCTTTTTTCACAGTCCCAAATGTAGAAGCCAATACGATGAGTTTCCGAAAGACTACACTTGTTTCTGTAGGAAGCAAATGAAACCTACTTTTTCACCTTGGTTGCCTCCCCATTCATGTGGCCAGCTGTGTTACAAAGCCCTCGAGGGTTGCCAACACACCTGCTCGTTGCTCTGCCATCCAGGTTCTACACTTTCAATAGGAAAATTTTAATAGTATTTCCGGTAAATTACTATGTTTTCAGTTTTTTATTTTTTAGCAAATTTTCAATTTGAACTTTCTTATCAGGTCCCTGCCCACCATGCCCAAAAACAATAAGGAAATCGTGTTATTGTGGCAAAGGACAGCCGCAGGTTTGAAAAAAAAGTTATTCAAATTAATAATATTCAAGATACTTGAAGAAAAATCAATCATAAATTTAGGAAACCCTGTCAAGCATATGCAATAAAGCAGGTGAAGAGGTGTGGATCATCAGGGTGGACATGCATGAAGATCTGTCACAACCTCCTGCCATGTCGCCAACATACATGCACTGATCTCTGCCACCCTGGTTTGTATCATAAGATAAATCTAGTAATGTATCCATTTATTATTTTATTACACTCTTCCTCTTCCAACGGGCACTGACTTTCACCATTTCCTGTATTTGATCCTATTGCGGACATTTTAAATTTTTTTCAACCTCTCAACTTCTTCTTATAAACTAGCTCTGACCTTTTTACTTCTTTATCACCTTCAACCTCAAAACTTTTTTTTTCTTCTTTTTTACCCCGAGCACCCTAGTCTTGTTGGGTGCTCCTCATGTCCCCATCAAGACAGTCCAGTGGTCGAGAAGCTCAGCCGCTCTCGCGGGGTCGGTCCACAGACTCTCGGGGCCCAATGTGGTACTTTGGGGCAGGTGAAGAGGTGAGGGGTGTCGTGAATGTGTGTTTGGCAGAGTGGGCATGAAGGTGAGGGATGAGATGAGGGTGAAATTTTGTTGAGGTATGACAGGATGAAAGGTGATTTATTTGATCTGAGTTGGGCGAGAGTGCGGCGAGTGTAGTGGTCTAGGGTGGTTTCTGATTCATGAATGGGTGGGGGTTGCTTGCTGAGGATTTTGTTGTGAGCGGATGATATGTAGTCATGAATTATTTTTGTGTGTATTGTTTTCATGTTGTTTTATATTTATGTGTGAGAGGTGGTCTGGGTGGAGGAAGAGGGTATATTTAGGGTGTAGTTGATGTTGTTGTTGAATGTGGATTGTTTTTTGTATCTGGGGTGGGCTTCTTGTGTGGTGAGTGGGTGTAGGGGATGAGTGGGGTGGAAGGCTTTTTGTGTGAGTTGTGATGCGTGAAGTTTGAGATGGTTTTGGAGTGGGAGGATTTTGGTCTCTGAGTGGAGGTGTTGATGTCTAGAGTGCAGCCAGTGATTGTTCTCAAGGCTGCGTTTTGGATTTTTTAGAGTTTGTTGAGGGAGGTGGATGAGATGATGGGTGACCAGATGGTGTTGGCGTATTCGATGATGGGAAGGAGTGATGTTTTTTATGTGGTGGAGTGTTTCTTTGCTTTTTCCCCAGTGTGTTGATGTGAGGAGTTTTAGGAGATTGAGTGTTTTTTTGCTTTAGTGATGGTGTTGTCTGTGTGGGTGAAGTATTTTAGTTTGGGGTCAAAAGTTAAGCCAAGGATGGTAGGGTTGTAGGTGGTGGGGATGGGAATGTTGTTGATGTAGATGTTCAGGGGTTTGTTATATTCTGATGGGTGTGGTGTCATGAGAGTTGATGTGGTTTTGGTAGGGTTGATTCGTAGGTTGTTATTGTGAGCCCATTTGTGTATTTTATTGAGGTATGGGAGGAGGTTCTGGGTGACTGTGTTGATGTTGGGGTGGGATGATGTTATGGTGATGTCGTCTGCTTAGGTGATGAGGTTGAGTGAGCTCATTTTGGGGAGTGGCATGTCTGAGAGGTATATGTTGAAGAGAGTGGGTGATAGAACGCCCCCTTGCGGGACACCTGCTTTGATGTTTGTGTGTTTTGATGTGTGATTGTTGTATGAGGTGTATTGTCGGCGGCCTTTTAGGTAGTTGGCCAGGAATTTGATTATTGTTGTAGGAATGTGGGTGTTGTGTCTTTTGTGGATGAGTTGGTGGATGTTGACCGTGTCTAATGCTTTGGTCATGTCGAGGGCGGTGAGGATTGTTCTATGGGGGGGTTTTTTTTTATTGAAACCAGTGCGTATAGTATTATTGATTTGATGTAGGGCTGTGGTGGTGGAGTGTGCGGCTCTGAAGCCGTGTTGGTGTGTTGGCAGGATTATATTAGTGGTGATGTGTGGGAGGATGATTTTTTCTAGAGTTTTTGCTATGGGAGAGAGTAGGGCTATTGGTCTGTATGAGGAGGGGAGAGAAGGGTTTTTGTTGAGTTTGGCGATGGGGATTATTTTGGAGGTTTTCCATATTTGGGGTATGGTGTTTGTGTTGATTGTGATGTTGTAGAGGTTAGTTAGGGGTTTGATGGCTGTTGGTCCTAGGTGTCTGAGATGTTTGATGTTGATATTGTCTGGTCTTGAGGAGTTGTTATTTTTAGATTGTTTTATAGCGTGGATGGTATCTGATTCGGTGATTGTTATTGGGGTAAATGTGAGTGATTTGGTGAGTTTGTTTTTTATTCTTTGAGTGGGGTTGGAGGAGTGTTTTATGGTTGATTTAAAATATTTATTTAGTGTGTTGGCTTTTTGTGTGTCTGTGTGGGCTGTTTTGTTGTTGTGAGTGATGGTTGTATTGGTGGGAGTGGTAGGTTTTTTGGGGTTAAGGGCCTTTACTGTGGACCATAGGATGTGAGATTTTTTCTTGTGGTCCCAGTCGGCTTTCAGATGCTCTTCCCATTTTTGTTTTTTGTGTTGTTGAATGAGGTGGGTTATGTGTTAGTTGAGTGTGGGTAGTGAGGGATCTGGTGTGGTTTCGTTTCGATATGAGTGTAGTGATGCTTTCGGGGAGTGGGATGTGGGTGGGTTTTATTATTCCTTTAGGGATGTTTATTCGGTCTGATGTGAGTATGGCGTTTATAATGAAGTGGTTAGCTGTGTGGGGGTCTTCGTGGAGAGGGGTGTTTTTGAGGGTGTGTTCTATGTGTTTGGTGAATTGGGGCCAGTTGGCTTTCTTGTAGTTAGTGAGAGTTCTGAGGGGTTTAGTTATGGGTATTTTGTATTTGTTTTTGAATGTGATGAGGATGGAAAGATAATCGGAGTTCAAGGCTTTAAGTGTTTGCCAAGTGAGGTTGGCTGATATTGTGGTGTCTGCTGTGGTGATGTCGGGGGAGGTGGGTTGTTGATTTGGGTTGAATGGTAGTCGGGTGGGAGTGTTTTGGTTGAGAATGATGTGGTTTGAATTGAGGATGAGTGAGGTTATGAGTTGGCCTCTGTGGTCCGTGAAAGGAGAGTGCCATGTTTGTGAGTGGGCGTTAAAGTCACCCGTGATTATGGAATTGGGAAGGCTTGTGAGGTGGATGAAGAGGTCGGTGATTGAGTTGTCTATGTTGTTGGTGTTGGGGGGGATGTAGACGTTTGAAATGTGTAGATTGTTGTGTTTGAGATGTAATTTTGTTGTGATGAGTTCGATGTTGTTTGTGATCAGGTTTGTGGGAGTGGGGATTTGTGAGAAGGTTATGTTGTTGTTGATGTAGGTTAGTAGACCTCCACCTTTTTGGGATGAGGGTCTGTCTAGTCTACTGGCTGAGAAGTTAGGGATGTGTGGGGTTTTGTGTTTGTTGTTGAGGTTGGATTCTTGTAGTGTGATAATGTGTATTTTTTGTTTGTGTATTAGGTGGGTGAGTTTAGTTGGTGATTGAGTTGATGTTGAGCTGTATAATGCTGATTTTGTTTGGTGTTGTTAAAGGGGGAGTTGGTTGGTTTTGGGTGGTTGGTTTGATTTGTTGATGTGTGTGGAGGGTTTTTTATGCTAGATTGTGTATGTGGGGAGAAGTTTTTGGGGAAGGGATTTGATGTGTGTGACATATGAATGAGGATGACTAGGATTTGAGTTTGATGTGTGAGCATTTGAGGTGAATCCAATGAGGGGTGGTATGATTGCATTGGATGGAGGTTTGATATGAAATGATTTTAAATGTACATATAGCACAGTACCACATGGGTCCCAAGTTGCTTTCCACCTCTCTTGCGAGAAGCAACTGAGCCCTTTTCCACCAGTCCGGGTCTTGGTGGGGGCAGGTCATAAAAAATATGGCCTGATCTTGAAGAGAGAGAGGACGGAAGGTGTTGAGACAGATTTGGTTCTCTTGGGACACATCCCGACCACGTGTAGGCCTGCCTCTCTCGGGACACCTCAAAACTCTATTCCTGCTTCATGCAATTGCCACTCTTCTCAAAATAGGGCCCAACCATCTCAAACTTCCTTGGTTCAACAATCATCATCAAAATTCAATTTACTTATCAACTCTTCTGTGCTCATCCCACCAACCAGCTGAACATCACACATCATTTAAAGCATCCGTCTTTCTGCTTTTCTCAAATTTCCTTTTCTGATAGATCTTAGCACCAAAATTTTTCGAGTCATATGTTTTAACAGGTCTCACACATGTTCTATAATTTTTCTTTCCTATTTAATTTGTTTCTTTCCACATAACATAGGAGATATACTGTTTAATGCCTTCCTGTCCACAACTACCCTATATATAACAGCTAATTCATTTTTAAAACACCGTTTTATATGTTTCTTAGATAACAAAAATAATCCACCTCCACTAACAGTCTCAAACAACTATGAAACTATTATATTCTTCAATTATACCTTTTAGACAAACCCTTCATTCAAATGTCTACTCATTCTGCAAAAAAACTTTTCACTTTAACACACCGTGCATGGACCCACTTCTTACAAATATTACACTCCACACAATAAACACAAGCATTTTTACAACTTTCGACAGGAATGATCTTTTTTTATTGTTGTTGCTCTATTTGTACCCTTTTTTTGTCTAGATGGGTATCAAATTTGACTTTTCACTACATTGTGTTGAAAATATTTATGAATACTCAAGGAGAATGTAATGAATGTAAAGTCAAAAGAGCTACAAAATGTGTGTGCGGCAAGGAAGTGAAGGAAATGTCATGTGGTGCGGCAGATTGGAATTGTGAACAGGTAAAAAATTTGATGGTTGGAAATAATAAATAAATAATCTGAATTTTTATCGAATTCATTTTGCTGAATGGTTGATATCTTAACGGAAAATCTCAAAAAATAAAGAAATATAATGAAAAAAATATAAATTTATGAATGTTCGATAAGTTGTTGATTGGAATACCTTTGTTATAGGCGTTGTTATAGTTCACATTTAGTAGCGCCCTGTGAACCATATAAATTGCGCAACCAATACCCCGATCAGAGGTGACCTAACGGTCGAATTACTTAATCATTTTGAGTTATTTTTTTTAAATGATGCTTCTTTAGTCTACTATTTATAAAGGTCTGTGACAAATTATTGGATTGTGGGTTGCATCATTGTCAATCAGTGTGCCACCACGGGGATTGTCCTCCTTGCTCCAAAACATGCCCTTGTGGCAAGACCCGTCAGTGACATTTAATATTCAACGAACTATCTTTCAGAGTATAATGTTTATCTAGCAGAACATTTTATATTAAGTCGTAGAGCATTTTTCGTTGATTTTGTGAGCATGTATAATTGTGCAGGGTATGATGAGCAGTGTGGCAAAGGAGGGATCCTGGTCTGCTGTGAGGTTGGATATACTGGTGCATTAAATAAATTTTTTGATTAACTTTGTTAAATTTTAGTTATATTATTTTTTATTAAAATTGCAGAAAATCATATATACATTTTGTGAATATTATTTTAAAACATTAAAATAGCTTCGTTTGTTAAAATCTTCTGTTGTAAATCTACCAGCTATAATCTTTTAAACTTTCATCAAGTATTTCAAGATATGTGAAAAAAAATTTTGTTTGTGCAGGTATGTGGCAAGCAGTTATCATGCAGCAAGCATACGTGTCCAGATCTGTGTCATGCAGGCAACTGTGCTAGTGTCAGTTCGTGTGTCTGTCTTTGTATGGTTTTTTGTGTGTTTCTTGCATTTTTTCTTATTGTGTTGGTATTTATGCATTCACATTAAAATGAAGTCTTAATTTTTATGTTGAATTATCAGTGTAAAAACTTAGTGAGAATGAGATGCAGATGTGGCAAGAAAGAAAAAGAGGTTGGTAGGGAGCTTGATGTTTAACTAATTAATGAAATTTTTTGTCTTCCAAAGTCTGATAATGTTTTAAACATTCTTAATAATAAGTTACCTTTCATTTCTAAAAACTCTTAATAGTAATATCAATTGAATTTTTATTTGAAAATATTTTTTAACTTTCAATTTTCAATACTAATGAAGGTGGTATGTGGTAAAGAATATTTTTGCGACATAAAATGTTCTGGTCTCAAGTCTTGTGGTGTGCATGTGTGCAAAAGAAAGGTTACCAGTCTGTTAACACTGCATTCGTTTATCATCGTAGGTTCAAAAAACGCATTTAGCACATTTTTTTTATTGACACAAAGCTTCTTGATATATTTTATATAGAAGAGGATATAAAACTTATCGGAAAGCTTTGTGTCAAGAAAAAAAAACTTAAACTTTACTGTGATTTTCTAATCCACGTTTTATGACAAAAGTTCACACTTTATCGTATTCAAGTCATTATATACTTTTGACCATTTTTGTTTATTTATAGAGTCCCTCTTATACTAATAATGGTTTTTATATAACACAATCAAAGTGTTGTGATGGAAACCATGGCGTTTGCAACTTCTCGTGTGGCAGAATGTTGTCGTGTCGGCATCACAAATGTAACAACACTTGTCATACAGGTTTGTATATACTTGCTGATTATCGTCATCAACAACACAAACCCACGAAAAATATAAACAAGATTATATTGATGTCGACTTTAAGACTTAACGTGGCATAGAAAACTTTTTTTAGTCTAAGATTTAGTGACCGTTATTTAAAATATATATTATAATCATAATGATAATTCTCATTGAGCTATTTTGTTCATGTAAATGTAATAGGTGCCTGTTACCCTTGCCCACTGATGACTACAATCTCGTGCAACTGCTCTAAGACCTATGTTAAGGTTTTGTTCAGTTCTAAACTTGAACACATACACACACAAACACACACACCCAGGTACCTTGTGGAGCAGAGAGACATATGAAGGCTCCCAAATGCCACCTACCTTGCCTGTATGTGCTTCCTGGTGTTTGTCATTGTTGATGTTTTCATCGCAATATTTTTTATTAAATTTTCTCAATTATCTCATCAAATATTCTTTCATCATATAATTTTTAAACGTCATTCATAAATGTAGAAATACTAAAATATTTGATCCATAAGATATGTTGTGCCACAATTAAATCTTAAAAATGAAAAAGTTCAAATATCAACTATCACGAGTCATCCTGTCTCACTAATCAAGACGTTACAACTTGGATCATTCCATGAGTTTTTCTTCATGCATATAAATAGAATGCAACACTACAGCATTCCACCCGTGTGCAAGCACCCCAGAAGAACAGCCCACCAGTGCCACTTTGGTCCCTGTCCCAGGTATGCTTCAACATGCACTGCTTCAATCCATCTTTTATCGTTTCATATTAAAATGTGTTTTGCGTTTTTTTAATTATATCTAGTTTAAAAATTTTATTAAAAAATGACGCTAATTTTCGAGGGGCTTTTCCATGTATTAAACGTTATATTTATTATATAAAAGCCTTTTTAAAAAATTCTATTTTAATGTTTTTTTCTAAAAATTTCATTTACACTGTATGGGAATTTTCTGTTATAAACTCGATAACCGTGACTTCAGTAGCAGGCAACGACAAACTGATATTCCATTAGCGTCGTCATTTGATTTAACTCATGATCCTTTTTTTTTGACATCGGCAAAGCAAATTGTCTGAGTTTGGTGAAGGCGGGTCTTGAATTTCGTTAATTTCAAGTTGTATGGCAGTTGGTCGGGCTGGGAGTCTATAAAAATTTCTTCAAAAAGAATGACTTGTTGTAAGTTTCATGATATAATAGCATCAATAATATAGTCTCACTGTCGCAATTACTGGGACATGCACAGCAGTATAATCTAATTTTTAACCCTTTTTTTCAGAATTTTTTTTTTGTTATCTGATTATTTTAGCAGGAAAAACTAATCTTGTTGTCATTTAAATAATTTTTATAAGAAATGCGTTTTTATAAGAAAGGATTTTTTAAAAAACGCTTATTCAGAAATTGAGCTAAAATTTTCGGCAAGTAAAACCATATCATAATTATTTATGAATTACGATAAGCAAATTATTTGAACACTAAAGGTAATTTTATTAAGTACAAAGCTTTTCGTTAACAAAGTAACATTATTTTGATAATAAAAACGCATTTCTTATTCAGTATTTAATTTGGCTAAAGAAGATTATTATGTAAGTACGGTATGGATTTACTTGTAGAAAGTGTTAGTTCAATTTCTGAGTAAACGTTTTTTAAGGAAAACTTTTGACTGATTAAAGTTATTACACGAAAATCAACATTTAAATAAATATTAAACCTTTTATTTCCTAGGTACAGTTCATTTTCATCACATCTTCCCTCTCATCAACATGAAGCATCGACCACACAGGTGCACCCAGGAGTGTGGTCTCGAAAGGAATACATGTCGACACGCCTGCACCTCTCCCTGCCATACTGCAGTGGAAGTCAAAATGAAGAAGGAGAAGGTGGCTGGGCCCTGGGAAACTAACAAGGTGCCATTGAGTGTGTGTGAGACGAAGATATTGAAGTGAAAAAATAGCCAAGCCATATTCAACGTTTACAAATTTGTTCATATATTACTATACCTCAAGAAAAGATGGGAAAAATTTGAAGTAAAATCTAAATAGATAATTTTTCGGAATACTTTTTTTCTAGTTGTTCTGTCACTGTTTGTTTGCTAGATGTTTGTCTTAATTTTGTGTCATTGTATCATGTTAACGTTCATATCAGAATTCATGTGTTACTTGTTTTTTTGGAACTTCGATTAATTTATATTTATTGTACGGCTGCTAATTCATCAATATTTATCTTTTTAAATCCAAGGAAGGTTTTTAATTTTATTCTTGAACACTTAAACACCACAATAGTTGTGTGACCGAGTGCAAGTAGTGGACCTTCCTTGTCCCCCATGCTCCGTCCCTCTCACGGTGTCTTGTAAGGGGAATCATGAGGTTAATCATACCTTTTTTTTGAGTTATCATAAAATCAATGCATTTGAAACTTTCAAGGAGACTCAGCTGCCGTGCAGTGAAGCACGAAAGTACTCTTGCCACCGACCATGTGGCAAGTCTCTTCTCTGCGGCAACCACACATGCCAGCTCCAATGTCATGAAGCAGATCAACCATGTGAAGAGTGTTCTGACATGTGTCAAAAACCTCGCAAATGTGACCACCCTTGTCTGTTGCCATGCCACCCTGGTGTCTGCCCACCATGCAGTCAGATGTGCAAGATGCGGTGTCACTGTGACATGGTGGTTCTCCACGTGGCTTGTCTCGATTGGTGTGGTGCTGACCTGCAAATCAGAGAACAACTCAAAAGCTGCTCTTCTCGTTGTCCTAAATTGGTTTGTTCATATTTGATTATATTTTGAGTGGCTTACATGCAATTTAAAAAAATGTTTTTAAAGTAGTATAAATTAACATTGTTAAATATAGTCGTGAAAATAAAAGGTATACACCAACCACAACACAGTTGTCATGTGGGCACGCCTGCAGACTGACATGTCATTCTGGCAAGTGCTCTGAAACGAGACATTGTGTGCACAAAGTTAAGGTGCATACCGCTTTTATAAGAAATTCTAAAAATAGTTGAAAACCATCAAATTATCATGTAATGAAATTTTGATCAATTGGTAAAAGGAAATGATATAAATCTGTCACTAATGCAATTTGATTTCATCAGTGTTCATACTACGTTGTTAGGTTCTGTGCAAATGTGGCCTCAAAAAGGTTGTTGAATGTAATGCGAAGCAGCAAATCCCCGTTCAGTGTGATGATGTGTGTGAAAAAACTAAGGCAAAAGCTATTGAAGTTAGTCTTTGTTCTAATCACTTATCACTAATAATTTGACAGATACATTCTCTCAAGACAATAAATTTTTGGTTTTTATTGAAAAATTAAAAAATAAATAATTGTTAAATTTTTAAAAAATTATCTATTAAACTTTTATTATATCCTCAATTTCAAAATAATTATAAACTTTCAATTTTACCCACTTTTGAGTTAGTTTTGAAATTTTTCTTTTTTCATTTTTACCAGTATAAACTTTCAAACTTTATGTTCACTATATAGAAGGCAAAGGGTTTTAATGGAATAATTTATACGTTCATCTCATTTTTAAATATTTGATATTATAATTACAAATTCAATGCATTTGATGTTTCATCGTTTTATTGTTTTTCATACCACAATAATGTAAAGTTAATATACAATTCAAAGCAAAAAAATGGAGAAAAACGAAAAAAAGATGAATTAGAAGGCCACAAGAATAGGGAAGAGGTAGAGGCATTTGATAGGGGGATAAAAGGAGGTAGAAGACGCATACGAAGAAATTTTTCATCCGGTGAAAATGAAGATATTTCTATTTTTAGAATACACAAGAACAAAATAATTATTTCAATCATCGTTCTTTTTGTCTCATTTTTTGTTTACGAATTGCTTATTTTGTAGTTCCAGTTTTGTTTAAATTTATTTTATTGTCCAAAAAAATTATTTCAGTTGTTTTAATTTCAATGTGTTGTTCACTAAATAATAACTTTCCTAAGCTTTATTATTGTTTTAAGGATTTCAAGATGAAAATTTTGGATGTACAATAAAATAAATATATAATTAAAGCTTCATTATGAAATCAAATAATAATCTGAAAACTATTGTTTCTATTTAGGCTGTCATAAGTTTGTGAATGTATGTCAAGATGTATAGTGTTCTTTATCCTGTGGTTCGTAATGCGCAGTCGAATCAGAACACACAAGCCACAACCTCACAAAAACATATTTGATTGTTTGACAAAAACTCACAAAATAAATGAAAAAATTTATTCGGGTATTATTTTTCATTAAATAATATTTATATAGAAAATTTTGTTTCATAATAAAAATGAGCTAGAATTAAACGCTCAAAACGACGATTTATTGTAGCATAGCTCATCCAGGAGTGTTATGCTTGCGGAAATATAGCTTACGAATTGAAGCTTGCGGCGAGCGAAAAAGCTTGCAATATTTTTGTTCGGCCAATACGATCTTTATTGTTATATATATCATATAATATATTTTAAAATAACATACTAATTTCTATCTTTTTATTGTTTTTTAAAATTTTCAAATACATAAAAACTTACATAAACTAACTTTTGAACAGTTATTTCATTTGTAGTTTTAGCTCTTTTAAGCGCAATGGTACGCGTAGTGCACTACCATTCAACCCCTTACCAAAGTCGTACTCAAGTCTTTTGGAAAACGCGATTTTCATAAAAATAACAGCAAATGAAATCAATTTTTCTAGATATTATCAAAAGTCGATTTGAGCTTATTAAAGTTTTCAGTTTTAGTAAAATCATAGAAATTTTGTATTATTTCATCATATCTGTGTATTCGGCATTTAGAGTGCTCAACAATGGTGCTAGTTCAAAGCATTTCCAAGTGACCAGCAGTGTAGAGCAAGGCTGTTTCTTTGCTCCAACACTGTTCAGCCTGATGTTAGTAGTAGTGTTGACGGAAGCTTATGAAGTTGGCATCCCCATCGATGCCATAAAAAACTATACAATCTCCGATGTTTACACTAAACATAGAGCTTTTCTTTGCTGATGATTTTGCATTCAAAGCTATTATAGAGTAAGTGATACAACAGATGTTAGATCAGCTTTCATCATTTTGTAACAATTTCAGTTTAATCATCAACACAAAAAAATGATGGTGATGTTTCTCCTTGCTCCAAAAACCCTTCCCACAAACCTCGCCCTTTATTGATGAGCAAGAAGTTACAAGCCTTAAAAATTTCATTAACTAGGCAGTAACCGTTGCTTATATACTGACCATAGATAAAATAAAATTTAAAAAAAATAATAAATAAATAATAATAATATTGAAATAAATAAAATTTTGAAAAGAATAAGAAAAAAAAATAATGAAAAGAACAATTTGAAAAAAAAATTAAATGACAGTTCTAACAAAAGATTAATCGAAATAATTTCTAAAAAGGTTTTTAATGTCTCTATGGTCGTTGAGTGATGTATTAAACATTTTGATGAAAAAAGCTTTCAAAATTCTTTTTTTCCTCCAATCATCCGGGGCTCTGCTCAGTACTTTCCACTCAAATTCATGAAAGGGATTTGTTGAAATGTGTTTGGCAGGTTTTGATATGCCATTTGTTGCCCTGTGCTCAGCCCATTTAATAGATGCATTGCTCTTGGTCTCGCCTACATACGTCTTCTTGTAACTACACTCCCCATCATGAATGACACTGTGGACATGGGTATCTATGAAGAAAAAGAGATCTCTAAGCTTATGTGTCACCCAAGAAAAAAAAAATTAATTTCATTGCTAATGAACGAATTCAATTTTTCGACGTATTTGAAAATGCAGGATTCGTTTTTCGGACAAAATGGAATCTTGAAATGAATCTTCTTCCTGCTATCTTGGAAACCCTCTGTGAAAGAGCGATCTCTTTCTCTAGTTTCAAATGCCTTATTAAAAAAAAGATGAATTTAACTGGAAAACCTGCCTGTATGTATTCATCCTTCATTACTTCCAGTGTGTGTTTGAACTCCGATCCAATTCTCCTAGCCCTAAGCAAATCTTCTTTAATCATGTTTCTCTCAAGTACTTGATAATGTTACTTTGTTAAAGAAAAGCTTTGTACTCTATAAAATTACTTTTTGTGTTCAAATAACTTGCAGTATTTACGTTGGCTAAAGGTTATAAATATAAACCTGTTAAAAAACTAATTTTTTTGTGGTTTCGTCTGTGTACATTTTATTAAGAAATTTGGCTCAGTTGAAAAAAAAGCGAAATCATTAAAAAAAAATTATTTGAAAAATGAAATAGTTTCCAATCATGAAAAATATTTAATAAATTTTAAAAACAAAATAATTGATCCAACACACTATTCCACTTTTAATGTGTCTTTCAAAGTTGCCGTGTTCAGCATTTTTATAATAAAATGGATTTTAAAAGGCACTATAAAATAAAGAAAAAAATGATGGGAATAAATAACACAGTGAGTTTAAATATGAAAATATTTTATTTTTCATCTATTATTAATTAAGGTCAAATCTCAGATATAAAATGTTGCAAAATAGCTTTAAATGTAAGCTTTGAAATTATCTTAAATTAATTTGATTGCTACGTTGAGTATCACAAAATTCATTGATTTTAAAGTTTTGATATGTTTAACTAGTTTCCCTTAGCACCAGATATTACCATAATTAACTAAATTTTTGAATTACATCAAAAAAAATTTTCAGTATTTCATTATTTTTTTTCAATTAATCAGTTTTGTCCTTGAAAATTGATTTGAATAATTTTGAAAATCAATAGTGTAATTTCACTTGTTTTCAAAAAAAACATTTAATTTTAACATTTTTCTTCTTATATTTCACAAACTCTCAATTAAAAATAAATTGTATTGTTATTATACTTTTAAACAGAATGACCTTTTTATGAAAGTTTTTCATTATAATTTTGTTATAAAGGAAGGAGGGGTTTCTTTTAAGAGTCAGCTGAAAAAAATTTCCAATTTCAAATATGTAGGATGCAATTGGAAAAAGTGTGACTGTTTGTCTAAAAGTACTGTGAGTACTGAAAAGGTTTCAATGAAATATGTAAAATTTTTCAAATTTATAAATAGAAAATTGACTTTTTCACAATAGTATCTAAACCTGAGCTTATTACATTGATGTTTTGACATTTTATTACTAATATTGAATTAATTTATATTCTCAATCAGTTTTTAATCCATAATTTATGCTTTTTTTAAAGGGAATCATTGTGGACAATTATTTAACAACAGCCAAGACAATAAATATACTTGATTTGCCATACAACTAGTAAAGAAACTATTATTTGGCATTATTTTTTCAAACTTATTTTTAAAATTATTATTGAAGGTTAAAATATGAGTTTAGGCCATAAAATGAAATAAGCCATTTAGAAAATTTATAGGTATTCAAACTTCTGTGTTTGGTACTTAACCAATATAAATATCAACACACCTTTCAATCAATCAACCAGTTGTAGGGGCTTTAAAAGCCTCTTCAGGGACATTTACTTTGTAATGTCAAGGGACACTAATTACACATACAATGATATTGAGTCGAGCACTTTGAAACATCCTAGGTTATTTGTGGTTTTGCTTGTTATTCAAACTTATTTACTATTACTACCAATATAATATTTTTAGTGATAACTTATAAATTATAATTAACTTACTAGTTGAAATTAATAAAAATGTTATTAGCTATAATATTTTTATCTTTATAAAAAAGTTTTTTTTTAAAATGTGTGCAATAAAAAAATCATTCAGTTTTTAATAAAGACTTTATTCAGTTTTTACCACAATTGTATAAATTCATTAAACTAGAAACAAGAAAAGAATTTTTTATCACAAATTTTCTCACATGTCTTCGTATTTTTATTCAAATTAGACTCATAAAAAAATTGGCATTTTTAACAGGTGTTTGTGCTAATAAAAAATCTTCAATACATATACATAAATCAATCTTTAACTTGGATTATATTGAATACTTTTTTCATTCGTTTTCTGATATCAAATGTAATTATAGTACAAATAGTATTCATCATTACATAGGACTTACATAGATTGGTTCAACAGATCTCGATAGTAATGTCATAATAAAACGACTCCGTTAGTAATGCAATGATACACAAACGGCAGGCTGACGGAGGCGATCCAAAGTGCATCGGAGGCACCTGAAGTGCAATTGTCCAGCCTCTACAAGATCAAATGTACCGTACAACTTTACTTAATAACCACTTAAGCAGATTTTTAATTGATTTTTTTCTCAAATATTTTAGTAGGGTATATTAAGAATTAGATAAAGCCAATAAAACTTCTCTACTCGTTTATTTTTTGTCATCTGTTAGACTCTTGGCAGAGAAAAACAGGCTATTTATAGAAGTTGATTGACTGAAATAAAAATTAAAAATATCAATAATATTGAATTTTTCAATTTGATTTTAATGCAATACAAGGACATTATATGTTTTATTTTAGTAAAACTTCGTTAAATATTGAGTTTTATATAGTTTTTTTTGTTAACTATCGAATCAATCTTTAAAAACATATTTAGTTTTTTTATTTTAGAATTATTATTTACAGTATTGTGATAAATATGATATTAAATAAATCTCATTGTTATCATTGAAGCTAGATCAGGAGACGTGATAGCCAAGATACGCCTGGTTACGAATAACATGTTCATGAACATGATGGCTTCATTCAGGGTCTCAATACTCAAGTCGGTAACATTTGTGGCTTTTTATTTTTATACGATATCAACATCTTACCTACCGAGCTCATTTAACAGCTCACGCGGGTAGTGAATAAATGCATTTTTATATGGTTATATTGGCATTTTTTTCTCTTATTTACTAAATTTCGGAAAATATTTAAAATATAAATAACTTAAAGCTGTTTTATTATAACTTCTTATATCGGCCTTGACCATTGAAATGACCGTGAAAAGCTTTTATGATTTGTCTTTCGAAGATATTTTAAAATCAATTATAGATTAGATTTTCTTGACATTGGCATTAAACTACATCTGAGTAAGACTGATTTTGTTTCTTAACCCAGATAATATTGGATTTTGGCAGCAGGTATTGAAAAAACAATATTGCAGTATCCTTGTCATTTAGCTTGGCGGATATCTTGGTTGACAAATTACACAAGAAGTAGACGTCTAACTTTGAATTCCGATGGTAATGAGTTGGACGTTAGCTCTAGCTGAGAGTCTATAAAAATGTTGCTTGAATAAAATTTTTCGTTTAAAAAATTACGGTGTAAGTAGTACTACTGCTCTCAATCCCAGTTGCAAGAACATATATGGCCGTATAATCTAATATGGCTAACGTGATGTATAAGCGACAATTAAAAGCTGAATATACAGTGGAATAATATAAACGTTGATATGATTGGTGTGCAGGTTGACGGGATGGGTGCTATTCAAGTTGTTGAGAAGGTTGTTGACGTCATTGTTGGTTCACAATGGGCAGCTGTATGTGCTTAAGCAGTTGTGCAAGGTTACATCATGCATGACATATTCAATTCAACTAAACATTAATGCTCATCACCTTTTGCATAAATCTCATTAAAAAATTTTGACTGGAGTTTCCAACTGAATTCACTAAAGGAACATAACATGGAAATAAAAATTCAATGTGTATCAAGCTAGACTATATCTTCTTGCAAACATATCTTCCAAAATTTAATAACACCATTTTTTTGACTTGGCTTTTATAATCTTCCACACAGAGAGATACACCGGTATTGCTGTTACCAAGCCATAGAAGTCACCTAGACTATATAGTGTTGTCTTTCGTGTTGTTTTGCAACCAAGTGAAACTTCCTTACGTTGCTGCTGGTGACAACCTCAACATAGCATTTTTCAGGTGTGTCCCATCAGTTTTTTGTTGTTTTTGAATAAAGAAATAAAAGCTTGTAGTTAATATATTATTGAGACATCTCTCGAAAAGAAAAATTTAAATTTAAAAGATTTTTAACCGATATATTTGATAAATTGTGAACTCATATTTATGATGAATTTAACGAATGTAGAACGATGATGGTGATAAATGTATACTAAATTAGACGCATTAGAATGATCAAGCACACACGCCCAGAAACCTAATGAAGTCGTACGGGGGCTTCTTTATCAGGAGGTCTATGGACCCTGACTGCAACAAGGACCAGGTCTACAGAGCCCTTCTCAAAACCGTGAGTTTTTCATTTCAATCGCCCTGATAGAACCTCTACGAGTATCTTTGTTTCATTCGATTGCACTAGTAATTTAACTGTGTTATGAGATGTTTTTTTTAGAATATTTTTAACATTGTTCAGTTATTAATGATTTTGTAGATGTGTGTATCCTTTTGAAATAGTTGCATTATAATGTAAATATTTTTTTTTATTGAGTATGTTAATTTCAGTATTTTGTATGAACTTTATTTAATATCAAAATCAAGTAAAAATTATGAAATTATATATATATTTTTTTTTTGATAATTTAAAAATTGGTGCAAATCCATTTTTTCAACCATTTATTGTATATATAATTTCTATAAATTTCAAAATCAATTATCATTTCATCATAAGTTTGAAAAGTAGCTTGTATTTTTATATGATCACATGGCTTCACTGTTTGCCATCATTACAAACAACATTTAAAACTTTCGTTCAAAATTCTACTCATGCATTCAATCTTTGATTTTTTAATATACTTTCAAAAACCGATATACAATTGATTCCTAAACCTCTTATCGGATGGGTGGTGAAACAATGCTTTTTCCATGTTCATATTGTTAAGCAGATCTGTAAGTAGCAAGTTGGTGTTTCAGACAAGAATCTCTATATAACTTGATGTTTCGCCCATCATTTAAATCATCGCTCAAGACTTATTTGTATAAACTATAATCTCTTCATAAACTTTATTTGTACTTTTAAGCGCCTCTGATACCTGTTTGTTTTATGTGAAAAGCGCGCCTTATAAATGTAAATAAATAAAAATAAGTTTCAGGCTTTAGTGGCATAGTTGTAAGTAGTTCTTCAGCTTACTGTCCGTTTGTAGCAATGGTCTGCGTAGTGGGATTTTTCAATTACTGAAGAGGCAGCTGACCATGCATTTTTTTTATGTGTTTGTTTTTTTGGATCAGGTCATCACCTCTCTTAGCATTTCAATGTAAACTCCAGTTCTGTTTATAATTTTGTTTAAAGGCTATTTTAGCCTTCTATTTACTATCATTGATTTTACCACGGTTGTTGATTAGTTTTTTTTGGATGTGTTCTGAAAAGAGCAGATATCTATGTTACTTGGCAGATTAAACTTGTTTCCATCCTCTCTTATTTTGGCTTGGCCATTTTTTTCTATAAATTCTGTATTCTCCTAGTTGTATATAGTTGTAAATAGTTTAACTAGTATTTCATTAAAAGTTTTTGAACGACTTTATTGGTTCTATACTCAAGCCAGTTCAGGCTTTCCGTAAATACGTTTGTTTTGTCAGCATTTTCAAGCTTCATGTTCAAAATGATGGTTTACAATATACAACTAATTAAAAAAATACTTTTTCTATTTCAATATAATGCATCATTAAATATCAAAATTCATGATAGTACACGGAAGAAATGATGGTGAACAATGAGATGTTGGAGTTTTTCATAGAGGGAGGCAGAGAAAGGAGCGGAAAAACACTGCATCCTAGAACAGGGCTATTGGCCTATGTGCTTGATGCCTATCTGCAAGGTTTGATGCTTTCTAGGGATTCATATTTGTGCTTCTAGTTATTATTCAAACTTTGCTGGTATTAAAATGTTATCAATAAAATGTATTTTTACAGTTATAAAGTATAATAACTTTCAAAATTGAAATTAATAGAAATAACAACAACATAACTTCACAAAAAGAGGCAATATTTTGATACTTTTTTTATTCAACTGAACTTTTCGACAAGTTCAACTTTGTCATTCATTAGTGTATTTTCAAATTTGAAAATATAATAAAGTTTTTCAATACTTTGCATTATTTTTGTTTTTAATTTTAAATTAATTATTGATCTAATAATAGTTCAAAATTTGAGTATTTTTCTTGATTAAGTGCAGTTAGCTAGCATGAATAACTACATTGTTTTCAAATACAACTGTCGTTGTGTAATACACCCATGGCATTCAGGTAAAGAACCATTGTTAATAAGCATATAACAATAATTATACAGGGAGAGTTGAAGACATTTTGATTGTGCCAGTGAGCATTTCATACGAGAGATTAGTTGAGGGAGATTTCGTCTCTGAGCAATTGGTTGGCCTTTCTCAACACTGAGCACCCATGCATTATTTATATATTATTTATTTTTTTAAGGTCATTTTAAGTTTATTTTGAAATGTATCAAATTTTTTTTATTATGGTTCAATTTTCAAAAACTGTTTGCACTTAATTAGTGAAAAATCGATATTTTTTTACTCATGCCATTTACGCCCATATAGATCATTATGACCTACCCTCCACTTCAAGGTGCTGCAATTCCAATAATGCAAAAAAAAACTTATTGCTATAGACAAATTATGTTATTTATGATTAAATTTTTATGATATCTGTATAGCTAGCATGAAAAGTAGAAAATGGTAGACGAGTGATGAAACAGTGTTTCAATCATTTCAAAGCCCCAAACTTTTGGTTATCGTACTTAACAATGTAACGTTGTTTCACAAGAAGATTTGAACTTCTCATGAAACATTATTTAAAACTGCTTTATTCTCGTTTATATTACCGCTACGGACTCTAATCACCAGAAGAGTCGATAAGATAAAACATGAATCTGCATTGGTCCTGGGCATGACGTTAAAAGGTGCCTGTCCAAGGCATAACAATAAAAGACACTTAGCGTTTAAGCCTGCTAGTTGGTGGGGCTTCTACTCTTTCAGGGTAAAAATCTAAACAACCCTTCCCTGTTTTTCAATTATCCATTTGGCTTACTAAATTTATCTAGTCAAGATATTTCTTTTGGAGGACCCCACACTGACTGTTTTATCAGTCTGCTCTCATCAGGCTAGGTTTCTAGAACAAGTTCTTTATATGCACAGAAAACATTCTAGGACCAACACCTACAGTCTGATGATAAAGAAAGGGTACGTTCCTAACCTACACGGCGGAACATGGAAGTTTTTTAACTAATGAATCTGCATTGTATGCTCAGATTGAACAAAATTCCGGGCGTTTTGTGCGAATGCTTTAAATTATTTTTGCCAGTATTTCATAAACTAAAAAGTATAACACCAATCAAGTGGCAAACACTGATGGTTGTACCACGGCAGGGCAAGTGCAAGGTGCGTGAGTCGTTCTTGGGAGTGGTTAAGGATGTGATCAAGGCGTTCAGCAGGAATCATGGGGTTGCCAGGTGCTTGAATATAAACTGACATAAATTGATCTATTTATATTGATTCTATTTCAATTTAAATAATAAATATGATATTTATGATTTATTAAACCTTTTAATACTGTTGTTATTGTTGATTATTTTACTAATACTTTCAGAGTGGACTTTTGTCAGGCTTTTTCTGTCAAAGTGAGTTGTCAGATTTCCGTGATTAATCTTGTTTGCAATCTCGCAATTTTTTTTCATCACATTGTTTTGATCAGATAAATGAATTCAGTTTAAATAAATGTATTGATCAAATACTTAAAGGAGTTTTTCGAGAAGCATGCTTCCAACACTCAAAGGAGCTTATTGGATACCAATAGCTTCTGTAATACTTTCACCTCCACTAACTTCAGTATAGAGAGTTCTGCATCTTGTGCAAACCTTGAAATCTCTCCGCAGCGAGTCATCGTCAACAAATTGGCCATGCATGTTGCTTATGGTGAGACTGATTTTTTAAAATGGTGACAATCACAACAGGGAGATATTTTGTTAATATTTTCAATGTTTTGAATGCTCAAATTGATACTCTTATTATTTGGTTGCAAATTAGTTTCGAATATGTGAATATGGTCCTGGGCATGACGTTAAACTGCACCGAAGACAGCGTTCCCAATTTGAGACTGCTTTCCTGTTATAACCTGGATAACAGTAGACTTCGGTAACAGGTATCGACAAACTGATATTCTGGTATCGTTGTCATTTGGCTTGGCGGAGGATCATTCTTTATTGACAACGGCAAGGCAAACTGCCCAAGTGTGGGAATAGTGAATCTTGAATTCTATAATTTCACGTTGGGCGTTAGCTTAGACTGGCAGTTTATAAAAACTTTTTTCAAATAAATGACTTATTTTTCAAATTACGCTATAAGTAGTATTAGTTTCAATAGTCTAGGCTGAATGATGTCAATGATAGTTACTGGGACATGTGTAATCTAACAGTATAGTTTAATATGAATGATTTCTTTGTTATTATCAATATTAAATGAATTCAATACATTATTTTATTTACCTTCAGTAAAATTATAACATTACTAACTTTTTGACCACAGAACAATCTCGCAACACTTCGATCTCTGGCACAAACATTTTGTCATGGATCTTGCTTTATAGGTTCAACCGCACAAAGGTTTCAAGTTTTCTTAATTATAAACCTTTGTCCCAAGTTAGTGTCTACTCTATAATTCAATGTGCTTACTGATGAATTTTAATTTAAAAATTTTGGTTTTTATTATTAGTATTATTATTGTTATTGAAGGAAATGGTCTTGAAAAAAGTGAAAAAGAGTTTTGCATTCTGGAGTTATGAAATAACATCCTATGGTAATATCTTTCATTTCTGCATACACACGCTTTTGATTTTTATGCTTTAGTGACTGAATTCTGTTGATTATGTCTTCAGATTATAGTTAGATAGATAGAATCTAAGATTTTAAATCCGTTTTAATCCCCACTAATTGTGGCCAGGTTTACTCCATTCAAAAAATAATTCTCGCAATTTTATATACTCCCAATCTTCAAATTCATATTCTCCATCAAGGACACTTCTTGAACTTTTCTACACCATGCGACCAAATTCTGATGCACTCCTTGAAAATGCTGCATCCTCACGTGCAATTGTGAGTCCCATCATTATACCTTCTTGGTTAAAAGTCATTATGGCATTTAGAAATTTTATGTTCCATTATTTATTATTTGGTTTTTGATATAGTTTTTAGTTTTTTTCAGCCCGATAATTATAGTTAAGATGTTATTTGCGAAGTGGATAAATTTTTACAAAAAAGTTGAAATACTCAATTAAAAATTTGGCACACCTGTTTTCATGATTCTTATAAAAGCGGTTCTGAATCTTATGCATCTATCTAGCTACCATATTCATTTCAAATTACTTGATTTAAATGTATGTTTTTATAACATTATAGAGTCAAATTTTAAATTATTTTATACAAGTCTGTACACATGATAATGGGAATTCAACTTACGAAAGCTTTGTATTATCCAGTTATTAACGGTATTTGATTTGAATCATTTTCGAGTTAAGCTAATTTAGTTATTCTTACGTTAATTTATTTATATTTTTTGAACATTCCAACTTGTATACCTAATCAATCATTCTATATTCATTGTACAGTGATAAAAAGAAAGATGTATTGACAATCAGAAACAAACTTGAATCTGTCATTTATTTGAGCTACCATGCAAACTCCGTCAACATGATCCTTGCCAAAGAGGCTGTTCACAGTTCGTCACCACACTATCTTAACATATCTTTTCATTTTATTGATGGTTTTCATAACAAGTATTGGTTCATTTCGCACTTTTACATTTTTATGGAATTATCAGGGAAGTTGAATGTAGCTCGTTTATGTATATTTATTCAATTATTTTCCAATATAATTCACACGATGCAGGTTTGAGTTTATTAAAGTGCTACTACGATTGCTTCAAGATTAAAATAGTACGCCTTAGAAATACTCAACTAAAAGAAGAAACTAATATAAATAAAAATATTCCAAAAGAACAAAACGAGAAAGCAGAGCTGAACAATATCGATAAAGCTCATGACCATAAGGACAAAAATGGCTTAACGAAAGAAATTAATAAGAGCGATGCTATCAACGAGACACAAAACAACGTGATAAAAGTAGATGATCTCATCATTGAAAAGCTCAAGTATAAGTGTATTGTTGATAATAAAGTGCAAAGTTCAGTCAATGCATCAAATTTTGAAGAGGAAAGTGAGGGTAAGTGGGAATTTTTCCATTTACTAAGTCATAAATATTGTTGAAATCAATCTTCTTTTATAATTTCAAAATATGAACGTCTTTAAAATTTTTTGACTCGTTTTCTAATGGACTGCCTATGCAATTTTATGATTACGACTCGAACCATGTTTGCAGCCTCATTTGATTGACTTTTGTTCAATGCAATTTTGATACTTTTGAATTTCACTCTTAGATGACTTTTTGGAAGTGTCAATGAACCAAGCCAAACAAATTTTCCAACAACTTTACGCTGTCCTCAAATACGAGTACATCTTCAGTCCGGTCAGTCCAAATTTATTCATCATGGCTATATTGATGAATTATAGTTGGTTTTATATAATGCGCTTCTATTCAAAGGTTGATGAACAGATATTGAAATTATTTTTTTTGTCATTAGCCATGTCAAGACTTGGATGAAGCTTTTGCAAACTCCGGCTTCACGGTGATTGTTTTTGAGAGATGTTTTAAAGCCTGTTTTTGTGATTTGTTATCAATTCGTTTAAAAATAATTATTTCATAATGTTTTAATTTAAAATTTTTGCAGTCAAAAGGTAGTTCAAGGCCTTACAACACTTCTAATATGGGTAAGTTTTGTCCAATCTTTTCAATCTTTTTTCAATAGAATTATCATGAAGATGCATATATCAATGAAGAGGTAATCTGAAAAATTCTATATTTATTAAAATTAAATCTTCAAAAAATTTTTTGATAAAAGAATTTGAAAATTTCACGTCGAAATTATATGAGTTTTTTATTACATTTATTGAGAGAGTTATAATTTTCGATAAGTTTAGCCTTGTCATAAAAACTTAGCATGCTGCATTTTATATTTATTAAAAATCTAACAATCGACGTAAAATTTTTGAAATATTATTTCAGATATACCAAGATGTATCTAAAAACTATATAAATTAAATATAATTATAAAGGACTTTTGATTCTTAGGTACAACTTTCATAGCTGCCGGTATTTTTATGGTTTATAAGCACATCGAAGTGAGAATGCAGAAGACGCTGCTGGTGAATGTGGTAAGACTAAGTTCATGGTTTCTAGATGGAACTTTGATGTTTTGAAAATCCTCAAAATATTCTTGCTTTTTATGTCGGACAATGGTGGCTAGAAAGTCTATTTAATGTGGTGGCTGCAGAAAATGGGTGAACAAGAAATGCAGTGGCATAAAAGGTTCTTCCGCCTTGGATGTATTCGCTACCTTGATATAATGCAGCCTTTTGGTGTTGAAGGAAATGGTAGTCGGAGATAAAAACTGCAAGTTGTCTGAGTTTTGTAATTTTGGGGTTATGTTGGTCTTGGGCATGACGTTAAACTGCACCTAAAACAGCGTCTCCAATTTGAGATTGCTTTCCTGTTATAACTTGGATAACAGTAGACTTCGGTAACAGGTATCGACAAACTGATATCCTGGTATCGTTGTCATTTAGCTTGGCGGAGGATCATTCTTTATCGACAATGGCAAGGCAAACTGCCCAAGTGTGGGAACGGCGGTTCTTGAAATCCGATAGTTTCAAGTTGGACGTTAGCTTGGGCTGGCAGTTCTATGAAAACTTTGTCTCAACTAAAAATGGCTTTCATTAGCCGACTGCTGTATACCCCAGCTACTTATTATTATTATGTTGGTTGAGAAGATGAATTCAATAATGTGAGTGTACCCGAGGAAAGTAAAAACAGTTTTTCTCACCAATCCTCAATTTTCTTTTTGACAAACGCCTTGTTTATTCAATCTGTGCGCAAAGGCATTATTTTTCATACTGCTAAAACACTGTCTGCAAGGGTTTTCATTCTGAACCAACTTAAACAGCCAATTTTTGCTAAATACGCAACTCAAAGGAATTATAAAGTTTATTTTCAATTTCTTCCATATAGTTTTTTTTCCAAATTACGATATAACCAGTGCCAATAATTTAAGCCGAATGCTGTTAATGCTGTTTTCTGGGACATGTACAGCAGTATAAACAAACATGCTCAAGTTTGTCTCCTTTCTGAGGTGGTTTGGACATAAAAAGCGTAGGTCGGAATTTTCAAATGCTTTTCACTGAGATCTGATAAATCATAGAATACGTGAAAAAAGCTTGTTTTGAACGACAAGAAAGTTAGACATGGTTTGCGCAGACCTCTTAAATTGCCTAATGGAAAGGCTGCCTTCGAAATAAATCCTTCAAAAATACTTGCTATTGATAAACGCAAACGGGCTGTTTAATTTTAAAACTTCGTTATTTGTGTTATTTATTATAAAGTTTCATTAAAAATTGCTTTAGATTGATAATGATATTTATATGAAGTATATCAGCGCATTTTTTATTATTTCTATTTTTCTTAGTTTTTTTTTCAAAATGAAAATTTTATGAATATATTTTATATAATAGATAATTATTTCCAACGTTTAAAACAGACATCGTACAAGAAGATGAAATAGAAGATAAAGATGAAATCATTGAGGTATGGCTTCTTTGCCACAATGCATCAATAATTACTTGAATATATCATTTTTGAAATCCAGTTAGGTAAAGAAAATGTGGTAAGTTTGAAAAAAAAAGCAATAATTTTGTTACCTATTTTGGAGACCTACTCAGCAGTGGCTTGTGGTGTGGCCTGTCTGATAAACTCAAACATGCCCGGTGAGCTCCAATTGATCAGTTGAAAATGCATTCTTTATTACATTTGATTGTGAACAAATTTCAGAAAAAGATTTTGTATCGAATATACAGAAAGATCTTAAAGAGCGATACAACTCCAAAACACTACTTTACGGTAGTAATTATAATTTTTATCCAATTGCTTTTGTTTTAAAATATTTCAAAATTTATTAAGCTTTGACAAAGAGTAATAAACCTTTGAGTTTTCTAAATAGATTTTTATAAATTAATTTAATTTAAGTGATCTCAAAAATATATTTTGAAGCTGACAAATAGGAAATATCACAAATGAATGGAACTCTCAAAGCATTAGTCACAAATAATGTACTAGATTAAAAATTATTCAAAATTGTTTTTGGATGGTGAATGGGGTTAGGGTGAAAAGACCCAAAAATCTATATTGTATTTAAAATTTGGTCATTTCATTTGTTTAAGTATAAAATTTAATAAAAATGCTTGTAAAATTTTCTTCGCTCGCTTTTCTTACTCACATACATGATACTGAAAGTTTTAAAAAGTTTAACTCAATTAAAAAATTCGAAGTGATAACTCGCGTCTTGTTATAAGTTCTTCTTAAACGCATAACTTGTATGCTTCAACAGGAGAAAGTTTGTGCCATGAAACCATATCAAATGCTCTCAAGTTGTTAGTCGATTTGGGCATAACGTCATCGTACAAAAAAGAAGATGTTAAAATGTTATGCTTGAGCACTGAATACTTGGATGCCGAAAAAGTGGTGCAGCTTGCTTCGTTCTTTGCCTCGTTTCTACATCTCGTCTGACGCACACTTATTTTTATATATACCGTCTAAATATCATAAGCTATTTATATCTTAAAAGATTGTATTTATACAGATTTTCACATTTTAAAAACTTCTCAATCTTTAATTTTCATTGTGCTTTGTTTTTTTTTTTGCTACAATGAAAACTAGTTTTCTTGAATTCATTTGAAAATAATCAAATATTTTTTTTAAATAATAGAAAACTTGGAGAAATTTTTGAATCAAACATTTTTTCTTTTATCAACCGAGTAATGTCAATAAAATCAAATTATTAAAAGCACCTAAAAAAAAGATATATACGACACTGAATATAGCGAGTGGAAAACTAATTGGTTTTAAAACAAGGTACGTGTCGAATCCATGTTTTCATAAACCTCTCATGAATAAAAAAAATTTGTTGAAGAAAAGGAATCACCAAATCTAGTCAACATCGAAGAAATTGATAAAGCAAGTTAAATTATCCAACTACGAGGATTCATAATTTTTTTAATCTTACGTATTTACTTTAAGCATTTTAAAAACTCCATGTTATCATGAAAAAATTCAGCTTTATTAAAAATCTATAGATTGGTTTTAATAGTTGTGTTCAAAAAGATAAGTTTAGGCTATCATAATTTGTTAAAAAGTATTGAAGATGTTTCAAGGCACTCAGTGGAAAGCAGAACCTCTCAAGGTTTTTAGTTCTAGTAACGTTTGCGAAAGCATGGCTATATTCGATTATTGAGAGGTATGAAAAAGTTGCGATTAGTAATATTGCCACCATATTGTTACATCGCCTTATAACAACATAGAAGGTATATAAAAAGCAGATATAATTCTTTCTTACAAAAAAATTGTTATAAGAGAATAATAAGATAGGCTGAAGAAGCTATGAAGACAAAACATGAGTCATTCAATAAAGCGTTGCGATGCTGAACATCACACTGTAAATTCCCAAGCGCTAGAACCCTCACAACTCAACAGTAACAAAAGTTGAGCGACAAAAAATAAATAAACGCAGAGCTTTCTATAGAGGTAAACTATTAAACCAGCTTATTTCGTGAATGTTCACGATAGTTTAAAAGTGAAACTCAATACGTGTTATCATTTTATTTAGTAAAAATTCAAGTAGATATCAAGACCACAACGGTTGTTTTGCAAAATTATATTATCAGAATAGCAAGCCTCAATCTGTTGAAAAAATTTTTAATTTGACTTTTACCGAACGAGACAAAATATTAAAATAAATTAAGTACTTGGATGTTCAAGTACAGGTTCATTTTCGATTGCAACCTGAAAGATTTCAAATAAAAATAATACATTATAACTAGGAGATTATTTTTTGGAGACATCGTATGATCTTTTGTAAACTTGAATTTTTACAACTTTATTATGAGCTCAATAAAAATTCTTTACGTGTTCTTATAAATCTTCATAATATGAAGTTTTGCTGTAGAAACTAGCTTAAATATGCCAATAATTTTGAAAAAAAGCCCTTGAGCTTCGAAAAATTTCTTTAAAATACAAATCATCGCGAGGGATTTTTAAATTATCAAGTACGTAGCTGATAATGTGAAATGTTTCAACATAAATTATTATATACCAAATCAGTCATAATATACAAACTATTTTAACACAGGTAGTTTTATTAAGTTCGTTAAAAAAGTGACATTATAGAATTTTAACGTACTTGATAATGTTACTTTGTTAATGAAAAACTTTGTACTTAATAAAACTACCTGCTGCGTTAAAATAATTTTCAGTATTTACTTTGGCTAAACAAGATTATTTGTTAAAATATGATAATACCTTTGTCTCCTGATGCTTGATTTCTAAATGTTTGATCAGATTTATTTTTTTCATAAAACTTTTGTCGCAAAAACTACAGCAAAAAAGTTCAAACTGGTTGTTATCCTTAGGAACTGCATGGTTGTATCCACGACTTAATATAAATCATTTATTTCTTTTATTGAATTTTTTAAAGTTACTTTTGGTGAACCCTAAAAAATATTTACATCGTAAATTAAAGTTGTAAAACAGTACCTGAGTTAATTACGATTATAATGGCATTTTTAACAGTCAAAATTTACTGTGATTTTATTCGTCCACTCTCCGACCGCGTTCGGAATTTACTATTGCCCCTTTATTACAGCCTACAAGTAAAAATATACCACACTTTCAACATCAGGCTGATATGCTCTGATGGTCTATAATAAAGAAACGTGGCCTATAAGCGGGTTTTTCAAGGTAACTTCGGGAAACTACTGTGGGGCGAGAATGGGTTATCCATATAACATGTTATCGAGGCTGTCTTTTTATATTAACAACTGGGCGTTTTAATGAAGCTTCTTGAGTTTCTTTTACTCTTGCTCTTTTTTTCAAGTTCCCATCTACTTAGTTTACTTCCACTTCTTAAAGCTGTCTTTCATACCTTTTTATGTTATCCAATTTCCAAAGTATTTAAAATTCTGCGTTTTCTAAAGTTCCTTTTTTAGCGTAACTTTTGAGCATTTCTCTTTCGGTCTATCGGTTTTATTTGAAATTATTTAGTTTTATTTTCTATATTAAAAACATAACTTAACTTACATCTTGCTCATGCTTTTCGATTCCTTCTTAATCTCGTATTACTATTATATCAGCTACGTAAATTAATACCTCAAGCTCTAATCACATTGTAATCGTCATTGAAATTTTTGAAATGACCGTATTATTAACCATATCAATTAATATTTAGTAGAACAATTAAACAATTAGTATTTAAACTAGTATATTTTACCAAAAACTGATAAGTAGTCTTTCATTGTGTAATTCAAATCATGGAAAAATTCATACTAAAAAAATCTTGATAAAAATAATGGTTAAAAAAATACCAGAAAATGACGGGAGCCCATTTATGCCTGGCCTAGGTGTTCGATTTTGTAGAATATATGTGTGATCCTCCAAAGTGTTTGATTGATCTTGTAGAATATATGTGTTGTCTTGTGTATGTTGTGGTTGATCTTGTAAAACATATGTATAGTCTTCTGAGTTTGGTGGTTGATCTTGAAGGATAAATATATAATCTTCAGAATTTTGTGTCTGATCTCGTAGGAGCTTAATGTGGTCTTGTAAATTCTGGATTTGATTGTGAGAAATCTGTGTTTGATTTTGTAAAATCTGGATCTTATACTGTGAATCTTGGGCTTGATGCTGTGCAAACTCCTCATTAACCTGTGAAGTCTGTGTGCTTACATGCTCTATTTTCACATCGTTCTTTCTTGTGTTTTTTTCCATCAAATTATTAATATAAGCTTGTGCTGAAAAATCATAATTCGATAAATTGCATAATTTTTCTATCACATCTTTATCTGTTAAACCTGAAAAGAAAGTTTTTTACCAAGATAGTCTCATTCTTTATAAAATGCTTAAATAACGTGTAATTATTGACAATTACATTATTGAAATTCTATATATGTATTTTTCACAGCTAATAATTTTTTTCACCTTCTGAAACTGATGAAAGAATATGACTATTTTCTTTGTTTCTAGGAAAGAAGTGCTTGTCCTCATTATCATTTTCATGTCCATTATGTTTGAGAAAATACTTCACTTTTATTTCTCCTATAAAATTAAATCATAAAACTATATTTAATGAAAAGTATAAAAAGATGTTACGCTAACTTATATATATATATAAGTTAGCGTAACATCTTTTTATACTTTTCATTAAATATAGTTTTATGATTTAATTTTGTTTCATTGTCATTTTACTTTTATTTTTAAGGTGACAATTTAAACAAACATTATTCCTAATGCATTATGGCATGATATATAAGATATCATAATATATAACAAATTTTATCTCTGACTTGATTAATTTAAAAACTATGATCTAAAATTGGAATTGAATATTGAAAAAATATGAAAAATAATATTTGAGAACAAAATTTGATAACTAGTAGTATGTATTTTTTACCTGTTTCATAAAATTTAGCAACAATTCTCGCTTTACAGTAATCTTCTGAAACTTTTTGAATTTGCTGGTTGATATCTATAAATTTTATTTGAATAATTTCAATTTATAAGATGGCAAAAACAACAATTACAGCGCACCTTCAAGCTTGTATGTTTCATTTCTGGAACAGACATAAAGTTGCTTGGAATAATTCATGCTGGTGCTGTTGGAATGTTTAAGGACGAAACTTGAGTTGGCATAGTCTTCTATTCTGCCCTTCCATTCTTCAAATTCTAAATGCAAAAAAAATTTTGAATTTCGGTTTTTAAAAGTCATTTTATAATACCAGAAAATGATTGAAACTCTTTTATTACAACTATAGGTGTGTGGTCTTGTAGAATCTGTGAGCTGTCCTGAAAGACCTCTGTTTGATTCTGTGAGTTTTGTGTTTCATCTTGGGAGATCTGTATTTCATGTTGTAAAATTTGTGTTTCCTCCTGTGGAATCTGTGCTTGAAGCTGTGGAATCCAGGTTTGATTTTGTGAAATCTGGCTTTGATCTTGTAGAATATAAATATAATCTTCAGAATTATGTGTTTGGTCTTGTAGAAATTGGAAGTGTTCTTGTGAAATTTGTATGTGATCCTCAGGGACCTCTTTGATGATTTGTGGAACTTCTGTGAGAATTTGTGGAACTTCTTTGATAACACATGGAACCTTTTTGCCAACACGAGAAAGCTTTTTACCAATTTGTGGAGTCTGTGTGCTTTTACGTTCTCTTTTTATATTTTTGTTCAAAGCGTATTTTTTCGACAAATTATATATGTATGACCTTGTTAAAAATTTATAATTTGGTATATTGCATAACTTTTCCACCACATCTTTTGGCGAAAGACCTAGGATGGAAGTTTTTAATTGATAAAAATGCTGAAAATTATAATTTTATAAAATAATGATTTTTACAGTATGAAAATTACTCTGAATTTATGAAAGATTTTGATTTTTATGTGTAGATATGAACCAATTAGTAATAATTTGTTTACTCAAATTAATATATAATTTACTTAATCAAAATATAAGATAGTAAATTATGGCAACATTTCATTATCTAGTTTTCTAACCAGATTAAAAATCATGGTATATATCTATTCATTACACTCACCTTGTGACATCAATGAGAGAATATGACTTTTTTCTTTGTTTCTAGGAAATAAGTGCTTTTCATCATTATAATTTTCATGTCCATTATGTTTGGGAAAATACTTGACTTTTATTTCTCCTATGAGCAAAATTAAACACTGAACTTTAAAAGATAAATTAGAACTTCCTAGAATTTAAGTTCCTTTTCTCAAAACTTAAGATATGTATTTTTCCTAAACAAAGTTTTCTTAAATAACTTAATCACTTAGCTATGAATATGCAATTCACCTGTTTTGTAAAATCTAGCAACAATTCTTGCTTTACAAACAATTCCTGATTTGTATGATCCTTTAGTTTTTACTTTTCTATAGCCCTTACCTATGAATATAACACAAATTATGTTCATTTATATAATATAACAAAGCAAAATTGTATTAAAACCTGAAGGTATGTATTTACCACTCCTGAAACATTTGAAAACTCGCTTGCAAAAGCTCTTGTTGACTTGTACTGAAGTACCAATTACAAATCTCGAGCGAGTGTCATCTTCTATTTTGCATTTCCAATCATTAAATTCTAAAAAGATTTTAATTTATATGTGATGAAATACTGAAAACGTATTTAGTTATGCTTCCTTTGCATTAAGCAACAAATCATGAAAGCTTTTTTGGTGCAATACTGTAATAAATTACCTGCAAGTGTTCTGAATTCTTTCAGCCTTATAAAAAATTTTGAAACCTGTAAAATTTGTTTGTTTAGATATCTGAAAAAATCAATCATGATATTTTTTACCGTGTGTTTTTCTTTCAGATGTTTAGTCAGTGATCTTTTATGACTATAAGATGATTTACAATATTGACAAACAAAATAACTTTTAAATAAGCCATGTTTTGCACGATTATGAGATGTGAGATTTCTCTTATATTTAAAACTTAGTTTACATATCTCACAATAATATGTGGGTTCAATACTTTTAACGTCCTCTGAAGTCACTTTTTCTGGTAATGTTGTATTATTATCTTGCTCCATTACTCACTTCAAAATTACGAAGCCTGAATGTTAATGTAAACTTGAATTTAAAACTTTATCAAAAATTTTCATCCAAAAATAACAAAAATTTAAGGTAATTCAGAGTAACCTGATCAATCTCGTGCTTATACATTTGTGAAATTAAAAGTTAAAATATATTACCTTTTTCTAGAAGGCTTATTTTAAGTTTACTTTTTTTTTTGAAAAACTATCACACTCTAAAATCGGCAGCAGAGTGAACGATAAGGAACGAAGATTTACCGCAAACAGGCAGAGATACACCGCAGCAAGGTTAAGACACACATATCGACAAACTGACAAAAACACATTTGAAAAAAGAGCATGTATTCTTTCAAAAATAATTCATTTGCACAAATTCATTTATCTCTTAAATTAGAAATTTCTGTTGCGGAATAAAAAAATTTACATCTGCTGATAAGAAAAATAATAGACGAGGTTTGCAATGAATATTCTTTCAAAGATTTAATATTAATTTTTAGTTTTTTAAACATAAATTCAATATTTATTCAAATTTACAAAAAGTATTTTGCATAACAAATTTTTTTTTTTAATAAACACGATTTTTTCCTAACCAATCAAATGTTAGTACCAAAAGTTGTTTTCTAATTTTGCTGCGGTCAAATTACTTTTGATGAAGGATCGCACAATTTTTCAAGAAGCGGATAGTGTATGAATTTTTTAAAATTTTAAAAGCTGGTTTTTAAAATTTTTCAAAAAACTTATTGGTTGAAATGAAACATTGCTGAAAACTATAAATTTTTTTTGCTTGTATAGCTCAGCTTGTAGGCGAGCGGCTTCACGGTAAAATTATCCTCTTAATTGTGATTGGTTGTTTAATAAAAGTCCTCATTCTTAAAAATATCCCAATTCATGAAAAGTTTAAAGTCCAGCAATATTAATAATGAGCATAGAAATAGAGAATTTGAGTTCAACTGCACGGTTTGAAAAAAATTTTTTCTTGCAATTTCAACCTCATGAGGCAGAAACATCAAAATTTTCAACTTCATCTTCAACAACCTTTTTCTCACTAACTTCATTTTCAGCAATCTCATTTTCAAGAGACTTTTTTCAATACTGTTGTGCGTTTTGTGTTTAGTTGCAAATTTTTACGCGCATGCGATTTAAGGGTTATCATCTCAAATTTTTTACTGTGAAGACTTACCCCAGCTTGTAGAGCGTAAAACTAAATTATCTTAACTTACCCTGATCGATGTCGTGTTAGACTAGCAATAAGCACTTGTTCCAGAGTGTGTTTCCACTACATTAAATTTTAGAAATTGCTTTGATCTACACGAAAAAGCATTTTATAAATACAGCATCAGCTTGGTTTTAAAAATAACTGCAATTTTCAAATTGGTTTTTCGCATTCACTCCAATCAGCAACTTTATAAATCAATAAAAATATCAACTCATCTCAAGAAGGTTTATTCGTTTTTTTTTGCGCAAGCTTCTATTTCTCCAAAACCATGTGGCTAAAACGTTTTTTCAAGCTGATTATTTTAGCTCTTCCAGTGAGTGTCTTGATTGTATGCACTAGTTACCAGTTTCCCAAAAACAAAAGTTTTAATTTTTAGGTTTATTGCTTGAATTCTTAAGCTTAAAAAACCTGCCTCTTTTTTTGAGCTTTTGTCTGTGAGGCACACCAATCAACCCCTCAGATCCTTGCACTTTGGTCTTCAGCTTCATCAGCCTGGCGGAAGAACCCACCTTCTCGTGGTGCCGGGTGTGCACTCCAACAGTGTCGAAGAGGTTCTAAACCACGTCAGCTTCCAACCACAAAGCATTTCGAGAATTCATCCATCATTTTTATCGCTGCTCACCAAAAGTCACAAATAACTCGAAGCTGCAAGTTTCTTTCGGTACTCGATCCAAAGAGTGTCGGAAGAGTCTTTGGAAGCTGGCGTTCAACAACAACAACAAATCAGCTTCATCAACCTGTTTCTTCAAGCTTGTTTATAAGTAGCTCTCTTTCACCATACTCCACGTCTGTGGAATTTTCTCCCGTCTAACTTTTGCTCATCTCATTTCTCAAAAATGTTCGCAAACTTCTGAAAACTCACCAACACCATGAATTACTTCATTCCTAATATATCGGAAAAATTTGAGCGCCTCTGAAGCAAATTTGTTTGTAAATGGTGTGGTATAAAAATTTCAATAATAATAATGCATGTTTTGTGATGACTTACGATATAAGGTGGTGTCAAAAATTCTGACAACCAATAAATATTGCAAAATTAAATAAACATAAATCCAAAATTCGCTACTTTAGAACTTAAAAATCTACAAAGTTTAAATCGAGAATTCAAAAAGCTGGAAACATAAACATCCTCATAGTCGCCATCGGCAAGTTTCTCAAACCAGGTGTTTCCAGCTTCTTTTATCTTCAGGCTTCCTCTTTCTTTAAAGATTGTTTTTTATTCATTCTTACAATACCCTGGTGTTGATGATTGTTCTTGACTTTCATTGGTCTTTTCTTTGTTGAATTGCCCCTCATTCAACTGACAATCAAAAGCACCCAAACTATGCTACTATGCGTTCGTCTTACAACAAACTAGCAAGGTATTTGGCCACGATCAAAAATCAAAGCTGGCTCATTCCATGAAAATACATCTGGAAGTTTAAAACTCAAACCTATAATTTATCAGACTTAAACATGTTTTTGCAAATCAGGTGAAAAATTGAATATCTTAGAACTTCAGCCAACAACGAGTACACTTCAAAGAATATCTAAAATTTTCTTAAGGTTTTTTATAGAAAAAAATTTTAACTATAACATTGAATTGTTGTTAACCAATGTGCCAATTAATCACACCATAGAAAACAAATTAAATTAAACCTACGTCAACAAGTAGTTAAACCATTATACTCAAAGCATTTTATCAGCCAAAGGTTTTGAATAAGAGGTCTTTTGTCGGTTTTTTTCTCAGATTGTTTCTTGAATGACACAGAAGAACAGCTTTTTCTAGTTTCTAAATTAAATATTTGGATAGTACTTCTATCTGAAGAGAGAAGAACGTAGAGGATAAACTTTTCGATTCATTTAACACGTTCCATCCAACGTCAAGTTAACGATAGCAAAAAAAACCACCTAAGTTTCTGGAAAACCAATTGTAATAAAAGAAAATGCTTCATATAAATTTCTGGTTTCAATTGTGATGATGTGGAAGTCCCTTTGAAAAAAAAAGATGAAGACAATGAAGTTGTTCAAATTTTGTCTAAAATTAACATTTGATTGCTCAAAATATTTTATTTGAAGTTTCATCTATATAGATTTTTTTGTTTATTAGCACAGATTTAATTATTTTTATACATCTATAAAATCAACTCAGTTTTCTAAATTTCATTTATATATTATTATGGTTGCTTTTGTTTCAATTAACAGACCTTTTTTTCTATAATCTTAGTTAATTGTTTTGTTTATTTAGTTATACTTGCATAATTTTTTTTAAATTTTCATCTAAGAAAACTTCATTACATTAAATTGCATTCAAAGTTCATAATACTCAGTGGTCTAGAAACTCCTGAAATTAATGCCACTATAATCATACTCGTCATTGAATTTGAATTTAGTTATTCAATCAAATCAGTAAGCTATCTTTGCCATTTCATTACAAGTCCCATTACAGTACAAGAGGAGTGTCTTGACAGATCGAATGCAATAGGAACTGATTTCGATCACGAAATAAAGAGAAGTAAGTTAAAGTTTGCAAACGTTGGCTACTCTAGTAAATTCCGGATGCTTGATGAGTTTTTGATGCCCAAAGAAAAGATACATCACCATTGTCAACTATAAAAGTCAGACATGTTGGAGCAAGAAATAACCAGATTTAAGGGGTCTATTGTTTGAAGCTTTGAACCTTTCCAAGCTTTTTAAGACATTCAAACACCAAAATTTTCACCTAATTATCAGACTTACCTCGAACCAGCTTGTGTGCTTTTTTCAACCGCGAATACCTATGAATTCTTTTTATCATCAAGCGGTTGGTTTGATTCCTACTGGGGGATCATTAGACAATCAGAATTTGAACAGTTTTCCTAACTTCAAATAAATATAATTTCGCTCAAATACATGAATATTGTTATTGCGTTTTTTCAAGTTTTCAAGTCATTATGGTTTAATTTTTCTCCGTGCCTTCAGACACAGGCCTAACGCACGAAATCCTTCTACCCGTGATTGGCTTATCCAAGTTCCAAGCACTGTTTTTCCCACGCTGATCAAGTTCAAGAATATACATCTCCCTTTTGGTAGATTTCCTTTCCACTCCCGTATTCACCCTACTAGATGTCTGAATTGCCAGACTTATGGCCATAATATATCTAAATGCCACAACCCTAGAGTATGTGAGCACTGAGGCAAAGACCATCCGTCTGACAACTGTTCTAGATCTTCTCCTCCCCTCTGTGTCCCTTGTTTCAAATCAAATCGTCCTTGTCATGACCATGTCACCACATCCTCTTCTTGTCCGGTGTATAAGCAACAAGTGCGACTTAAGATGGGGCGTACGGCCTGGCAATGAAGGCCTGTCTTACTCATGCACCCTCAAAATCCATCTCCTTCTGTGAAGTTCGGCCTTCTCAATCCCCGTTCCACTCGCAACAAATCCACTCTTATCCTGGACGCGATCTCCACTCACTGTTTCGATATCCTTGCACTGACTGAAACGTGGATCCCGGAAGATGCCGACAATGTCACAAAATACGACATTTTTCCCCCAGGTTATCATGTTCTACATTCTCATCGTTCTAGTGGAAAGCGCGGTGGTGGTATTTCTTTGATTTCCTCCAACTCCGTTAAACTGACACTTGTAAAATCTGAAATACACTCTTCCTTTGAAGCATTAACTGCCCAAGCCTCTTTCCTAACACGTTCCTTAACCATTTCTGTTATTTACCGCCCCCCTAACTCAAGTAATTTTATTCGTGAACTCACAGCTCATCTTTATTTTCTTTCTTCGACATTCAATCATTTCATAATGGCTGGAGATTTTAATACCCCTAATTGTCATCACCTTGATAATCCCCTTAATATTCTTTTGCGAAAGCACGGTTTGACGCAGCATATTAACTTTCCAACTCACAGGTTTGGCAATACTCTCGATCTTGTTATCACACCGGCTTCTCTCTCTCATCTTATTTCTGACCCTGTCAGCGAAATTTTTGAATCTGATCATTTCCTTATTTCGTGCCGTCTTAACCTCGTACGGCCCCACCTTTCACCTCATCGTGTCACTTCTCGGTCTTTCAGGAATCTCAACTTGGCCGGCTTTGGAAAGAATGTCAATTTTATAAGCGATTTACTTATTAATTCTCCAATCTCTAAGGTTGATGACTTTGTTAGTTCCATGGACAAATTGTTTCTTTCGCTGATGGATTCTCATGCTCCTTTACGCAGTCATACTTTTCGCCCCAGCTTGCATTCACACTCATCTGTCTGAAAATGCTCTCTCTGCCAAACGCCGAAGAAGTAAAATCGAGAGACAGATATCCAGTCTCCGAAAGCTTTGTGTGCAAGTCCCTGATGATCTTTTACAAAAATTCCGTATTTCACGTAAACTCGCCCGCGCCGCCATTAACAAGTCACGTGCTGATTATCTTAATCTGTCGCTATCTTCAGCGACACCTAACTCCAAAGCCTTTTGGAAAACGGCAAACTCCGTACTTCACAGGTCTCCTCCACTTCCTCCCCGGACTCCTGCGGAATATGATCTTTTTGTTGAAAACTTTAGCACTTTTTTCAAGACTAAGATTGAGTTGATTCATAGCTCGTTACCGATCACTAATCTTCCCCGTCAGCCTTCCTTAACTGACAGTGACCAATCAAATCTCTCATTTTTTTCACCTCTTAGTGTTGACGAAATCATCAAATTGATCAATTCTCTCCCAAATAAATCCTCACCTTTAGATATAATCCCTGTTTTCCTGCTGAAGCAGTTTTCCGGCATCTTCGCCCCCATTATATGCAAACTTTCTGCTCTTTCCTTTTCACAGGGTATTTTTCCAACTTCATTCAAAACGGCGCAGGTAACCCCTTTACTGAAAAAATATAACCTAGACCCCATGCAACCATCCAATTATCGTCCAATTTGAAACCTCAGCACCATCTCAAAAATTTTAGAAAGGGTTTTTCTCAAGAGATTATCCTCTCATGTTTCTGTACTGCGTAACTTCAACCTTTTCCAGTCGGCGTATCGCTCACATCACTCAACGGAAACTGCGCTTTTGTACATCACTGACAGCCTCCGCAATATCTGTGCTACCGGGTCTGCGGCCGTCTTAGTGTCTTTAGATATTTCAGCCGCTTTTGACACCATTAATCATCCAAATATGCTGCATATCCTTGAAGACTACTTTCACATTTCTGGCATTGCTTCATCCTGGTTTCAGTCCTATCTCTCCGAACGCAAGCAATTTGTTAAAATAAGCTGCTCTTCTTCTACCCCTGTCTCTCTTCGTTTTGGTGTTCCTCAAGGTTCTGTTCTTGGGCCCATACTCTTTTCTCTCTATACTTCTCCTATTAGCGAGATCATACAGAAGCACGACGTTCTATATCATCAGTTTGCTGATGATATTACTCTCTTTACAGGCGCCTCTTACCTTGATCCTCATCCCAGCCTCACTAAGATATCTGAATGCATCACTGAGCTTAATCTTTGGTTTTCTAACAATCACCTGATGTTGAATCCTAACAAAAGCGAAGTGATGTTTGTCGGCAGTCCCATACTCCTTTCCAAATCCAATCTTCCCACTGAAGTAATCTTTGACGGCACTACTCTTTCCGTAACGTCCAAACTGAAGATACTAGGTGTAACTCTTGATTCTAGACTCAACTTTACACACTTTGTCTCTCAGCTCATACAAGCATCCAACTTTCATCTCCATGCGATCAGACAGGCACGCAAGTTCCTACCCTTTGACACTGCCGTTGCTCTGATCATCTCTTTAGTTCTTTCAAGGATTGATTACTGTAACTCTCTTCTTTGTCGACTCTCGAACTGTCTTATTTCTAAGTTGCAATTTCTCCAAAATCGTGCTGCTAAAACCGTTCTTCAAGCCGACTACTATTCTTCATCTCACACTTGTCTCGATTATTATGGAACTCTCTTCCACTTAATGTCCGTCTTTCACCTTCTCTTAAAGTTTTTCGCAAGCGTTTAAAGACGCATCTTTATAGCCAAATTTATCTCTCATAGCCCTTCTGATTAGAACAGCGCCTCTGCAGCAAACCTAGTTTGCAAACTGTGCGCCCTAAAAATAATAATAATAATAAAAATCACAATAGCGAAGATTCCAAAAGCTAAAAAATCGAGAGAAAGAGTAATTGATGAATTCGAACCACACTTCAAATAGTTTGATAATCACCGAGATAAAAAAAGTATTGATACTACATTATTGTATAATGCCATGAAAACATTATTTATTGATTTCGGAATATTTTTTAATTTGTACCTCTAAAAATCAATTACCATTGAAATAAATTTCATCGACCACATATAATCAATGTTTTTAATAGACTTCAGTTTTAAATTAATTAGTTTAGCCATCTTTAGAGAAAATTTTATTTATAGTATTATTGCCATTGCTGAAAGATCATAACTTTTGAATAAAAACATAGAACAATTTCATTAAATACTTGAGTTCATTACAATGAGTTTTCAGGGTAATTTTTCACAGAATCTCTCTTTGAGATCTCAATAATTGAATTTTTTTGTTCTATATTTTTTCAAGATGGAAACAAGAATCTTTTTTTGCTTTTTGCTCATGCTTTTTATGGTGTCAGCAACTTCTGAAATGATATGGATATAAAGTGTAATTTATCATTTTATTCGTATTTTTCACTCATGCTTAATTTATTTACATTCAGACTTTTCAAAAATCTCATGATAGTTTCTTTATAATATCGAAGTTTGGGCTTTGAGTTGAAAGTTTGAATAAAGTTTTTTCATTTTATACAATCAATACAAACTTTTCAAATCGAAAACTTCATTAGCGTGGCTTTAAAGGCCATGAAATAAGAATGTTTAATTTTATTTGGTTGTTTTCGAAAAACATGGGAGCGATAAATTCATAAAAATACGTATTATATCAAAGATTTCAAGCTTAAAAAGGCTATGAAGCCATTCTCAGTTTCACACGACAATGATAATTTCAATAAAAGTTCTAAGATTTATATCACCCTACTTATATACCAAAAATCTAAACATCTACTTTACTAATAAAAATATAAATTAAATTACCTTGCGGCATTCCTGCAGGAATTTCCCCTCCTTTTGTCAAAAATAATATCCCTTTTTCTACTATTTCTTGCAAATCTAATTTATCTGCTGCATCGAGCATTATAATGGACTACAAATGTGTGTTAACTTATATTATTCTGATAAAAAATTATAAAATGTATTCAGACCTTGTTTTTAAATGTTTCAAACTCTGCATCACTGAGTGAGTAAGAAACAGCCAACAAAACTGCCAAAAAAACAAAAAGAACCTTCATACTTGCTCAATATACTGATGATAATGTCGTAACTTAAAATTTCAAACATATATATAGCTTTTATCGCTCAATATATAGATCGTACGATATAATTAGTTATTTAATTTTTTCTGAACTCTTCAGGTAAGTATGTTCGATCTTTAAAGTAGATAAATGCTAAAATTCTTTTCATCAGATCAAAGTTCAACTTTGAACATTTCAAAAATGGTGTTTGTTTTTTTGTCACTCAAGGCGCCTGAGGATGGTCTTCAGAAACGCTAGACTCGCTAGTGGGAGGCTTCTTAGTTCTCTGAAAGAGATACCCAACTGGTGGTGGTAACGGGCAGACTGGAATGCAAAGCATCGCAGCCATAGATGCTTGGCCGATTCTTCTTCTTCTCCGCTGAGGCGGCACTGATCATTTTCACTTTTCCCCGACAGATGTTGCCATCTTCGGAGTGCGAGATGGTGACTAGACCGGAATCGGATGAGATCGACGAGGTCTTTCTTTGACAGTAGGAACTCTTCTTCCAGGTTGAGGCGGAAAACGGTGAGAGAAATGAGACAGGGGTGAGTAGATGGAGGAGGTTTGCAGCTTCTGCGAATAATGCCAAGCCGGATTTGTGGATCCAGTGGGGCGGTAGGTTGGGGAAGAGCAGAGCTTAGTTTGGCCTGCTCGTCTGCTAGGTCGTTGCCCGGGAGGTTGCAGTGGCTTGAGACCCAGATCAACAGGATGTTTTTAGTTTGATAGAAGGCCGCAATTGAAGTGTTGAGGAACAGAAGGGATGGGTCGGGAATATTGGGGTTAGAGAGGGCTTGTAGAAGTGACTTGCAGTCTGTGATGATGGAGGCTGAGAACCAGTCGTCATTCTGTTGAGCCAAAAGATGGCAGTGATCAGGGCAGTCTTCTCGGCCTGAAAAGAGCTGCTAAAGGTCCCAGTAGACTCGTGTCAAAAGTGGATCAGTGTGTTTTCTCTAAAGACGACCACTCCAGCTTCTCCATTCTCCGTACCGTTGAGAGTGGATCTATCAGTAAAGATTTGCAAGTCAGTTGGGTCTTTAACCGCAATTGTTTTCTCTGCAAAAGCGAGTTTTTGAGCAGGGTATGCGGACTTTGGAATGGGGGTGTAGTGGATAGGTGGCTGAGGGGGTAATGGCCACGGAATATTAGATATATGTACATGTTACACCTCCGCTGGTGTGAGGTTAAGTGAAGATAGATTTTGGGTGGTAGTGTTTCTCTAATCATCTCTTTTGAGGCGTTTTGGTCAGTGCCTTTGCAGTTGCACTCTCATGTTGTCGTTGGGAGCTGGAACCAATCGTCAGCTTTCCCAAGACAGGCCAGCTGAAGTTGGGAAGATAGTGTTGGGAGCTGAGCTTCATGGAGGACAATGTCAATAGGAGTAGATCGGAGTTGGCCCGTAATTGTTCGAGTCGCGTTTGATTGTGTCCTTTCTAATTTTTGGATGGTGGTTTTGGAAGCCCAGAACGCTCAGGCAGAGGCTGCGTATTCCGTGAGTGATCGTAGTGTGGCTATGTAGATCGTCCGCATCTCCAAGGGCCGCATCCCCAAGACGTACCGCTCAGTTGTCGCATAAAGTTGGAGCGTTGCTTCATGACTAGGCTCAAGGGCTTGACGTGATCGTTGAGCGTCAACGGTGATCATATTGAACCCCCAAGAATGTAGGAGTGGGGTTTGTCTTGAGTTTCGAACTCTCTACTGTAATCTTTGGACTCTAGGAGAATTCATAAGCACCCATAGAGAAAAAAACGACTTCTGACTTTGTCGTGTTGTGGGTTATGTGGTTATCAGAAGCCCATTGATATACTTTGGCTGCCTCTGTCGCCGCCACCTCTTCTTTTTTACTACCACTACATACCAACGCCAAGTAGTCAGCATAGCCTAAGACGAGGGTGGTGGATTTGAAAGAGTCTAGTAGCTCGTTTATATAAATGGTAAAGAGGAGGGGTGATAGCACCGAGTCTTGTGGAAGGCCTTTTTTGAACGTACGACAGCGTCCCGTGGTTCAATTCATTCTCACATGCGCTGTTCGGTTGGTAAACCAGGCCTTGACCCACTCAACGAATCAAAGAGGAGCTCCAATATTCAGCATCTTTCGAGGAGGTTTGCACGCCACACTTGATCATACGCTTTGCTGAAGTCAAACAATGCAACAACTGAGCGCAGGCCAAGATGGCGTTGTTGAATGACAGCGAGTTTTAGGTCATAATTTATATTTTGAACAAAAGAATAAAAGTTTTCATTCAAACTTTCTAAATGTATATAAGATTTTTTTTCACAATATTGTCTGTTGAAGATGAATTCTTATTCATTCAAATTGGTCAACAATCAATAAACGCATGAAACTATATCATTAAGCTTCACAAAAGCAGTTGTCTGGTTCCACACAAAGTTTGTTTCAAACTTCAAATGTATAGGGAATTAGCATAAACGACCATTGTGGTATTTTGAAGTCTCAGTCTCTTGTAAGTTAATCTTATAATATAAGGTAAAGAAAATATTTTAAGTTTTGTTTTTATAAGATCCATGAACACTTGATATTGATAATAAAGAAATTTTTAAACACTTAAAGTTTTTATTAAAAGTACAAAACTTCACTTGATATTGAATTTTTAGTTATGGAAAAACTGTGTTTGAAAAAGTTCTATGAACCTTTCTGCTCTAGGTATCATATTTTGAAATACCTTTTAGGATTTAGACTTTTAAGACCAATTTAAAAAATGTTTTGAGCCATGAATTGCTAAATGTGAAAAATCGAATTATAATTAAAAATGGGCAAAAATAAACTTAACAGGAAAGCTCATGTCTGAAGCTAAGAATGTTAAAAAAGAAACTGGCAGGTCTTTTTGGCGCCAATCGAAAGTGGTCTGTCGAAGTTATAATGGCGGCTCGAAAAGTCGATTTTTATCCTTAAAAACTACATAATTTAGGTGGAAATGTCAAAATATTATTATTTAAAATAATTTCGCAATTTTATTTCTAAATTTACTAGCTTAGTACAATGACATACAAGAACTATTTCTTTTGAGATGATTTCGGATTTTTTGTTTTCTATAGAAAGAAGATAAATTGTGAACATCAACAATTTCATCTTATGCAACAACAAAAATTAAAAAGATAAACACTTCATGGTTTTTTGGGGGTAATAAAGGCTGGCATTACTTGGATGAAAATTCTATAAAAGATTAAAAAAAATATTATCTTTTAATTATATCAAAAAATGTAACAATAACAAAAAAGATAAGCACTTCCTGATTTCAATTGTAATGATGTGGAAGTCCCATTGAAGAAAAAAGACAATGAAGTTGTTCAAATTTTGTCTAAAATTAACATTTGATTGCTCAAAATATTTTATTTAAAGTTTCATCTATATAGATTTTTTTGTTTATTATCACAGATTTAATTATTTTTATACATCTATAAAATCAACTCAGTTTTCTAAATTTCATTTATATATTATTATGGTTGCTTTTGTTTCAATTAACAGACCTTTTTTTATATAAGCTTAGTTAACTGTTTTGTTTATTTAGTTATACTTGCATAATTCTTTTTAAATTGTCATCTAAGAAAACTTCATTACATTAAATTGCATTCAAAGTTCATAATACTCAGTGGTCTAGAAACTCCTGAAGTTAATGCCACTATAATCATACTCGTCATTGAATTTGAATTTAGTTATTCAATCAAATCAGTAAGCCATCTTTGCCATTTCATTACAAGTCCCATTACAGTACAAGAAGAGTGTCATCATGGGTGTCTTCACAGATCGAAAGCAATAGGAACTGATTTCGATCACGAAATTAAGAGAAGTTAAAGTTTGCAAACGTTGGCTACCCTAGTAAATTCCGGATGCTTGATGAGTTTTTGATGCCCAAAGAAAAGATACTGGTTTTTAACTTTTTAGAGACATTTTAAATTTACTTATAAACAATATTTGACAATTTTTTACGTCAAATTATGAAAGAATTTTCGTAAATTTATTGAGCGAAATAAATAGCTAAAATTTTCGATAAGTCTAAGACTTATCATAAAACATTGCCTAATTTACTAAAATTCTATGTAAAAAAAGTGTCAAATACTGATTTTTTCATTTTTTATGAAAAGATGACTAAGTCAAGATTCATTGAACCACTTGTTCCAGCTAGAAAGAAGGAGAATCTACACGAATACTTTACAAAACCCCCAACTACTTTAGAAAGAAATGCACACGACGGCTAAAAACATTAAAAAACCAGAAGTCTCAAAGACAACTAAGACATTGTTATGCCAGACAAAGAGCGTTCCAGCCTCACCATTGTCAACTATAAAAGTCATAGACATGTTGGAGCAAGAAATAACCAGATTTAACGGGTCTATTGTTTGAAGCTTTGAATCTTTCCAACATTTTCAAAACATTCAAACACCAAAATTTTCACCTAATTATCAGACTTACCTCGAACCAGCTTGTGTGCTTTTTTCAACCGCGAATACCTATGAATTCTTTTTATCATCAAGCGGTTGGTTTGATTCCTACTGGGGGATCATTAGACAATCAGAATTTGAACAGTTTTCCTAACTTCAAATAAATATAATTTCGCTCAAATACATGAATATTGTTATTGCGTTTTTTCAAGTTTTCAAGTCATTATGGTTTAATTTTTTTCCTAAAAATCACAATAGCGAAGATTCCAAAAGCTAAAAAATCGAGAGAAAGAGTAATTGATGAATTCGAACCACACTTCAAATAGTTTGATAATCACCGAGATAAAAAAAGTATTGATACTACATTATTGTATAATGCCATGAAAACATTATTTATTGATTTCGGAATATTTTTTAATTTGTACCTCTAAAAATCAATTACCATTGAAATAAATTTCATCGACCACATATAATCAATGTTTTCAATAGACTTCAGTTTTAAATTAATTAGTTTAGCCATCTTTAGAGAAAATTTTATTTATAGTATTATTGCCATTGCTGAAAGATCATAACTTTTGAATAAAAACATAGAACAATTTCATTAAATATTTGAGTTCAAAAATTGAATCTAGCATATGCAACAATGACTATGAGCACGGTTAGGAGGTAAAAAAAGTCAGAGGTAGTAAGGATAGTTAGTAGCGATCACGTTTATTTGCAAAAAAAAATTTATTTATTTCTTCACACTATGAAAATTTACTTTTAAAAACATGTTTATTCAAAAAATTAGCTAAAATATTCGATAAAACCTAAATTAACGAGTTAGGATAAGGTTTTGCTTATCAGAAATTTTGGCTAATTTCTTGAATAAACGTGATTTTTTATAAATTCCTTATATTTTGAATAAATTAACATAAAAATTAAAATCGGAGGTTTATTTAAAATAACATTCATATTAATTTAAATGTCTTCCAAAACACTTAAACATCATAAAAGCCCGCACTCAAGTTTAGACTAATTTCAGTTGTTATGAAACGTTCATAAACTTTTGACAAATATTTGAGCTTTTGTTTGCAGAATTGAACAATGTTACTTAATGTTCTTCATTCGCTTTTCAAGGAGCTCAACAAGAATATTTTTCCATTTTTGAGTCATCCGTTTGAACGGGTCAGAAGCTTCTGTCAATGGAAATAGAAATTTTAAAATATTGGATATTTTTCATATATCGGTTTGAGGTAAACAATTGTAATGTCACGTCGAATTCATGGAATTTTCTAAGCATTTTAAGAAATCTTTTTACAAAGTTCCGGCTTAGTGATGTTTTAAAGTAAAAATAAATACAAACTAATAAAAACACAATTACTACTGCAAAAACTATGAAGCCATATAGAATGAAGGTTTTCAACTCCAGGTTTTATGAATGTTTCTTTGACTTATCAGGTCGGAAGCTTCACTCTGTCCCATCAAATACTTCAATCCATCTGTCAAAGCTTACTTGTTATTTTCTCTGCCAAAAATTAGCAAAGAACAAATGGTCTGAGTTTTGTTTCAAATGAGAATTACTATGAAATTTTAAATCAGTTCACAAAGCAGTTAAATCGAGAGAATACACATTTTATTCAAAACTTTTGGTTATTACATTATCAATTTTTATATTAAAAATTTTGTTAACGTAAGTAGTAATTACATGAACTTTCACTTTGAAAAAATTCTTAAAACCAAAGTTTTTTTCTTATTACAATATTAATATAAAACTTAATTGTAATTAAATTTATTTATTATGACTTGGTGCTTTAGTTTTTCACATTCTTCATCACTGAGAGAACTAGAAACGAACGTCCAAACTGCCAACAGAAATAAAAATATCTTCATCTTAATAATCTGATAAAAACTTACTGAAATTACCGATTTATTTGGTTATTTATACAGCATCAACTCTGATAAGTACGCTAAAACTCTGACAGAACAAGTTGAAGCTTGAAATTAACAATTTGAATCTCTTGTATAAGAATGCTGGAAGAAGTTATGCCAAAAAAAATATGATTTAATTTAATAAGAATTTAATCAAAACTAATACCATATGTAGGTATAATTTGAATATTTTTCAATTAATTCAGCGCTAAAACTAATATTTTTTGGGTTAGAGTTGATTGAGTTGAATTTATTTTATTTTCAACAGAAGAGCTCCCCGGTATAATAGATAATTACTTGTCTACCTTGAATTATATGTCTGTTTTAGGTTTGTTTACTTTTTAAATTCAAATGTCCATAAAACAAACATTGCTTAAAACCCTATTCAAGTTTTTCATTATTTAAGATACCATTATCAAGAAATCTTTTGTCCAAATGTCTTTTTTTCTTACTCATAAGCATCTGGTATAGTGGTACTTTCGAAGTACCCAGTCAGTTGTGCTGATAAAAACTTCAATCCCATGTTCCTTTTGAAACCATTCTTAGAGTTCTTTCAAAGTTTTTGTGCAGTCTATCAAAGTGCTGCAAAATAGACTTTTTCACTTCTGGAGAAACTTTGGATTTTTTGTCACTTTTCATTTGAGCCTTCGTAGTTTTACCGGTTTTTAAAAAACTTTTCATAATAGCTTTGATAGCATGGAACTAATTTCTTTTATAGAATTGCCATCGAGCGATTTTTAAATTATTCTCACCCTACTATCATCAGAAACTTTGTGGTTCAATCTCAAGCATGACAAAACACGATATCTACAATTACTAGCTTGAAAAGCGAAACAGAATGTAAGTGCGGATTAGATTAATCAAATCAATTAAATTTTTTTTATAGCCCGTTTTCCTTTACCAAGAGTTGGGCTTTTTGAAAGTTCTATCTCGAAGTCGGCCTTTCCATTCAGAGCGATCGAGTGGATCCCCACAAACCATGTCTAGCTAACTTTCATCATTCAATATGAAATCGTTCCAAGTCTTTTTGGGCTTATCAGGTTTCTTGCAAGTATCTAAATCCAACTTTCGCACTTGACAGGTCCAACTCACGCTACGCTCTACATGTCCAAATCACCTCATTCTGCTTGTACGAAGAACTACCTCAACATCCCAAATGCCAAGTTTTGAAAGGAGTTAGTGAGAGCAAACTTTATCATTCGTTTTGATGTTGCACATCCAGCGAATCATGGCAAGGTCGTTTTGTCCAAGGCGGTTCGATGTGGAAACTGTTGCGGGCCATGTTTCAGCAGCATGTAACATAGCTCTTTTGACACAGGTTGAATAGACATAGCCTCTGGTCAATAATGGTAAATGACGATTAGCAAGGAGTGGAAGAAGTTGGCGAACTTTATCCCAATCACACTTACAATGTGCTATTGAAGCAAGCTTACATCCACCACCTGCAGATAACATATCCCCAAGATAGTAGAACTTTGTGACAACTTCCAGTTTTTCATCACCAATCATCACTTCCTTTACTAATCTCCCATCAACAGACCGTGCTGTATCAAGGCAATGAGCGCATCGGAAGTTAAGATCCGAAATTAGAGGGCCTTTTATGCCGCTGCATTTCTTGTGTACCCATTGCCTGCAGCCTCCACACTGAATAGCATTTCTAACCACGCCTAATTATTTTAAAAAATAATTTTTCAAGTTTAAATTTTTGTATTATTTTTGAATTTTTAAAAAATGTTTAGTGAGTTTTTTATTAAAAATTTTTGTTATAGCTCATTGAAAATAGCTAGGAAGTGATTGCAAAGGTTTAAAAAGTGATAAAAAACCCTTCTTTAAACGATATTCCATAAGGTGTTAGACATCAGAGCGATTTGATAAGGATGAAAGCACTTCTGTGAGGCATGCTCCCTGCAATGCAAACATTCTTTTGGGTCTTGGACTTTGTGAGTCACCAAAAACACTTTGTGTGACTCTAGATTAAGATTTTCGATGCTGTTTCAACTTTTAATTTAGCTTAAAGCAGGTTGGGCAAATAATTAACATTCATATTTATTCTAATTTATTTCATAAGAGAAACATTCTAAATAACACAAAACTTAACATCAAGTAAAAATCAAAATAATTATTTTTGTCGTTTCATCTCTTTAGAAGCAAATAAATTTAGCAAAACAGTAAAAAACATTAATTTCCAGTCATTTTAGCCTTCCGAACTTACCATCACACAAAGTTTCAATAATAAAATAACAGGTATAAAATGATTTTATTTTAAATTATATTTCTTTTAAAGCAGCTCTCGAGTTTTATATTTGGTAAAATTTCATTAGAAATAGACAAAACAGTAGACTTTCCATAAATTCATGAGACAGAATTGCAAACATTGAACGATGATTCCAGCGACGAAGATGCTTTTACAGTGCAACCTTCAACAAATAAACTGAATAATGTGTACTCCACAACAATAGTACTTCAAACTCAGGCGACAATGCAAAATATAATAAAATTCAAAGTTTCATTGAAAATAAAGAAAACAGACAACTCAAGGTTCATTAAAGATGGTATGTCAGTGGAAAATTTTGTAATAGGTAGTTCAAACAGTCTTCAAGGAATTGAAAAATTTAGAAGCAATAAGTCATCAATTAAAAGCTATTATCATCCAAATATTCAAAGAATACAGGAAGAAAATATGATGGTCAGAGATTCACTGCTTTCTTCAACTTCCAATGGTGTCGATACACGACAACATTCAAAAATTTTCTTAGTTAATTGCTTCAAAAATAAATACTAAACACATTTCAGATGATTTTATATACAAGGGTGATGAACGTTTTGAATATTTTTGTTTGTTATCTTGAATATTAACAAAACTGATTTATAAACGACAAGTTTTGAATAATCAACAATGTAAATAGGATGGATAAAGTCAAACAGTTCATTTAGAATCTTTCTAAGCCTTACCATGTCCTGCAAAGCTGGCAAGGCTCATGAAGACGCAACCATGAAGGTGTGAATCAGTTTTAGTGAATATTGCCTGGAGATTGACACAGTTTCTACAATAATTGAATTCTGCACTTTTTATTTTGTTAAAATATTACTTTTATTGATAGTTTTTTTAAACTTATTGTTGACTGTTTCAGAATTTTATTGTTCAATTTGAAATTTTCTAATAAAATCTTATACAAAAAAAGTTCATTTAGTATAAGTTTGTTTCAATTTTAATGAAATTATGAATCAATGCAAAGAATAAATTGAAAGTCGTGAAAAATTCAAAAAATAGAATATTATGGCTAAAAAATAGTTTTGAAGCTCGATAGTCACTTTTTTGAATTCAAAAAGCGATTCAATAAGGGATTCCTCTGACGCACTTGACACAGCCATACCAGTCGCGACAACACAAGTAGCCTGGACGGCACTTCATGCAGTTGCAGTTCGTCTGGCATCTGAGACACACGTTCCTTTGAGGCACTAAGGGTCGAATGATGGCTGGGCACTTGAGTCTTCTGACACATGTGTATGCAGGAAGAGTCCAAAGAGGAGACCTTCTGCAGTAGTAACCCTTGGGACAACCCGTCCATCTGCAGTCTCTGTGGCAGTAACAAAAGTAACATCCTTTGGCATTTTTCATCTTTGAGCATCCAGATGCACACGGCTTGAACAATGGACAAACTGCCTTGGTCACTGTTGAGTGAAAGGAGTTGTGCTTTGATTAATTGAATGAATGTTTATGCACAAATATTCTCATTCAATAATTAACAAGTCTCACCTGTTCCATTGACTGCGCGCTTATCGAAGTTATCGTCATCGACATCATCTTCGTCACTGAAAGTTTCATTTTGCAAACCCCCTTCATCTTCGAATTCAAGGTCATCAAAAGCCCCTTCTTCTCCAGTATCTTCGTTCGTGTTGGAATCGTCTTGAGATCTGACTACATGGCAGAGTAGGAAAGTCGAGAGAAGAAGATAAAGTAGAAATTTTGAGTTTGTCAACATTTCGATTTCGATGGTTGTTTTAGTTGTTTTCTAAAGTATCGGTTTTTGTTTGCTTGTCTTCTAAACTGTTTGTTTCGATGGTGTGTGAGCTCGCTTATATACCCTTCGACAAGCCGATCAAATCCGCTTTGTGTCGAGACGAGGAAGTCGATTAAAGAGATGTTTTAAAGTTATTATGATTGACAATATCAACTATATCTATGTTGAAGTTTGGTGTATATAGCATACTTGTATATAGCTTATCTATATAAAAGTATTGGTACCTCAGCGGGAGATCGCTGGCTTTTGTCACACGAATTTGACATCCGCAATGATTCACTCGGAAATTAACTTTTCGGATTTTAAAAACGTTCATATTATTGACTTTATTCATATCAAATGGATTTAAGTATTTATTATAAAACTATATATACTATCATATGTGTTGAATATCTATAATAATCCATTCATAACTAAACAATGGTCATATTTAGTTACTCTTGAACTATGAATCAACATTTATTAGCAATTATTTGTTTTTCATAAATAAAAACAACATTTTTAATAATAGTTCCTTTAGTTTCAAAAAAATTTGTTGAAAAGCATTTTTTCTATTTGAGCATTTGAAAGATTTGGTTTAGCCTACTTATGGTTTTATTCATTTTGCAATTCTTAAACTTTACTTCAACCAAAACTCAATTTCACATCATTTTGTAAAAGTTTCAGTTATTACTGTGTTGCCAGTAATCTTCCACTAGTTATGAATTCGTGTGTTGCCCGTGGGCATGCCTGAAGAAGTGACCGCGCACCTTTACGTATATGAGCGTTGACTTTTCTGTGTGCGTTAATATTTTGGTTGGTTAGTATTATTGTTATTATCATTAGCGTTAGTTGTTTTGATTAATAGAATGTTTTTATCTTGTTGATAAAATTCTCTTTTTTTCAATAAAGAACCCACTTCACAATAACAAAAGATACAACAATGGCGACGAAACAGGAGTATACGACAATGGAGACGAGAAATACCACAAAAAGATATATTCTGTTGAAATTCATGAAAAAAATTGAGCAAAAAGAAAAAAGTAAAGAATTCACCTTGAAGTAGGAAGAATTCGTCAAGAATAAAAAAGAAGTCGTTTGAAAGAAGAAATAATTCACCGAAAGGAAGAAGAAATTGTGCGCAGAGAAGAAAATAGACCGCTTGAAAGATGAAGCAACTATGAGTGAAAAACTATTTTTACAATTGTTTAAAGCCTTACGCCAAGAAGGAAACACATGCGAAGAGATGAACGTCAACAAAAATGAAGCATATTTAGTAAAAAAAATATTCCTTTCAAAAACAAATCAAGATTGTAAAAAATATCATAGAAAAGACCTTAGCAAAGCTTCTGATGATAAAACGGGAACTTGTTATTTATGCGGCTCTAAAACACTTGAAACCAGATTGTTTGAAGCTAATTTTAATATATACTATAAACAAAATGATAACGGTTTGTTGAAAATGACTTCCTATTCATTCAAATGGTTCAACAATCAAAAAACACATGAATTATATGAATAAACTTTACAAAATCAATTGTCTGGTTCCACACAAAGCTTGTTTCAAACTTCAAATATTTCAACACAGCCATTTATTTCCAAAATAGTGACAAAATTGAATCTAAGTAAAAGGCAGAAGAAAAAGTTATATAAGAATACGAAATTAAGAAAAAAAAAATTATAATGTAAAGGGAAATATTTTTTTAATGAAATCATGAACACTTGATATTGATAATAAATAATATTTTTAGCATTTTTCACATTTAGCAATTCATGGCTCAAAACCTTTTTTTAAATTGGTCTTATAAGTCTAAATCCTAAAAGGTATTTCAAAATATGATACCTAGAGCAGAAAGGTTCATAGAACTTTTTCAAACACAGTTTTTCCATAACTAAAAATTCAATATCAAGTGAAGTTTTGTACTTTTAATAAAAACTTCGTGTTTGAAAATTTCTTTATTATCAATATCAAGTGTTCATGGATCTTATAAAAACAAAACTTAAAATATTTTCTTTACCTTATATTATAAGATTAACTTGCAAGAGACTGAGACTTCAAAATACCACAATGGTCGTTTATGCTAATTCCCTATACATTTGAAGTTTGAAAAAAACTTTGTGTGGAATCGGACAATTGATTTTGTGAAGCTTAATGATATAATTTTATGCGCTTATTGATTGTTGGCCAATTTGAATGGATAAGAATTCATTTGCAGTGTGGGAAAATGAAGACATCGCAGACTTCAATTTGGCTGCTTTCTCCGACACAGCTAAATGAAAAGCATTATGAAACTATCCTTCAACTATGAAACATACACCACATTCTAGAACCATTCAGCGTTGAGTGAAGAGATGGCAAGCTCTCTGATGAAATGGAAACTTTTTCGTCACTCACAGCCTGCCTATGTGGGACGTGACCATAGAAATTACTTCAACCTCATCAGGCATCAAGATAGCCGTAACAGAAAAAAAAGATTGCCATATATGCAAAAGTTGGTGTATTTGCAGCTTCGCAGTGCTTGGTTGTGAGAACTCGACGTTTGGTGCAGTTTGCAACTTGGTTGATGAAACAGGTCGAAGACTCAACAACTGAGAAGATCTTAGGGCAACGTGCTGCTCGAGGTGACAGATTTAAGTCGCAATGTCAAAGACAACACGCTTTTGTCATAATAATTATGAATCAAGCTTATTAAATAAGCATGAGCATTTGAACTAAAATTTAATTGTATTTTTGATTTTAAATAGTCAAATGCATATAATTGAATTTTCTACGTTGATAACTACTGATTTTTTAAAATCTTAAAACAAGACATTTTAACGTAGTTATCATTTGCGTTTATTGTATATAAAATGTCGTATTAAAATTGTAAGTGAATAAATTTCCAAAACAAACCACGATTGCATATATAAAAACTACTACAAAAAGCTATTCATGATATGATGAATAATGAAAAAGTAAGCTTTATAAATTAAGTGAAAGTTCACGGAGTGCAAAGAAACTGTGCATCTGCAGCTTAGCGGCCCTGCAAATATTTATACTGTTAAATAACACTCTAAAAGGTTAAAATTGATTATTTACGTTTTGAGTTAAAAATTCTCAAGTTTTGAAAAAATATAAATTTTCATTGGATTCAAGTTCTTTCAGTAATAAAAAAACATTAACAAAATTGCAACGTGAAGTATTAACTTATAAGGCTGAGTCATCACCATCGTTTCAATAATCGTTAAGTCTCATAATAACTACATTATAAAATGTTAAATTCAAAACAAGCCTAGTAGGAGTGAAATAAAATACTATCAGTGCTTAATTAATAAATAAATAATTAAAGCTTAATTTGTTTTTATTTGAAAAAATAATTTAATGCACTTACGATTCCTTTTAAATGAAGTTTGAACTCGATTTGTTTCTTTGTTGATTTATCCACCATAGTTAATTGCCAGTACTGTGTATGCAAGCCGGTGGTTGAAGGAGAAAAACTCATTTTAACCTGAAAAGGTTAACTCAATTATAAATATAGTTATATTTGAATTTATTATTTTTCATTAAACAAGTTATGAATTGATTAAAATGAAATAAAACTTTTTATTTATTACTCGATATTATTACTAGTTATTGCCAAAAACTAATTTTTCTTTGAGTAGACCATTCCGTATAATATATTAATATAATTTTTTTCAAAAATAAATTTAAAGTACTTCTAAAGAAAGGCTTTTATTTAAAAATTAAACGTCGCATTATGGAATTGAAAACAGTAGAACCTCTTTGAAACTTTTGCAACGGATCCCTCCTGACGTGCCATCCACACACCCGAATGGAGTCAGATCTGTGCTGCTTAACCTACCTTGTTGCTGAGGTAAATATGAAAAAATAAAGCCTCGTGTTTAGAGGTAACATAGGAATGAAATAGCGTTGAAAAACTGGAGCAATAATATTTAAAAAATACCACAAATTTGATAATGTAGCTTCGAGTGTGTTTATTGAAGTTTTAATTCAAAACTGAATAAGTGTAAAAGCATCTGAACTATCAAAAAATAAATGAAATCATAAAGAAACTGATCTAAGTTTGTTATGAAAGAATGGGAATTTTTATAATCCTCCTAACCCGATTATTTTTGAAAGTTAAAATTTTTGAAATTTTAAAATAGTACATTTTTACTTATACTAATGAATTTCAAAACTATATGAAAACGTATATAATTAAGTTAATTTACAATAAGCGTTAAGATAACTTCGAAACAATAAGTGACACAACCTTGAAAAAGACTGGAGTGAACGCCTGCAGGGTCCAGGCTACATCTGATAGACCATTATTTCGCAGCAACAATGTGTTCTCTATAGTGGTCGATTGTGTAAAGTTGTTATTGAAAATCAAAACATGTAAAAACACAAATGATATCGTCAAACCTCTCTTGAAAGAGGACAAATGACGTAAAACAATGATGAGGATATTTAATTCCTATTAAGTACAGACTTGAAATAATTATATCATAGTTGAGACATACCTGATACAGAGCCCACAGAAACTGGTAAGAAGTTGAATATTCTTTCATTCAAATTGATGCTAGGCTGATCTGAAAAAGGAGTCTCATTGAAGTCGAAGAGAGCATGGTTGTATGCACCAGCAGACTTTCTTGCCTTAATTTGTTGCCTTTTTTCTTGATTTTGTGGTTTTGAAGGTCTTTGTTCCAATTGAACATTTGTCTGCATCGTTTTTGCATGAGTCTCAATATAGTGATTTTCACACGTTTCATTGTGTTTCTGAAACGATAGAAGTTTTAATGTGGTGTGGATGATATCTATACAATTAGCTTACTTTTTTCGATGTTTCAACTGTGGATGATGGTTGGTGTGTTTGGAGAACAAATTTCTGTGCTTGAGACAATGGTTGTTGTGGTTGAGATGGCTGTTGTAATTTGGATGGTTGTTGTGGTTGAGATGGTTGTTGTGGTTGAGATGGTTGTTGTAGTTGAGATGGTGGTTGTTGTGGTAGTTGAGATGATGGTTGGTGTAGTTGGGATGATGGTTGTTGTAGTTGGGATGGTTGTTGTAGTTGAGATGGTTGTTGTAGTTGGGATGATGGTTGTTGTAGTTGGGATGGTTGTTGTAGTTGAGATGGTTGTTGTAGTTGGGATGATGGTTGTTGTAGTTGGGATGGTTGTTGTAGTTGAGATGGTTGTTGTAGTTGGGATGGTTGCTGTAGTTTGGATAGTTGTTGTAGTTGAGATGCTGGTTGTGTTTTTGGTGGTTGAGATTGCAGTGCTTGGAAGGATTTCTTAAATGAATTTTGTGACGTATTTGACTCAAACAAATCATTTTTAAAGTCTTCTAAACTAGAAGCAAGACAATTTGAACTTTTGTCGTTTTTGATACAAAGTTTTTTCATTTCTTTAATAGGGGGCGTTTCGGTGGATCTGATAAAGCAATAAGCCAAAATGGTAATGACAAAACTTTAGGATGTTGAATTAATAATTTAAAAAATCACACTAATTAAATGTTGAACAAACTTCTTACATTGAATTGTGCTTTTCATACTGAGGTAGAGTTGAACAATGATTATCCTCTGATATGAAATCTTTATTGATTGAGTTGATATTTTCATGGTCCCTGTTCAACTGATACGGGTTGCTATCCCTTCTAACGGTTGTTGGAATCAACTGAGTTCGAAGTGGAAATGTGACGAGAATAGTTGAAATTTTTATATTTTCATAAAACGATTTTGAACTTTCGACATATTTTTGAGCCTTTATTTTCTCTGTGAAATGATGATACTTAAAAAGCTAAAGCCTCATAATAAAAATCCTCATGGAAACTTACCCGAATTTAATGGCTCTTCATCTTGAAAACGGCCATTAAACGACACACTTTTGAACAGTGGAAATTGGTCTAACTCCTTGAGTCCATCGTTATCACCAGCAGCCAAAAAACTTCAAGGCAGTAAAGAAGAAAATTGAAGTATATTATAAATGACTAGTTCAAAACCGACAATTAAGTAACATTCATGCATAGAAATGCGACAAATGAAGCTACGTCAAAAAATAAAAGAACCTCAAATGCAACTGCCTCAATGATTCCTGTGCATGGAGGCACTTGATGAAACATGCCATGCTCTTTTTAAAGTACATCGTCACTTTCTGCAATGAACGATACAATTGATGGATCTTTAAGAAGAAATTTTAAATTACATATGGGACTGATAATTACAAGCTATCCCATATGAAACTCATTTTACAAAAAAATTCTTAATTTAAAAATTAAAAATATTTTTATATTTAAATGCATAAATTAGCGTTTACTAAGTCGATTGGTAAGAAATTAAAAACAATGCACTTTTGAAATGTAAATACCTTTGATGTTTTAGCTGCAACGCAGAAGTTGTTTGGTCGTATAAGAATATCACTCGCTTCCATCTTCATCTCGCTCAACTTATCTTAATGTAAGCAGTAGTGTAATTATCAGTTTGAAACAGAAATTTTTTTGAGAAGATACAAATTAATGAACAAAAAAATTTTAATTTTTGAAGAACAAAAAAATGTTCACACCTTCAAAAGCAATCAATTTGACAAAAGACGTGGTTGATTCACAATTAACAAGAGAAATTTCTAGAAAGTAATCGTAAGACGAAGTGTCGGTGAGCAGTGATGTATCAACGTTTGTAGAAGATTCCACAGTTCTATTGGCATTAATACTTTGATTTGCGATGAGTGAAGCTTGGGTTGCCATAGCAACGTAGTGGTTATCATAGAAAGGCAGATTGCTCACTTTAATTTTGCAACTCTCCACAAAAGCAAATAGAGGCAACTATTGGAATTTCATATTATAATCGTTAAAATTAGTTTAAAAGAAAAAGATATATTAGATGATGAAAATGAAAGGAACACTGGGGCTACCAACAAGTGATTACCTGGTACTTGTTTGCACCTTGGTCCACTTTTATATACAATTTGCCAAAGTAGAAAGTTGCTTGGTTTGCTTGGAATAGAATGGGAAGTGTTAAAGACTTTAAAGGCTCCAGAACAACCACTCTTCCTGACGTCAGTTTTCCTTTATCGCCCACCTGCATCTGCAACAAAAAAGACCAAGATTATTGATGATTTAGAAGAGTGATGATGATATCCGTAGCATATCGAAAAGCTTAGTATTTTCACGTTAATAAATGTGTGTTTGAATTCATTTCAATTTAGGCTAATTTATACTTCATTAAGCATTGTGTTTTAGCATTTTATTTGTCTCACTTGGGAGGAATAAAACGTTAACTCAGCAATAGATTGCTTTCATCAGAGCTTGTAAAATCATTTTTTTTTCAAGAAATTCACTAAACAGAATTTTATACAAATAAAAATTTAATAATAGTTCAAAGAAGTTTTTTTAGAGACATCGTATGTTCTTTTGTAAACTTGAACATTAACTTTAATCTCTTACTTAACTATCTATGATTATCCCTTATATATCTGAACAATTCTTACAATAACTCACTAATGAATTATAAGATTGTACTTATCAAAAATTTTAGTTTCTTTAAAATAAAGTATCTTTAAAATCCTCATTTTTCGAAGAATAAAAATTGAACAAAGAAAGTATTCAATAATTTTATAATGTATGAATTTAGACAAGACCGAGAATTTCTGACGATAGAAGGAACGAAAATGTTGTTTACAAAAAATTGATACATTATGCCTCCGAAGAATAATTACGAAATGTCTTGATAGAAATTTTTTCAAACCTATATGAATGTTTAACTTGAATTATCAGACGGCAAACTTCATCGCAGAATCAAGCTACCTCCTTACAGAGCACCGAACAGGTTTTTGATCTGGTCGTAGTATAGAGGATCAACTGATTCGCCCACCCCACTCAATCAGCGATGTATTTCAGAGCAAGCCAATGAACAGGACTGTATTGGGCCGTATGGACTACCAATGACAAGGAATAGCAAGGTCGCTTTCTTCAACACTTAATATATGGTACCATGATGATGCAACTTTAGAAAGACCAGTTGACAAAATCATTTTCTAAGATCGACCTGGAAATCTGTAGTAAGCTTGAATATGAATTTGATCAACTTCCAAAACATATAGTGAATAGTTTTGATCACCCCAAATGATGAGCTGCATATGCTTGGTGCATCAAGTTTTATCCCTGGCGTCAAAGATTCACTTTTGGCCAAACATGCTCAACTGCTGAAAATGAGAAGATGCCACCAAAATGGGGAATATCAATTTTGATGACTCGGGTTGTGTACAAGCTAAACTTTCAGTTAAATTAGTGGAAATAGTCTTCACTCACCCTCCGAGCTATCTCTACTAGCAGTACTCAAGTTTTATGAACAAAGGCTTGATTGTTTAAAAAAAGCGTTATAGAACTACCAGCTCAAGCTATCGTCTATCATATAATTTAAATTGAACTTTTTAAAGTTATAGTAATGATTCACCTGAAACTGGGCTGAATGAACAATTTGAAGTGTTAACTTGAGATATGTTTCCATGAGGTTATGCAGAGTCACATTTTGAGACCTGTATTAAAATTTAAACATTTCAGTGTTGAAGAAAACATCACAAAATCCTTTTAAAGCGTAATTAAACTTCCTTCGAGATATTTTCAAATTTTCTATATACAGGGTATAAGTATACATTATTTGAAGATACAAACCATTTCTAAAGTTTCAACATGGATAAAAATAATAGAACCACTGCATTACTGGTGAGTGTTTCCAATCCACAAAAGACCCGCCTTGTCGCATTTGATTGGCGCCTTGTAATCCAACACTGTGGCTGTCATATGGGATAAAACAAAGATTAACAATTATGAGTTTCAAATTTGATAAAAAACTACAATGGCGGACAGAGAAAAATAATCAAGTTTTTTCAACTCAATTCTATGGAAAGTTGATATGAAATGTAGACTTTTTTAATAGTCAATGATAAAAAAGCATGAGACCTGAGAGAGGGACTTCATATGAGAGGCCATCTGGCTCAATGACCAATCCCAAACACCTGCATTTGATTGCTCACATACTTATTAAAAATCTAATGAATTTTTTAAAACTATTTGAGTTTTATATTGAGAACTTAAAAATCGATTCGATTATTTTTTCTAACTATTCAAACACTTGAGTGGACGTTATTTGATTCAAAAATTTTATTTTACCAAGTGAAAACCTTGTCTTTCTCTAATCAAAACCTATAATAACGTATGAACCTCTTATTAACCATATATATTTTATTGAAACTTAAAGCCCCTCTAAATGTCTGCATAATTATGTGGATGAAATTGCAAGTAAATACTGATGAATCTCAAACTTAAGGCTTACGTATTCAAATGGGAGCCACAACCGATGAGGTGGTGATCATGGAAAATCACTGCCACCTCTGACACCCCTCCTGGCTCAATCATCACATGCTCTGGTGCTGCCTGCATGGTTGGAGGGTCTCAAATCAGATTGCGCGTGCTTAATCTATTGTGTCACAATCTGCCAACAAAAATACTACCGATTTAAACGCCCAATCAAATCGCCAACCACTTTCTACAAGTCATGTTCAAACAAATTCAATCATAGTTTATTCGCGTCAGTGTTTTTAGTTGTATAAAAGGGTGAAACATTAGAGCAGCATTCCTGATAGTTCATTAAAAAAAAATTTCAAATCGCCATGATGCACTGTTTGGGTGAAGCTGATTTATAAATAGAAATTGATTTAAAAACGGACAAAAGCACCAAGTGATCTCTTAAGACTTAAGTGAACTAATGAATCATTAATATTCGTTTAACATTGTTGTCTCATTGCATGAGGTTAACAAAAATTTCTATATGAATAAATAAATAACAAACACTGATATGCTTTTTGCACGACTCAAAATCGACTCTGACGTCAGCCACCATTGATCCCACATTCTTCACACTCACCACACTTTTACTCTTCGCGTTTGACAGTTTCACTGGCTATGAACATAAATGTTTATTCAGATACTTTTATCATATTTTTCAACAAAAACCTCAGATGTGAGAAACTTCTTAATGCATTTATAGAGAAACAAGCTATAATTTTCGATAAATACTATGAATAGAAATATGATTAATTTTATAATTATTAATGCTAGTAATACGGAATAGAATTTGATACTATTATTATACAAATTTCAACCAAAACAAATTAAAGTCTAAAAAACCAATCCATAATCCTCCGTACAAAATGAAACTCACATTGGGATAGATTTTGAGCTTCACATTGCCAAAGGAGACGACCAGAGACAAAGACGTGTGAATGTGATCATGAAGATTAACGTTCAAGAAACCTAAGAAATCCTTGTGAAGCCCAGAAACTGAAACTATAAAATATTAATATTGAGTCAATGTGCAAAAAGCTTTGGAGAAAAGAATACTTGAATCAGGGGCTTGACATAGTATGGTCACTTCCTCACAGTTCTCTTCCTTGTTGAGATTTGTATCCCTCGGTGCCAGCACAAGTTGTTTTTGATATGAGAGAACCATAGTTTGATCAGAATGACTGGCGTCTTGTATGAAGAATATTGTCTTTGGCTGTTACAATTTTCAACTATCATCCAATAATTATTAGTAAGATCAGAGTTGTTGTTTTAACTACAAAGTAAAATTATTCGTTTTAAAGCTATTTGAAGCAACTACTAAGACGACCTGCTTGATGGAAAGTAGGAGGGGGACACCACACCTTCCCTTGTTCACCAACGACACCACTTGCCTTCTCCTTGTACCGCATGCCAGCCTCCCAAAATCAACACTTTTCTTTGAGCTCTTCACCTTAATCAATCAAATCCTTTTAAAAACCCCGTTTTCCTTTACCAAGGGTTGGGTTTAAAATGATGTCAATACAGTTAATAGCTATTTAAAAACATTAGTACAAAAAATAATAATATTTAATAATTTTAAAATTGAAAAGTAATTCAAAATTATACAGGTTTTGAAGGAATTTATTTAGAAACTCACGTAGAAAAATTAATTCAAATTAACAGCGCAAAAATTTTAAATAGAGAATAGCCACCTCAACCAAAGGTTCTTCACTCTCCATGCAAACGTGGCACATCACAGGGACCAATGGGAAGCGAGAGTGGATGAGGTGGAAAGACAACATGAGGTTGTGTGTGCTTGCAATCATCGCTATGAACTCAAGCTGTTTTATATTTATATTCAATGACTGAAGATAATAAATAATATGTTACAATTCATGGTTATGATTTTAACTAATTTTAATTAATGAGAGTTAAATGACCTTAAAAATTTGAGAAGATCTTTTTGGAATAGCAAGTTTGTCATCAAAGTTTATCATCGCTGAATCAGTTATTCCATTATTATCATCTCCAGCAATAGAAACAAACACAACCAGATTAACAGGTGAATGGCTTAAATTTTTAACCAGGAATTCTAAAACCTGGGGCACCCTCACACAACAAACTGCAGGTACATTCACTTTCTCCACTGTGATTACTTGGACGTCTTCTAAGGTGGTGACATCAAAGCATGCATTCAATAAGCATCAACAAAATTTTTAATTTAAACATAAATTTTGTTAGAAAACCTTTAAATCATATTGATCGAAAAAACCTCTTTATTAAGTTTCAGGTATGAAAAAATTGAAACGAGGCATGAAAATATCATGCAAAAAAATTACCTTTGAAAGAAAAAGAATCGTTCAAAGGCACAGGCATGTTGGTGAACTTTTCCTGGTTGACAGGGAGGGCATCCAAAACTGAGCACTCCATTGTGACGTCATATGAAGGTTGCAGATCGTGCAAGTGTGCATACTTTTGTTGGTCCATGTGGTGTGTTTGAGACCACTGAGTTTTAGGGTTTTGTGTTGGATGGAAAATGTTAGATTTTAGTTGATAGTAACGTAGTTTTGAACTGGAATCAGTTGAATTTTCTTTCATATATAGCTGTTGTTGTTCGTTGGTTTTTTGAGATGTAGTCAATTTGATTGAATTATTACCTCTAGGTTGTTGAAGATCATCAAATTTATTCTCTTTAAAAGTTTCTGAATGTATTTGCTTTATATTGTTTGATTTGCCTAAACTGTCAAAAAATAATTTTTCTTTTTGATTTTGTTCTGAATGTTCATGTGAAGACTCCAAAAATTTTTTTTCTTCGTCAAAATTCTTATTTACACAATCCTCATCAGCATCATTTCTTGGACCCTTTCTATTAAAGCCATCACCAGTCTTATCTTTGTCAAATATATTATTTGGGCAACTTTCTTCACTAGTTGATTTTTGTGAAAAATTAGTTTTCAAAGATGTAGCAACTTTCAAAGCTTCTACATCAATATACTCATAGTAATTTTCATCACCCGAATCAGATGAATTTAAACTATCATGGTTACTTTTCTTACGGTTCCTAGCATGACCAGCATATGAAGCATCACAGTGGGAGTCCTCTTTGAAGTATATTGAAGGAAGTCTAGTTTGATCCACTAGGTGTTTCTCATGGTCGTTCATATTTGATGTATGCGCCATATCTTCAAAATTTTTTTCTACTATTTTCATTGTATTCTTTGAATCCAGACTACTACCACCCACTGAGCTTTTTTTTAAACTTTTTGCTACAGATTCTGTGATCTTTTCCTGTCCCTTCTCACTTATTTCATCCTCATCAATCACACTCAGGTTCAACTTTTTTGCCTTTTTTTCCTCAGAAATCTCGATATTTCTAGCTTTATTTTTGAAAGCATTTTCAACCTTTTGATTTTCTTTAGCCTTATCAACAATGTTGTTGAAACACATAGCACCAAAAGAAACTCTATTAATGCCTGTCATATCTGCATCATGAGACTTATCTTTATCCCTAGAAACCTTCATTATGATCTTGAAGAGTTCCTCCTCATCAGGCTCTTGGCTATCAGGCAGAAGTGAGATGAAATGGCTCAGATCAACTTTGTTTGTGTTGTTCAAAAGACTGCCTGTGCTGTTGAGACTGTTAAGAAACAAATTTAGACTGCTGTCTACATTGTTTCTAGACTCTTTCAAAAAGTTTTGCTGACCAGTTTTTTTGTTTTTAAAATAACCTACAGGAGTCTTTTCGTTGTTCATAAATTGTTTTTTATCAAGATTTTTTATATCAAATGATTTATAAACTTCTTGATTATAGATTAAATTATCAGCATTAGTGTTAGAAGTATACACCTTGCTTGTGTCGTTAGTTCTGAAGTGCTCCACGTTAGAACATGCCATGTAATCACTGACACTTTTGTTTGCACGTTGGTCTAATTTTTGACTCATTAAGCTTAATTTTTTGTTGTACTCAATGATATCATCATAGTTCAAATCGCTTTGAGTTTTTAAGGAATGGCACTCTTCCTTAGTTATGCCATGTTGTATTGTTGTGGAAGGCTTCAATATGTTTTCATCTGAAAACATTATTTATGTTAGTTTAGTGAGCTGATGTTGCATGAGGGTGCTTAGTAATTCGAGCATTTAGAACCTTTCAAATTGATGTTTATTGACTATACAACAGAATATAAAAAACAATACCACCACAAAACAAAATAGCACAGAACAGCAAAAGCAGAGGTTATGAAGCTCACTTGAAGCAGCCTCGCTACACAGACTCACAACAAAAATGCATGAAAACTCTATTTTAGAGCCATATACGTCAATGTAAAAAGTCCTTAATTAAACTACTTAAATTTGTTTAATTGAACACTCTTGAAGAATATGAAAATGTATCAAATAAAATATAGATGGTAAAAAATTTTAAAAATACCAGATAATTGCTTGGATGACTGGTTGGTAGTTTGTTCCATAATCTTTCCATATATTTGGGGATATCTATCAAAAAAAGATTTTGGCTGACGATTGATGGGCGGACTTTTGGGCATCTTACCAAACATGGGCTGTGAATGTCAAGCGTTGAATGAATATTCAAACTTTTTCAATTAAATTGTTTACTCAGTTATTTACTATTAGTATTAGTGAAAGTATTCAAAAATGTGTTCACTAATATTTTTTAATATAGAGTACTCTTTTGTTTGTTCCTTTGCCATCCAAAGAGCCCAAATCTTCACTACCCTGACCTAAGTAGTTTTAATTGAAATCAATCAATTAAATCCTTTTTATGAAAATAAATAAAAAACAAAAAAGAATTTTTTTGATAATTTGATATCACAAGAATCAACGTGCTTGTTATTAACTTACAAACTGAACAGGCATAACATCTTTGAATAACCATAAAAAAGGCAGTTACCTAGAAAAGTTCCTATTGAAACTCTTGACTTGCTGTACACTTGAGAGTTGATGTTCCAACTTATGTCTTTAGAGAATGTGTGGTCTTGGGCTATTTCCGTCTTGAAGGTTTGATTTTACTAAAAAATTCCGATGGCTTTTATAAAATGCCAAAATAATGAACAAGTTAACCGTGAATACATCAATGAGAATGATAGTTGGTCTGAATACTATGGCCTACTACCTCTTCAAAGATACAAATGAAGAAAAATTGTCCCTGTGCTCTTCAGAAAGCCCCCCAAAGTGGCTTTTAAACTTGCACCACTTGAACTACGCCAAAATAAAGGTTATACTGCTACTGGACAAAGATTTTGAAAGCAATCAGAAACAGAGATGACTATGTAGTTTGTCTTAACCAACAAAAAAGACATTGATCAATCAATCAAATCTTTGATATGGCCTGTTTTCCTTTACCAAGGATTGAGCTATCAATCAACAAAAATAAAAACTATTTCTGCTTTTATAGATCTTTTTTGTGCATCTGAGGGTCAATGGATGATGCCACTAGGTAACACTTCAGCTTATACAATCAGTTCAATATAAGGCACCTGATTCATCTCAATTGGATCATACTCAACATTACATTCATCATAATTTTTTAATAAGAGTAATCAATACAAAAATAAATATTTTTATTCATGACACTATATAAAATCATCTCAACACAGTACAAACAATAATCTAAAACCTCAAACACAACTCCTCCTCACAACAACAGTTCAAACTACATACACATTTGAATCCTAGACTATTCTGAATAGAATCAGTTATTTAGCTGAACTATCCAGTCTTCAAAACAAAGTTACAGTGTAAAGAAACTTTTCACCATGGATCAAAAAAAAAAATTATCATCTTTATAGCGGTGATTTAAATATGTTATTATTTAATAATATAGCAACTTTCATGCATCAATGAAGAAAATGGCTGGTTTGAAGATATCACCAAAAACAATTGAATTCAAAAACCCCACCCAATACCAATTATCTAGATTATTCTCAAATAAAAAATATGAAGTTCAACTTACATTTGTGAGAAGGTTGAATTCATTTTCATCTTTATCAAACATTTCCAGATAATCTAGCACACCTTTGAGAAATGTTAGTATTGCAATTTTTATATGGAATATAATAAATACTTAATGTGAATTTTTTCTAATATGAATATTCAAGTTTTTAAAATAATCATATACATTCTACAATTTTAGAGTTTATTTGCAAGTTTTATTTATCAATATACAATGATAAATATATATATAGAATGAGTTAAACATTAAAGTTTAGAAAACCAGACATGTGAATCTACATGAGTACATATAAATTGTATTTATTATATCAGAGATGTAAATCATAAAAACACAAAAATATTTTAAATTTTTATTTTGACAGACATTTTTTGATATATTCTATCAAAGTAAAAAACTCAAATATGGTTGTTTTTATGAGTCACAACTTAGAGGTTAATTATTTACAATGTATACCAGAGTTGTTGGAAAAGTTTTCACCAAAGGTTTCACTTCTCATCATACCATCTTCTACATATGGCAATTCAGTATTTTCATTTTAAATGATTATTTGAAAATATTATTTTTTAAAAATAAGTTATAAGAAAAGCATGTTATGGTAGACTCAAGAAGTAAATGAGACCTAATGGATGAACAAAAGCTAGGTCAGTAACCCATTCTCCTTCATTATCTTTGTATACAAAATCATCTGAAATGTGTTTGGGATTTATTCTTAAAACAGTTAACAAAAAAAATTTTTGAATGTTGTCATGTATGGGCACCATTAGAAGTTGAAGAAAGTAGTGAATCCCTGACCATCATATTTTCTTCCTGTATTCCTTGAATATTTGGATGATAATAGCTTTTCATTGATGAAAGTTTTCTATTTTTTTTTTGACAAATCTATTTTTTAATTGGTATATTCTTGAATTGCGCTTTTACATGTACAAACAATTCTTAATGATACTCAAAGTACCTTGGGTATCAGCTAAATCATTTATAAATGATGACTTGTTGCTTCTAAATTTTTCAATTCCTTGGAGGCTGTTCGAACTACCTTTTACAAAATTTTCCACTGACATACCATCTCTAATGAACCTTGAGTTATCTATGTTTTCTTTATTTTCAATGAAGCTTTGAATTTTATTATATTTTGCATTGTCGCTTGATTTTGAAGTGCTATCTGTTGTTGAGTACACATTATTCAGTTTATTTGTTGAAGGTTGCACTGTAAAAGCATCTTCGTCGCTGAAATCGTCATTCAATGTTTGCAATTCTGTTTCATTAAAATGAATTTCTGGAAAGTCTTCCATTTTGTTCATTTCTAATGACATTTTACCAAATATGAGGCTTGAGAGTTGCTTTGCTATTGAAAAAATATAATTTAAAATAGTCATTTTATGCCTATAAGGTATTTTAAATTGTACAAGACAAAAATTATAAAAGTAATTTTTAATATTCATTTGTATTCGATATAATTATTAAATCTTAACCTTTGTTATTCATTAGTAAAAAGAAAAAAGATACATTTCAACTTATAAATAAAACCATAATTACTCGCGCCAGGAACTTTAAAAATATTTGGTGTCACTAATATTCAATTTTTATATTCTCCTTTTATTACAAAAATCGAAAGTTTTGATTTGAAAACTTTCAGCACTTTAATAAATAAATGTGTTTAAAAAATTGAAACTTTTTTTTGATTTGCTGAAAACAAAAATTATGATAAGTACCAATTGGAACATAATACAAATTTGCAAACACACAATTTCATAAAAGTAAAAAAACATAAATGTAATGATACATTTAATGAAATAAATTTTTCAATAGATATATCATATGATATTGAATATTAGAACGATTTGATAATGCATAATAATAACACGTGCACAGTTGATGGATGTTTTCCATTGCATTTCTTTTTATCCTACATTGAAAGTTTAAGTATTTTGATCCTTACACTTTGAATCACCCAATAAGATAACTTGTAACTAATTACAAAAATTGGTGTGTAGAGATTGTCATAAAACTGATTTTCATATAGTTTAGTGGCATTGGAAATGGAGCACTGATGAGTGTTAGAGTGAAAGTGGTGGTTTTGAGGCCCATTATAAGAATGTACTCTGAACCGTAAATTTTTTCACATTAACTATCCACAATGTTATTTTTCAACTTTCAATGCTTTAAAAAATATCTTGTTCACATTAGTCAGCGACTCCTGTGAGGCATGTTTCCTGCAGTGCAAACATTCTTTTGAGTCTTAGACTTTTTGAGTCAGCGAAAACGCTTATTGCGACTTCAGATTAAAATGTTCAAAGATGGTTTCAATTTTGAATTAAACTTTGAAGGCATGTTGTAACAAATACTTGACATTCATATTTCTCTCATTTTTTTCATAAGAAAGGACGCAAAACTTAACAAGCAGATTCAAATGTGTATATAGTTGTTTTCAAAATGAAAAGATACAGAGAAAAACAGTTTAAAACAAAATGAAATGACTAAAAAACATGTATTATAAAAAAAAAGCTAAAGTCGTTTTAAATAAAAACCATCAAGTAAAAATCAGCATAATTATTTGTGTCTTTTTATCTATATAGAAGCAAAAAAACTTAGCAAATACAGTTGAAAAATTATATAAAAAACATTAATTTCTAGTCTCTCGAATCTTCCGAACTTACCTTGACACAAAGCTTCAAAATGTTTTGTTGGATGATATGAGCTAAAAAAAAATTGTTTGATTATCAAAAATTTTCTTTTAAAAACTTTCTTTGGTTTTTCATCAAAAATGACTCATTGAAAATAAAAGGTAGCCTACCTTTTGAGGCATCTTGTGTATCTTTTATTGAACACTTCATTATTTTATATGCACAAATGATAAGTTTGAGACTTGATTTATTAAAAATGAAATAGTTTTGAATATCTTAGACTTTATCATGAAATATGAGTATAAAGTTGATCTTTGAAACAAGGATAAGTGAAAATTTATACAGCTAAAGTTTAATAATTTTTACAGTTGCTAAGTTTCTTTGGATGTGACAGAGAAGCATGAAATAAATATTTGTGAGTGGTGTGCACAAAGACGAAGGCTTAGAGGTGAGTTTTTAAGCAATGTTTGTTTTATGGACATTTGAATTTAAAAAGTAAACAAACCTAAAACAGACATATAATTCAAGGTAGACAAGTAATTATCTATTATACCGGAGAGCTCTTCTGTTGAAAATAAAATAAATTCAACTCAATCAACTCTAACCCAAAAAATATTAGTTTTAGCGCTGAATTAATTGAAAAATATTCAAATTATACCTACATATGGTATTAGTTTTGATTAAATTCTTATTAAATTAAATCATATTTTTTTTTGGCATAACTTCTTCCAGCATTCTTATACAAGAGATTCAAATTGTTAATTTCAAGCTTCAACTTGTTCTGTCAGAGTTTTAGCGTACTTACCAGAATTGATGCTGTATAAATAACCGAATAAATCGGTAATTTCAGTAATTTTTTATCAGAGTATTAAGATGAAGATATTTTTATTTCTGTTGGCAGTTTGGACGTCCGTTTCTTGTTCTCTCAGTGATGAAGAATTTGAAAAACTAAAGCAGCAAGTCATAATAAATAAATTTAATTACAATTAAGTTTTATATTAATACTGTAATAAGAAAAAAACTTTGGTTTTAAGAATTTTTTCAGTCTGAACTTTAATGTAATTCCAGCTTACGTTATCAAATTTTTTATATAATAGTTGATAATGTAAACTGAAATAACAAAAAGCTTTGAATAAAATGTGAAAAAACTCATATCTACTTTTATTCCATCAAATTAATTTTTTGTAAACTCATGTTCTGATTTAAAATTTCATAGTAATTTTCAATTAAAACAGAATTCAGAAATTTGTTCACTGGAAATTTTTGGCGAAGATAAACATGTTTTGGCAGAAGAAATTAAGGTTCTGAGTGGACAAAGACTTCCGACTTGATAAGTCAAGGTAGTTTGTAAGGTCAGCAAACACAAAGTATTTATTTCCAATAAGACACAAAGCTTATTGTTATTATCGCTTGATAATTCAAGATAGTCTTACGACAAGCTTCGTGTCTTTTTTAAAAAAAATACTTCGTGTTTTTTAACCTGACGATTTGATTTAGGCTATTATACTTCATCAAGTCAAAGTAAAATTCAGAAAATCTGGAGATAAAAAACTTCATTCTATTTAGTTTCATAGTTTTCACAGTATTTAATTTGTTTCTATTAGTTGGTATTTTTTTTACTTCAAAACTCCTTTAAAACGGAACTTTGTAAAATATTTTTAAAGTTTCAAGAATTCTTCGTTACATTGCATCTTTTCACCTCAAACTGTGTGTTTAATATTTATGTATGATTCAAACCTTGAAAAATATCCAGTATTTAAAATTTATTAAATTCCAATTTACAGAAGAACGTGACTTGTTTAGCCGTATGACTCAAAAACGGAAAAATATTCTTGTTGAGCTCCTTGAAAAGCGAATGAAGAACATTAAGTAACATTGTTCAATTCTGCAAACAAAAGCTCAAATATTTGTCAAAAGTTTATGAACGTTTCATAACAACTGAAATTAGTCTAAACTTGAGTGCGGGCTTTTATGATGTTTAAGTGTTTTGGAAGACATTTAAATTAATATGAATGTTATTTTAAATAAACCTCCGATTTTAATTTTTATATTAATTTATTCAAAAATTAAGGAATTTATAAAAAATCACGTTTATTCAAGAAATTAGCCAAAATTTCTGATAAGCAAAACCTTATCCTAACTCGTTAATTTAGGTTTTATCGAATATTTTAGCTAATTTTTTGAATAAACATGTTTTTAAAAGTAAATTTTCATAGTGTGAAGAAATAAATAAATTTTTTTTTGCAAATAAACGTGATCGCTACTAACTATCCTTACTACCTCTGACTTTTTTTACCTCCTAACCGTGCTCATAGTCATTGTTGCATATGCTAGATTCAATTTTTTAAGTAACAAAAAGTATGAATTCTGAAATTTAGTGGAATATCTGCAAAAAAAAATATATACCTGTCAGACAAAAATAGGAAAAAAAGGGCGAATAAAGAAAGAATGGACGCATCAAAAGCAAGATCCACCACAGTACAATTCAAACGCATTTTGTCACTATTTAGGAAAATAAATGGCTGTGTTGAAATATTTGAAGTTTGAAACAAGCTTTGTGTGGAACCAGACAATTGATTTTGTAAAGTTTATTCATATAATTCATGTGTTTTTTGATTGTTGAACCATTTGAGTGAATAGGAAGTCATTTTCAACAAACCGTTATCATTTTGTTTATAGTATATATTAAAATTAGCTTCAAACAATCTGGTTTCAAGTGTTTTTGAGCCGCATAAATAAGTTCTCGTTTTATCATCAGAAGCTTTGCTAAGGTCTTTTCTATGATATTTTTTACAATCTTGATTTGTTTTTGAAAGGAATATTTTTTTTACTAAATATGCTTCATTTTTGTTGACGTTCATCTCTTCGCATGTGTTTCCTTCATGGCGTAAGGCTTTAAACAATTGTAAAAATAGTTTTTCACTCATAGTTGCTTCATTTTTCAAGCGGTCTATTTTCTTCTCTGCGCACAATTTCTTCTTCCTTTCGGTGAATTATTTCTTCTTTCAAACGACTTCTTTTTTATTCTTGACGAATTCTTCCTACTTCAAGGTGAATTCTTTACTTTTTTCTTTTTGCTCAATTTTTTTCATGAATTTCAACAGAATATATCTTTTTGTGGTATTTCTCGTCTCCATTGTCGTATACTCCTGTTTCGTCGCCATTGTTGTATCTTTTGTTATTGTGAAGTGGGTTCTTTATTGAAAAAAAGAGAATTTTATCAACAAGATAAAAACATTCTATTAATCAAAACAACTAACGCTAATGATAATAACAATAATACTAACCAACCAAAATATTAACGCACACAGAAAAGTCAACGCTCATATACGTAAAGGTGCGCGGTCACTTCTTCAGGCATGCCCACGGGCAACACACGAATTCATAACTAGTGGAAGATTACTGGCAACACAGTAATAACTGAAACTTTTACAAAATGATGTGAAATTGAGTTTTGGTTGAAGTAAAGTTTAAGAATTGCAAAATGAATAAAACCATAAGTAGGCTAAACCAAATCTTTCAAATGCTCAAATAGAAAAAATGCTTTTCAACAAATTTTTTTGAAACTAAAGGAACTATTATTAAAAATGTTGTTTTTATTTATGAAAAACAAATAATTGCTAATAAATGTTGATTCATAGTTCAAGAGTAACTAAATATGACCATTGTTTAGTTATGAATGGATTATTATAGATATTCAACACATATGATAGTATATATAGTTTTATAATAAATACTTAAATCCATTTGATATGAATAAAGTCAATAATATGAACGTTTTTAAAATCCGAAAAGTTAATTTCCGAGTGAATCATTGCGGATGTCAAATTCGTGTGACAAAAGCCAGCGATCTCCCGCTGAGGTACCAATACTTTTATATAGATAAGCTATATACAAGTATGCTATATACACCAAACTTCAACATAGATATAGTTGATATTGTCAATCATAATAACTTTAAAACATCTCTTTAATCGACTTCCTCGTCTCGACACAAAGCGGATTTGATCGGCTTGTCGAAGGGTATATAAGCGAGCTCACACACCATCGAAACAAACAGTTTAGAAGACAAGCAAACAAAAACCGATACTTTAGAAAACAACTGAAACAACCATCGAAATCGAAATGTTGACAAACTCAAAATTTCTACTTTATCTTCTTCTCTCGACTTTCCTACTCTGCCATGTAGTCAGATCTCAAGACGATTCCAACACGAACGAAGATACTGGAGAAGAAGGGGCTTTTGATGACCTTGAATTCGAAGATGAAGAGGGTTTGCAAAATGAAACTTTCAGTGACGAAGATGATGTCGATGACGATAACTTCGATAAACGCGCAGTCAATAGAACAGGTGAGACTTTTTAATTATTGAATGAGAATATTTGTGTATAAACATTCATTCAATTAATCAAATCACAACTCCTTTCATTCAACAGTGACCAAGGCAGTTTGTCCATTGTTTAAGCCGTGTGCATCTGGATGTTCAAAGATGAAAAATGCCAAAGGATGTTACTTTTGTTACTGCCACAGAGACTGCAGATGGACGGGTTGTCCCAAGGGTTACTACTGCAGAAGGTCTCCTCTTTGGACTCTTCCTGCATACACATGTGTCAGAAGACTCAAGTGCCCAGCCATCATTCGACCCTTAGTGCCTCAAAGGAACGTGTGTCTCAGATGCCAGACGAACTGCAACTGCATGAAGTGCCGTCCAGGCTACTTGTGTTGTCGCGACTGGTATGGCTGTGTCAAGTGCGTCAGAGGAATCCCTTATTGAATCGCTTTTTGAATTCGAAGCAATGACTATCGAGCTTCAAAACAACTTTTCAGCCATAATATTCCATTTTTCAAAAGCTTCAAAAATTGTTACATAATTTATAAACTTTTTTTATTCCCAAAATTATTTCGTTCAGTATTTTTTGGACGCAATCTTTTCAGGTTTTTAATAAACTGAAACCCAATTGGTTTGTACAACTCATTTTTTTTATTTTAAAGCGAACATTGTTTGAACAAAACCAGTTTAAAATTATGCAATCACTAACGATCATCTAATTAATTAATATTTGAAATTTGGTTTTTCATATTCGACTCAAAGCACATAAAACACACCTTTATCCAATTTCATAGCGACATTCCGTCTAGGGTGCTCATCAAAATCTCTTTAACAACATTTGTAGAACTCACTTTTTTTGTCTATTTCGGACTATTCTGATTTCAAACTCTCTCAATTTGATGACTTCCAACTCAACATATCCATTCCTTTCGAATAGTTTAATATCGAATGTTTTTGAAGGTTTTGGTTGAGATTTTCTTTTTAGAAATTTTCTCACCAAAAGCTTCGTGTATTTTGTTTATTCAATACTGTGTGTTTGCTTTTCATCTTATGACTCATTCTAGTTTATTTATTTCGTTTCCGGCATATTGTAGGTATTTATTTTTTTTCATTTCTTTCCTTAAAGACAAATCTAAAAAACACTGATTGCTACACCAAAAGCTGAAAATCCACATCTAGTTAAAATACAAACTTTTGGAAAAATGTTTTCAGGCATTGACAAGCGTTTAACACTAAATTAGATTTTTTTGGCAGTTGACCTTGTTCTGAAATTTAACCTGATACTTCTCGATTAAAAACATAACGTCGTTAACCACTACGCTAACAAAAGCTACGACTGTCTACTGATCCAAATTCTTGTAACTTGAATTGTTACAGATTTTATAAACTTGTTGATTCAAAAAATTTTTTTTCCTATAATTTTCAAGTGCAATTTTTTTATATTTTTTATAAATTGGAACACAATTGGTTTTGACAATTTATTTTTTATTTATTTCCAAACTTTGTTTGAATCTAGCTAGTTTAAAATCATGCAATCAAAAGCTTTTATTTAATTAGATAATATTTGAAAATTTATTTTTCATACTCGATTCAAAGCACATCAAACATACCTTCATCTAATTTTATAATGACATTTTTTTTAGGAATTTCTTTACCAGCATTTGCCGAACTCACCTTCCTTCGTCTTCGTTTTCTAACTTTCTCATTAATTATCAAGGGTGTATGGCGTTGATTTAATGTTTTAGTGGATCTTCTTTTTCACTACGGTACCATGTTTGTCTGTAAATAGGCCAAAGCTCTTTTATTTTAAATTCTAAGCTTGATGATGATTCCTTGACCCACCAGTAAAATTCAACTGGATATAGCTTGAACGGCATTTTTTGTCAACAACAACTGACAGCTCACTTGAGCTCATGGCAAACTTCCATCAAATTTATTTTTCTTCGGTTTAAACTTTTTTCATCACAATTTTGAATCATTAAAAAATATAAGATTTATGTTTTCAATAATTTCATCTTATTTTCTCACTTAGCAGTTAAGTTTCTTTATATACTTCGTTTGTTATATTTTTTAATTGAGTTTTGCTGAGTTTTCTTAGATTTATAAGCTAATTTTAAATTCTTAAAGTAGTTCGTTCAAACCTGAGTAGTTATTTTATAAGCTCTCTTCTAAAAACTATCTACGACCTATATTCATGTTTTATTATTTCAAAAACATCCATTTATTATACGTCTATCTTTCCAATTAGCTATGGATTGGTAAATTTCATAAAATTAAATATTTTTTATTTTTCAAACTTTAAAACAATGAAGATTTAAAAAATAGATGTATCTACTAATCTCATTATATTATATACTGTACATTCCGGCCCGTATAGCTCAGAGGTAGAGCATTAGACATTAGCCCAAGTTACCGGATTCGATCCCGCTTGGGCCATCTGTTCCACAGTGTGTTTTCGCTACATTAAATTTGTAGCAAGCGCTTTTGATCTATGAGAAAAAGCGCTTTATAAATACCATTACATTACATTCCCCAAGAACTAGAGTTGACAGCAGTGGGCTTAGATTATAGATACTCTCATAGCATTATTATTTCCAAACTTTTCATTCTATATAAAGAATATAGTTAAAAATAAAAAGAACTTATGAATTCAAAAAATAAAGTTTTTTCTATTCAGCTTTATTTTACACCATTTTTCTTGGTTTCAAAAGATCTTCATAACTGTTTAGGGAAAGGTTTCGGGCTTCTAGATCTTTTTTCAGTACAGCTGGTAATGTTGTTTATGGTCTTCCTGGAAGAGGTTTAGATGTAGACATGTAATGGTTGTCCATAGCTTTTTGTGCTGGAGCCTCTATATTAAGTCTTAGCATATGACCAAGTAGTGTGTGCCTGCGATAAGCAATGATCTGACTTAGTTCCAGTGCTCCTGTTCTTTTATATAGTTTCTCAGATTTTATTTTATCTGGCCAGAATATTTCTAATACTCGTCTGAGAAAGAATTTAAGGCAGACTCATCAGTTTTTGTCAATGACCAAGTATTACAATTGTATAGCAGAATTGGCAATATGTGGGCATTGAACAATCTTACTTTTCTCTTCATTCAGCTTCTTTTTTTCCCATAGCTTGTTCATTGCAGCCATGGATAGTGCCTTCCGATTTCTTCTCTTTTTTCATTGCTAATATTGATCCTAGTTTTTTTAATTTTAAATTATCTAGACTGTTATGTTTCATTGTGATTATTTCTGTTTTATTTTTGTTTACTATGAGATTCTATTTTTTCAAGGTGTTGCATATTTCTTCTATATCAATTTCCTCTTCTGTCACAAAATCAACATCATCAGCGTATATTATTTCTTTTTCACTGAGATGAGAAGGCAGGCTTTTGAGTGCTTCTTTTAAATAAATAAAGAATAAAATAGGGCTTAAGCTGTCTCCTTTGGGTGAGCCTATTGATGTTGAGAAGCAATTACCGAACCAATTGCCGATTTTATTATCATTTTTGTGTTGGTCAGTAAGTATTTGATCAGCGTCAAATCATCTTGTTCAAGAAATATTTCCTAGATGTTGATGAGCTGACTTCTCGAAATGCTGTCAAAAGCTGACGACATATCAAGGCTAGTGACATGGATTTCTTGCTTTGTTGTGTATGATGTGGCCATGTTGAACCTGTGTCCAAATCACATCTGCCGTTGAGCTACCTTTTCTATATGCTGATTGTGTATGTCCTATATGTTTTTCAACAGCTGCACAAGTTCTGTTGAGCGTGATGTGAGACAGGATTTTTTTCCTTACAGGCACGATGCATATGGGTCTTCGATTTTCAAGTTCTTGTGGTTTTTTGGGTTTTTGTATGGGTAGGAGTATAGCTGTGTTTAAACCAATGTCTTCATCTTTCGGAATTGCACGATTAAATTCTTCTGATGATTTCATGTATTTTCCTATCTGCATATTTCAGGATTTCCGCCGTGTTTCCATCTTAATCTTGGCATTTTTGCTATGGAAGCTGCCACTTCAGGGCTGGATATAAATTTTTTGAATTTCTTGTTTTGTGAAGATATTTTGTTTCATAGCATATCTTATAAACAAGATTTTCATTTGTAAAAAAATTTCCATTGACTGCCAGTCCGAGATAAGGTCCAACTAGAAAATATCGAATTCAGGATTAACCGTTTCCACACTTAGGCAATTTTCTTTGTCATGTTCAAAAAAAGATCATCCGCCAAGCCAAATGACAACGATACCAGAATATCAGTTTGTCGATAACTGTTACCGGAGTCTTCTCTTATCCAGGTTATAACAAGAAACACCCTCAAACTGCAGGAGCTAAGTTTTGTGCAGTTTAACGTCGTGTCTAGAACATATAATGGTTATAAAATTTTGAGAAGCTAGAAATATTTCGATATGGCGGATATTTCTCGAAAATAAAGCAAATTTAAATTATTTTTAAATTTTAAAAATCTAACAGTTTTTGCTCATTCTAAAATATTTTCCTTTATTTAAATAATTCAAACCCAAAACATATACTGCGTGATACCCAGAAAATAAATTACCACGCTATTCGCATCTAATGTCAATATCATTGATTAAAATAAAAATAAAATCGATCAAATAAAAAATATTATTATTATGAAAGAAATTAGAAAAACGAATATTACAATTTTTGAAATATCATATAATAGATAATAACAGAATTGCCAAATGTATTGGTATTAAGTTGAAAAAAAAATATGTCGATCATTTGATCGCCCCTATCTGGGGTTTCAGTTGCGCAATTGATTAGTTCCCCAAGGCACTACTCCATGTGGACTACTAATTGTCGGCCCACGCGGGATCGAACCAGGTATTAGTCTAATGCTCAACCACTGAGCTATAGCGGGCTTTGAAATATAATGGGAAACTTAAAACAATTAGTACAATTTGATTGAAAGAATATCAGAAAAATTTCCAAATAAATGAACTCACTAAAAAATATTTTCACAAACAGTATATAAATGAAAATTCAATTATATTTTATAAAAACTTGATAAAACTACGTTTATGATTAAGCCCTTCCTAAATATTGCTAACTCCTATTATCGTCAGTACAAACTAGAAGATATCACAGAAAGTTTTATTGCATCTTTTTCTTCGTGGAAACAGTCTTATACTCAATATTTCTAGCCATGATTTTAATGAACATCACAGTGACTAGAGTACATTCCAAGGCCACAAAGGCCCCTTTCCACTCCAAACTCCTGGCCACCAAGCTGAAAGGAAACCCTGCGATCACTGCACCAACTGTCGTGAGTATATTAAAAATGGTTTAAACTAAAGTTAAAACAGAAAAACTTTGAAGTATAATATTGCCATTCATAATAAAACCCTTGTCAGATGGAAACTTAGGCAAAAGAAAGCTACATCTAAAAAACTTCAATACTTTCTATATAAAATTTTGAATACTATTGCAGAAAAAAATATATTCCACTAATAATTATTGTAAAGATAACCATTTTAGGTTCAGCAAACATGATTGGATAACAATTGCAATGACAAACCATTGGCTACAAGGGAGACAATGGCGTGAGAAGTGCCTTGGAGGTGTTGTGGTGAGGCTTCCATCGATACAACTCCATAAATCGATATGGGTCCGTAAACACCCACACCAATTAAGAAACCTACCAAACTGGTTTCGTACTGAAAAAACAACTTAGATAAAACTATATCAAAATAACAAGTTTGAATTGTTCTAACGAACAAATTTCTACATAAATTTATTACTTTTTCAAATTAAAAGGTATTTTTGTTGAATTCGCTGAAATTTGCTTACCATTGAACTTTCTGGAGAGAGGAAAAACAGAAAGTAATGCAAAGAAGTAGTCAAGAGGGCGACAAAACACAGAGCCACTTTCATCCGTGGAGCCCCATTTATGCTGCTTTCTTTCTGCTAAAAAATAAAAACGAAACAATAAGAATTAATATAAAACACGTGTAGCATAACTAAAAACACTATAATTGTTAAAGTAGTGGCCTATAAAGTATAAGGTTCAACAGTCAAACACGATAGTTTTTGAAAGGTTTGTAACTCATGAAGCTTTTAACAAACCATCTCGCATTAAAGATAACACTTACATTCAACTGCTACTAAAACGTTAAAAATGAAATGATCAAAATTCATTCACTGGAATCTGCTCAATATATTTCACGAGCTATTCTGTTACTCAAGTTTAAAAATTGAAAAAAAACATGCATCTTAAAATTCGAAGCGTGTGTTTAATGTGTCGAAAAAGTGTGATTGAGAGAATAACTTGCATTATCAATAAAAAACATATGCAAAATCAGTAGAAAAAAGGAAACAAGATGATACAAACTTATTCTAGAAAGATTTCATATTCTTATATGGGAAAGTTAACCTATTTAGTACGGAAGAGAGAATCATATGACATCAATGAAGGAGAAAAACCAAAATGGTAGAGGTAAATCAATAAACTTGAAAGGATTTTCCTCACAAACGTAAAATAATACTCATGAATTCTAGAAGGCAAACAAACATCAAAAAATAATTTGGAGCAGTTTATGATTATTCACTATATTGGCATATTTATAAAATGGTTTGAGCTTTTTGTGAGCGGATTAACTCATACTCGCATGAGATGTAATACAAAAGCCTCTATTCCGAAATGGAGATTAACTTCATTTCGAGAAACGTGAAATATATAGTTTATCCAATAACTATAAAATGATTCCCAATATAAAGCGATGCATACAAAAATCACTTGATAGTTTATGAACTAAATTAAAATTTGGTCTATTTAGAGTAACTCGACCTTTTGAAACGCACTATAAAAATAAAGATTGGTATTCAAATATTAGTTATTAGGCTTTGCAATATCGATATAAGCTCCTTTAACATACCTGAGAGACCATATGATCAGCCAACATTCCCGCTGTAACTGTCCCTACAACCCCTCCTATCTCCAAACCACTCACAAACATCGAACCTGCAGTATCCTAATCATTTAACAACAGGGCAAAATAATAAGTCATATATTTCAGGAAAAAAAGATTATTACTAAAGTTTTATAATAAAACTTACAAAAAAACAATTTATTTTTTCAGCTTTTTTAGAAAATTGTATGCTTATTTTTTCATGAATTTCCTGAAATTTAAGTTTTAACAATTTCATATACTTTAAAAATTTGAATGAATCACGATAATATTGTATTATTATATATGTAGTTGAATAAATACATCAATAACATCAGTTAAAAATTCTTGATGAAACTTAATATAGTTTTCAAAAAATATAATAAACTCTTCAATCCAAACAGATTACCCAAGGTCGCATTTAGAGAAAATTTCTATTAAATGGCATTAAACACTGACCTAGAACTGTACTGTGACCAAGATCCTGAATGAGATACAACTGGCCCCAGTCAAGGAGGGCAGTTCGAGCCATGAAAATGGTGAAGTATGATGCTGATACAAGCCATATTAGAGGACTCACTAACAAATCTTTCCATGTTCCTCTACCTTTCAGACTGTTTTTTTCTGAATTATTTACAAGTTATCAATTGTACAATAGCTATATTATCTGCATAAAATGAAATGAATTCATGAATGGATTTTATACCTTTACTATTGATGTTCTCAGTGTCCTCATTGCTGAGCATGAAATACACAATGACACTGCCAATGATGGCTGAGACCCCTGTTCATTAAGTTCATGGTGACATGGTCATGTCATCAATGGTTTCAAGGTGGATTTATAAATAAAATTTAAATAAAACTAAAATTTATGAGAAATTTTGTAATAATTGAAAAACAACATAACTGAAAATCAGTTTGAAGATAGGAAAACTGACCAGAAAACAGAAAAGTGGCCGGCCAATTATAAAAGGAAGCAATATAAAGGAAGAGAAAAGGGCCAATACAACAGGCAACATTCATACCAGTATTCAATACAGCATACCAGGTTCCAAACTCTTTAGGCAAAAAAATCTGAAAGATTGTTTAAAAATCTAATTTTTTTTTATTATATAGGTTGAATGTTAATATAGCTAAAATTATATGTAGATGTTAATAATTAGGGTAAAGGAAAAGTGGGAAAGGCTTCAAGTTAAGGTGGAAAGAGATAAGTGAAATGTTTGTGAAAGCTTTAAGTGAACTCAACATAAAAACCACAGCAAATTACTCAAATAAAAACAAACTTTCAAACAAAAATCAAGGAAATAATAATGAAAAGTACCAATTGAACACAAACCATAGAAAAAAAATGGTGCTTTCCAAGATGACACTGATAAAATGTATGTGGTGAGCAAAGGACCCGAAGCACAAGCCAAATTCATTGAAGAAGCTAGAAGACCCCAATAAAAATTAAATACTGTTGCTTTCAAGTTCTGTACATTTTTATAATGTTAGTAGTTTAAACTTGATAAGTGTGGTTGTGAAAAAACATGTTGAAATAAAGCCTTTTATTTGCAAGTATATCCTCTTATTTGATGATTAAAAATTAATTCCATAATTTCTGAATTTATGAATATTCAATAAAAAAATTATTGCCAAAATATTTCAATACAAAGTATTCATGCTTAAGCCCAATTATATCTGGAAATGTAAATCTCTTAAAATAAACTGATTTATGTCAACAGAATGAAAAAAAAATAATGCGAATAATCTTGAAAAATATTTCAAATGCAATTATTCAACTCAATAATGTGAAAAAACACAAGCACTAACTAAAAAAGTTCAAAAAGTAATAAAGTTTTTGAAAAAAAATTTTAAAAAAATCAAAAAATATTATTTTTGAATAAAATAAATTTTGAAATATTTGAAATAAGCTTAAATATGCTACACATGATATACATTGATTCAAATGTTTTAATTTATTTCAAACTTAAACCAAGGTAAATCATAATCATAGAAAATAACTTCTAGCATGCTTAAAAGCAAACAAAATCAAGTTATAAAAACTTAAAAGCATTTAAAAGATTACCTGGCTGAGTATTTTAGCACATGCTGGCCACAAACCTCCTTGAAAAATTCCTTGCAAAAATAAAACCACTACAAAAGCTCCAGGAGAATGGAAAACTTTTTGAAAAAATGCATTGGAGATTAATAAAAGAGAATTACCATGAGATTAAACATTTTACGGAACATTTATTTTTAATTATACAACTTTTTTCATATTCAAACCAGAAAGTGAAGTAGTTAGTAATCCTGAAGCAAAAAGCCCAACGCAAAAAATGCTCTTAACATGACCTTTATCACATAAAATCCCTCCAATGAACTTGCTTATTGTGTAAGCTAAATTCTGACTGCTCATTATGAGACCTTGAATTTATTTTAGTAATTAATGCTTGATTATAAATTTACTTTTCATAAATAGATCAATGTACAAAACATAAAAGTACCTGCTTCATTTTTTTTTAAGCCCAATTTGTCAATTAGTTCCGGAAGAACAAAAGAGAATGATTTTCGGTTGAGAATAGAAAAAGTGTATCCAATGTACAAACCAACAAAAGTAGCCCATTTTAACGAATTTGATTTTTCAACTTTTTGCATTTTACCTAAAAATTGTAAACAAGAACGTAAACAACCGAAGAAATGAACTGATGTTTGAATTGAAAAATGAAAAAAATTATACTTTTAATTTTTTCTATTATTAGGAAAAATATTTGTTCTTTTACTTGAAAACAATTGCTAAATAATTATACAAAAAGTGTCGAAGATTTTTTCATTGAAGCGTATTACAGTTTGCAAGTGTAAGTGAAACCTTAATCTTTTATGACAATAAAGGCTTACTGAAATATTTTATTGTTTGGATATTTTTGATAATATTAAATTATTTTGTTCATTAAAGCTTTCTTTACTCTAAACATTCTAAAAATAGATTTAAAATAAAAAATTTCCTGAAAATGAATTTTTTAATGTTGTATAATACTATTGCATTAATCAGTGCATTCATTATATGAATTCAGGCAAAAATCAATTGTGAGCTTTTGATATTACCATTTACAGCTGATTAAAGACTCTAAGCTTACTCAACAATAACGATCTTAATAATAATATTAAACCTAAAACATAGTTGCTTTGTTTATTATCAACAAAGAAACATATATAGAAATAGTTTCACATGGGAACAATAATTTATGTGTACTAGATTTTACTGTTTATTTTATATAAGTCTAATAAATACAACTTTTATTCAGGTTTTAGTGAATATGATCTAGCACTATTGAGTTTTGAGAAATGTTTTTTCTGATCTTATTTAACTTCTTATAAAGTGAGTTATAATAAAGTTTCAATAAAAACATTTCATGATTTAATGTTTTATTTCATTAAAAAGCAATTAAAACAAGCAATTGACTCATAAGAAAGTTTTTTTTACAATTTCTTCACATTTCTTAAGTTTACATCATAGCTTAATATTTTCTTTAATTTCTTAAAACTTTTGGAATACATTAGAGAGCTTCCAATCAATAAGCTGTACACATTTGTATACATAGAAACTTTCCGTAAACAAGTGCTGGACTACAGTTGCTGTTTCACACTAAATTGAGAATATAAAGCATTATGATTTGTAAACGAACTTTTGATAAGTATTTTTATAAAGTTATTTTACTATTAATCACAATGGATTGCGAAAAAAGTGGTTTCCAAACATGTCTTATTTAAGACGCAGCTCAACTGAATATTTTTTGTGCGGTAACCATAGAGCTGAGTTGTATTTGACAAAGGTTGAACTGTCACCATCATCGTCTTCATCCTCTTCTTCATTGTGTTCTTCTGTTGAAGAAGTTCAAATAAGGACATTTGATAACAAGAGAGCATTTAAAATTATCTCTAATGGGGTGGCTCAGTGTGGTAAAAAAACACCATACACTCTAAAACCACGTGAAATAGAAAACAAAATTGAAAACTTTATAAATGAGTTCAAAAACTCAAAAAACGACTTCGTAGTGAATACTGAAATTTCAGAAAATTATGACAAACTTGAAGATATCAAGTCATTTGATAACAAAAACCGCTTAAGTGGGTTTGAGGGAAATAATCGAATATCTTGGCTTTCAACGGATTCATCCACACCATCAGCTCCCCTTCACAGCATTACTTCTCCAACCGAAAACTTCAATAGCAGTAGTCTTGCCTCATCCCTCTTATCAGATGAAATCCTTAAATTTTCTTTTCATGCTGATTATCCGCAAGGTCTTAAGTCCCAAAAAACTTTTGAAAACTTCACAAAAGTTTTTAAAAGTAATTGAAATTTTAATACTAACTAATAAATAAGTATGCTTATTTAAACTTTTAAGTTTTAGATATTTGTTTCTTTACTAGTCATGTTTGAATGATTATTACTCATATCAGTTGGCTTGAAACTTCATTTCAGTAGATTTCATTTTTTAAATATTTTTAAAAAAATTTTTGTTCGATTTTTGTTGAAGGAAAATTAAAATGGAAGTCAAAAGTAGCAGAGACCCCATGAACTTTTGTTAGAATTTTTATTTCGGTTTTTTATTATTATTTCTTGCAAGAGCATTAAGAAAAAATGATAATTTATTTATTTTCAATACGGTCTTGTCATTTTACGACAAACACCACGTTTCCATCTTCATATCAACACAGATAACTCATTGGCAATGAATGATTGCAAATTGACAGTATTAAATGTATCGGATCTCTTTCAAGCTAAATTTTTCTGTCTTACAGGTTCTATCAAAATATAACTCAGTTGTTGTGTTTTTTTGACATTTGAATAACATAGAAATTCCAAAATGATTGTTTAACCCAAATCTGTCAAGGGGGTAGAAGTAGACGGAATTATACCATTATAACTTTCCATGAATGTCCCAGCTATCCAAGTATATCAGATCAACAGTTCAAGACGCTTTCCACTTATGTTTCAAGCATTTTAAGGTATATTCGCTTTTATTTCTGCATGATTATAAAGATGAAATGGTTTTAAAGTGATGACTTATGTGCTTGTAGTCCAGAGGAGGCCGAAATAGGAGTGGTGATGGTGGTCGATAGGAGGGAGGACAAATGGAGTTCTATAAAAACTCTTCTAATACAAATATCTGTATGTGAGCAAAATTTTATTCAAATATAATTTCACATTTATATTCTATTACAATTGGTATAAACCGAAATTTCGCAGAGTTATATCACAACAAAAATACAAAAAGTGTTCGTTCTTCGACCAATCGGATTTTTACAAAAAGCTTTAAGCGATCTTTCTCTAAAGTTTTTAACACAGGAATTCAGATTAAAGGTTTCAATCATGCTTTTTTAAATATGTTTAATTACGAAATCTGACGATAAAACTGAACTTTTTACAAAAAACTTTTCGTATGAATTTAAATTTTGTAACTATAAAAATATATTCAATAGTAAATATTTTTTGAAAGCAAGTTTTTATAAATTTTATTACGTATTTAGAAAAGAATTTCTCAAAATAATGTCACTTGTACCAATGCAACAAAGCATAAACTTTTAGCAGCCTTTGTGTCTGCCACAATTGAGACTTTCTTATTAAAAGTCAAAGGCTTGGATTAAGAAAAACAACTTTGAAAAACATTTAATATCTCTTCTCCATTTATAATTTTATTTAAAAAAGTAAAAAATAATTTTTGTGAAACTATTTTTGAATTTATTTATTCTTTTTTTAAGCATAATAAAGTATATATTTTATTTTTCAATTTTGCGAAAATTCGCAAGGTTTTGGTGCTAGATTCAGTGGAAGATTTGCACGACCACATAGACAAAGAGCAATTGACGAGTGATTTTGAAGGAACATTGGACTTCAACCATGCTGAGTGGATCCAACATAGAGCGGTCTGTAAAATTTTACAACATTCTCCAGAAATATCATAAAATATAAAAGCTGGAATATTTTCAGATGAAACTCTCATTTGATATAGTTATTCAATGAAAAATTTTAGTTTTCGATAAGCTACATTTATCACAAGACTTTAGTAGACCTCGTAAGAATATATATTTAAGAATGAAAAAGAAAAAAAATCATAACAATGAAGCTTTCAGTTTGAATGTATTTCGTGACTGAATCGACATTATATAAAAATATCTGGATTAGTTTTTTATCAATTTTTAAAGTAATTTAAATATAAAAATTTCTTCATATATTAATATAAATCCTTTTTAGTAGTGAAAAATAATAGAAAATAATTATCATTTAAAAGATATATCTAAGTAAATTATGTTTGAATAAAAACCTATAATTTTAGCTATTGTTCAAACATTTGCAAAATCTATTTTGGTTTAATGGGAGTTTCAGTCAATACTCTCAACTCTGCAAAAACTCACTTTGAATAAAAAATTCTATTGAAAATTTTTCGACAAAAACTATCGAGGAGAAAACGTTGAAAAAAAATTGAATACATAAAAGCTAAATAATTGATGATCGAAAATTTTAAGCATTTTAAAAATATCCATTAGGGTAACATTCCTAATTTAACAATGTATTCAGCTTAGTGCATTATTTCATTGTGGTTTGACGAAACAAAAATTCACCATAATATCTAGTATTGATAAATTATTATCGTTTTGTTCTTCGATAAATGATAAGCTTTAATAAAACGTGAAATGTTTCATTAAAAATTACAAACAAAGCATGTCAACAGAGCAATAAAATAATAATCCATTCAAATAGATTTGCATTAGATTCAGTTTAAAATCCTGTACTTGGGTTTAGTTGAATAAAGTAAAATTTTGAAGTTTTCGAAGCTTTTAATGATTAGTTTGCAATAATTTTCACAGGCTTTAGAGACGTTTTCTTCTAGTGTTTTCCATTTAAACCAGAGCTTAAAGGATCTTTGCCAGGTAAGATAACCTTTGTAAATTTTAAGTTCATCATTGAAAGATGAATTTTTTATATTATACCTACAAATTAGAAATTGTTTTCATCTCATGTATCTCAACGGAAAAAATCTTTTAAAAAAATTTTTTGATATAAATAGGATTTGGAAGAAGGGGAATTTCCTAACGACGTGAAACATACTGAACTGTTGATGGAAAAACATGAAACCCTGCGCATAGAAACAAAAGAAACTATCGACTCTACAGTTAATCATGGATGCCTCCTGCTAGAATGTATCTTGGCGAATTCTGTCTCTGCTGCCGATGCAGATAGTGGTATATCTGTAGTGAATAGTGACGACAGTGTTGCCAGTTACAATAGTATTGCTTACTCCGAAACATTTACAGACACTTACAAAAACAACGCGGCTTTGAGTGCAAGAAATAGTATATGCTCTTCAATAGTGAATGAAAATAAGAAACCTATGGTGGTAAAACCGGTTTCTAGAGCCAGTATCGGAGGTTTCAACAGTGTTTTCGGCTCCAATAGTTTCAGCCATAACTTTGCTAATAAAAATAAGATGAGTAGAGGGAGTGTATGTGTTGTTGGAGTGACTTTAGTAGATGAAGTCAAAGATATTCCTCGTTATAAAAGCATTCACTTACAAGCGGTTGAAAGGTGACAATATATTTTTATTGTTTCAATTTCAAAAACGTGTTTGTATAGTTTTAGACAAAATTAAGATGAAATATAACGCAAAAATATTAAAAAAATAAAAATTTTTTAAATACAAAATAAAAAAATGACTCAAAAAATTAAGAAAAAACGATAAAAGATAACAATTAGCAAAAGTAAAATGTTCTAGACGCACACACAAAAATTAAACGAAGCTTTTTGCAAGCATTATCAGCTTAATATAAGCTTCGTCGCTTTATAATCTGTTGTGACTAGGCCTAATGCAATTTTAAAAATTACCATTTTACCATAAAAATTATTTTAATATAAAAAACCAAATATTCAAATCTTATTTCAGTTAATTTAGATAGAAATATATATTGAAAAATTTTTGTGCACGAAAAGGTTGTTGGACCAACTGGAAGACACTTCAGGCAAGTTTGATCTATTCTGGCAGCATCATATCTCCAAATTGGCCCAATGCTCACAACTAAGAAAGTTCGAAGAAGATTTTAAACAAGTAAAAGAAATTTTAAAACGCACCGTAAAATATAAAGAAATTGTTTTTCATCAACCACTATTTTTTCCACAGCTGCAGGTGATAACTGAAACTCACTTGAAGAGATCTTCTGAAATAAAGTTCTGTTTTGACGACGTGTACCTTGTCCAAGAAGCCAATGATTTATTAAACACATACGAAGCCGAAACTAAGGTCCCTAAAATAATGGAGAATATTAAGTTATTAATTAAAACAAATTTAATTAATCAATTTAATAATTTGAAAATTAAAAAATAATAAATTTTTTAAAGGATGATATCAGAAGGGCATCTTTGTTGCGCTTCAGAGGCCAAAAGTTCATTGAAGGCAATCATTATGCTTTGGATTGTATAAAGCCCAAATGCTCAGAACTAGAAAGAGTTGTAGAAGTATGTTCATTAAATTTTAAATATTCTCATCTTATAGCTTGTTGATTTAACGATAAAACTTTAGTTTTGTCACTAAAAATTCATATTTTTTCAAATATTTGAAATAATGAAATATTTTTGAATTTTTAGCTGTATGATAACTTTTTGAAAGAAAAGACAAACATGATACACGAAGCAACGTTGCTCCATGAAAAACTTGAGAAAGTATGTTTGCCGCATTCCAAGGCGCTCAGCTGGTCTTTTAAAATCTTTTTTTTTATTCAGATAAGCAATTGGTCTTCGCAAGCTGAAGCATTCTTGGAGAAATATTCTCATAAAGACAGTTCATTGACGTTTGACCAAATGCAAACAGTGAATTCACAGATAATTTATTTGGATGAAAAGTTAGAGTCATTAGAAATGAAAAAGATAAAAAATTTTGAAGACTTCTTCAAAGATCTCTATACAAAAAAATTATCTGTAAGCTCTTATATTTATAACCATTTCATAAATATCGAGAGGTTTTTCATGAAAGGTTATAAATTATTGAAGGAAAAGGTAGTAAAGGTTCTAACTCGTTTCGAATGTGTGATGCATGAATTGAACAAACACAAAAAAGTCTTAGAAAAAGTTATCCAATCACCTACTCATAACGAATCATTTGAGAACAAGAATGACAACCCCGAACATAAAATCAAAAACTCAAACGGTGAAGAACAATCTTCCGAAAGTCCAGTTAAAACAATTCACCATTTTTTCAATTTTTTATATCAAAGAAAATCAAGTTTTCCTTCGGATTTAATTAAAAAAAATGCATTTGTTAATCTCATTCCATTGCATTTGCATGAGTACAACAGCCGTTCGACAAACAGCTCAGCTCAAAACACACCAGAGCTTTTCTCTATTGATGCTCAGACACCATTTGTGAATGCACAAAATAAAGATGAATATTCAGATGAAATTAATACAGAAAAAAATTATAATATTAAAAATTTGATTGAAAAAAAAGTAAATCGTTTAACTAAATCATTCAATAACTTCACTCATGTTACCAACTTGCAAAAATGTGAAAAACTTACCAGTCAACTAAGTCTTAACGAAGATTATGTAGATTTTAACAACAATAGCATGACAACAAGTGAAAACGAAAATGAAACGATAAGAAAGGATTTCAATAACAATATTTTTTCAAAAAGCATGTTTGAAAACCACAACAATGATTTGAAATATTCATCTGCGAACTCCTTATCTGTAACTCAGCTCAATCTTTCTAATCACAATGATTCAAAATTTAAAAAGAAATTCAGTTTCATCAAAGTGAGCTTAAATTATCATTTATTATAAAATAGTTTTTAAATTATTATTCATAAAGTCAATTTTAGTTAAAATTGAAAATGTAAATCTTTAAAACAAACTGTAACACTTCCAGAAAAGAAATTGTGAAAGAATAACTCCAAAAATAACGAGAAACTCCAATAAGTTGATGGGCTTTGATGAAAAAAAACAACGGTTAGCAATTATTAAAAGATACAAACCAAATATTCAAATAGATGATGTTTAGTTGATTTATTAATAATATAATTTCTAAACTTCTTCACAGAGATGTCATGAGGCAACTGTTTGAAACTGAAGAAGTGTATTTGAGGACATTAGAACGCGTCTCAGAGGTCTGATGGGTTTATCAAACCATAAACTGTCTATGTCAACATATTAAATTCATCCTTCCAAAATTTAAACCTATTCATTTTTTTCTAAACAATTTATTGAATGCGTTTTTTAGACATATATAGCAAAGTTAGAAGAAAAGAAGCAGCTAAGTAGTGTTTTTGATACTGCAAGCATCGATATGAACCTCGTTGAATTGAACGATGAAGATATATCTAATGCTCAATATACAGTTTTTTCAAATTGGAAACTAATCTATTATTTTCACTCTAGGTTAGTAATTTTTCAGAAACGAAGTTATTTTTATGAAATCTCAATAATCTAGAAAATTTCTGGACTTTATTCAATACTGAATAGCTAGATCCAAGAAAAATCCATATAATCAAATGTTAAAACTATTAATGCATTTTATTGAATATTTTTTTGAAATAGTTTTTACTATACATAATAATTAAAAACATAATATTTAATCTCTGTTTATTGTACAGAACGTTTTATAGAGATCTAGAAAGAGCAATCAGTAGAAGGAACTTGAGCGATTTGGTATCATGCTTCAGTGTGCACGAAGACACATTAGTGACATTATACTCCGAATACTGCAGCACTAGAGCTGTGTCCCATCTTTTTGTGGACTCCATACTCAAATCATCTTTCATGCAGGTTTAAACATAACATTTCATTTTTTTATTTGATAAACTCTCAATATGTAAACAACTTTTTCAATGAAGGACTGTGGAGAGGAAAATGACTGCAAAGAATCATTAAAGATTCTTCTAGAGAAGCCACTGCAACAGTTGCATATCTATAATGATTTTTTCAAGGTTATCCTCTACCGAGTTTTTTTAAAATTTCATGAAATCCTATTATAAAAATTATTTTAAAATTTATTCATAAATATAAATTCAACTTTTAAACTCATTTTTCATGCTCTAATTGTTATTGCTCCCAGAAACTGTTGCACTCTAGCACAGTCTCGTATGACAACGTCCCAGAAAGAATCCTCAACAAAGCACTTGACTTTGTTTTAATTCGAGGATTCGAAGTAAGACAGCGATTTTTTTTTTAAGTTTTTAATAATTTGTTTCATCTCAAAACATCAAAAGCACGTAATTTATATATGGAACTTCAATTAAAAGCCTCACATGAATTCAGGGAGACTTAAAAAGAGGAGGACGTTTAGTGATGCACGGCCACATGCTTGTGAGTGTGGAAGAGGCCAGAAGAGGAGGCTTGAAGATCCGTTTAGCTCACACTTTTTCTGCTCGCCATGTCTTCTTTTACGAACGTTTTCTGCTTCTTAGCAAGAAAAAAGAGTTCGAAGACAAAAGTTTTTTTGAATTTAAAACATTGCTACCAGTAAGAATTCTTTTATTATTGTATCACTAAAATTCATTTAATAAGATTATATTTTATAAAACTTTTTTATAAAAAAAGTTTCTTACTCTTTACAGATAAATGAGTTAGTTTTAGTGGAAAACGCGAAAATTGACAAAAAAAAGTTCAAACTATTCATGTATGGAAATGACATAGTATATATCTTTCAGGTATTTAAATAGAGCATCTAAATTTTCAATTTGCTTATTTGCCTTAAATAATCGTTTCTAGGCAAATTCTGTATACGAAAAAGACATTTGGATTTCTGAGTTGAAAAAAGTTTGGGTAAATCAAGACAACTCTAAAGGTAAAAAAAATTAATTAAAGATGGTACAGCATCTGTTACCTATTATATAAAATAATAATTCTATAATATAATGGTTGTTCTGTATAGTTCAATCATTGTTGCATTTTACAGATTATTCACCCACAAGGAAATACTCCACTCCTACGAGGTATCATATTTTATCAAATCTGTGTAAAATCAACTCTAATGATACTATTTCAACTTGACTCCTCAGCGTGTGGTTTGATAAAACTGAAAAAGTAGATGTTGCACTACAAGACGAAACAAAAATTGAAATAAATGTGAGTTCAACTGTTTTCATATAGGGGAAAATGTATAAATTAAACTTAAAAATTAGCTTGCAACTTTAAAAAATACGCTTTCATTCACAGCAAACACCTGGAATCGCAATGGTGGAAGCTAATTGATCCAAAACACGCATATAGACTTTAACTCAATAATTGTCAGCTAAAAAACTGACTGTGTTAATCATATGAAAACTTTTTTGTAAACATTTGCAATCGGTGATGAAAATTTTTCATATAATGTATTTTTTCTTTTGAAACGTTGATATTTTGTTGGAGTGTCGGTATTATCATTTTAATAGTTTCCGTAAATTTGAACTCACACTATTTTGAGACTTTGAAAAAACAAAGTTAAATTTTTTCCAGGGTGATAACAGTTCTTGACTCATTTTTTTCTTTTTATTTCTTTAGATGAATGTTTTTTATGTCATTTTTTACATGTAACATAAAAAACACAACTTTACGCATAATTAAAGCCTATATTCAAAACAATCATATTTTTACTGCGAATAATGGCTTTTGATTTTATTAATTAAATTGTTTAACAAAAACATTGAATTAACTCTGTCACAATTTAATCCATTTTTAGATTAATGTAAAGTTATTTAATAGATCATAAAATAGGGCATATCAGTAAATACTTGACAACTTTTTCAATTTGAAAACTTGAAGGACCATTTGTTTTGTTTTAGTCAAACCTCACTTTGCCATGTTTTTAATACACCACTCATTTGAGTATTTCAATTTATTATTCCAAATTTTATTATTTTAACACGGTTGATTTTGAAATTTATATAATAAATTTAATTATATTATTTTATACTCACGATTCGTTTGTCAAACAAAACTAAAGGTTGATGAAATGTAAATAAGTCTTGAAAAATTTTTAATGAAACTTGCTAATGTTATGCTTTAAATAGTTATATTCATGAGCATCTATATACTCATTTTTTACTGATCACTTGGTTTTATTTAAAAAGTAAAATTCTTTTTGCTGTAACTTTTTCAAGTATGTAATGATGGTGCTGGAAATTTTACCAAAAACAGTGTAGACTTGTTAACGAAGAAGACGCTCACTTTGAGAGTGATTGAGATTGTATTTAATATAATAAAATGAGCTTTACGATTATGAAGTTTTAAACAAAACAATTAATAATTAATAGATTGTTGATTTTCTACTCAATAGAATAAAATACACTACTGAATACTAAGTTCATATTTTTTGAAGTTTCAAGGTGAATTATAATTTCTTCTTTAGCACAATTACTTCAAGTGGAATAGTTCGAGAAAGCACACAAGAGACAGTGATCTTTACAAAATTCAAAAAAAAATTCGCAAATGGTACCATCTTTTACAATTTTTTCCAACATCGTCAAAAACTACAAGATGATGTTGGGTCACTGATAAGTCGAAAAAGTAACACACAGGCTTTTACTTCGAATAAATATGTTTCTCCCTCAGAGGTAATCACCTTAGCTTTGGTATTTTCATACATTTTAGCAATTGTACGTTGGTGACAAAAATCTCGATGGAAAATACAGAATGATAAGAGGACAAATTTCTGTATGTGTAAATGAAAAATTTAGGAATAATGTTTGGCAAATCGACACATTTAGTGACATCCTTCATTAACCGTAAAATTTATATTCAGCATTTGATTAAAAACAACTAAATAAGAATATAACGACCATCTAAAAAAACGAAATATAAAGACAATTAACGGATACGCGGTTTATGAACAAGTCAAACAATTTTGATAATCATTTTTATTTTGAACTTTTGTAGATATATACTTTTTCATCTAAACCATAATTTGAAACATTTTTTGGTTTATTTGAACCAAAAAAACCCTTACTCTAAATTTTTAATTTCGAAAAAATCAACTACTCACTTAATTTTTGGCATTTTAATTTAATTTAAATTTAAAATATGCAATAAAACTTGGATTATGTCAAAAAGTTCTAATTACAAAAACAAATGACCTTTAATTTAAATATTTAAATTTGTTATCTATCAACACTTGTTTCAAAGACATGATTCAATCTCTGAGCACTGTTCGGGCCTTGAATCCCCTGTCAAAGAAGTCATCTAGAGGCTTTTCTGGTGCTTTGTAATCCAACTGTGTATCAAATTACAAATATAAGGTGATGATAATTATCATGAAATAATAAAAATTACATATTTATGGTAAATTATAAATTATATATTTATTTTGAAATATATTCAAAACATCAATTAATAAAAACAATACATCATAAACAGCATCTTTAGAGCCATATACATTCCACCCATGCTTATCCATCCATGTCTGAAAATTATATATTTTAATTTTTTTAAATAAAAACTTATTGCATGTGAATTTATTTTTATTGAGAGTAACTTACACTTTTGTTATATTTTATATAATAGTAAGCTGCATAAACACTTCCAATAGCCATGAAAAACTTTGGAACAAAAAATCTTCCAACTATAGCTCGTTCTTTTCCCTTTTAAAAAGTAAATTTTTCAATTTAAAATGAAAGACCTCAACTCCAACAAATAAACATAAAAATTCAAACCAAGATTGGTGTTAAACCATTGAAAATAGCGTCCCATGGTTTTGCAAATGTTCTCCTGAAGATATTCTTGGGATACAGCTCAGGTATAAATCTTGGTTCATTTGGTGCCAGCTTTTGATCATCTAACCATTGTTTTCTTAAAAACCGATCTTCATCAGTCATTGGTTTATGCAACCTTTCTCTTTCAAAGTGCATGTGTTCAATATTAAAGGGAGGTAACTTGCTTCCCCTCCATAATTGGTGCTGAATCATTTTAGTTTCACGGTCAAGCGTTTTTTTGTAATCCTCATTGAATTGTTTTATCGCTTCTTTTTCCAGTTCAGCAATGGTTTTATCATCTTCGCCTTTCATGTTTAAACTTTCGAAAGAAGGTGCCCTAGAAGAAAATATTGAAACACGAATTAACTTTTTGTTTCACTAACTACTGGCTATAAAATCTTAAATATCAAATTTATCAAAAATAAATTAATACAAAATTTGGAAAATATTTTTTTAAATAATTTTTTTTCAAAAAACTGTTAGACTAACAAGCACTTCTTTACGCTTATTATAGAAAGCATACGCTTTTACACTGACCAAAAGATTTGAAGCAGATTTGGACAAGATTTTTTAAATTTACTATTTCTTCTGCTAAAAAAACATTTTGAAGGTATCATCCGTTCAAAAATTTTAACAAAGAATAGCAAAACCAAACTAAAACAATGCTTTCTTAGCGGGGAAAAATAGCAAATTTAATAAATCTAGCATAAATCTTTATTTATTTTTTTTTTCTTTCTTTCTTTCTTTCGTTCTTTCTTTCTTTTGTTCTTTTTTTTCTTTTTTTTTTCATTTTTTTTTTCTTTCTTTTTTTTTTCTTTCTTTCTCTCTTTCTTTCTTTCTTTTTTTCTTTCTTTCTTTCTTTCCTGCTAGAGACCCCAAAAATCAAATTTTCCGTCTAAAAGCTCAATTCCACCTTTGAAACGAATGATTTCTTCCAAATTCAATGACTTTGACATAAAGTGCGCGGTTCGCCTTCTCTCCTCTGACAATGTCTTTGCTCCAATGGTCCCGGAAATGGTCTGTTCCCTTAGATCCATGCATCCCTTGGGTGACCTAGTTTTGGATATTAATCTTGACCACATTCCTACAGCACCAGTTAGGACAGAGTCTTCGGTTAGGAAAGCGATCCTCTCTTTTTCTAACGGTTCGGGTTTTGCACCTCATTTACTTTGCCTTCAACATTTGAAAAACATGATATCTCCCTCTCCCTGAGGGCCAGTGCGAATTTGGTTTTTCGGTCCATTTCTCGTTTTGCTTCTAAAACCCCAAACCCTATCAGGCACTTGTTCTTTGGTGCCCATCTGTACGCTCTTTAAAAGAAATGTGGTGGTATTTGCCCAATTGTCGTCGAAAATACCTTTCATCGTCTGTTTCCAAATTATCTCTGCATTTAGTTATAAACTCGCTCAGAGAAGATTTGTTACCTTATCAGTTGGGCGTCGGCGTTCATTTTGGTTGTGAGTCAGCCGTTCAGGCTACTCGACCATTTATTAACCACTCAGTTGAACCTAAGGTGCTTTTAAAACTCGATGTTTCTAATGCTTTCGAGTTCTATCAACCAAAAAACGTTCATTGGTGAGGTAGCCTCTCGTCATCCGTCCATGTTCTTTTTAGTTAACGAAGCTTACTCCAATCCGTTCACTCTTTTTGCTGGCAAACACTGTATTCCTTCTTCAAAGGGTATTCAACAAATTGACTCTCTAGGTCCAGCACTTTTCGCGTTGGCCATTGATAATATTGCCAAATACGTGTTAAAAGAGTTGAATATTTGGTATTTAGATGATGCCACAATCACTGGTCAGATTAGCACTGTTTTTAGCGATGCAATAAAATAATCAGCGCTTTCTATGAGATCAGCCTTCAAATCAACTTCAATTAATGTGAGCTGTTTTATTTAAGCCATACAGCGGACATGTACGCTGACACTGTCAAACAGTTCTCTTTTATTTTGCCGTCAGTATCATTGCCTCTTCGTCACTATTAGTCAGTCTTGGTTTCTCCTCTCACTCACGAGGCCAAAGTTCCTATTCTTGATCCAGAATTAAGAGACATTCGTCGGTTTTGCTCTAAGTTGGAAGAAGTTGAGCCCCATCATGCTTTCACTTTACTGAAGAACTGTTTCTCTATTTCCAAATTGGTTCATATTCTTCAAACGTGTCCTACTTTCGTTGAGCCCATGATATTATTGGAGTTCGACTCTATCGTTCGTGCTGCTCTCTCGCTTATTTCCAATTTCTCTCTATCAGACAAGAGCTGGAAGCGAGTATCTCTTCCAAGCCGTTTCGGTGGTCTAGGTTTTAGATCAGCGCGAGCCCTATCATTGCCATGCTTCCTCTCTTCCTCATATGCATCCTCGAGTCTCGTTCGGCTCCTTCTTTCATCTGTTCCCGACGCTCTCGCGTTTGATGATCTTCAGGGGGATGATCGTGACTTCGTTTCAGCTAAAGAATTGTAGCTGAAACATTATGGTGTTGCGCCATTAGATTTTTTGGGAAGCCAACGATTTGCTTGTAAACGCAGACCAGTAAGACCGTTGTCGTCTTCTTGCTGCTAAGTCTGTACACTCTGTCGCGTGATTGAAAACTGTGCCAATTACCGTTTTAGGAAATTTTTTAGGTGCAGAAGAGCTTTGGGTGGCGGTTGCGCTTCGAGTAGGGGCTAATATATCTTGCGCTCTCACGTGCCTTTGCAAGTGTGGTGTAAGGATGGACGCGAGAGAATACCATGGCCTTTCGTGTCGTCTGAACGAAAGCAGACTTCCCAGACACGCCAAGATCAACTCCATGATCAAAAGATGGCTAAAGAAGATCGGCTTACCAAGCATCTTTGAACCAACAAAGCTCGACAGGGGTTATGGTCGTCGTCTAGATGGCATAAAGACCCTTCCATGGAAGCATGGAAAATGCTTGGTCTGGGACGCAACAGTTGTCGTCGCTTTCTCCAAATCCACATAATTGCCAGCTCCATCGAGTTGGGTTCCGCTAAAAAAACTGCGGATATATTAAAAAGCCGCAAATATCAGGGCTCGGTGGGCAACTTCCATTTTCAACCCGTTGCATACGAGACAACGTGCTGCTGCGGCTCCTTAACCGGCAGCTTCGTTGAGAAGTTAGGTAGAAAACTTTTCGAGGCGACTGGAGACCCTTTGGAAGCAGTCTGGTTGCGCCAGAAGGTCTCTCTGAAAATTTTCCGCATTTTTACCAGCATTCTTTCTTGCCTCCGGTCTCTTTCCTATTTGCCCTTATGAAATATCTTTTGGAAGTCTTCCGTCAGGCATTCGAACAACATGACCCACCCAGCGTAATTGCGTAGCCAAAACTAAAGATGAAACAGCAGTAAAATCTGCTCGAGACAGAACTTTTATAAATGAAATTCTATTTTGCCCTTTTATCGACATGAATGCCTCAGATGACGCTGTTGCAATTGTTTCAAGCAGTCACAGCTGTTTCCGATAGGATTTTTAAAATATTAATGAGAAAAAGCGAAATGAAACCAAGCCAAAATACGGCTTTCTTAGCGAAAGAAGTAGTTAACTGAAATAATCTGGCTTAAATCTGGTTCAATTCTATTGGTCAGTACAAAAACGTTATGTTTTCCATAGTAAGAGTGAACTTCCACTCTAAGAAAGTTTTGGAGAGGAAGTTCACGTTTATTATAGAAAGCCTAATGTCTTTTAGCGCTGACCAATATGATTGGAACAAAAACGACCAATCATAGAGTTTTTCATAACTTGAAAAAAATCAAGTATTTACAGTCTTTGGTCATTTCTATTTTTTCTGCTAAAAAAGCGTTTTTTTGCAAAGTGATAGTATTGCTATTTTTTCCGCTAAGAAAGCCTTTAGTGAAGTGAAAGTAGGCGAAAAATGTTTTTTTTTTTACTTCAATAAAATATTAATGTGTTAAAATAATTAAATATTTATGTGTTTTGCAAAGAAGATGTGAGAAAGTCACGTTTACATCATTTCTTGAATTAGACCATTCATTTTTAAGCTATTAATGTATCAGAATGTTTGAACATTCACGGATTCTAAAATAATTAAAAGATGAAGTCCATTAAATTATACAAATTTTGAATGTTTCATATGCCAAAAAGTCTGCTGCACTGAAAGAAGTTTGAAGAAGCATATGACAGTGAAGCCGATTTAAAAAGGTTTGACTTCAAAATTGTCTTCAGAGAAGATTTTGATTAATTGAACATCTAAAATCATACCATGCCAGGGTCGTATTTCATTGTGATTTATGCAACATTAAGTGTAAATAAGAAAATAATCTAATGAAGCATAAAGAGAAAACGCACTGATCCACGGTTGAAATTATTGAACAAGCAAATTCAACTAAATTCTCAATCATACAACGACAGTGGAAAATTCCAATGAGATTTTTGTCGAAAAGTAGGGTGCCATATCATAAACTTCAAGTTAATGTTGAATCTGTGGCATCGAGTTTGGAGTTTTTGAACAAAGTTTATACAGTTCTCAATATGCAAAAAAATAGTACAAAAACAAATTAAATTCATAAAAATTTCATCAGTAGTCTCAAATGCTCTACCTTTCAAGCGTCGCTTCAGTACAATATGTCTTCAAAAGTTTGGAAACACACTGAGTTTCAACAATGAAAAACTATATTTCTTTCAAATTTGCCGTTTCAAAATCCTATTTGAAAAATTTTCTCCATTTAGGATAATCTGACGACAAGAGGGAGACAAAAATAGAGAACTGAATATTTAAAAGACAATACACAATTCTATTCGTATTATAGAAATAATGTTGAATTATCTATTGGAGTTTATATCAAGAAATTAACATGATATATTTCAACTTTTGATGAGTTAACTTGTTTTTGCTTAAAAAGTTTTATTTTTAAAATGAATAACAGTATTTAATTAAATATATTTCTCACTTCGTTAATTTGTATGTTTATCTCTAACACTACATATAAGCTTATAATTGAATGTAAAATTTTTGCAAATGCTCATCATATACATGCATCTGCGTTCAAAGATTCTGATGAGCATTCTAGAAGGAATGTCGGTATGAAATCGAATAAAGGTGTGTTTGATGTGCTTTGAATCAAACATGAGACACAAAATTTCAAATACTATTTAATTAAATAAAAGCTCTTCTGTCCCGATGTTGCACCACCTTGACTTGGTAGGACGGCTAGAGTGTCCCAGTGACTCCCAAGGCCATATGAACAAGGGCTTTGGCTTCTGGAAGATTCAACCATGCTCAGAGGATTTGAGAAGTAGGATCCAGACAAAAAGGTGCATTCTGGCCTTCCATGTTGGGGGTTATGCTGCGGGTTAACTACCTACACATGGAAAAGAGGCAAATTACAGAAACCAACCACAACTATAACCAGAAATTCTCTGTTTCAGGGAGAGCTGGAATTCCTTTTTAGGAAATTTATGACGCGTTGCAGCCAAACCCATCAGGGAGCTGCAGGGCTGAAGATCCATTCTCACCCAAAAATACTCTTATATAAAAATCCCAGATTGCTCTCACATAATTCTGTTTTTCTGGGAACATGAAATGTGAGAACATTCTAGGAGACAGGAAAATGGGCACAAGCAACGAGGGAAATGCAGAGATACAACCTCACACTCATGGGCATGTGCAAAGTACGTTAATGGAGAGACCAAATTGCAAACAAGAGAGACGTTGCTCTATTTAGACAAAAACGAAGAACGCCATGAAGCTGGTGCAGAATTCCTTTTGTCCAAAAAAGCGGAACTCTGGCTTAACATGGGAAAAAGCCAAAACCAGCGCCAGAGACAGAGGGAGATGGGAGAAAGTTGTTGAGGCCCTATGCTCCCTTAGGAGTCTGAAGGAATAATAATAATAATAAAAACTCTTGGTTGTAAAATTATTCACTGAATTTCTATAAGGTTTGATTCGGGAAAAATGAATTGTCAAAACCAATTGTGTTTCAATTTATTAAAAACATGAAAAGATTGCATCAAAAAAGTACTGAACGAAAAAGTTGTTTGAATTAAAAGTTTATAAATTATGTAACAACTTTTGAAGCTTTTGAAAAACGGAATATTAAGGCTAAAAAGTTGTTTCGAAGCTCGATAGTCATTGCTTTGAATTCAAAAAGCGATTCAATAAGGGATTCCTCTGACACACTTGACACAGCCATACCAGTCGCGACAACACAAGTAGCCTGGACGGCACTTCATGCAGTTGCAGTTCGTCTGGCATCTGAGGCACAAGTTCCTTTGAGGCACCGAGGGTCGAAGGATGGCTGGGCACTTGAGTCTTCTAACACATGTGTATGCAGGAAGAGTCCAAAGAGGAGACCTTCTGCAGTAGTAACCCTTGGGACAACCCGTCCATCTGCAGTCTCTGTGGCAGTAACAAAAGTAACATCCTTTGGCATTCTTCATCTTTGAACATCCAGATGCACACGGCTTAAACAATGGACAAACTGCCTTGGTCACTGTTGAGTGAAAGGAGTTGTGCTTTGATTAATTGAATGAATGTTTATGCACAAATATTCTCATTCAATAATTAACAAGTCTCACCTGTTCCATTGACTGCGCGCTTATCGAATTTATCGACATCGACATCATCTTCGTCACTGAAAGTTTCATTTTGCAAACCCTCTTCATCTTCGAATTCAAGGTCATCAAAAGCCCCTTCTTCTCCAGTATCTTCGTTCGTGTTGGAATCGTCTTGAGGTCTGACTACATGGCAGAGTAGGAAAGTCGAGAGAAGAAGATAAAGTAGAAATTTTGAGTTTGTCAACATTTCGATTTCGATGGTTGTTTAAGTTGTTTTCTAAAGTATCGGTTTTTGTTGGCTTGTTTTCTAAACTGTTTGTTTCGATGGTGTGTGAGCTCGCTTATATACACTTCGATCAAATCCGCTTTGTGTCGAGACGAGGAAGTCGATTAATGAGGGGTTTTAAAGTTATTATGATTAACAATATCAACTATATCTATGTTAAAATTTGGTGTATATAGCATACTTGTATATAGCTTATCTATATAAAAGTATTGGTACCTCAGCGGAAGATCGCAGGCTTTTGTTCCGTGACACGAATTCGACATCCGTAATGAATAGCTCGGAAACAATACTTTCAATAAATTTTTATGATGTTTTCGAGCTCATATTTTAATAGAATGCTTTGACTTTTATAAATTTTCTTATTTACATTCAAATCCTACCTGAACAATATCTCGTAACTCTCATACAAACAATAATAAACTAAAGGGTTATCGAAAATTATAGCTTTCTTTTTAAATAAATGTATGAATCCTTAATCGATGTTTTTAAAGTTTAATTGCTATACAAAACCTACATACGATGTCTCTGAAAAATCAAAGTGTTATAAATGTTATAGAATAAACATTATAGAACAAAATTTTTTTTTAGAGACATCTTATGTATCTTTTTTTTTATATTATTTGAATAACTTTTTATTTTCAATTTTTTATGAGGAATTTTTGATACATTTATTTAAAAAAAAAAAAATTTTCGATAAGTACAACCTTATCTTAAATCATTAGTAGTAAATTATTGTAAAGGTATGTGAATATAAGGAATTTTAGTCATTGAGAGATTGCTCTCCACCAAACAAGATGAAAATATGAGTGGCATTTCTAAACACGTCCGAATCTGTATTAATGAAACAATATGCTGGGAATCACCCACGGTAATAAAAACATATAATGGAAAAAACAAAAACAAATTGCAGAGGGACCTACTTATAAGGGAGAGCCTTGAAATCAAAAAGAATGATTCAATTAGAAAAGGCTACAATGACCCACAATTAACAGTCAAATCAAGGGCGTGGGACCCCCTAATGAAGAGAATACAAAAATCAACCAATGGAGGGACACAGAGAGCAATCTTTCAATGAAATCGTTTTAGATCAAAATAAGAAGATTCATATAACAATTAACTTTACTCATTTACAATATCACATAATTACATAATAGTTACTTTACAGAATTTAATCTTCTTCAATTGTCCTTTCCTATCTATGTCTAAAATTCTTTATAATCACATACCTTCACAATAGTTTACTACTAATGATTTATTATAAGGTTGTACTTATCCAAAATTTTAGTTTTTTTAAAATAAATGTATCAAAAATTTCTCATAAAAAAGAACAAACTTTTATATAAGTATTTAATAACAAGTTTTCTCATACATAAGCATAGTCACCGAGTATGTAAAAATATTAATAAATTAGAAGCTACGAATCACACAAATAATGATGTTTAATTTTTTCTTTAGCTCACAATAAGCACAACTTTTGATGCAGGACTGTTTTATCGTTTTTTTGCTTTTCCTTTTTTTTATATACATTTTCATTTTTTTTTTATTTTTCTACTTTACTACCTTTTTACATGCTAATGTTATTCTTACTCTTTTTCATCACTATCACCAAAACCTATGTATATGAGCGTTGACTTTTCTGTAAATGTAATGTGGTCTTTATAAAGTACTTTTCCTTATAGATCAAAGAGCTTGCTACAAATTTAATGTAGCGAAAACACACTGTGGAACAGGTGCTAACTGTCGGCCCTCGCGGGATCGAACTCGGTAACTTTAGATAATTAGTCTAATGCTCAACCATTGAGCTATAAGGACCGACTGTGTGCGTTTATAACTTGGTTGATTCATATTATATTTATTATCATGAGCGTTAGTCGTTCTGAATAAAAAGTGTTTCTATCTTGTTAATAAAGTTCATTTGTTTAGTTGAAAATCCACAATAAACGAAGTTATAACATTGACCAATAGGATTGAAGCAGGTTTGGACCCAGGTTTTTACAATTTTCTATTTTCCCGCAAAGAAAGCATTGTTTTGCTTTTGCTATATTTTATTAATATTTTGAAAATAAATGATTTGCTCTATCAAATATTTGAAAATAAATGTTTTGTTCTATTTTATTAATATTTTAAAAATAAATGATACTATTAAAATTCTTTTTTAACGGGAAAAAGAGCAAATTTAAAAAACTTGTAAAATGAGTAATATTGATAAAATTGAGAACTAGTGTTCTTAAAAAATTTTGTTTAGATCTGCTTCAGCTTTAGTCAGGTTGACGCTTTATCATCTTGATATTGCCACACCTTTTGATCAAAATTTTTTTTATGAATAAACGTGAAGTTTTTTAAACAATAAACGTCAATGCAATATGATTCAAATGGGAATAAGTTGTTTCAGAGGTGATGATAAGGATGATGATGATAAAAGCATTGTCAGCAGTGTGTCTCTTGGTCTTTCTCTGAATCTCTTCTTGTTCTTGGCTCTTTCGTCCAATTGTTGCAGACAGAATTTCAAGCATGACTCCGCTGAAACTTCATCATCTCACTACAATACGTGTTATAACAACTTTTCTCATCTTTCTGCTATATTTTTGCTCAATGGTATGCTCTGAGTTATTGAATACAGTCTTATATTGCTCATACGTCTTGGATGTTAGATGTTTAACACCTGTCTAAATTGTTTTCGATAGAAGGCATCTATTTTATTCCAGTGGGTCTTGAACATATCCTAGAAATTTCTATTGTATGTCAGGATCGGTAAAATCATGGCGTTGTATATTTTTAACTTTGTCTTTTCTTTTAGTTTCCGGGACCACAATTTTGAAAGATTGAAGAACGCTGCATTAGCAAGTGATTTCCTTCTTGTTAGATATTGTGCTTCATCGATCAGACTTACGACTTTTTTTGTTTTAAGCCATGTAGACTCATTGATGCCTCTTTCCATTAAGGTTTATTCTGTTTTTGAAGGGTTGACGGGTAGATTCCAACTGTTGAGTGTTCTATAGATGATCTCTTCACACCACTCTGCATCTGAAAATAAAATCTAAATCATCTGCTTACAAGTACTCAAAAATAGGTTTGTTTTTTTGGCAGTTTACTTCTCACATTCTTCAGTGCTGCTTCTAGACAAGTTACAAAGGACATTGGTGACATTGAGTCTCCTTGAGGTGAGGCGATTGCTGTTATAATCATTTTTTGGGAGGTTTCAAATCCAATTGTCATCATTGTTTTTTTCAATTAGTGTTATCTTATTGATCAGTGAAAAAAAAACTTTATGCTTTCTCTAGTAAGAGTGAAGTGCTTGTATACTTAGTTAAAAGATAGAAAATATTTAAAACTTAATAAAACTATTCATTGAGTATTTAATCATTTGGATAAGCTGAATTTTTATGATTTTTTTATATTATAGTAAAAAAAAGTAAATATTAAGTATTAAGCTCGTAAAAATTGAGTATTTTGAAAATTTATAGTTATAGCCTTTTAAAAAGTTATTTGGCCTAGTTTTTTAAATAAAGGTTATTGTAAAAAATATAACGAAATGGATGTTTTTGATGTTAATGGTGTGAACACGTTTCTATATTTTCATAATTTCTTTCAATTCACATTTAATCTTTATTCAAATTAATTTTTCATCAATACGTGTATTTATCTAAAGTTTCGTCTCTATTCAGTTCACCAACACCGGAGATATGACCCTTTGCTAGAAAAATGGATTTTGGTTTCTCCACATCGCATGAATAGGCCATGGAATGGAGGAATAGAAAAGCAAGAAGAAAATGATGAAGTAGAGGATAAAGCTAATAATCCATTAGCTCCTTTAGGGCGGAGACCAAACAACGTGGTGAGCTCGATTTTTGTTTTTAATAATGATATAATATCTGAGGTATAAACCTTCATCAAAAGATAAACCCTGATTATAAAGAAACGTTCATTTTTGAAAATGATTTTCCAGCCATCAAAGAACACGAATTTCGAGGTTTTATTAACTTTAAATACATTAAATCTTTTTCATTTAAAGAACTTATATTAATTTTTATGAAAGTTGGCCAAACTACAGTGGACGAGACAGATTCAGAGTTATTTCAATTTCAACCAGCATATGGTAAATGCTATGTTGTTTGTTACCACCCATCTTCTTCTGTTTCTTTAGCAACAATGGAACATGAAGACATTACAAAAGTGATTTCTTCTTTGTTATTTTTATAACATAATATATCAGTTTATCAGAGATTGGTCAATTGATACTAACTAAAATGAAACAACTTTATTTAATGCATAATTATAAAATCTTAGGTTCTTAAAAAACTTATTGAAACATGCCTACAACTTCAAGGTAAATACACATGGATACAGGTTAGTTTCTAGTGTTGTTATACATATATCATAATACTTTAGCTGAAAATTTTATTTAACTTAAATACAAACCTTATTGAAAATTTTTTCAAAAATGTTTGGGCTAATGAGATAAAAGTGATTAATTGGTTGACAAAAAAGCTTAAATATTTTGCAAGGTGTTTGAGAACAAAGGGGAGATCATGGGATGCTCCAATCCACACCCACATTGCCAGGTCAACTTCATTGAGTAATTACAACATTTATTGGATAATATTTCAAAAATACTCTTTTTTCATCATTAAAATGAATATTTTATAATTATTACCATTAAATAGCACAATATTTTGTTATCAGTAACAGTATCATTTTATTATAGTCAGCATCTTTCTCTTTTTTCAGGGGTCACTGACTTTTTTCAATGATCTAACTCTCTCTCTCTCCATTTAACCTGTCATAGGCATTTTCAAGACTTATACCAAACCCACGACAAAGGTTTTCCATCATATTTTTCCAAGCTAACCTTGTCCTTCCCCTTCCTCCATGCCTGCTCAACACTATCATCATCCTCTTTCCTTACAACATGACCCAGCCATCCCAAACTTCCTTGTCTCACCACTTCAATAATATTATTATATAACCCTAATCTAACCATCAACTTCGTTGTATTTACACTATCAGCTAGCTGAACAACACACGTCAATCAAAGCATTCGTTTTTCTGCTCTTCTCAAAATAGTCTTTTTAACGGACCTCACCACCCAAGTCTTCGAGCCATATGTCATACAGGCCTCACACATTTTTCATAAATTTCTCCCTTTGATATTCCATGTGTGTTTTTTTACCTTTATAACATAGAGTACATACTGTTGAAAGCCTTCTATCCCAGCCCTATCCTTTGTGTATCAGCTAGTTTTTTTCTTCACCATTCATATTGTCTTCTAGATAACAAAAATTATTTACCCACTCCAACTCACTCAGACAGCCATTTGAAACTTTATTACATTACTAATTTGAGACATTCATACAAACCCTGCATTCAAAATTTCCATTCATCCTACAAGAAACACCCCACTCACCCTAACACACAACGCATGAACCCACTTCTTACATGTCTTAAACCTCACACAAATTACCTTAGCCCTCTTACCACACACACTACATGGATCAATCTTAGCCAAGACAACAACCCCACTACCACCACCACCACTCTCCATGACTTTTGTTTTACCAAGATTAACCTTCAATCTTTTCCCTTCAAAAGCTGCTTTCCAATGGATGAATTGTGCTTCTAGTTCTTCCATAGTCTCTGCCATCAAGACCAAGTCATATGCATAAAACAGTTCATACAAAGCACCTTTTCCTCCGTCTTTAGACAATACATCTAGCACTATTGAAAAAAAAAACGACGAGAGAACTGATCGTTGATGGACACCTACACCAACATCAAATTCTTCCGAATGTCCACCTCCAACCTGAACTCGCATTTTTGCTTCTTTGCACATCAACATTACTGTCTGAACCAATTTCTTTCTCAGCATCCATTCAATCACCTTTTTTGGCGTTTGATCAAAAGCCTTCTTCAAATCAACAAAATAGATAAAAAAACTCCCTATTCATCTTAAGGTAGTTTTCTTGTATTCTTCCAAGAATAAAAATAGTGTCTGTTGGGCTTCTGCCAGGCATAAAACCAAATTGCATTTGGTTGATTTTTACTAAACTTCTCAACCTCTTTTCCAACAACCTTTCTGGCACTTTCTTACTATGCTCTAAAAGCTTTACACCTCGATAGCTTGCACAGTCTATAACGCTACCTTTTTTCTTATGATTGGGATAACTGTACTTGTCCTCCAGTAATGAGGCATATCTTTTCCATCGAGGATTTCATTTGCTATTTGCAAAATAGCTTCCCATGTGGAGAAGCAGCTAGGTGCTCTTTGACAATCCCAGTCGGTCCACTGGCCTTGCCATTCTTCATGATCCACTTCGTTTATAGCAAATGGTTTCACAAGACCCTCACCACTTCTACCTCCACTATCCCATCTCATACAGCTCTTTTGGCTTTCTTTTTGTCAGAAAGATAGCGAGATTTATTTTCAGTTGATGGGAGTTGCTTCCACTTGCAAAATCTTTTTCTCTTTTCTGAGATGGCTTCTTGCACATCCTGATTCCACCACCAAGTTTCACCGTGCTGAGGCATACTCCTACTCACTTCACACACATCTTCAGCAGCTTTTAAGAGCAGAAGGTTTATTTTAATCATGCATCCATTATACAAAACCTCCATTTTTTTTGAAAATTTTGTCTTAATATCTTCATACAAAAGTTTTCTTACTTTTGTATGATATTCCTTTTTAGCACAGCTACTTAGGGCATTTTTAAGCCACTTTCCGTCTAAACTACCTTCAAAAGCTTATGCTGAAGCTCACCTCCAATTACCCTAACATCCTTTAAAAACTTTTTTTGTCTCTCATCAACACAAAATCTATTTCAGTCCCACCACACCTTCCATTACAAGTAACCTTATTATCCTTCTTCTTAAACCAACTATAACCCACACACATGCCTTTTTCAACACAAATTCTAAAAGCTTTTACCCTCCGCATTTTTCTTGCCTATTCCAAAACCTCCATGGGCACCTTCAAACCCATCAACCTCTTTGCCAATGTGTCCATTGAAGTTTTCTAAGCAAATTAAAACTTCATTTTCCTTTTCCACTTCACACCCTCTTGCTATCTTCTCATAAGACTTCTCTTTTTCACTTATTGATCTTCCACATTGTGGGGCATAAATGCAAATAATTCTTACTACTTTTTTACTAAAAGTAATTATTACTACCATTATCCTATCTGATATCCTATTTATTGCCACAAGATTCCTACATAAATCCTTTCTAACTAATATTTTTACACTACCTATTTTATTTTCATTACCAGACAACCATAGTTTAAACCTCTTACCTAAACTACCTAGAAATTTTGAGCCCATGCATCTATACCTCACTTTTTGAATACAGCAAATACCAACCTCCCTCCTCAACAACTTTTCACACAAATCCATACTTTTCCCATTTAATGATCCAATATTAAAACTGCCAAAAGAAAAAGACCTAAACGAACAAGAAGAAAAAGAAAAAAGCCCAGGGATTCTTAGCGCCCTCTGCCTATTCGAGCTGCTGGGAACTGAGGGTCATCGCTTTTTTTGTAAGACCATGAAAATTTGTTGGAGCAAAATAAGTGCGCAATGAAGCACGCTTTTGCTTCCACCGCCTAGCACATGTTTCATGACTAAATAACCAGATACAAATGCAACTAAATGAACTTGTTAATTTACAAACATTTCATTTTACATCTGCAAGTCATTTTTAATATAGCGAGTAAATTGAAAAAGGACAGAAATCAAACTCTATCACGATATCGTGAACTCGCCAAATTGTCATTGTGGAAATGACAAATAATATAGTATTTTTGAAGGGTTTAATTAATGAGCCAGTATCTAAAACGATTCAGTATTACTAACATATGTCAAGTTTAATAATTTACTTGAAACTTGTTTCAGATTTGGGCCTCCTCTTTCCTCCCTACAGAACCACACCTCAAAGACAAAACTCAGCAAAGATATTTTCTTAAACACAAATCCCCCATGTTGCTAGATTATTTGAATATGGAACTTCAAAAAAAAGTATTTATGAGCACACAGATTGTCATCATATGATTGTTTTCATTATGATTTATAATGAAGGAACGTATTGTGGTTGAAAGCTCAAGTTGGGTGTGTTTGGTTCCTTATTGGGCTTCATGGCCTTATGAAACATATCTTTTGCCAAAAAAACACATCTTGAGGTTACTATTTGGATATTTAATTATTAATTTCAGTTTCTAAAACTATAGTGGTTGACTCCATTAACCAATGAAAAGTTTAAAATTTAAATTTATGATGAATACTTGTATTTAATAAATTGAGGAAATATTTTAAATTAACTAATATAGGCTCCAAGATTTGAAGAAAGAAGAAATTGAAGGTGAGGGTATTTTTGATTTGGTCTCAAAAGAATAGTTATATTTCTGAACCGATCAAACAGATCTTTCAATAGTGATGAAGCAGTTATTATGCAAATATGACAACCTCTTCAATGTTTCATTCCCATATTCGATGGGGTGGCATGGTCAGAATAATATTATCTTTATTTTCAAAAATCTTTATGAGAAAATTAAAAATTCTTTCAAAATGAATATAAGCATAAGAATAAGCTGAATGATTATATTCTGGAAATTAAGTTGTGTCAATTAAAACCAGGGGCACCCACAGGAAATAAATTGTCACAAGACAATAGCCACTGGCAATTGCATGCAGTATACTTCCCTCCATTGTTGAGATCTGCTACTGTTAAGAAGTTCATGGTTGGTTATGAAATGCTGGCTGAAACACAACGAGATCTTACTCCAGAAAAAGTCATTCACATTACATGCTTTTATAAAAATTCAGAAAAAAAATCTATTTATAAATTGTGTATGTGGCTTAAGATTCTGATATTCATTGGGCTGAAAATTTTTATCATTCACTTGTAAGGCGCACAGCTTGTAAACCAAGTTTGCTGCAGAGGCGCTTGTGTAGCCAATAGAACTAGGGCATAGAGATCATCATAAAGCTTTTACATTATTATTTTTAAATATAATATTCTTTAATATAACATCGATGATATTTGTAGGCTGCTGAAACTCTCAGAAATTTGCCAGTCCAACACTACAAAACTAAATAAAATTGGAAATCATTTGTGCTTTTACGACCAATCAACGTTCTTTGTTTGATATTTCATTTTTAAGACACGGTTACTTTAAACACTCATTACTTCTATTGAAAACCATTAACTGTGATCATTGAAAAATTTGAAAGTTTTACAACAAAAGCCTCTAAGATGATTAGCTGTGGAAGTTATTTTTGAATAAATGAATTTCAAATAATTTTGAAATATATTACTAATATATTAAAATTTACATTTATGAGTATGATATAGATAAAGATTGGTAGTTTAAATACACAGCTTAGGGCTTAGTGAAAAAATTTTTTTTATTAGCCAGTTACTACGACAATAGTTATTATTTTTAAGACATTACAGTTTTGTGTACACGAATTTTACATTTGCATACAAAAATATTTCCACAATTGAAGGATACAAAGCCAAGCAATGAGAATGGAAAATTGCACGAGTTATATAAAGTTCCTATTCAATTGTTGAATGCATGAAAATTATTCAAATAGCTGGAAAATGAACGAAATTATTTTTAAAATCTGATGGAAAATAAGAATACACATTTACTCTTAAGTTTATTGCTGTCGTTGCATGAATACAGTAAAAATATACTAAAACAAAATATATTCTTTTACTATTTATTGATAACATTGCATTGATAAGTTCCAAGTTGATTAAAATCAAAATGATGCAAGGTTAATAAAGCTTATTAAGCTCTAGGTCGCTAGAAAGAACAATATTATGAGATGATAGGTCTAAATTAAATTTTTGTAAGCTATAAACTGAATGGCATTCAAAATTACAGAAGTATTACATAAAAAACTACAATTTTTATAAAATCTACAAAAAATTTACCTTTTCGAATTAAAATTTAATCTACTAGTTTACAACTTTTGCTTTGTTATCAATATTTGAAAATTTACATACGATATTCATAAAAATGAAAACGAGTATATTCATGGATTAACGCAAAAATCAACAACAAAATAAATTTAACTATGCTTAGTTTTCAAAAAAATAGTTTTATCCCTAATAAGTTTTAAAATTCAACCGAACACACATACTAACATAGGGGTATATGATAAATTTCTAGTTTACTAAGCACATATAATTCAAAGTAGAAGCAAAAATCAGTGACTCCGAAATAATTCACAGCGTCTTCACCTTAATCGAATTTTAAAGAAACATCGAGATTATATTTGAATAACATCCGCTTTAAAGACATATACATAGGCTTTGAAATATAATGTAAATTAAGATAATTAAAAGTTATTGGAAGTACAAAGCTTTTCATAAAAGTGAACTTAGATTTATCAATTAGTTGATTATAAGTTCACCTTACAAAAAGCTACGTACATTCAGAATAAAATTTGAAATAATTTTCCAGCATTTTAAAGACTAACACAGGCGCTACAAATCACATTGATAAATTATTGAACAAGCAATACATGTAAGAAATAAATAAAAAGGTATTTTAAAAAATTACAAAACCATAAAAGGCCAATATAAGGTTGGTGAAAAAAAAACAATTTAGAAAAATATTTCCAGATAAATATCTCGATGATCGTAATTAATACAAATCACAAATATTAAAATAATTTGATCACTAAAGAAAAATATCTAAAAGACTATGTACAGAAATTTACCTATTTACAATTCAAATTTTTTTTTGATTTTTAGAGTTCTGTTGTTAGAAAACTATATTAACTAATGTATCATAACTAAAACAAATCGAACCCTGGTTAAGGATTGTTTTAAATAAAAATATCAAAACTAAATGCTATAAAACTCAACTTCAAAATACACGGATGATAAATATAATTATATATACATTTCTATTTACAATTACACGATACTTCAAAAGAAACTAACTTTCTAATAATAGCTAACCATAAACACCGCGAGTATCTTCAACGATATCGAATGGATGATCAGCATGATTCAAGAAATTAACAAAGAAATCGTTGATGAATTCAATACCAACCACTGAAAACACATTTGGCAATCTGTAAAAAAGTAGTGGGGTGAATAACAGATTTGCATGGATCTTTACCACTACGTGCTGTGATTTAAATGTGGCAATATGAATCTGAACAATAAAAATAAAAACAAGATTGATAATTATTTTAAAAATAATATAATAAAATAACGATGAAATATTTTTTTTTAATTTTGAGATAAATTGTATACATATAAAGAAAAAATTTCTTTAATATTTACAGTAACATAGTAAATTTCATAGAAAAATTTGTCCGAAGAAAGAGTTGTAAATATCAAGTCGAAACCCTCAAACAAAGGCTGTTGAAGGATAGCTAGTATTGGTTCTTATAATGCTCTAAAGCTCAGATGAATGAATAGGGAAACATGAAAAGTCGTTTAAAATGTAGAGAATACGACCATGAAAAAAAGTACCCAAATCAGAAATTGTGCTTGAAAAAAAATAACCAAATATGAAAAGTACAAATCTTCAAATGATTTCAATAAATAGGTAAAACTTGAAAGGTTTTTGAGAATAACCGATATTGAAACACCTAGTGGGAACTGCATAAGTATTACAGCATCTCAAAACGTATTGCAAGGTATCAGATAAGATTTTCAAAACGAGTTTTGATCTGCAAAATTAACCTAACACAAGTTGTTGAATGAAAACAATGTACATGAACTGAAAACATCAATTAAGAGGGATTTTTAATACATTTATGGGAATCATAAGCTATAATTTTCGATAAGTTTAGCCTTATCATAAAACGTTAGCGAACGTATTAAGATAAGGCTAAACTTATCGAAAATTATAGCTTACGATTCCCATAAATGTATTAAAAATCCCTCTTAATTGACGTTTTTCATTACAAAATATTAAAGAAAAATACATACGATGTCTTTGAAAAATGTACATAAACCATTTCAAGGTAAGTTACCATACTAAACGGGAGTGAAGTTTCTTATGAGCGCACATCACCTTTTTATTGAACAGCATATATAATTATACATACACTATTATACATTTTCGAATATACCGCGAATATTAATTTACATATAAAATGAATTCATAAAAGATTTAAACCCTCACCCCCAGCATTGAATGCTTAACCCTATGAACCATTGACGATGTGACAGCCCAAAGAGCTACAAAATTATTAAATTGAATACCACATCATCTTTAGCCATACTAATCCCACAACAATCCTCACAAAGACAGTAATATATACAGCTTTATACAAAAATAATAAATCAATAAGAGACAGGCGGTCATGAAGCAAGTGGTGCGTTAACGAGAGATAACGAGTGGATGTTGGGCCCCAGACCCTCATCAGTGCTGCCACTGTGCAAGGCACCCGTGCCCTGGATAATCTGGGCATAACTCAGCCTCAGATTGTTGTTGTTGATGTCCTAGTGGAATGATGTTTAAAAGGTTGATCTTTATGACAAGAGCTCATGTGATGCTCGAAAGAGTAAATTTTCAGATATGTAGATATAAATATAAAGAAAAAAGATATGTTTGATAGTGAAATTACTTTTTGTAAGAAGTTATAATCATGATTAACTAAACTAGCCTTTCAACAAAAACGACTTGAATCAAACACTTTTATTAACTGAATAATAACACAAAGCTTTTCATGAGTTAAGCCCACATAATCAAGTATACAAATTTATCAATAAACATATAGAAAAAATAGTTAATTATTCCCAAATGCTTACCTTCAAATCAATAGCTTCTCTTGAATTTGTAATTCTGAAATAAAAGTATTTGAAATAAAAATCATTCCAGGTACAAATTTTAAACACAGACAGATGCATAAAAAGAATGGCAAGATCATAAAAAGAATGGCAAGATTTAATGAACCTACACCTCAAATAATCAAACTGTATATAAGGGTTATGTGGAAATTTTTAATGAATTGGATATAACAAACGTGAGGTGATAGGACTCAGTCTGGTCGGGAATGTCATTCTTATGTCCGTTGGTCACCTGCCAAGGTTGTTCTATCTCATTGATCCACGTTGATCAAATAAATTTAGTGCAAATCCATATAAATAGTAAAATGTTTAATGAAATGAATATTCCAAGAATAAAGATGGTTAGATTGAAGCCCCATATGGACCTTATTGAGTTGAAGTGGAGGGAATGACTTGTCAAAAGTCTCAACTGGCAATGAAGGCTTTTCTTTTGTCACAGTCTTATTCTGCTGAACATTCCTCTGGTGGCAAAAAACAAAATATTTAACATATTAGGCCAGTCTAAATAGCTATCTAGATGAATGGATAACTAGATAGATATCTAAAAAGAAAGGGCATCTGATACACAAGGCATAATGACCTGATTAGCCTCCTCTCTGAACACCCTGCCTCCCCTGATGCCCCCTCGAAAGCCCCTGAAACAGTTCATGCCCCTCCTGCCAACATCATTTGGTCGGTACATTTGTCGAGTTCAAATATGCAGAGAAAAAATATTTTTTAGATACGACTTACTTTGAAAAATGAAATTATTTCTTTATTACTAACTATTATAGCGAAAAATCACTTTAATATTTTCATTAAAAAAAACGTTTGAAAAAAGATTGAAAAAGAAACTTATAGAGATAATTAATAGAAAATCGATATTAAACGTTGATTATGTTGAATGGTTGAATAATAATTAAGAACAACCTGGGCCGAGCAGGTGGGTTCTTCTTGGTGGCAAAGTTACTGCAGTCTTTGTATTTTTCATTGTTGTACGGCGCTTTGAATGAGGATTTATTGTTACTATTATTACTGTTAGCATTATTGGTATTATTATTATTATTACTATTAAGGTGACTACTATTGTTGTTGTTACTATTAATGTTGTTATTACTACTATTATTATTGTTACTAATATTGTTATTATCATGATTAGTATTGTTTAACATAGGCGCGTTGTTAGATACATGTTTTCGAAACTGAAACGACATCGCAGGAGAGGTTGACGTGTGTGATGAAGATTGTTGTGTAGATGTTGTTGTTTTAGTGTATCCTTTTGTTGGTTCATGTGCTGCGTCTGAGGTGTTTCTCACAACAATGTTGTTTTTGTTTTGGTAACTCTTAATATTTGCTCTTGTTTTCTTACTTTTATTGACTGATGAATTATTACCATTTATGCCTTCATGAATTTTAGTTTCACTTTGAGTTTTATTCTCTTTTTCTTCTGCACAGTTGGAAGCATTTAGTTTGCTTTTAGCATTTTCTGCTTGGCAATTTGAATCAAACTCATTTTGAGGAGCAGCTTGCTCTCGTTGTTCTGATCTAAATTGAAAATAAAAACCTCTTTTATATTGAATTACACCAATTTATCATGCTACTTTATTAATAAGCGTCTCTGTTTGAAGATTGTGCATTATATATTGATATGTAATAGTGAGTAAAAATAAATAATATAAAACTACTTTTCTATGGTTGTGGAAGTTGGGATTGTTTTGTTTGAAGTTGTTGAACTTGTGACAGCAGTGTTGGTGGGAGTGACAGGCGTTTGGAAGCCAGAACTGGCAACATGGATGATGGTAGATGCCTGACTGGTGGTTGAAGTCGGGATATTTTTCAAACTAGATGAAAAATTTTTAGATGTTAACGTAGAAGGTTCATTTTGAATGAGTGGTTTGCTGATATTAGCTGGAGAATAACTAGAAGATTTAGGGAATATAGGTTTTTTAAACATATTTACATTGTTTCTGTTCATGTTGTAATTCCTATTATTATAGTTAAAATTGTTATAGAGATTAAAGTTGAAGTTATTAGGATTTGAAGATTTGATGGAACTATTGAACATTTGGTTTGGTGGGTAGAAGTTCTGTGGACGCTTGGCAAGCTGGTCTGGTCTGTTCATGTCAGCCTTTTTGAATTTCGTTTTGTTATCTTTTGTATCATTGATGTTACTAGTTGTAGTACTAGTTATATGTTGTGGCTTCAAATGGTTTTGTGTCTGTTGTGGTTGATGCACACTGTTTTGCAGTTGGGTATGTTGTGGGTTGATAAACGTTTGCTGATGTTGAAACTGGGGAAGGTTTTGAAAAGAAGGATGAGAAAATGGCTCAACTAGTTTAAATCCATCTATATTCCCCATTGGATGATTATTGATCTTGTTGTTCACAGCAGCATTGTTGTTAGAGGTGTTTTGTGTCGCCTTATTTGCATGATTGAAAAAGATTTTTTGGCGAGGTTGTTGTTGAACGAAATGATTAAGTATATTGTGCATTAGATGAGGGTGTTGAGGTTGAGTGTAGGCATTATGGAGTTGCTGCCCTTGCTGAAAGGGTTGTTTCTGGTAGAGTATTTGTTGTTGATTGGCCTGTGGTTGGACTGGAAACATATGCAGTTGAGGTTGCATGCCGGCATGAAGAAGGTGTTCATTAGGAGCTTGCGAGAGTTGTGCTGGTTGGCTAAGGAATATTTAAAATATAAACATATATAGTTGAAAGTAATTTTAATATAATATTGTAGTTTAAAATTACAAAATTAATTTCAAAGTCTAAGATTAAATATTTTTATATTTCTATTTGATAGCTTTACCTGTTCTTATTCAAATCGTATAAGGTCGTGAATCGAATCTGTAGTAAATGCGATTATATGCTTGATTGATTTGAGAATATACACCAAGTATTTAAGTTTCAAAAACTAAAAACAACAAACACTTGAACATATAAAACAATTTTAATTTAAAATGATCTGGATCATTAATGAATTGAAATTATATAACAATAATATAAAATAACATATTGATAACAAAAGTACTCTGTGGACTTATTGCTTGTTAACTAAAATCTTGGCGATATTGCTTTTTAACTAATATTTTGGGTCAATTTATCTGCAGGCAGTGGGTTTTTACTTGCTTCAATAGCACATTTTTAGTGTGCTTGGGGTGAGTTTCACCAACTTCTACCTCTTCTTACTAATCGCCATTTATCTTTATTGATCAGAAGTCGTATCTATTCTACGTGTGTCAGACGCACTATGTTGCATGCTACTGAAACATGGGCTGTAACAGTAGCCACGTTGAACCGCTTTAAACAAAATGACCTGGCCATGATTCGCTGGATGTGCAACGTTAGAGCGAATGATAACGTTCATTCTGACTCTTTTTTCAAAACTTGACATTCAGAACGTTGAAGTAGTTTTACGTATCAGAAGAATGAGGTGGTTGGATTTCACATACGCAAAAGTTGAAGTAAAATTCTTTCAAAAAACCTGAAAGGCCAAAAAAACTTAAAGCGAACTTGTATTGAATGACAAAAAAAAAGCTAGGTTTGTGCAGATCCTCTCAATCGCTCTAAATGGAAAGGCCGACTTCAAGATAGATTTTTCAACAAAGCCCAACCCTTGGTAAAGGGAAACGGGCTATAAAAAGGATTTGATTGGTTAATAACTGAAAAAAAATTAAATAGTGGCCAGTAATTCAGAATTAAAACGATTTTAATCAAACACTTTTATCAACTGAATAATAACACGAAGCTTTTCGTAAGTTGAACTCACATTATCAAATATACAAACTTAAAATTTCAAGTTTCTTAATGTGAGTTCAACTTACGAAAAACTTGGTGTTATTATTCGGTTGATAAAAGTGTTTGATTTAAATCGTTTTTGTTAATAGGCTAGTTTAGTTTATCATAATTCAGTATTGTTCTAATCTAAAATCATATCAAATCAATAGAACTACCAATAAAAATTGAGCAACAATATGTAATAATTTAAGCGATGATAACCATGGAAGGGTCCACTGAGATCAGGGGGGAGTTGACTCCCTGCCACATAGGGATACCTCCATTGTTGTGTATTATCTAGTATTAATTAGTGTGTTGTAAGATATCATGATTATGTGGTATTAATAGACCATTAGAAACGTCCACATGAAGTTGAGTGGGAAATGATTGGCAATTCATACATTAATGTTTATATTGGGATGTGCTATATGGCAAGTATATATGGCTGCGGTGTACTTAAGTTAAAAATTGGCTGAAAATTGTTTTTAATTGAAGAATGATTAAAGTTTCGGTATAAATCAACCTCTAAAAACAATATCATTTTGAACTCAGTCTATAATACATTGCTATATTAGAGAGAAAACAATATTCATAAATAAGATTTTTTCAAAAAAAAAAGCAGTTAAAATTTTTATGGTACTCTCAATCAGTTCTTTTTACCTCTAATATTTTTATGCACGCCCTTGATTAAAAGCATCATTTCACCCATTACCATCATTATAGCTATGGATTTTTTAATAAACATTTTGATTTTTTAGTACTTTTGTTTTAAATGGCAGTTACTTGTGTTTTTATAAGTAGCTATTATCAAATAAATTTGAAACAATGATTATAACTTTGCATCTCAAGTAATATATTTCGAAATCCCCAATATAAGTTTAGACATTGATACTTTGTTGAAATAATACTCATTGTAGACCTCGGTAAATTAGCTCTTGCGGTTTTACTTTAAATTTGAATTGAATGTTTTGTTTTCATATGTAAATAAGACACTCAGAAAAAATTAATTAATCTACACTTATTTAGCTCTTCTAATTTTAACGTTAATAATACTATAAATATATGAATCTCTCTTGAACTTCAATTGGTTTGCATTTAAATTAGTTTTTACCTTCGAAAGCATAAAACGACCTTGGTAACATTTTCAGTACATTAGACTTGTTTTCTTCAAATTGATTCAACTTTCAGACCATAATTCAAAAAAGATTATAATTTCTTGACAAGCGAAATTGAAACATCTTATATTCTCTTGATTTCCTATCGATTTTATTCTCATAAAAAACTTTCAAAATGCCTGCTTTACCCCTACCTCCTTCAACAGTAAATTTTGCCAAAAATCATATTTGACATTCAAAACTCTAACCATAGCTTTTATGTTCTAATCTTATCAAGATATAAAACATCCTCTCTTATCTCTATTATCTTTGAATAATTCAAATGAGTTTTAACCTGCCACTTAATATTTCCCTTTAGTTTTAAATGAAAAGCTCTTCAAAAATATTTTCTTAAGATCAGATAAGGCAAGAATGACTCACAGTAGCGGGTTGGAAATGAGTGATGTAGGAGATATTTGGATAGGAAGGCTGGCTCAGCAACTGCTCTTCATTGCCTCTCGGAGTACTTGACTGACTCACCTTACTCAACTCCAAAGAAGTCTGTCAAAAATTTTTTTTAGTCTTTTTCCAAAAACTCTAGTTTAAAACTCCACATTTAGTATCATCATCGTTTTGCGTCCGTTTCCATGCTAGCATGGGTTTGACAAGTATATTATTGCATAATAATACTTATATTGTCCATACTAAATACTGCGTTTCATGAATTGCTTACAATGCACAACAATATTTAAAGTATATTAATTATACACAAATTGAAAGATGTTGATTTTAAATAGACTTTTAAACTTGAATAACTAATGATTTGTATTACTTCAATGATGCTATTAATTAAAGGGAAGATATGCTTGTAAAAAAGTATGAAGATTTGAATAGTGCTTCATAATGAACAAAATGTCTAGTAAACTAGATTAAAAAATTGTCATTTGATAGTTTCGTAAAAAAAATAAAGAACCACAATCAATAAATATTAGAATGGTAATGAAAAATTTATAGACACTACCAGAGTCAATTGTTGAGCACTAAATCTTTTAAAAATAACTAGAGCCTATAAATGAAAAATCGGAAAATTTAACACTTAATTAATGAATGCACTTTCTCGATCATCAAAAAATTATTTCTAAATAGTTTCTTAAATCGATAGCAATTTTAAGAGTATTATAAATAAAAAATTAACAATAATTTATCATAATCATTAATATCTTCACTTGTTGAGTGGAGGGCAAAGTGGTTGATGTGCCAAGAGGCTTGGAACCATTGGATGTGGGGTGTTGGTTTGTGCTATGCAAGATTTGCTTTGCTTTTATTCTCGCCTAAAGTTTACAAAGATAATTTGTTTTTTAATTGAAATTAAATTTAAATACTGATTATAAAATTCATCAAAATCATAATGAATCTCATGCAATAAGATTCATGAAATAATCAACACTTATTAAACTAATTGTATCAAAGTCTTATAAGTGAACTTACATTAGCAAAAAGATAAGAATAAAAATTGGGAAATAAGAGAAAACCATTTAAATTTTTAGTTTCAGTATTGAGTATTTTAATGATAAATTATTGGTATAATGACCACAAAAATGAAAAATATTTCCTATGAATAATGTGGTAAGGTACTTGAACTCAATTTTAATGTCATATAAGATCATGATGGGAAAGATTATAAAACTCAATGTCACACCATGATTGGCTTCCCTTGGAATGTATTTTTCTCTTCTCTCAGATATGTGTATGCCTTTTGAGCATCATTCTCATTCTCAAAGAAAATATACCAACTGTTGTTCAAGCCAAATTCACAAGATAGATATGGAGGGCAGTTTTCACCATTGAATAATTCTTCAACTTCCTGATTATGTGTTTATTTTAGAAATTTTTCAAGTGATAATGTAAGTTAGACTCACGAAAAACTTCATTATTACGATTAATAAATATTTTGTTTGTTTACCTCATTAAATACAGCTTTTTTAATTATAAACTATAATATTATATGATTTTTGAGACCTCAACAGGAGTGTCTTGTGAGATTTCCCTCAAAATCACAATAGACCTCTGTTTTTGTGCTGACCTCACTTTTAGTCCTGCAGGTTCAACCTGCACATAAGGTGACTCTGAAAAAAATTTGGATATAGTTAATAATCATCATCATATAAGTAATTTTTCTGAAACTTCAATAGCTATTCAAGCAGTCTTATTCTACATTATCTTGCATTGAAAGAGGTGTAGCTATCCTTGTAACTGCCTATTTGTATCTGGGTCTTCTTCTAGAGTACCTGCATCACCAATTGGAGCATTGTCACTGTTAACTTATTTTCCCATTTCTTAATGCTGAGTAGCATGCTCAGTTGTTTGTATTATTCTCCTCATTGTCTATACCAATCTTAACAATTTTTTTTCTGTACTGTTCATATAAAGGTTCCACTTACATAGCATTTTTTCTACTTTATACAGATCTATGCTCTCTATTGTTACGAAATCAACATCATCAGCATATAAAATGGTTTGGACAAAAGCTTTTAATTATAGAAAAATTTATCCAAAAATTTTTTTCACTATCAAAACATCAACATTAATAATCAGCAGAAATCTGGATAGTAATACTGGTTTTATTTAACAGTGATTGCACGTCGGCCACCAGAGCAGAAACAAAAGTTAATTTTTCAGTATATTCAGTGGTTTTTTGAAAACATTTTATATTTTTTAAATCTGTAAACCCCTAACTGAATGTTCAAACTTTAAAAATATTATTTTTTTGAAATCAGAAAGCTTTTTACAAGTCTAACTTGTATCACCAAACATTGTATAGAAACATGTTGAATGTATTAAATTAATAAATCTATAAATTATCAAGTTCAGATATATCTTATTGGTCGTAGGCTAATACTTTAATCAAACATGCTAAAGTTTTTTGATTTTGAAAATAATCTTTTTTTTATAATTTCAAGGATAACAATTTTGAAAAAAAAATAATTAGGCATAATAAATTTTGAAATAATACTTCAACTTAAAAATATCAATTTATTTTGAATTTTTAGAATTTTGAACCAAAAGTTCATCACCATCCTTTCATATAGACAGTATCATTCCTCTTACCAAAGTCAGACTTCTCTTCATGACCTTACTCTTTCTCTTCTCTTAAATCTCTCAAAAACATTTTCAAATACTAACCCAAGTTTATGATAAAGGTTTGCATCATGCTTTTTCAAGCCAACCTTGGTTGTCCCTTCCTCTCACTACCTTTAGCCTCAAAGCTCCATGCTTGCTTCATACAACCCTTCTACCCTTTTCTTACAATGTAGCCTATTCAAGCTTTCTAGCTTCACAACTTTAACAATCTTGTCATTTTAAAAAATCAACTATCAGTCACCCCATATTTGGGTTTTGGTAGCTCAACATTTTGTCATTTAAACCTCATTCACCCATCAACCTTTTTTGTACACACCACATTAGTCATCTAAACACCACACACCATTCAAAGCATTCATTTTCTGCTCTTTTGAAAATACCCTGTTCAATAGATCTAGACACCCAATTTTCTGAACCATATGACAAGACAGTTCTCACATGTTTCAAAATTTTGTTTTGGATATTACATGTATGCCTTTTAACACATCATAAGACATTCTATAGTTATTATCTGCTATGCCAGACATCTCTGTATTCAACTTTCTTAGTTTTCAAATAAAAATACTCTTATCATTTTTCATCTCTTCCAACTCTTTCTCTGCTTTTTTCCATTGCTTCAGATGTAACTTTTTTCTTATAACCAGCATAATGGGATTTATCCTAAGTAAATTTTTGTTTTATTTTCTTATCTTTAAAAAAATTGCATATCCTGACTACTACAAAATTTCAACATGCTGAGGCTTACCTCTAATCTCCTTAAGAGCTCTTTTCCCATTAAATGAACTTATTATTATTATAACTACCAAAAAGCCTTAAAAGAAAAAAAAGAGAAGATTCCAAACATTCTTTTTTCTCTCTGTCCATTTTAAAGCTGCTCAAAACTGATGGCTATTATTTTTTAGCTTATTGTTATAAAAGATTTGGAGCAAAAAGAAATGTCCAATATAGGACACTCATGCTTGTCTCACTTACCAAATTTTTCATAACTTTAATCATGAAAATATACAATTAAATGGATTTTTTATTTAGAGCAATATGTGCAAATTATGATATGTTTAAAGTGAGAAAATTAGTGGTAGGAATTATATTATAAACATGATTTCATGTTTTTGCCAAAACTTATATAAATTAAAATAGTTTTTAGAGCAAGAGTTAGAAATATCTCAATATAAAATCAGATTTTAATTAACATCAATATCATTAAGTTATGTTCCTTTCCTGGAGTAAAGTATCTAGAATTATTATTAATGAGAGCCAAACTTACATAAAAAGTTCAAAAAAATTAAAACCTCTTAAGACATCCACCACAAGTTGCAAGTCATTAGTGAGGTTTTTGACTTTGTTGAAATTTGCAATGGTAGAAATAGAAATATAGTTGTCAGAATCCATTTGTGACAACATGTAAGAGTCATTTGACAAGTTTTCACTAATGTAATGGAAAAATAATTTTTTAATAAATTCCTTAAATCGTTTTAATTGGTTTTGAAATTTTTTGAAACAAATTCAAATAATATTTTTTGTTAAAGTCTATGCAATGACTTTATTGAAAAATAAACTTCAACTTTTAACAATGATACTAACGCAGAGAAATAGAACTCTAATTGGCGTTTTAACTGTTTTTTGAGGTCTTCTGAAAAAGAAAATATTGAACGTATTGGAACAAAATACTCAAGCAGCGAAATACGAATAGTTCTTATTTACCTTGAGACAAGGGGAAAGACGTTTGCTGGATTGGGTGACAAACCTCGGAATTCATTTTAGCAAATTTTTTGAAATCCTCAAATTTAATTTTTATTTTGAGAAAGTCTTAAGCACTCGAGTTAATTTGGGAAATGAAGTGAAGTAATTATGAATGTAGCCTAGTACGATAGAAAATGTGATAGATTTTCAAAACAAATAATTCAATTTTTTTTATAATGACATAAATACATTATTGATATTTAAAATATCGATGAAAATGAAGTTTTAATTCACATGTGATAACAAACTTTCTAACTAAGTCTCAAATAACCTATAAATATTTAATAAACAATTAAATTGCAAGTATATCTAAGTAGAAAAAGGACGTAGAAAAAATAAAATATACAAAACGTACAACCCCAATTAGAGGCTAAAAAGGATTGTCTATGATTATCACACGAGTTTTTGTGACATTGAAATATAATTTGATTTTTTTTAATAAAACCTAAAATTTTTCTAGAACATTTCATCTTTATCTAAATTATAACTGTTTCAGTTAAAATTGAATTACTTCAATTTAATTGTTATTCATCTTAAAAATTTATTTTCTTTTTTCACAAATACTTTAAAAAAAATATAATTGATTTTGATTTTTACTTTTAAAACTTAAAACTGCTTTGTAATAAACATGCATTGATTTATTAAACGATTTGAGTATCGTGTTTTATATTGCCAAGTTATAATTTTTTTTATTTGAGTAAAATTATGGATAATTTACAGCAAAATTTAATTGCCGCTGCTGAAATAATTGAAAAGCAAGTGGATGCAAAAATTGAAGAACTTGATAACTTGAAAGATGACGACATAGAGAAATTGAGAAAAAAAAGATTAATGGAACTTAAAAATGCCCAAACTCAAAAGGAAGAATGGTTAAGGTCTGGCCATGGTACCTACGAAGAAATATCCAATGAGAAAGAATTTTTTGAAACTTGTAAAAAAAGCAAAAACGTTATTTGCCATTTTTACAGATGCACCACAACGTTATGCAAAGTAAATTTCATTTTTCTTTAAATTTTTTATTCAATTTTGTATATAACTTTAAATATTATTAACTTCACAGATAGTCGATAAGCATCTGTCAATATTATCAAAGAAGCATATTGAATCTAGATTTGTGATGATAAACGCAGAAAAATGCCCTTTTTTAGTTGAAAGATTGCGAATAAAAATTATGCCAACTATATGCATAGCTAAAGAAGGAAAAACTGTAGATTTCATAGTGGGATTTGATGATCTAGGTGGAAGAGAAGACTTTCCAACTGAAATGCTGGAATGGAGAATTGCTAGAGCAGGTGTATTAGAGTACTCTGGAGACCTTTTACAGCCACCTAACATTGCTAAAAAAAATACTAAAAAATCAAATAAAACTATTAGGTGTAATAGTGATGATTCTGATGATGACTTTTAGAAATAGCATTTTGATTCTTTGTTTTAGATAACTTCTGTTTTGAAAAGCTTAAAATACTTTATTTATCAAATAAACTATCAAACTTAAAAATTGTTTCAAATAAAAAAATGACATGATTAAAACACTAGTACAATTGGCCAGGATAGCTGGCGTCATTGAGAGCAAATGTTTCTTTGTAGTTAGTGATTTCCTTAGATGTCTGTATTTTTGAATAGTTCGCCCCAAGCTCCATCACGTACATCACCTAGAATATTTTTTTAAACATCAAATATGAGTTCTTAGATGCCTTTTATTCAAATCTAAAATCTCGTTATAAATGATGGCTCCTAAAACCTACATTCCTCAAAGAAAAGCATTTACGCTTTTTTTGTTCATTTATAATCTAATTAGATTATACTGCTGTACATGTCCCATTTACTGGGGTTAAAAGCAGTCGGCCTAGATTACTGATACTATAAAAAGTAATTTATAAAAAAGACCATTTTGGGACAAACTTTCATAGACTACCAGCCCGAGCTAACATCCAACATGAAATTATCGAATTCAAAATTTCTACACTTGGGCAGTTTGTCTTGCCGCTGTCAACAACAAAAAAATCACCCGCCAAGCCAAATGACAACGATACCAGAACATCGTTTTGTTGATACCTGCTATCGGAGTCTACTGTTATCCAAGTTATAACAGGTAAGCAGTCTCAATTTGGAGACGCTATCTTCGGTGCAGCTTAACGTCATATCCAAGACAATTTTAATATTTAAAAAATTCCGAAAAACTTTGAAAGTCATGAAATTTGAACGACCTAAAAACTTTAAATTTTCAAGAAACAAAAATTTTCCCATCTCTTAAAAATCTTAACAGCTCAACTTGTCAGCATTTTCAAGCCATCGAAGTGTCATTTAACTGCTAAATCGCTCCAATTACACGGAACCCTTTCTAGAATTAAGGTAGAAAAACAATCCATTAACCAAACAAATCACCGCTAGATCCATCTTCACGTCAGTAAAGACCATTATCGCTTTCTTTGGGTCTCCGGCTCTTCACTTTTTTAGCTTACTTTCTAGACTGTTTCTCTCAAAAGTTTTTTCTATATTTTCAACCTATATTGAGGTTTCTTTATGCTTTTTTTGGAAAGTCTTTTTTTTCATTTTATCGAACGATTTTCGTTTTCAAAGTTAGCTTTTTCCTAAAGATATCTAATCTCTTTTTTTTTCTTTTTGAAAACAGAATTTGCCTTGATGAAATATAATAGCCTGAATCAAATAGTAAGATTTGTTGACCTTACTAGCTATTTCCTTACTTCAAAATTACGTTCTTCCGAACTAATTGTATGCTCCCCAAGCTCAATTCATATAACTTCAATCATATCCATCTTTAAATCTAGATTTTCCAAGATCTTTTTATTAAACTCTTTCAAGATATCTTCTTGAATTCTTCCAATAATTACGCAGTATTAGTTGCATTTGGAATTATTCACTTTTTTATAACCTCAAGTTTTATTTGTCGTAGCTTCTTATGTATTTCAAACACTACGCATCAGATAAAGCCATTCTTTCTTGTATGTTTTTCTAAAATTTTTTTGTTTGCTTTCTCGTTTTTTCTTGCCTTGATTAACACTACTTTTTTTATATAAGCTCTCAATTCATCATCTATTTTATTCAAACACCTTTCATTCTACATCTAAACTAATCTTTCACATCAATGAATACCCGTATTTCAAAAAATGTTGCATAAAATTTTCTCTCTTACAGACTTTTTTCACTATTATTTTTTTTATGAAGCATGCTTTCTAAAATTTTTTCCCAATTTCGACCTCATATTTCTATCTTTTCAACTCAATGAAACTTGAAGAAGTAGAATAACCTGCAAAGCACAATGTGGGAACAAACATATTTTTCATTTGAGCAAAACTTTCAGGAAGCTTTTTGCAAAATTACATTAAGTTATCAAGTGATAAATCATCGAGTGAATAGTATTGTATTTATGGGTTACTCCGAATTATTACTCGATAAAGCAAGATAGGTTTACAGAAATTTTGTGGAAGCTATTTTGACTTAGAAAAATCGTGTTTATTCCACATAAATCGATGTAACCTGTTCATTGTGTTTGCTAAGATCTTCTCGCTCCAAACTTAGCATTATCATTAAATCATACTAATTTTTTTTCTAAAAATTTGACTTTTTTTTCTAAATTATTTCCTACATATTCTATCTTTTCTATTAATTTAACATCCTGCTTTTCTAGGACCGACTGTGCTTGCATAGTTATAGTAAAAACTGAGATAAACTTATGTTAAAATTGAAAGGTTTATATTGGAATTAAGTATAAGTTTTAATTTCAAAAATCCAGTTCGAGTCTTAATGTTGTAGGTAAGTCAAATTTAAAACTCACCAATCCAAGAACAATCAAGAAAGACCCGGCAAACGTAATGCAAAACTGAGGACCTGCCTTTTTCACCTTGTAGATAAACAGTACTTTAATGATAAAATTTTAATAAAATTGGAAAATCAACTAACATAGTCACAAAAGTCATTCAAATCACTCTCGTCACACAAAGCGTTTGTATCCATCCCATAGGTTATATTTCTGTATATACCTTGGAAGTATTATAAAACTTTCATAAATTTTTTAATTAAAAGAAATTGTTTTAATAAATGTATACTTTTTTTGTTTTTAAATAACTCCATAAAATAAGACAATTTTTTTCTCATTCAAACTTAAATTCCAACTTTCTCATAAATCATTAATATAATTATGAAATTTGAATAACTTTACTTAAGATAAATACAATTGTTCTCATTAAATTATTATACTTATGATTTATGAAAAATTTAAATTTTTCGTAAATTTAAGTTTGAATTTAAAAAAGTATCGAAAAATTGCCCCATTTTATGAAGTTATTCAAAAACAATTAACAATAAATGATGTCTCTAAAAAGTTCGTATCTTAATCAACTAACTAGTGTTCTGAAATTATATTCATTTAATTGTGGCTTTTGAAAAAATCATGATGTGTCTAGAAAATTATACTTTAGAAAATTTTTTAGATTAACTGGAAATACTATTTATAAAACTCATTTATCTTGAATATTAAATTTCATAGCTTACCGAATCTACTCAAGTTTAAACAGAACTCCCATTCAGAGTCAATAAACTGATAAGACCGCTGGTCGATTTCTACAACACACACTGATAGGAGCATCATGTAAATTATGATGACTACTCCAACAAAACTAGTTATAAGAATCCAAGCTCCATTCAGAAGGTATGTCAAGGCTAGAAACTTGAGAATTTGTGTAAAACTTGAAAAAGTTGAATTAAAATTGTATGTATTAATAATTATTGCTTTCAATCTTACCAAAAATGCACTGATCCTGCCTCCCATGATACATTTCACACCAGAATAAAGATTATCTTTAGTAGCAGAAGATGCTAGGAACCCGAAAGACAAGAGTAAAATTGAAAAAAGTCCCATGAAAATTGCAAATGCAAAGAACCCAATCTGCACACTTTGGATCCTTCAAATTTCAATTTTTTTCAACTTTTAAACTAGTTTATCCTAAAAGCTTGAATAAATGTTTTGAAAGAATTTTAAAATTTTAGTTCAGTTCTTGCTTAAAACCTCTGCCTCTTTGTTTAAATTAAACATTTCGCTTTCACGTGTTTCTGTTTTTCGCTTTTCAAGCTATCTTAGGCGTAAGTAGATCCAATTTTTTTGCAATTTGCTCAACTCATTAATAGTTTGTCTCTTTTTTTCCGGTTACTGAACTGATTTCTTAACAGAAGCGAATGAAAAGATCTTTTGGCTTCTTACAACATATAGAACCAAGATGACCACTCTATAAAAACTATTTATGTTTTTTATAAACAGTTTTGATCGTATAACTGTTTTTGAAATTTTATTCTCATTTTTGACACCTAGGATCTGCCTCAAGTATTTCCGCTTGAGCAGAGTGAATCCGCTTTTACTTTCCGTGTATTTCAAGTTTCAGAACTATTGATTTATATAAAAAAACATTAGCACGGCATCTATTTTTTAAAAATCATTTTTGGAGGACTCTTCAATAGTTTTATTGCATGAGTTGTGCGATAATACTCACAACTTGATATCCGGCTTCCAAAAAACTCAGTTTTCCAAATTTTGAAATTACCCGACTGTCAAAATGATTATGTTTTTCTGCACTGGTGACATGATAGCACTTTTGGTCATTTATTTACAGAGCCCATTTTGTACAATGAGTTCAATGTGGTCGGCGTTTCTGACGTCGAGAGACATCTTCTTACTCAGTTTCTACTTTTTTTCTAACATTTTGTTAAAAGATTTGAAATTTATGGAAACTTGAAAAAATAATTAATTTGAAAACAATATTATGTATAAATGAACATTACCATTCAACATAAAAGTTGAAAAGTCCTCTAAAAATGCCTTCATTTACGGTCTCTGTAGCTCTATAGCCGGCTCCACAAAAGAGTCCTACCCCCAAGCAAACTATAAGAGTTGCTAACAGAGTAACCAAAGGAATTTTTGACGCACAGACTGTTAAATGTTAGCAATAATTTTAGCAAAAACTTTCAAGGGGAAGCTCAATTAAGTATTAAGAGTTATGAAGTGAAAATATATTTACATATATCCAAACTGGAAATATAAAAAAAATAACTTCATTTTTCGTTTCGAATCAAACTTGAAAACTAACCCATTTTACTTTTTTATTTAAACAAATACTTCATTTTAAATTTTTTCTTGTTTTTTTTTACACCTGAGCCATAATAAGTAAATAGATTTATTTTTTTGATTAAATTTTTTGTTATTTAAACGTTTTAAAATGAATATGAAGAATAAAAAAAATTAACGAAATAACTATTTATCAAATAAATAAATTTTTAAAATTTTTACTTTTATACAAAATGGCTGATAAGGTGGTTGAAGAAATTTGTGTCGGCTGTGATAAGCAAGCTAAACTCAAGTGTCCAACATGCATCAAATTAAATTTACCCAACTCTTACTTCTGTTCTCAGGTTTTCAGCTGTTAAAGTTTCAACTTCATTCATGTGTTCACAGTATCACACTGAAAATATACATGAAACATAATTATTACTAAATACACTTTCAAAAAATATAATTCTTATGATCAATTTCTAATAATTTGCATAGATTCATATTAAAATCCACAAGACAAATAGTACCGATCAAAGCTTTGTTCTTAATCATTGAGGACCTTGGCGTCAAGCAAAATAGACTATGAAAATTTTTATTATAGCAAGGTTTTCCAAATATTACAAAAACAGTTTTTTATTCTCAATTAATATTACAGAGAATATGATCTTCTAAGTCTTTGTGAGATGTTTGCAATGTCTTTAAAGTTAATAAAAGACATAACTATAAGGTTCTGCTGCTTCTGACTCTGCTTCATATGTCCAATGAAGTTCTAGCATATCTAAAAGGTTTTGAGATGCTTTTAAGCATTCCAGGTAAGCAAAAACTGAGATTAGACAATTCACTAAAAATTGTTTCAGACAAGCTCAAGCTCAAAATTTAAAGAAAATGGTTTTTTGTTAAGCCAGCACTGTGAAGCAACTTTCTTCAGAATTCAATTATTTTTCCACACATTCTTTTGGAAAGAATCTAAATTTTTTTTATTTTAGCTTTTTAGTTATAAATATTCATATTTAGTTTCAATAATTTCTTTAGTTTTTTTACATAATAATGTGGCTTAGAAACTTGAAATTTAAGCTGTTATTATAAATTTTGTAATTGTTTTGTATTGGAATTTTCATGTTAGTTTAAATAGTTTAAAACATAAGTTGTAAACATTAAAAAAAAAGTATATATAATCACTTGTGGAAATATCTGAACTCAAATTTGATAATTTTGAGTTGAACATTAGCTTGGACTTCAGTTTATAAAAATTTTACTAAATAAATGATTTATTTTATAAACTGTGCTGTAGGTAATATAAATAATCTATTCAAACCACTATCAATTCAAATTACTGGAACATTTGTACCAATATAATCTAATATAGTTTTTAAAAATTTGAATCAGTTAAAACTTCACTAGAATTATTAATTTAGCTTCTACTTTAAAGCTCAAAGGTAAAGTATCTTCAAAACTTTATTTAAAGTTTGCTGAATTTTATTTTAAATTTTAATAATTAGAAGTAAAAAAAAATTTTCCAAATTTGTCTTACATTAATTAATATTCATTCATAGGAATGCTTCAAAAAAAGTTGGAGCACTCATAAAATTGTTCATCAATCCATCAGTAAGTTTCTTATAAAGCTTTAAATTAATCAAAATTTTACATCATTGTTGGTTTAAAAATTAACCCTTTAAGTTACCACAATCAAATAATTATTTTTTCTCTTAGAAAATGTCAGAGAAGAAATTGAGAATTTTAACCCGTGGCCTGGTTACTCATTCACAGGAAAGTTGAGACCTTATCCTGTTGTGAGTATTTAAAATTAAATCTTTGTTATTTCACTTATAAAATATATTTATATCTCAAACTTTTCAGACACCTATGAGAAAGCTACCTGATAATATACAGAGACCTGATTATGCTGATAGTTCTGAGGGTATGTAAACATTTGTAGTTCTATATTATAGCATGTTTTGTCATCAATTGAGTTAATATAGTTTCTTCTACTATAATATATAATGATTAAAGTTGATTAATTTATCTTGAAGGGTACCCCGAAAGTGAAGTTGCTGCCAAAAGGACATCAAGCATTCAGGTGCTGAGTGAGGAGGACCAGCAAGACTTGAGAGTTACTTGCAAGGTTTATTGAAGTCATATCATTTCAAGTTTTGTTGTTTATGCTTCAATGCTTGAGCTGCTCACAGGTTTCAATCTCTGATGAGCGGTTAAATCATTACAGATTATAATGATTCATCAAATGATAATATGATAAAATCACATGAACTACATACCTTATTAATTTCTATATTTTGATCAACTCGTCAATCAACGTGATATTATCAGCTTGGCAGAGAGGTGTTAGATGAAGCATTGAAGGCAGCTCAAGTGGGAGTGACAACTGAAGAACTTGATAAGCTTGTTCACGAGGTCTAGTTGCCACGTTTTTTATCTTTATACTCAACAAATAAACTTCATTTTATTTATTTTTTGGACATCGATGTTAAATTGCGTCTACAACTAGGGGTTGCTTTTATGTTGGAGCCTGAATAACATTAGGCCTTGGTAGCATGTTTTGACAGACTGATATTCTGTTATCGTTTGACTTGGCAGCTGATTTTAATTTTAAGACGGCAAAGCAAATTGATCAAGTATGGGAATGGTGTGTTTTGAATTCTGATAATTTAAACATCAGCTTGAGCTAGAAGTCTATAAAATTTATTTTTGTAATCAAAAGGTTCATTTTGAAAATCATTGTATTAGTTTATTTTTATTTTGACTCAGCTAAAGTTTTGTCATTTCCGTTATTTTTCGGCAAATCTTGCAGTAACACCATAATTTCTTCATCGGGATTCCTGCATGGATACCACATACTGCTCAAGATATCTAAGGGGTCACGAGTCTTAGTTGCAGAAACCCTTGCCGAGGCAATTGATTACGCGTTGAATGACCTGAAAGATTCTTTGAAATGAGATATACTTTATTTCGCTAAACTCATTGTGGCTGTCTCACGTAATCCCGACAATGCCGCTAAGCCGAACCTTTCTTTCGATTCTAGAATAAGAACCAACATTGCTGTCTTTCGCCAATCAGGGTCTCCGACAAGACACCAGCTAGCTCGTCCTGCAAAACTTCTTTCCGATGTTTCCGCAGCTGTCCATGTAGTCGCCTACTACTAATCCGAACTAGGTTCTTGCTTTATGGTCTTTTTCTCCTAGCAGTAGTGCTGGTTTAGATGGTTTAAGGCCTGGGAACTTGAAAAACCTCACTTCATCAATCACATTAGAAGCTGTTAGAAAATTATCGAATTCACTTTCTAATCTCTGCAATTTTTTATCAAGTGACAATCTTCCTAACTATGCTCGTGAGCTAGTTTTTGCTGCTAACCTAACTGCTCTTTGAAAAAAAGATGGTGGTATTCATCCCATCGCAGTCGGCAACGTGTTTCGTAGACTAGCATCCAAAATCATTTCCCGTAGGGTCGTCAAGGACCTTAGCAACGAACTCCAACCGATCCAACTAGGTATTGGTGTTCGCAATGGATTCGAAGGGGCCGTCCACTCTATTCGTGTCTATCTTTCTGTTAATCAGAACAACACTTCTACTAAGAGTATTCTGATTAAGTTCGATATGAAAAACGCTTTTAACCCCGTTCGCTGCGATCATCTTCTCGAAGTATGTCCCCACCGTGCTTCTTCGGTTTACAACCTAGCTCGGCACGCTTACCAACATCAAATTTCTGTAGAGACCAAATAATATCATCAGCATCGGGAGTTCAACAAGGTGATCCTATCGACCCCCTACTATTTTCTTTAGCTGTTAACGACTTAGCAAGGTCGGTTTCTGCACCGCTTAATATATAATAGCTTAATGAATCAGCTTTAAGAGGACTGGTTGACAAAATCATACATGGCTTGAAAAGCATTATTCATGCCTTCTCTATGATCGGTCTTGAAATAAATGCGTCCAAATCTGAGGTCGTAAAGGCTGCTATCAAACCCAGTTACTGGAATACATATAGCAGTATGTGCGAATTTGGTTAATTAATTTTTCACTTTGAAACATTTATTGTACAACAGTTTTTATAAAATTAATTGACGTTTATATGTGTTTTTTTAAATCTTATCTTTCAATATTCTCATCACCTAATGGCAACTTTTTCAGGCTTGCATAGAGAGAGAGTGTTATCCGTCACCTCTGAATTACTACAACTTCCCTAAGTCATGCTGCACGTAAGAAATTTTTTTCATGGTTTTTAATATGTGTAGATCATTAAAAAATCTTTGTTTTTCGCAATTAGATTAAAATACTGCGTCTGGTTATAAATGTATTGAATGATCACTCGAAAGATCCGTGAATGAGGTGATATGCCATGGGATTCCTGATAAGAGGCCTCTTGTGGACGGAGACATCCTCAATAGTTTGAACTTTCAAAACTATTAATCTATCAATTTGAAATTTATCACACGATTTTGATTGAATATTTTGAATGTCCTACCACAGTTGACATCACAGTGTACCACAGGGGTTTCCATGGTGACCTCAATGAAACCATCTTCATAGGAACTCCCAGTGAAAAAGCCAAGAGTCTTGTCAGAACTGCATACGAATGCTTGGCTAAGGCTATAAGCATAGGTATAATAGTTTTTTTGAGTTGAGTAAGCATATTTCGTACAGTAAAAACTTCAGATTATGAGGATACTAGAAGAACACATAGAGAAAATTTCAGCTAAATAAAATTTTCTTCTGATACCTTCATAATCTGAAGTTTTTACTTTAGGAAATTTAAATTTACAAAAGAGCATACAAGGTCTCTGAAAAACTGAGTAAGCATATGTTTTAATGTTATTCTTATATTGAGTAAATCCCATAAAAATAATATTATATACCTTGTATTTATCGTTACAAGAAAATTATTCAACATACATTCAAAAGTGTTTTTTGCATTTTAATTAATCCAATTCGATGCAACCTCAGTGAAACCTGGTGCGAAATACAGAGAAGTAGGCGATGTTATACAGAAACACGCTCAACAACACGGCTTCTCTGTCGTCAAAACCTATTGTGGCCATGGAATTCACAGGTTGTATATGTGCCAAGTATGATGAGTATCTAAATAGTTTTGAATGGCTATAATAACATTTTAATGCAGCTTTTATATGCTTATAAATTATAATTGGACCTTGCAGACTTTTCCACACTGTACCTAACGTTCCTCATTACTCCAGTGAGTTTTATTACACTATTGGGTTTTCCTGTAGAATTCCTAAAAGTTATACTTGATAATAATAAAATTCCTTTCATGTGAACAGAAAACAAAGCCATTGGGATAATGAAGCCTGGTAACTCCTTCACCATTGAACCCATGATCTCTGAAGGTGCCTGCCATTCATTTTTTTTATTTCAATATCCATTTAATTTATTCGTCTATTACATTTTCATTTCAATTATTTTATTTAGAATCTTCATAGTGTAATTTATCTTGAAAGCGATAAATTCTGGCAGGGAGTTGGAGAGATCTCACTTGGCCTGATAATTGGACTTCAGTGACGGTGGATGGAAAGTTATCTGCTCAGTTTGAACACACCCTGCTTGTTACTGCTGACGGCTGTGATATTCTTACTGCAAGACAAGAGAAAAATGGTCAACCGCATTTTTTAGATCAATTGAATCTTTAGTTATGAATCTATCATTTGCTTAGTTATGGTTTTCACTTTTTTTGTTGCTTGAATATTTATTTTCGTATAATAAATTTTTTTACTGTAGTCCAGTTTTAAATTAATTATTAGTCTTAAACTTTTCTTCAAATTTAGGAAATAAAGTGGCAACACATTTTTCAAAGGTTTTTCAATTGAGACAAAATCTTAGTGGAGAGTTTGACACTACGTTATCATCTTTTTTATTTTGAATACTCAATAAAAATTGTAAGCTCAAAATATTCTGTCGTTAAAAATGTTTAACAGATTTTTATAAAAACATTTAGCATAAAATATTTTTTCTCTTTTGGCGATAAGTTTGCATAGACTTGGAATTTTTTAGGAGCCCATAAAGCAAGAATCAATAAAAACTAACGAATGTAAAAGTAGATTTAATGCACGTGTTTATAAATTTTATATTTTAGGCTTAGCTTTTTAATTAAAAAAAGATTCTCAGTTGACAATAAGACTAATGTATATGGATTTTCAATAGATTATAAAAGAATATAACTTATAAATCTACCTCTATAACTGCATATGATGAAAAGTTATGTTTGAAAGAATATATTTGCATTGGAAGTGATTATATACCTACCTGGGTATGATGATATTAAATGGAATGTTGAAAAAAAGGTGGACAATTTGGCGAGCTAACTTGATGAAAGAATTCAAAAATGGTTAATGAAACATTATTTATTAATTCAAAATAATAGCTGTTATTTACAAAAATACCAATATTTCATCTCATGATGGCCAAGAAACCCAGACAAAAATGTGGAAAAACTTACAAAGCTTGCAATGCGTATAAGTACGCCTTAAATTGCGGCTAAATGCTGGTAAATTATTTTGTCGTGTATTTGAATAAAGAAAACTCAAATTTTTGATATTATATCATAAAAATATATTCAAGTACCAAAAACTAATATATTAAAAAAGAAAATAAAATTCATAAAGAAAAAATTTCAACAAGTAATGAAAACATGAAAAAGGAAGGCAGACAACCGTGAAGACAATGAACGCAACAAAGATGATGAAACAATTAAAACAGAAATTAAAAGATAAAAATAACGAAATGATTTGCACGTTAAGTAAAACTTGTAAATCAATGATAATAAAAGTTTAATATAGCATAAAAAATAATATTTCTAGTTCAAAACCATTGTAACCCTTTCATCAACACAAACAATGAAATATAAATGAGAAACTCTCTATGTCCAAAAAATTTCGAATGAGAAAAATACAAAAGTCTCAAAAACCTAACAGTCATTTCAAAATTTATTGAAATACGGGAGTAAGACAATGATTTTTTGTTGTGAACATCGTTATTTATTCTGATTAGAATATTCATAATAGCTGGAGTTCATCAGGTGGTCTTTTGTGCAAGCGAGTGTTAACATATTTGTATAGTTATGAAATTTGTGTATATTTTGAATATTTTGAATGCCAATCAAATTCTTTTCATCGACGGTCATCTTTTTTCGAAACTGTCTTATTTATACTTTAAAGCAGAAAAGGCTGGTTTTTTTAATGAATCTTTTTAATTTTCTTTGTTTTATTTTGAGTGAAAAAGATCAAGCTAGGCTGACAAAACCTGGGTACAACAGAGGATTCATAAACATAAACATTTATACGATCCTACCAAAGATTTAAGCCTTCAAACATCGATTTACTAACTAAAAGATATAAACAATATTACTAGCTTTCTATTCTTCATGTATAAGACTACGTTTAAATGATAAATCAATTAATGCTGAGAGTTAAAATAATTTCAAAAAATTTCCTAATTTTTTTGCTACTTTGAAGCGTTTCAAATTTAAGATTGCCATATTTTTTTAACGGTCTTCATTTTCTGCAGACCTCACCATACCTACATCTTGCTTCGTGCCAATTTTTTTATGAACAAAATTCAATTTTTCCACAAAAAATATTCCTTTTACGTTTCGCAAATTGAAATTTGTTTACTGAAATCTGGTAAAGACGGCTATGTGGAAAGAAAAAGAAAAATTAGTACATGAATGATTTATTAGCTCTTAAAGAAGTAATCTCATTATTATGCATGAGAAGAACATATCATATCAGAATTAATATGCTTGAAATTTATGATATCTAATTAATCTTATCTAAAATATATATAATAAGTATCATTAATAATTATACAAAAAATAAAGTATTTTTCAAAACTTTTGAGTTAGTTATGATTGGTTGACGTTGAGTTCGATTTGTTTAGAATGCAGTTACATACAATTTTTAATGTGAAAAATTTAAAACAAATTGGTATTTATATGACTCAGTTTCTCAAATTTCAAAGCACTTGCTATAGAATTAATGTTACAAAAACACACTACGGAGCAGGTGCTAAATGTTGGCCCAACACGGAATTGAACCCGGTTACTTGAGATAATTAGTTTAGTGCTTTCCCAGCTGAGCTATACAAGCCAAAAATTATAATATAATACTTCAGATTTTTTGGTTTTTTTTTCTATACAATGAGAAAATTTTTAGATACATTTATTTTTCAAAAATAACTAAAATTTTTGAAAAGTTCATCTTTTTTTTTAATTCATTAGTATAATATTTCAAAATTGAAAAGCAGTTTTATTTATATTATTCATTTAACCTTAGAATCTCTTATCTATGTTTCCATAGTAATATAAAACTGTATCTCAATTTAAATAGAATACTAATGTATTATGACATGGTTGAATTTGTCGAAAAGTTTGGTTTCTTTCTGAAAAATAAAGTTATCTAACAAATTTATATAGAAAAACAACAAAAAAGTCTGATTAAAAAAGATACATAAGATGTCTCTAAAAAATAAAATACTTCGTAAAGAAACTGAATCTGTGAAAAATTAAAAAAAACAATGTAACTACAAACTGACTTGTTTCAAGGTTTGGAAACTCAGTAAAATGTGTATAAGTATGAAAAAAATTTTGAAAAATATTTTTTGAAGGAATTGAAAAATGTTTTTATTGAAGGTAGAAAAAATCCGAACAAAAATATTCCCTAGCACACCCTTATCGAAGAAAAATACTACGAATTTTTATTTTGTATTCGTGACTAGAACCCTTTTACAATAAGCCAATAAGGTTTTTTTTTAGCTTGGAATTCACAATTTTCTAACAGCAAAATCTAATTTTACCGTATAACTTTCAAAGTAAATTCACTACCAAACTATAATACAAAATGTTACTTTTTCTAAACACTTATATTCATATCTATATTCTTGATGATGAATATTTAGTTTGAATTTCATTATTTTTTCGAAATAAAATGATTTTACTTTCAAAATTTTTTCCTTAAAGCAAGCTTTCGCTGAAAAGCTGTGCTTTTACCACGAGCATTCTTTTTCTATTTGTGTTTTCTCACATTGTTTCAACTTGATATTTTATTCCTCAAACTAACTTTCACCATTTTTGAACATCAATGAAACTTTCAAAAAAATATTTTTAAAATTATAATAATTGTTACTACTCATTGAATGTATAACATTTTTCCGTACCCAACCTCCAAACTACTCGATCTGCTGTTACTCACTTTAAAAAGTCTTAGAGTTTATTTGAATTCTAAGAATTGTGAAATTTAAATAAGGTTTAAAAGAAATAACAACGAATGGCGACTGAAATGCATCTTGGGAGATTGTTCGGCTTACGCTTATTAAACAACTAATTTGTCAAACTCTTATCGGTAATTTTACTTACAATACATTTGAAACCTATTTCCCTCAAATATGTTTAGGGTAAGTAGTCCATAAAATATCGATTTAATGCTCATTTTATTTAGTTGTTATTTTATCAGAGGGTTTTAAAATTGATAATAGAAAATATTTTCGCGCCAATTATTCGTTACTTACTAACATAAAAAAAGTTGAAACCGGAAAAAGCCAATATTCACTTTAAAAATCTCGCTTTTATTCGCAAAAAATTATTAAAAGCTGTTTAGCTTAAAAACATAATTGGAAAATATTATTCTTACAAGCCTGGCTTTTTGGAATAAAAACTTTTTGAAAAAATAAAGGTTTTAGATTAAAACGATTTGAAACATTGACATAAATTCTATAAAAAGCATGCCCACATCAATCATTGTAAACTCTCGTTCCAAGCATTGACAAGTGAATACGCGTTATCGAATATATATGTTTTGTGGTCGAAGCTCGCCAATTTATAAGGTCGTTTAGTTGGGTGGTTTGAAGCTTTCTTTGATACCAAGTAAGAAAATATTCGTTTTACATTAGAAATTTTAAGACTTATGGAGAAATTTTAACCAAAAATGCTGATTTTTTCATTAATATGATAACAATTTAATATTTCAAAAACTCCACTTAAAATTTACTTTTGAAATAGTTATGAAAATTATTCGAAATAAATTTTTTCAACTCAAATATATAACAATTTCAACACTGAACGATAAAAAATAATAGAGATAAACGTGATAAAGTTCAAAATGTTCAATAAAACATTTAAATATTTTCTATGGGAATCTTAACCAGGAGACATGGCAAGATCGATGTTATGCTTGTTATTGATGAGTGTGGCTTGTGTGCTCCATGCTTGGAAAGCAGTGCACCAGCCTCGAAACTATTATTGGCCTGAAGAAGAAGTAAAGGATAAAGAGTGGGATGAGATGGATCGAATAAAAGCATATGAAAACTATGATTATCGTAATACAAAAAATAAAATTAATGGAAAGAATGCAATGGAGAATAAAGACAATAAGGAATATTTTGATGAAAACATGCAACGTCAAACTCATATAGGTGATGTGAGAATGTTTGTTTTTAATAGTTAATTTTTTCCCCCTAATGCAATTTTCAAATGTTAGAATCTGAATATAGAAAGGCTGATAGTTAAGTGGCATTTTCTTTTCATTGACTTGATTTTCATTTCATCAAAAATTTTAAAACGAAACGAAAAATATTTGTCAATGATATAAAATTAGCAATGCGTTCAAAAAACTCTGTATTTAGCAAAAATCTCAATGCTTGGCACTCTCAACATGCTGTTACCGATGCATCATCTACATTGTGATGAAACTTTTTCAGTTTGAGTAATCTAAGCAATGAAGTTTTCATTAAATCAAGAAAAAATAAATTCTGATAATTTTAGTAAAAAAAATCAATACAAGACCTGAATCCCTACTTTTATGTTAGTATTTGTTACACGATAGAGAATTGAAACTGATCATGAAAAATATTCAGTCCATCTTTGGCTTAACTTCTCCATTATTGATGATTCACAGATGGACTTTTCAAATATTTTTATGAAATTACACGATTGAATTATTTGATAAAACTAATTGAATAAACACTCAAAATAATTTTAAAGAAAATTAAGCTGTGTGAAAATTTCTTCTTTGAGTTTTTGTGAAGATAACCCAATTAGATAATTTTCATAAGAAAGTTTCCATTTCTGCTTCTTATAAAGCCATACTTAAAAAGTAAGAAAAAAAAATTTCCAGCAATAAATCTTCAAATTAGTTTACTTCTTTGAATTTTGGGCGTGTGAAAAAAAGCTTTTAAACTAACAAAAGTTTTAAAGTTTCCACCTAATTAGAATTTATTCCAACATTTTCCAGTTTCACAGAATACACGTGAAATCAAATATGTCGTAAATTAAGTGGACAGCTCTTTGTTTAGAGAATAAGTGGTAACATTAATTCGGCTTACGTGTAATTCATTGAACTATATATAGAGTGCTTCTAATGAATACTTAATTACCATTAAAATAAATCAATAAAAAAACCGAAATTTTGATACAGAAAAAAGTGGTTCTGTTAAATCATCAAATGGCCAGAACAGTATCATTAGGAAAGCACCGAACAAACGGTATTTCACCACATTTGTGCTTATCTCTCTAATATAATCCCAATTTTGTCTACTCAAATCGAACTTAATCATTTTTTATTTAAAAATTCAACTCAAAAACATGCCTTTTGAGATCTTAATGTTTTAATGTCAATGATATAAAAATTTTATGGACGTTCGCTTTTATTATCATTAAAAAATGCAAAACTTTGTAGGTTAGAAGTATTTTTCTTCTTAATATCACAGAGGAAACCTTGGTGTATTTCAAAACTCTGAAAGCTTACAACATTTTTTCTTTATAGATGCAAAAACTTGATAAAATTTTTATAGCCAATGTTTTTTGCAAAGGTACATGGTTACCTTTGCATTATTGCTGTTCAAGTCACTATTGCAGTAATTCATTGTGCCGTCGTAATTGCCTTACATAGGTATGGTGTGTTAGACATGCTATCTTTAATTAGCGTTATCGTTATGCTTGTGATTTTATCGCTAAATTTTTCCTGAAGTTTAAAATGGGTTCCTTTATATGCAAACTGACTTTTAAGTATTTTTAAATCCATTAGTGAAGTTTGTGAAGCTTCGATATAATGAAGCAATTTATAATAGAATAATTTCTCGGAAAAAAATTAAATAATTATCTTTGGAGCATCTGCTCAGAATAGTAACAAAGTGGTTTCATACCAATAAACGTTTCAAATGAAGCTCCAATCTTCTGTTATACGTCAAATTTAGTTTTAAATTATTTTCAATGTAGTTTTGAATGTTTTAAATAAAAAGTATTATTTTGGTACGACTTTTTATGTGAAATGAATTCTTTTTTCAGTTTTTTTCACAATTATTTTTTCGAGAGAAAGATTTTTGTTTTATTTAATCTTTTAAATTTATATTTTTAGCTCATCAACTGTTTTCCTCAATTTTTTTTTCACAAGGAATCCTTTTAATTAATTTCCAAAATTCCATACATATAAAAGTGGAAGTAGAAAACATTTATTGATCTCATTTTGTATGAAACAAATGGAAATAATTTTGAAGGTATTTTCTAGAATTTCACTAAAAGATTTAAATTTGGCGTTAGAAGTTTTTTTGTGGAAAAAATGATTAATGTTTTAAATGTGAACATTTTAGTTAAAATGTTTAAATATGATTAGCATGTTATAAATAACTTCAAGTAAATACGAAGTAGAAATAAAATTTATGTATCAATTTGAAGAGAACTAAAATATTCATGAAACAAACACTTCTATACATAAATGCTTTTCTCTTAAATTTTTCTTTAATTAGATGTTATTGTTTTATCGTTTAAATTATAAAAACTCCAATCGAAAGGATTTCTTTCTATATTTAATATCAACATTTTTTGCAACTTTCAACCTAAACTATATAATATTTCATTACGAATAAAAAAGTTATGCCCAAAAGCTTTGAAAATATTTAGTGAATATATATTCATTTTAAAAACCTTTGTCCCTCAATCGGAAACGTCTATATTGCAAAGCGTACGGAAAGGTGTTCAGTTCGTATGCTACAGTGGGCGTTTTCATACGTTCAGCTTGTACAATGCGCGTTTCTCAAATAACTTCCAGCTAATTTCTGATTATTTCTTTCAAACTGACTTTAAAAAAATTTTTCTGATTAATTATACAGAAATTTTTTTATTAACCATGTTTAAATAAGTTTATGCCTTTTCACCTGGTCCGAGTTCCATCGCATGCTTTTCATAGCATATGTTTGATACAGGCCCATTTATGCTCTCTCTTTATATGGAATATCATCTTTGCAATCAATTTTGTGAAAAAAAATTTTTTGCGCAAAAAAATAAAGTCAAAAATCAAACAAAAACTTTGCATCCGACGAAGTCCTACAAAAGAACAAACGGCATTTGAGTTTGAGAAGCATTAGATTCGCGTCACGTCTGAAATGCAAATATGCTGCAATTTATTTCATTCCTTCGAAAATCTACAAACTTTCAAAATGCATCTTCTCTTTGATACACTCGTTATGAATTTGGGCAACAATATCACTAATTGAAAATTGGCGGTAAATTTCACAAGATTAGCTTTTTTTTAATTATTTCATAGGAAATTAAACTAACTTTTAAACTTTCTATGAAACAAAAAAAATTTTTAATTTAGGCTTGAAATTTTATAAATAATTTCAGAGTTATAATCTATTAACGGAAAGGTACGCTTTTATATAGAATATTAACCCGAATCAGTCAAATGATATTGCAGGGAAGTTATAAAAGCATTAGTATTTTTGATAGTTTTATGAAAAATCTTCCTATTGTGAGTATTCAAAAAGTATAACTGGAAAAAAATTGTTTAACAAATGACTTTTGCTTAGTAAATATTCATGAGAGGAACTTTGAAACACTGAATTTTTCATTCTTTGGCATTATGTTTGATGTGCCACCACCAAAGAAAATTCTGTGAAAACTATTTTCAAAGATATCTATTTCATATCAAAAATCATAAATTAGTTCTTACCTTTTAAAAAACTCTATTTATTCAGAAAATAAAATTCAATTTTTCATTTTCATTTTTGAGTTGAAAAAGTGTTATTGCGTAATAGAATATTCCGATGAAGGGATTCTAAAACAAAGATGCCATATGTGGTTGTTGAAATAATAATGATGATCTTTATTGCAGAAATAGTGGCAATAGACACAACACCTGTACGTGCACATGCGAAACCAAGCTGGTGAAGCAGGAAGATCGGTAAAAATGCTCTTTACACATGTCGTGTTATTTCTGAAGTGTTTTTGCATGCATGTGTTCAGCTTCAAATTTAAAATGTTTGCATTCTGATGTAAATTATTTTAACCTGAATAAATAGTATTATTGTCGATGTTTGAGAATAGCAAACTTTTTTCCTAACTTTTTTTTTTGAGAAACAAATTAATTAATATTGCTTGAAGCTTATAAAAGTTATTAATCAAAAATTTTTAGTCCAAGTGTCGAAATAAAAACATAAAAAATAGACCTAGCTAGTTTATTTGAAACAAATTCCCTTAGCTTGTATGAACGTTTTGATGAAGAATTTTATTAAACACGCTTGAAATACATTTTCTTTTGCCAGTCATTCAAAAAAGATAAAATTAGAACCTTTTTTTTGATTATAAAAAACTAATTGTTTTGAATTGAAAATTCTTGGTGATGATTTGAAATTTACTTGTCAAATCATGCCTCCAAGGTATATAAATATGCATTTTTTGGCAAATTTTAGAAATCCCAATGTGAAAACATTAGATAAAAAAATTGCCAAAAGTTTAAAATTTATTTTGTTTAGAAAGTTTTTTTTGGGAAATGTTAATTCAATTCGTATAAATATGTAAACTAAAAACATCGTCAAGTCATAATGTTATGCTCTGAAAATGTGTATACATCCCAAAACATTCGATAAAAACATTCAAGTGCAAAGAACAATGTTTTTTAGATTGTCATTAAATCATTTGGTTATTGGTCTTTGAATTATACATTTTAATAAAATTGGGAATAGTTTGACTTTGCTTGACAAAAATTTTATTTTCACAGTCTATCAATTTTAATTTTCAAGCACAAATAGAATCTTAACTGTGAAATACTCCCATCAATATATAGAAACTGAAAAAAGTACTAAATTTAAAGTTATCTTTAAACTTTTCAGAGTGAAAGAAACACAGCCTCCTGCCAGGTAATTTCAATCAATTATTTCTGTGTCGGTGTTTTTGAATTTTTTCAAATATTTTTCAATCGAATTGATTTTATTTCTTTGATAAAAAAGATAAGAACAATGTTGGAAATATGATGCGCCTCAGTCTGCAAAACTAGCCTTTTTATTACTTTGGGGGAGTCATAAAAAATTGAACTAGGAATATTTAATATTAAAATATTAAAATACTTTAAAAATAGATGGCTTCTAACTTTTCATACATCCCTAATTTCTTCTCTCATAATTTCTACATAAATATTGCCAGAAAAGCTTAGTTCTGAGTTTTTATTTTTTTGTTTCTACACTTATGTACATACTAAAGCCTAATGCTGAATATATCAAGATTATAGAATTTTTGAGTCATCAAGCATGCAAAAAGGGATGCATTGACGCCTCGAGCTGGCGGTTTATTTAAAGTCTGTCTTAGTTTTCTAAAAGTTTTAAGAGTAATCCTATTTTGTAGTATTTCTTGAAATTCAAACAATTTATTTCATCAAAACCAAATGATACGAGTGTTTTTAAAAATATTTTAAAACCTTCAATTCTTTAGAATTTTGAAATTGAAAAAAAATTGATTTAAAATTTAAAAATATTTTAAAAATACTTTTCATACCATTAGTAAGTTTTTAAAGAAGGCTGTGTAGCCTTTTTTAAAAGTTGACTTAATTTTGCTAAGCTTATTTTGGCTGTTTTACCAAGGAAATTTTTTCGAAAATGAAAAATTAAAACGAAAATTCCATTTGGATTCTTATTCACCTACCAAACCCAACTTTTGTACCACATTTGTCCCATGCTCGATAGATTGAAAGAGCAATAATTGGAAATAAAAAGTTGAAAAATGAAAATTAGTTGATGAGGTTTCGTGTTGAAGAAAATGGTGTTATTCACTTTGAAACATGAAATAATATTTTGTATTCTTGATGAGAATGACAAAGTTTTTAAAAGAATAAAAAAGTATATGCGAAAATATATTATCAGCCACAAAACTAAAGTTTACATTGTATAATCATTTCATACTTATATCAAAAAGCTCTAGGAAAAAATTACTTGAAAACTCACATTTCTTTCGAGTTTGTATAGTTAAAACGTTTTATTTAAGTTCAAAACGATTTGTTAATAAACTCCTTGAAAAAACATTTTCTTTCGAAAATAAAATAAAATTCAAATGGAAATATAGTATTGGGACTCCATCAAGTGCGTAAAAATGAAAAAATTTAAGAATTTATGAGCACGTCAGAAAGACTCCTAGCTCGTGGAAAAAAAATGAGAAATCTTTCACTAAGCAGTACATGAGAATTATTCAGATGCTTATAATCTTGTTACACATAAAAGCATAAGAAAAAAATATAAGCTAAAAACGTGATATAACTAAAACCGTCTGAAACATACAAGCTAATAAGAAGAATGGTGCACTAAGAGCATCACAACCTCCCGCAGCATTTACGGAGGTGGGGGACCAGAGGGTTGCTACAGACAAAACTGCCGTCATAATGCTGACTGCTGCGAGAAATTTAACATTTGTGATCATTCTTCAAAGACATGCAGAGACTGCTGGACAAAGGAAGTTTGTACAAGTGATGAAGATTGTTGTAAAAAATATCCTCGCTGTGTCAAAGAAAATGCCGAGCATGGAATCTGCGTCCCTTGAAAATTAGGCCCTCCGTGGTGAAGTGAGGGTGTGGTGGTTGTTGTTTTATTAAATATTTCATCAAAAAGTTTTTAAACAAAACTTTTTTTTTTAAGTGAAATATCTCTTAATATTATAAACCATTGGGTTTAAAAATTTAAATTAAGTAACTTTTCAGAGACATCGTATGTATTTTTCTTCAACATTTTGTAACGATAAACATCAAATAAGAGGAATTAATTGAGAATCGGAAGCTATAATTTTCGATAAGTTTAGCCTTATCATAAAACATTAGCTAATTTGTAATGAAAAACATCAAATAAGAGGAATTTTTAATTATTAAGTGTTATTTATGAATGAGGATTTAATGGTTTTTCCCTGGAATTAAGTCTATTGAATCTACGTTTGAAAGTTTCCAACATTTTTACTGAAAACTTCATGCTTTTTATTTTGACTTTTAATTTTTCACCAAATATATCGATGTTGTAAATCTCGTATACTCGTAATGAAATATAAAAGACATTTAATCGAATTATTTGAGAATTCTTGATATCCTTTTGAAAACCTTTGCGCTTTAAAGATTATTCAACGGTTTAACAGTTTTCAATTTTTATCGTTCATTTTATCTGTAGTTTGGAATTTTTAACAAAAATTGAGACATATACAGTGGATATCAAGCAAATATTTGAGATGCTGAAATTTTTTGTATTGCTATAAGAGTCAGATGATGTTTTCTTAATATTGAATAAACAAGACGGTAAGTCATGAAAAGATAATAATAACTATTGGGAATACGAACACCTCCATTTATTCAGTCAGTATTTCATCTACGTATTGGAACATACGTTTGCAAAATTATGGTTCTCTCGAGTTTAATTTCAGCAGAATCATTTTATCGAAAGGATTTTTCATCAAAAAGTAATGAGGTATCATATATTCTCAATTTTATATGGTTTTGTGTAAATTCAATTTAAAAAATTCATACTTTACTTTTTTAATCTTCTTTATTCCTCAACGTTTTTGTGGTCGTTTTAGATGCCGTATATTTTACTGATAAGTTTATTTCATTTTAAACTTTTTTTTCAAAACAATTAATTCTAAAGGTATTTTGTTTTTTATGAACTTTTCGTATGTTCCCACAGCACAGGTTTAACAAACGACATCCTGATGGTTTTATTTCAACCCTCATGTTTAATGTTCATTGAAATTCTGAAATACATTTTACCCTGAATATTTTTCATTCAATAATACTTTATAATTTGCTATTTTGACTCAATGGTTCATTGCACACGAAGAAGATACATGATCTTGAACTTTGTTGTTTCCTTTGAAAAAAAGTTATTCCTTTCGTGTTTAGTAAACAAAGCTTTAAAATAAAATTTGATCGTTATAAAAAAAAACAATAATTTTAATTTTTTGAAGAGTTAAAATTGAGAAGTAATATGTTTTTGGTAAGAAATCCTACTACTACTACTACTACTACTACTACTACTACTACTACTACTACTACTACTTCTACTACTACTACTACTACTACTACTACTACTACTACTACTACTACTTCTACTACTACTACTACTACTACTACTACTACTACTACTACTACTACTACTACTACTACTACTACTACTACTTCTACTACTACTACTACTACTACTACTACTACTACTACTACTACTACTACTACTTCTACTACTACTACTACTACTACTACTACTACTACTACTACTACTACTACTACTACTACTACTACTACTACTACTACTACTACTACTACTACTACTACTACTACTACTACTACTACTACTACTACTACTACTACTACTACTACTTCTACTACTACTACTACTACTACTACTACTACTACTACTACTACTACTACTACTACTACTACTACTACTACTACTACTACTACTACTACTACTACTACTACTACTACTACTACTACTACTACTACTACTACTACTACTACTACTACTACTTCTACTACTACTACTACTACTACTACTACTACTACTACTACTTCTACTACTACTACTACTACTACTACTACTACTACTACTACTACTACTACTACTACTACTACTACTACTACTACTACTACTACTACTTCTACTACTACTACTACTACTACTACTACTACTACTACTACTACTACTACTACTTCTACTACTACTACTACTACTACTACTACTACTACTACTACTACTACTACTACTACTACTACTACTACTACTACTACTACTACTACTACTACTACTACTACTACTACTACTACTACTACTACTACTACTACTACTACTACTACTACTACTACTACTACTACTACTACTACTACTACTACTACTACTACTACTACTACTACTACTACTACTACTACTACTACTACTACTACTACTACTACTACTACTACTACTACTACTACTACTACTACTACTACTACTACTACTACTACTACTACTACTACTACTACTACTACTACTACTACTACTACTACTACTACTACTACTACTACTACTACTACTACTACTACTACTACTACTACTACTACTACTACTACTACTACTACTACTACTACTACTACTACTACTACTACTACTACTACTACTACTACTACTACTACTACTGCTTAAAATAATAATAGCAATTATATCATAACAGGTTGAATGTAAAATGCCCATAGTAGTAGTATCACTAGGTATTATTAAAAGATTTAGTCTTTACTTGAAATAAAACTATCAAAAGAGACCATTCAAAAAGCGGCAGCTTAGGGACAGTAAGAATTTTAAAGATTGTTCTAGAGACGGAAAATTTCTTCAGTGTGTCGAAGTTGTGAGAAGCAACCTACCCTCAAACACAACCCATGCTTCAGAAACAGTGAAAGAGAAAAAATATTAAATTCATACAAAAAGGGAAACAGAAATAATACGTATTAAATAATAAAATTATTTCAAAATTATTCTAAATTTTATATTAATAATAATAAACAAAACTATGGAAAATATAGTTGATGAACTGGTATAGCAATACTTGAGAATAAAAGTTGAATTTACAAAAAGCATCATCAAGCATGGCCTTGTTGTGAAAAACATATAGTTTTTAGTAAAGGGGTAGCAAGACAAAATAGAATCTAGAACCCCTTGATTTTCATCTTTTTCTCTCTGTTTGATTCTTCTTTTCTGGCATTTTTTTGTTAATCTTACTTCGTTTGAAGATCTTCTACTTCTGACTTATGTATACCCAACATTCTTTATACAACCTTGATTTTCACTTCATCCATCACACCATCTCAATAGCGACTTCTGACCCATGCAGAACCATTGCAGCCAGTTGACTGTTTTTGAAACAAAATTATAATGATCAAAATGATGAGTATTGTGAAGCGCAGAGATAAACTTTTATTCCGAAAGGATGGGGACGGTAGAAAATGAGAAAGAGTTTTTAGAATGATGAGAGACTAGTTTCGTTGGTAATTTTTAAAGTTTTATACGCCTGTGCATCTATTCATTTGTTCTCAAATAATTAGTGATATTGGACCTGGATGAATTGAATAGCACTTCAATAAAGTTTCATTTCGAGGCTATGAGGATGTTTTTTTCAATGGTAATATTTCAGTAATTATTATAATTCGTTAATTGAAAAAGATTAATAAAAAATAATATATAAAGCTTTTAAACTATTATTTCTTAAAATTGAATTAAGGTCTAAAAATTTATTCTAAATTTGAATACTTAGATCAATTTACCAATTGAATTCAAAACATAGTTTAACTTTTCATTTTTCTTACTTTATCCGTACATTATTACACGTTCATTGCAGAAGCCAAATCGCGTGTATAAAATTATGAAAATATACATAACACTTTAAAAATGAAAAGTAATTTCAACAGCATGCTTAATTCCCTTGTGATCACGGGAAAAAACTTTTCAAAACATTCCGCTGATCGTGTTAAGGGACTACCTGATGAAATTACTAACGAGCTGGTATTTGAGAAAGAAAACCATTTAAAATTAAATTCAAAAAACATGTTTAACCAAGGTATGTTTTTTTAAATTTTCGGTTTCAAAAATTCATAGATAATTACAATTACTAGAAAGTGCCAAAAATGGGATTTTGAAAAAATCAAATAAAAGTAAAAAAGAAACTTTTAATGTTCCAAATAAATGGTTGGAATTAAAGAAAGTAGGAGCAGGTCTCAAAAATCTTGGAAACACATGTTTCCTCAATTCAACTCTGCAATGCCTCATTTATTCCAAGCCTCTCTTCAACTATCTCATGTCAATCAAGCATCCATCTTTTTGTATGTACCAAGATTTTGTTTAGTTATCTATAGTATTTTTTGAATCTTCATTTTTTGAGTTTATATAAAAATGTTTCAAGGTTCAAACGGTAAGTTATGCATGGTTTGTGAAGTGAGATCTCTGATGAAAATGTGTCTTATACAGAATAACCATGTCATCTCACCCACACCAATACTTAAAAAACTTAAACGTATGACTTTTTTCTAATGTTTTTTGTTTAGATTCAGATTTAATTTCTCAACAAAAAAATTAGTTATAAATGCAACTTCTTATAAGCATGGTTTATTTTTAAAAACAAGGTTAAGCAAAATATTTTTTTTGCTTTTTCAATCATTGAATGCTGTGTTATTTTTTAATAAAATCAGCAATCAAGAAAAATCATTTTTGAAAAAAATAGATTTTTCAACAAACACAGAAAAGTTACATATCATTGAAATATAAAGCTTTTAGTTATAGAACTATAATTTAAATATTCAAATTCTTTACAATTTATTTCATAAGAGCTAGGTTTTTATTTATATTACCAAAAAAAACCTCATAATCTTAAAGAAATCTTCCTCAATATAACATCATTTAGTCTAATTCAGTTACAACACAGTTGATACTGGACAATCATTGTAATGAATAACACTACAGAGATAGCTCGTCACATGAGGTGGGGCAGTCAGGAGGATGCTCATGAGTTTTTAAGGCACGTGGTTGATGCCATGCATAGAGCCTCAATACATAAGTATGCATACTTTTATCTTTTATATATAATGTATTATCATGATGAGGGTGAAATGGAGAGAAAGGGTTAGATCATGGAAAGAAGTCAGTGACCCCTTGGAAAAGGGAAAATTGCTGACTATAATAAAATGATGATGATGGTCTGTTATCATATTGAAATAATTATTTGAAAATGTTAAATTTTTAACTAATGGCTATGTACATTTTTTTATGTACTTAATTAAGTGTTTGTTTTTCACTATTTTGTTGTCATAATTATTCATATTCATATTAGCTTATAATCTACTGTAAATGTTCCAATAAATGAGGAAGCTAATTCTCACAAAAGAAAAGCATTCTGTATCTATTATTATTCATTTAACTAAAGTCTTATTCTATAATGTTTAGTCATCTGATAAAATCTAGGATTTTTACCACTTATATTGAGATGGGTATAAATATGTGGTTAACCCAACAAATTTTAGTACATTGTCAATAAAATACAACTGGAATTAAAGTTATAATTTGGTTGAGTCGCTCTGGCACAGCATCTATCTTTACTCCTAATGATGGGATCGTTCATGAGTATAGCCTATTTGTATGTAATTTACCTTATGCTCAATACATTGTTTTATGTATGATATATTTTCGATGAATGTTGTTGTATATATAAGCTTCTTGGTTTTCAGCAATAGTTCATTCAATTTTTATAGACATTTATTTTGTACTTGTATTTAATTAATATTTTACTCACGTTCCATTTGACAGTGACTCTTGTTCTTCAAAAAAATCGTCTCCCATAATAAAGCTCTTTGGAGGGTTTTTGAAAAGCCAAAGTAAGAATTTCATTGCAATTTTCATTACTTAACATGTTTTTTAAGCTTGAATATTGTACACTAATTTCAACTTACGAAGATTTTTTGAAAAACAGCTAAAATATATTTTGAATGAGATTAAAAACGATAAACAACAGTGTTTTATGGTTAGGCTGTACTTTTCGAAAATTTTAGCTGTTTTTGCTTAAATGTACTAACAGAACTCATAAATGGCGTACAAATTCCTGATAAATGACAATCTATCTGCTTTTTATAGTCACTTTTTCAAGGAGTCACTGTTTACTAACTTTGGCCATCTCTTTTCTCTATTACCTTTTCCCTCTTTTCTTACAAAATGGTCTTGACATTTAAACTTTTTTGTCTAACAATTTCAACAATTATGTCATCCAAACCCAATCTACTCAAACTTTTTTGTGCTCACCACACATTTTATTTTACAAAGCATCCGTCTTTCTGCACTTTCCAAAAAGTGCCTTTCAACAGATCTTACCATCCAAGTTTCCGAGCCATAAAGCTCAAAAATGTTTCAAAAAAAATTTTTTCTTGATATTTTGTGTGTCTTTCGCCACATAATTTAGTAGACATTCTGTTGAAACCCTTTAGAACCAGAACTTATGTTGTGTATCATTTTTATGTACTAATAGGGCTACAGTGCAACGATAGGTCTATGATCCACTGGATATGTGGCGTTAAGCCAAAGGACGGAAGTCCATCATCAGTTTTTCTCACAAAACTTGAAATCCCAGACGTAGGAACGCTGCTACAAAGCCGTCGTCTTCGTTGGTGTGGTCACGTGAGACGTTCGTCCATGTGTATCAAAGACGTGCTCGAACTTCCTCTGCTTGGAGGTCGTTTCCGTGGTAGGCCAGCAAAAACTTAGTTGAGTTGTGTTGAAAAGGACATGGAATCCTATGGCCTCGAAAATGCGGATCCACTCAATAGAGCTGAGTGGAGAAAGTGTTTTAGCCGACTGCTGTCTACCCCAGCTACTGGGACGCCTACAGCAGTATAATCCAATATGGATATTATTATTATTAATGTAGCAAGAGTAGGGTTAAAATAAATAATGTGATAGGTAACAAGTTTAGTGGGAGGGTTGGTGTCCACCAAGGTTCTGTACTGAGTTTTTGCTCTTCATCATTGTTCTAGAAACGCTATCCAGTGAATGCAAAAATAGGTCCGTGTGGGAATTGCTGTATGCTGATGACTTAGTGATTACCGCTAAAAGCCTAAAAGGGTTAGAAGGTAGTTACTGCGCTTGGAAAAACAGTATTAAAAACAAGGGTCTTAGCGTAAACGTGTAAAAAACGAAGGTTATGGTCAGTGCTCTAAACCAAGGTCCAAGTTTCCAGTTTGGAAAACACTCTTGTGGAGTGTGTTTTCAAGGTGTTGGCGTCAGCTTTATACTTTGCATTCTGTGTAACCACTGGGTTCACAAACGTTGCAGTGGTCTACAAAGCAAACTGGCTTCTGCCAAAAATTTTAAATGTAAGGCGTGTTTAGGTCCTCAAGTCAGTGTTGAATGTAAGGCCGTTGAACTTGATGGAAATAAATATGAAGTGGTTAACCAATTCTGTTATCTAGAAGATATGATTAGTGCTGGTGGTTGCGCAAAAGTTAGTGCAATGTAAGATCTGGTTGAAAGAGTTTTAGGGTACTGTTACCTCTGTTAGCCAGTCGGGTCATTTCACTTGAAACAAAAGGGCGTTTATCTGCTGCTTGCGTCAGAAGTGTTATGGTTTATGGTAGTGAGACTTGGCCTCTTAAGGTGGAAGATATTACTAGAATATCCAGAGTTGATAAGATGATGATCAGGTGAATGTGCAATGTAAGCTTAAAGAAGAGCAGATTATCAGAAGAATTAAGGGACAGGCTAGGAATTCCAGACATCACTGAGGTGCTACCCAGAAATAGACTGAGGTGGTTTGGGCATGTTACGAAAATGGATGCTGGAAACCAAGCAAGTGCTTGCAGATATGTCGAGGTAGAGGGTAAAAGAGAAAAAGGTAGACCGAAAAAACATGGTCTCAAGTAGTAACAATGATCTTAGAAAAATGAAACTCAAACCTGAAATTGCCCAAAACCAAAGAATGTGAAAAAAAGCCATTATGAGACCCCGTCCAACCCATGCTAGCATGGAAACGAACGTAAAACGATAATGATGATGAGCATTTAGTTCACTTTTTGATGATGATTTATTATTTTTTCGTTTTAAAAATTATTTTCAATCCAAGAAATACATTTCCTTAGAATTATTTTTCAATGTCGAAATAAAAACCGCTGTTGCGTGTTTGAGCAAAAATTAAAAGTTCCTCTATGTTAAAAATGGTTTGGTTTTTTTATCATCTCAGTTGTGTGCATGCAATGTCAAAAGGAATCCATCAAACTCGACCCTTTTCTCGACGTGTCTCTGGAAGTCAGGGTGAGTATCAAATGTGAATTCAATAAGGCAACTTTAATTTTAGCTGTTTGTCAATAATTAAAACTGTATTGTATTTTGTCACTTATGTGCTTTTGTCACTTGTAACGTAATGACGTAGACACAAACTGTTTGATTTTTATTTAAGTGGAAGAAATTCATATTTGTATTGACAATAATTTTTATCGTTGAATTTATTCAACTCTAGCAGTTTTTCGCTTATATAATAACCAAAACAAATGCTTAAGCAAACGAAAATAATAGATTGGTTGAGAAGTTTAATTAGCACGAAGCTCAGAGTTCAAGAAGCACTAGTAAATAGCTAATCAACAACATTATGAATGATATGCTCTGTTGCAACGATCCAATGCTTTTAACCACAGGGAGTTCCTAGCATAGAGGCTGGCTTGATGAGGTTCACCAAAGCTGAAATGCTTGATGGTGATAACGCATACCAGTGCAAGAAGTAACTGCATATATTCAGCTATTTATTCATTCATTTGTATATTACTTGAGTTTGCTTTAAATTCGGTAGTTGTCAGAAGAAAGTTAGAGCCAAAAAAAGATTTCTTTTTGAAAAACTTCCTGAGCTTCTCACCGTCCAATTCAAAAGGTTTATTATTCACCACTCAGTCAATGAAATCATTTGTTTTACAATGAAGAACCATTTAAACTTTCATAACTTCAATTATATGAAAACATTATCTTTAAAAATTTGACCGAAACTTCATACATTTAAGCTTTTCATACCATAAATCCTTATTTTTTGTTTCGACGTTGTATATTAGAAGACGATTTGTGATTTAGAGTAAGTTTCAAAATTAAAAGTTAGAGTGAAGCATAAATTTAAAATTAAAATTTCTTCCATAGGTATTCGATAGGGGGAGGGAAAGTGTCAAATCATATATCCTTCCCTGACCATTTGAATCTGAGGCCTTTCATCCATGACCACCCTTCAACTCTGCACGACCCTCACCACAAGCATCCTCACAACGCTTCCAAAAGTGAACTTCATACTAGCCCTCAAAAACCCAATCAAAATGGTTTTTTCATTGCTTATATTTTCAGATATATATGAAGAATTGGTTGAGGAATATGTTTTGTCCATCATAAGCTTTATACCGTAAATTTATTTGTTTCAAAACGTCTAACCCTATAAAGATGGGATTATAAAGACGATAAACGATGTTGATGGTGGTAGCATGTAAATATAATATATTATTTAATGTAATTTTTATTTATTAGGGTTTACGAAGAGACAAAAATAGAGATAAAATTGATTGTTCAAATATTTTCAAAGATCTTCGTTCGCCGGTGTACGGCTTCCCTCCAGCTTCCATAGGTCCCTGTCTTGCACCAGTTCAACTGCTTGATCTATGTTTAGTTTGTGGGCTTTCAGATCGTGTTTGATCGTTGTGAGAAGGCTAGTGCTAGGTCTTCCACGCTTTTCTTCTAGGTATGTGGTGAAAAGTACTGAACTGAGACCATCTCCTTGAGGAATGCCAATATTGGTGTCAAAAGTGGGTCTTACTTCTTTGGTTCTCACTCTCAGACTGGTGTCATTGAGTAGAAAATGTATCAACTTCATATCTTCCTCAGAGCAGATTGTATTCAATATCTCCATCATTTTTACTCTGTTGACCGAGTCAAAGGTTGAGGATAAGTTTATACCTTGGATTGTGATTTTGTTATTGGTGCTTAATGTGCTTGCTATTTCTACTTTGAGTGTCCATACAATGTCATCTATGGATCTACCTTTCCTATAGGCAGCTTGGCTGGGTGATAGGTAGTTTTCTATTGTTGGTCTTAGTCTATTTAGTGATGAGTGATATTATTTTTCTAATGGTGGAGAGTAGTATTATTGGTCTGGTGTTTTCTACTTTTTTCGTTTTATTGTGTTTTGGTATAGGGAGTAGGATGCCAAGGCCAAGTTGGTGAGGTTGTTTGTTGTTGATTGTGGTGCCTATTTTTGCATTGAAGTCTCCTTGTAATATAAGTATTTGGTTTGATTTTGTATTTATATTTGCCTGGAATACTTCAAGAAATTCTTCATAGATTTCTTGTTTTTTATTTGAGAGGATTTGTGTTGGTCCATAACAGTTCACTATTTTGAAATGCGCACCTTTGAGATTGTTTTCTAGTATTGCAACTATGTCCAAAATGTTTTGCGTGGTGAGATTAGTCCATTTCTTACTTACTGCAAATCCGAGACCGTAGTGGTGTGTGCTGGAAGAGAGTAAGTGTAGTAGTTCTGGCTTTATTTTGATAGTTTACCATTCTGTACTTGCACGTTAGGCACCAGACCGGAAAATCATTTAATGTAATTAAATAAAACATTCTCATAAGATTATTCTTCAGCACAATCGTCACCATATATGGATAATTTGATTGAACCTAGCAGATGTCTCAAAGGGCAACAGTTCCTACCACTTGTATGCAGTGTTGGTGCATGAAGGCCACTCTACTTCTTCTGGACATTATTACTGCTACATCAAGGCTCCCAACGATGCCTGGTTCTGTATGAACGACTCCCATGTAATTACTTTGAAATTTGATTGTCTCTATATTTAAGAATTCATTTTTTATGTCTGATTTTTGGTAGTTGTTGGAGATCAAAATATATTAAAATGAAAAGCTGGGTTCTAAACATGAAATAATAGATAAGTATTTTCACTCACCACACCACTCACGTATGATTGCAGGTGTACCAGACGACTCTGAGTCATGTGCTCGAGGCCCAGGCTTATCTCTTGTTTTACCAACGCAGCCTCAAACCATCCAAGCATCACCTTAATTCCAAACGTTTGTTTTTGATTTGATAATTTAAGTATCTGGTCAAATTATTAATGTTTCAATACGATTACCCTGGTTCAACAGAGTTTTAATTTGCAGATAAGGCTGAAACAGCTACATCGTCGCTTACGCCACAGAATGCTTTAAAGCTCACTTCTGCTACACCTTTTCCGAAATTACTAAATTTTGATGATTTACTCAAAAAGAAAGAAAAAAAGAACGATCCTAAACACATGAATCTAATGACTTCTTCAAAATCTTTCTCTTCACTTATAACGTCTCCCAGTCTTCTTCCTTCAAATAAAAGTCTGAGTATTTTTAATAGGGATTTTAAATCTGAAGAAAAACCTATCAAAAAAAGTAATATCTTCACAAAGTCATTGTCACTACCATCAAAACCTTCAATATTTTCTCCAACTGTCTCGCCCGTAACGAGCAGTATAAAAGGTGGAAAAATTGATAATGCGGAATTGATGCATAAGAAAAAGATTGAAGTTTCCATCAAGGATACGCCCAATGGCACTTCAAACCACATCAAGCATTCAGCAAATCACAAGGAAGAAATTATCAAATACACGTCATTATGGAAAATCAAACCTTTCGTTTCTAAATCTGCGTCACTTGATGGTTTCAATGATAAGCATCACAATGGCTTATCTTTCAACCATGGGACATCAAATGGCCAGGTAAAATGTGATAAAAGTGAAAGAATTGAAAATAAGATTAGAAAAGAAAAGCATTTTTTTTCAAGAAGATCATCTTCCGGGATATGGAAGGTTGAAAAAATGGGTGATGAAAAGGTGAGAATAAATAAAAAAGAAACAAAAAAGTTAGAGAAAAGTAGAAGTTTTTCCGCATTGGAAAATGGTTTAAATCATTCATTCAAGAATCAAAATTCAAATGAAGATGAAAATAGTGAAGATGATGTAGAAGAAAATGACAGAAAATTGAGCAAAAACACCCTTGACTGTAAAAATTCCATTATTTTAATGTATTGTAGTCATTTGGATAATCGTTTGTTTAACATACAGGTCCCACCTTCAAATTTGACCACAAAAGTCTTTTTATGGGCAATGATGAGATTAAAGAAATAAAGAAAATGAAAAAGAAATCAGATTTACAAAAGCTTTCATTACTTCCTTTTTCGATTCCAGGTCAGATGCCATAAAAATACAGAAGAGTTGTTCATTTTTTGAATACATTCTATTGTATTAATTAACTTTTTTGTTCATATAGTGGAAAGGTGGGATAGTTCAGATAACAGCTTTGCAGAAAAGACTAGATCAATTGAAAAAGATAACGCAGAAGCCAGAAGGAAACGAAAGTATCAAGAGATGGATGAAGAAATTGACCGTGGAAGGGTTTGTTCAACATATTTAAACCTGCAGTATCTAGATATGTCTTTAATTATTAATGTTTTTGTCAATTTTCATAGGTCAAAAAAGTCAAAACTAAAAGGTTTTCCTTACCGAGTGACGGAATAAACTTATTTCAAAAATGCCAAAATAAGATCAACACAAAACTACATGAACACCTTTCATTTTGAAACATTAGTTTAACCAAGCAATTTATTCCGGGTGTTTGAAAATTCTTTTCTTAATGAGTTCAATTTCATTCTGCGTTATATATACATTTATTTTCTTCGCTTCGATATAAAACTATGTTGCAACACCTTAATACTTCGTACTGGATGATTGAAACATATAAATTCTGGTTAATCACTTTAAACAAATCGACTAATTGTGTAATTTATTCAAAGAACTTTTACGTTTTCTGAAGTACTCCAGATAAAATTCATTTGAAATGGTTAAAATTTCAGGTCTGAAGTAGTGTTTTTGGCATGGCAAGACTCATTCAGAACATAATACTGGTTTTCAGACTTTTCAAATTCTTCGAATACGTGCAAATAACATTTTTTCTTTTCATTTTCAAATCTGAAAAGTCTGCATGTCTGGTGCTCAATACAAGCTTTTTTGCATTTCTCAAGAGTCGATGCTGCCTTTTGGAGCATTAAGTTATCAAAGTATTTTTTATTGGTAGGCACCCAGCAGTCTTCAGAATCGACTATCAAACCTAGAAGTTTATGGTAGCCTCAATATTGCTTTAAATCTATCGAATTTTATATATAGTCTGAATTATAAATAACTTGATGTTCTGCATCGCTTTTTGAGAATGTAACTGTTGATGCCTCTGGCGCTTAACAATTCTGCTTTATCTACATCGAAAGCTTCTTTCTGAATCCTGCATGCTTTAATTTTCGAGTGATATTCAAAAGTATGACACACTGACAAGTTATAACACGATTCTTTACATTGCGTGAAAGTTAAATCACTGATTATGGCCAAACCAGCCATAACCTTGTTTCTGTTTATTTCCCAGCAATCATTTGCTGTTAAAAGATTTTATTTAATTTAGGAAGTAAAATTCATGGAAAAAGTATAATTTTATATATTAATTAGTCTCTTACCCCAAACTGAGAATAAAGATATTAATAAAATAAAACTTAGGAATTTTATCTTTTTAAACATCTCTAAACTTTTTTATGGCTGAAACTCTATCGTTTTATTTATGCTTCAATAATCAATGACAAACGATTTTTGCTGCTCGACTCATAATAGCTAGAATTATTATATTGAAAAATTAATAATTAATTAATATAGTCATATACAATGATGGACATGAAACTTTTTGCATTTTATTCATCACGAAAAATCTCTTAAATATTACCGAAAAATATCACCATAATTTATAAAAATGCAACTATGAGAAAATAGTGAGCCTATTTAAAGTATATAAATTGAAAAAACAATTTTAATTCATATTTAAATGAACTTGAAATTTTTAGAGGTTAATGCAGAAAAAAACAAAAAAAAAATTTTTTTTCATTATTTCACACGTCGAAACGAATATTTTGACATTAAATAGGATATACTATTTTGACTATTAACAAAAACTTAAACATCATAGAATAGTTTAGCTAGGGGATATCTGATGAATAAGGCAACAACGCTGAAGCAAATCTGCGGAGGTTGTAATGTAACTAATATGAAATACTGAATTTTAAAATTTCATTGGTATTTCAAAAAAATAAGCTTTAAAAAAATTTTTGTTTCAATTCAAAAGCTGCCATTTATAGTGTGTCCATTCTACTAAAAACTTTGTACAACTTTTGAATAAACTTCAAGACAATAACTGACAATAATTATCATTTTTTATAGAAAATAAAATTTAATTATTCATAGCACATTTGAATTCATACATAAAACTTAGAAAAGTTTGAAAATAAAACGCCATAACCGCATATTGTATCGAACCTGAATGATGAGTAGACGGTTTGTTAATAGGTGTTCGTGAGTAGGTCCTTGAACATATATGAGCAGATTGATTAGAGTCATGTTATTGATTTCTTCATACGATACATTATCTTTGTTATATTGACGATGGTGTAATAGCTTGAAAGTTGAAGCTATTTTAATTATCAGACGACCTAACAAGCCGATATCTGTACTTTTGAAATTAACCGTACTCATTTCTAGTTTGTCTGTTTCTGCGTTGTATCTGGGAAAATTTGTTCAAATCAATTTGAAATTAAAATAAATATTTTATAGAACACATGTAACTGGGTCAAAGCAACTTTTGGACATGCTCATTCTTACTCTCTACACTTTACATCTTAATACATTTGCAACCCAATTTAAGTGAGATTTTTAGACAAGCACTTCATTACAATTTTGATTACAACAATGACAGCTTTTTCCAATAGCCAATAGGATTGAAGCAAATTTGGACATCATTTATTTAAAAAATATTAATAAAAAATAGCCTAACAAAACCAAAGCAACTAAAATATTAATAAAAATAGCAAAACCAAAACAATGCTTTCATAATAAAAGAATTAGCAAATTTAAAAAATCTGCTTCAATCCTGTTTTATTTTTAAAATATTGATAAAAAATAGAATAACAAAACCAAACCAAAACAATGCCTCAATTCTATTGGCTATTGGAAAAAGCTTAGACATCATTGAAATCAAACCATGAACTTCCACTGATTTTTAGCAACTGAGCGGAATCTATTTTATTCCTTACTCTTAGATGACAATTTCCAAAATAACTTATTATTAATTATAAAGGATATTGACAAATGGGTGATGAAATTTAAAAAATATTTATACTTCCATCAAAAAAATTAAACACCAAAAAAGAATCTAACTGCAATCGCTAACTTGGGTAAACGATGCCTGGGACAAGGAAGGATTTTGAACAATTGTGGAACGGAATAAAGAAAATTTATGGTTTGTGGCAAAAAGAATAGAATAACAGTTTTCCCAAAGTGACCCAAGATCCCACTTACTGCCAGAGACATGCCAGCAAAATAACAATAAGTATCACCTACAAACACCTGTGCTGGGTACCTGTTAAGCCATTATAAACTATGTAATGTATAATGTAAATGTTTATTCCTAAGCATCGTTGGATGAATCAACTGAATAATTTATATTATCATTTGTTCAATAATTACTGTTTGAGGATACTTATTAATATAACTTGAACTACCAACAAACATAAAAAATTTTATTACACGTAGTTATAATAAACTTTATAAGATAGAAACGATCTAATAATGAAATAAATAATAAATATAACATTACTTGTTGTAATAGAAGAGGCCTAATGAAACAGCAAAGAGAGGAATCATGAGATACAAGGAGAACTCATGTGTTTTTGGAAATTCCCCTGCCATATTCAACATAGATGTATACTTTATTGAGCATCATGAAAACCTACAGTTAATAATACAATAAAATATACAATAAAAGAATTCACAAATTTATTAATGCATGAAGTTTTCCAATTTATCCAATGATTATTTCACGGTAAACCAAAAAGCTTGGTGCATTAATAAATTTTTCAAAAAGTTGTTTAATTTTATTATATTTTTGTATGCTTATACTTCAATAAAATTATATTTCACATTGTCTAAGAAGGATTTTAAACAGCCATTAAATTGAACTAACCATACAATTCAATAAGGTTGAAGATGATGATAGAAGCAACAATGACAAGAGTTTGACCAACTTCAATACCATTGATACCAGCCATAATGTTTATGGCATTGGTGCAAAACACAGCCAACATACCCATGTATATGTAATATAGATAACCTTTATGATAGATTATTTGAATTTATTTTATCTGGAATTTTTATTTTTTCAATTTTATTCATAAATCAGCATTCCAGCCATTTTTAAAAAGTGATATTGGAACTCATAAATAATTAGTTTTTATTATTATTTAAATAACAAAATCATACCTATGTTAAGATTGTAACCAAAAAAAGGTCTTAATGGAGAAGGGATAATAATGGTAGTAAGGTCAAAAGTGACCAGATAAACAGTTAATAATGGCAAGGAAGCAATTGTGGGTAAAAGGAGTTTGTGTCGCCATTTTAAATCAAAGACATCATCAGCAAATCCAAGAAAACTCATACAACAGATTGAAATAATTGCTGCTAAAAATTCTACATACTGTATATATTAATGTTAGTTACATAAATTTAAAATAAAATAGAATTTTAAAGATTACCTCATGGAATGGAAAGGTAAGTGAATTTCGTAGATGAAAAAACTTGAAAAAAGGTATTGGTGTAAATATAAACATTATCACTAAAAACACCACACTGCATAAAACTCCTTGTGACTCAGGTCTTAAAATATTTTTATAAACAAATCAACAATATAGGTGATATATAAATGAAAAATTTTGAAAAAGTACATCTTTTTCTTGGAATTCTTGCAAAGATCGATTCCAAAAAGATTTGCTTTTATGAATGTTTCACCTGATGAAGCAATAAGTCTTTTTGTGGCAAAATATCCAGTTATAGACATTAAAAAATTAACTGTTAAAGCCAAATAATTCACTTGACTAAACAAAACCATTTCAACTAAAGAAAAAAAAAGCTCAAGTTATCACTGCAAAAAATTAAAAGTTATGACAAGTACTCTTTTAAAAGTGAACAGCAAATAAATTAACTATTTAACAAATTAAAATTTTTTATTTAAATTTTTTAAAGCTAAAAGTTGTGCACAAAAAATATAATTACATTATTATTTATATGGTTGGTAATATCAACATCTTATTTGGAAACGGTTGTTATATCAAAAAGCATGGTAATTTTGTTATTTTTGAGCTGAACTATTTTATTTAAATGACTTCATTTTTGTAGTCGTGTTCTAAAACGGGTCAGAACAACAACCTCAAAAGCAAAAGGTTTGGGCCTAAGTTGGAGTTATCTAAAGAGCAAGAACAAGAAATCAAGCAAGCTTTCGATTTGTTTGATACTGAAGGATCAGGCACAATTGATACAACTGAAATTAAAGTGAATCTTTTAGTTTTCATTTAAATTTAGTATCAAATTTTCAAAATTTCATATGCAGATGATTTATTTAAAATTTATAATGAAACATTTACTTTAATTTTTCTTATAAAAAATATTTTTCAATATCACAATTGTACTTAATTATTTAGATAAGACTTAAATGTTCAGGTTTACTTATAGATCAAAATGTTTCTTTAGGTAATTTTTTTATTGAAAATTTATTAATTTTTATTAAATTTTTAATTTTTTTTAAATTTTTTTATTAAAAGTTAAGCTATACTCTATTCCCTTGACCAATAAATTATGCTTTTTTAATGATTTTTAGGTTGCAATGAGGGCATTGGGATTTGAACCAAAAAAAGAAGAAATTAAAAAAATGATTAATGAGATAGACAAAGAAGGTTCTGGAAGATTAGATTTCAAAGATTTTCTTACTTTGATGAATGCTAAAATGAATGAAAAAGACACAAAAGATGAAATTATGAAAGCCTTTCGTCTTTTTGATGATGATGAAACAGGAAAAATAACTTTCAAAAATTTGAAAAGAGTAGCTACTGAATTAGGAGAGAATTTAGCTGATGAAGAATTACAAGTAATAATACTTTTTTAAACTAGTTTAAAGACTTATTTAAAGTCTTTGTTTATCAAAAAATCTGAAACTTATGTTTTTTTGCAGGAAATGATTGATGAGGCAGACAGGGATGGAACTGGTGAGATTGGGGAAGCAGAGTTTTTCAGAATTATGAAAAAGACTAGCCTGTACTAATTTTGCTTTAGGATTATATAGTTTTTTTCTAAATTTTGACAATTTTTTAGTCATATACATTAGAACTGACTGACTAACTGATGATGATATTTCTGTTTATACATTGTTTTCAAGTGTAATAAAATATTCTTTCAAGTATTTGTAAAAAAATTTTTTGCTGCCAACAGTTTAAATGACTCAGAATATGTATAAAAAAATATGTGTTATTATGAAGCTGGTAAAAGCTATAAAGTTTATTGAATCGATAAAAAAGCTAAAATGCTGGTGAATAAAGAAAGCCTATAAAAATCATTGGAACGTTGGATAAGATAAGATATCTATCATTTTAGAAAATAAAATTTGAATTTCAATACTACTATAAGGTGGTGTAGAAAAAAACTAAAAACTCAGCTTTTTTCACTCAAACATATTTCATAACTAAATTTAATTCTGTATATATAAAAAACAATTTTGATGCATTTGAGAAAAACTTGAAAGTTAAAATTGTAAGAGCTACTCAAACCACCAAGCTTTTGTACTCACATTATCAATGTTTAATTAGTCTAATTTACATTATAAAAAGTATTTACATGTCATACGGAAAGCTTTGGCAGTTATATAAGAAACTTTCATCGTTGAGCTGTTTTCTTAAAGAAGAATATTGTTATAAGCATTCAACAACTTCATCACGATAGTTTCTTTATTCTCACATTAGAAGTGGTTCTGAAATAATGCCTCGACTACGTCAGTCGTTTAGTTCTGATCCTTTTGCTTAACTGGAAGATTCTGCAAAAAATTTATCAGATGACTTCATTTGCCTCCAGTTTAAACCTTGAGCTGAATTTAATAATGATTAATAGCAACTGATTAATTTGTTTTTTAAAGACCTGGTTGAAGCCCGTCTTACCGCCATACAAATAAAAGTTCTATTTTAAAGTTCCTAGACAAAAGATTTTCTTAATTTTATCAGATTATTGCAGGCATTCCACGCAGACAAAGCTCTGGCGTTCCAGTTTTTGAAGTTTCTGACCTATGAGTCTACATACAGATCATCCTCCACGTTAATTAAAATGAACCCGATTGGTACTAGCACTAGTTTGTTGGCTACGATTAGCATCGTTGTTTTTATGTAGTTATGTTTTTGTTGAAGCCTTTGCTTTAATGAAATTTTCAACTCTTTATAAGGATTGTTGTGCTTTTTGTACATCATTTGGAAAGCAGCACTACATTGTTAGCATGTTTCAACTTTGTTATTGAAACTAGGTGCCCTTTTCTGTTTTGTCTTTCTTCTAACAAGTATCAGTTATTCTCTCACTTCGAATGTATTTCTCATAATATAGTCAAGAATTATGATGGACATTTATGGGGCTAATTGCATAAAATCATATTTAATCCTCGCGTAAGAACTATTTAATGGATTTTACATATAACCATTATTAATATATCTGCTATGCAAAAGGAGCTTCATTATTTTGAATAAATGCTATCAAAGTTTTCTAAATTTTATGAAGATCAAGACTACAGAAAACTCTTTTTCTTACATTTTCTATAACCCTGTAAAGAGTATAGGTGTCTGTGTGAATCTGCCATTAGAGAATGCATTTTCTTATTTTTAATTTATTGTTTATTTTGAACGATATTTTATTTAATATCATTCTAATGAAACACTTTTTAATCACAAAACTTATGCTTATAATACGATAGTTAAAATTTTTTCATCAAATTACCATTTTTTGTTAATGGAATTGATTTAACTATTGACCAATCATTTGGTCTCTAAAATTTCTCTGTTCATAGCAAAATTTCAAAACTATTTCATCCAAATCACAATACTGGAGATTTTCAGATTTAAATTAATCGTTTCCATTATTTTTCCATTTTCTGAAATCGTTTGAGCAATGTCAGACTTTTTTATTCAAATAACTTCAATTGAGACTATTTTGTAAGGTTTCAATTTGGTGCTGTTGTTCGTAATATTTGGCCAGCTTCTCAAAGGTTATCAGAAATGACGAAGTAAAATAGCCTGAACCTAAAAGTAAGGACAAAAAACAAAATATATTTATTAAATGACAAAAAGCTTTTTGTAAGGCTAGCTACATTAGCACTTAATAATATAAGCTAGTCTTACGAAAAGCTTCGTGTCATTTAATAAATACTTTGTGTTTGTTGTTCTTACTGTCATCAGAAGTAATTCTACCAACTTAAAATTTCATTCTTTTTGTTATTTTTCTGATATTTTTGTAGACTTCCAACCACTCATTACATATATTAAGTTCCAACTCTCCGTGCTGTTAGGTAATATCAGCATCTTTTTTCAGTTACTTTTTTCTAAATCGTTTTTAAAGATAATATTATGATGTTTTCAAACAAGTGATATTAATTTTCAGCAATTCGCAAAAACTGATAAATCTTCATTATCGTTTTTTCATTTCTTATATCTCGGATAAGCATTTTTTTTAGATCGACTTTCAGTTGGGGTTTCGTTAGCTCAACAGATGTTTCACAGGGCTCTACTTCTTGTGTGGGCTAGCGCGGGATTGAACCAGGTTACTTTAGGTAACTAGGATGAGCATTAAAATTTTTTGACTGCTGTTTCTGTGTATATTTCTAGAGCTATTTATATTTTACTGTTAAGTACTGAAAATAGGTATTCTTTCCTTTTATTGTTCGGCATATAACGAAAATATTTATTTTCTTATTGTGTGACCAGTTTACTTTCTTTTGCTGTTAAATTTTCAAGCCTCAAATGCTGATATTACCAAACTTTTCTGTTTTTTTCTTCCTTTCATTGTCATATTTCAGGTATTACTCTTTATTCTGATTCATTCTTTTAAGTAGTTCTTTTTCAAATGTCATATCGATGTTTTAAACAAGTTTTTATTAAATTATCCCTAAATCAATAAAACCTTTATTTATTTCTATTTACTTATTGATATGAGTAACAAAATATTGGCATACCTTTATGTCTTTTATATCATTTTTTAGAAACATAGTTTTCAATAATCACAAAGCTAAAAATAAATGCATTAATTTATTTGAAAATAAATTAATTCAAATTTATTTTTATATACTTTCTTTTAATTAAAAAACTGCTAAATTTAATCATTATTTAGATTGTGTTAAAAAGGTCTTTAGTAGTACCATTCAAATTCTCAACCTATGTTTATTTAGACAAATCCTGATCTGTTTAATGTCTTACAATTCTCTGATAAACCAAATCTAATCGATTTAAAAATGTTTTTAGTATAAGAAGCTGGTTGAATTTAATTTCAAAGCTTTGTTAAAAATTCACTTTTTTGAAATTTCTAAGCACCAAAAAAGCTGGAGAAAATTCCGGACTATTTTAAAGACAAAATGGATTGGTTTATGGGGTTAGATTGATTGTTTTTTAAAGTTTAACATAGTTTCAAAAATTATTTTGAAAAAAATATCGACTTTAAGAAATGTATCGGAAACAGTGTTTAAATGTGAAGGTGGAAAAATGTATATTTCAAGCTAATAAGTTTTTGAACAAGTGTTATCCAATTTTACTTCATTTACAAAATTAACTGTCTGATTATTTTAGCCAATCAAATCTCTTTATTTTGATATCACCTGATCAATTAATATTCAGTCAAAGTTTGTCGAAAGGCCATTATCATTATTTTCGAGGCAATCTATTTAAAGTTTTTCACATACTTGAAGTGAAAAGATTTAGTTTTTTAAAAAAATATTTAACAACAATTTGGGTATTTTTAGCATGAAAATTTCTAATTATTTTGTTGATTTTTTTTTCAAAAAATAAAAAATTCTCAGTTTTTCTCTATTAAATTTTTTTTTAATTAGAAAATTGCATGAAATATCTTTTTTGTTTACATCTAGTTATTTTTTAAATAACTAAATGTATTAAAAACCATAAAAATTTTTTATCTATAATAATTATCAAGTAACTGTGCTTATAAATATTTCTCAAGTGATTATAAACATGCAAATATAATTCCTGAATCTGGAATAGGAATAAATTTAATAAATGTGAATCAAAAAAATAGCTTCCAAAAGGTATAAAATTTTGTTTATGGTTAATATTAGTTTTAAATTGTTAAATCCTATGTATCATTTTCAGTGAATTGCATGTCTTTTTTATACATTATTCTAAAATATGCATTCTTTAATGAATATTCTGAATTTTTTTTCAAGTTATGACTTCATAATTATATGCAGTAGTTTCACCTTAATTTCAAAAGGAAGAACATTTTTTATTTAAACTCATCATAAGGAAATTATTTAATTTATTTTATTTCATATTTTTTAGTTGGGCTTAAAAAATTCTACTGTTTCTTCAATTTTGAGAAAATCCTGTACATTTTTTCCAGAGAATCGAATAAATGCACTATAATTTTTTTTAAATTCAACTGCCTTATAGCATTTTGATGTTTTCTTTTTGGAAGTTTTTTTCATTATTTGTTCAAAGAAGATACATAACATAAGCATAGTTTAAAGTCCATTACTTAAAGACCTCAATTCAAAACTAAGGCAAAAAAGAATATAATTTGTTTGATAAGGAATAAATTCTATTTTCACTATGAACAAAGTGTTTCACTCAGGCGTCAAACATACAGATACTTTGAACGTTCAAGTATTTACGTATGCAATGATGTGAGGTTGTTATCAAAAGTAAACCCTGGAGCCATTTAAAATAGTGCAGTTTATCTGTCTTATTGTTTCATTATGAGTCATTTTCATGAATTTTCGCTGTGATCGTTATAAACCTTTATTTGTGTCAATTATTCTATTTACTTACAGTCGTTCGAAAAAGAAAGACTCATTCACCAATCTGTCAACTTCAGCTTTTGAGGTTTTTTTTTTATTATTCAATTAAATGTATAGATAATGATGATAGATGGTGATTATTTAATTAATGACTGATTTTTGTACATCAGCTTAAATTGCATTTCGGAGGTTTCTTTGATGTTGAATGATTAAACGATAATTTGGATTTATAGGAAAAAAATTTATAAGTCAAAAAATTCTTGAATAAAACTCCCATGAATTATGATGACCAGAAATATTCACCAAATATTGTTATGAACTTATCTTAAAACCTTTCAAATGTACTCGATATATAATATTTTAAGTGTTCCTCACACTATCTAAATATGGAACTAATCGTGTGTCAAAATAGATAACAATAATATGAGTCAAGTTCCTTTCCTACATGATTAAGTATATGAATGATGCTCATAATTGGTGAACTTTTGAAGAAATTTACTGAAGATTTTATTATATTGTACTAAAATTCTATAAGATTTTTAAAATTAGAAACAAGTTTTTTTAAAATTATCGTTATAGTGTTTTAATTATTATATATAAATTTTTAGTACATGTTGAAAAACAAAAATGAGAGTGATTTAGCAATGCAAAAATATTATCAAGGCTGAATGACGAAAGCAGTGGTTTAAAATACTTTAAATTATATGTTTTGAGGGAAAGATTTAAAACAGAAAAGATGAAAAGCAATAAATTAAACAAACCATTATTTCTAATTGAGTTTTGTTTGAGGCATACTGAACATTCATCAATTCATCAAAATATGTTTGTTATGACAATAAAATCAATTCTAAATTAATCTCAACACTGCTCAGACGCCGATATTCGTAGTGGATAAAAAGGCGTTGGACAGGAGTTTGGTGGACAAAGGCTGCATGAAAAAGTTGGTGCAGGTACCCACAGGAGTCGACGTGGATGAGTGGGTGGCAACTCAGAGTATGTTCACAATGTTTCATATTGTATATCTGCAGTGTGTTTTATTGGTTTTAATCATCATCATTCAGTATAAAGTATTATAATAAGACATATATCGACGAGTTCAATTTTCCAATTAATTTTAAGTCCTATTGATCGGCATAGTAAGAAAAGATTAATTTTTCACACGAAAATTACCTTGAATGATTATCGACACCTAGACACAGTGTGATTACAAACTCGGTCACTGATTATTATATTGCCCTCTTATCTTTTGCCAAAGTGGAAATGCATTGGTTACTTTTTTTATGAACTGGGTTAAAGGTTAAAATATTTCAATAAAAATTTAGTTACGGATGAAATCATGTATTGTGTAACATTTTTAATACTGTATTAGAAAACATCAATCAAAATACAATAAACACTTCACAGACACATTAACACTATTTCTTATATACTGTTTGATTTCAAATACGTAACTGATGCGTTCAACAATTGAGTTTTTGATAACGTTATCAATTTTGGTTGTTAGTAATCGTGTTCCAGCTAGTAAATTTATTATCTTTTATCATTTTCAAACTAAAACCTATTTTTATATATGAACTTTACATCAAATCTTTTTAAAAGTGAATCAATGGAATTTTATAGCCTTGTCTACAATACTTTGTTTAAATGTGGGTTAATAGCATTGAAAAGTGTTAGCCTTCAAATAATATGCTAAAATAAAACACAAAGGTTTCAAAAGTTTATTACGAAGCTTTTTCAATTCATTAGAAAATCATAATCAGGTTTTGAAAATCTTTGTGTTTTCACTTTACCATAATAACTGAGTTTCTCATATTGATTTGGTATTGTTACAACAAATAAATGGTTATTGCAGCTGTATTCCTGTTTGAGTCGATCAATCTTTTGTGTAGCTGCCTTGCTTTCTGCTGCAAGCCTTTCTCGTGTCCTGTCATGGATGGACCCAACAACATGTAGGTTTAATGATTTCAGCTGTTCATGAGTTGTATAACACGCCTGCTGTCAATGCGGGTGGGGTTAGTCACGTTGCATTGATTAAATTTTGGTGGTTTAATAAATTAGCAAGCAAAAGATTTTATATAATTTATTTATATGGGGTTTCAATCCTTTCTAACGTTTAGAATGTTCAACTTTTTAATGACTTTTTTGAATGGGTATGGAGTCAACGAAGTAAAAACAAGGAATTTTTGTGATTGAGAATAGGATATGTTTATCTCAAAGTGGTATTTCACTCTATGTAATTAATAATATACTTTGACAGTTGTTTCTTTTAAATGGGTGTGTTATTTCTCATGGCGTAATTATATCTTAAATGAATTTTTAATGCGTTGTGTATTTTCCCAATAAATTTATTGTAATCTAAGGTAATTTTTTTAAGAAGTAAGTTTAAATTTCTCTCCTACCTTTTTTGTTATTTCATTCATTTCAATGGTGACTCATTTTTACAGACAATATACTTGGTTGGACGAGAAGGGTAAAAAATGCAAAATGGCGGCGTGTCAGTACATAGACCGAGTCACATATCACATATACTCATACATACACAACGAAGAATACTTTCCCACCAAATACGGTTCAAATGCAATCTATTAGTTTTTTATCTTTTCTGTTGTTAAAAATTTATTTGAATCTTTTAATGTAATTAACTATTTTCAATTAAATTTCATCGATTTATCGGCATTAATTATCTTTATCTCAATTGTATTTTATTTTTCGGTTAATATCACTTATCTATTATAGTCGAGTATTTTGTGTTTGTTGACCTTACAATATAGTCGAGTAAATTACACAGTAAAATCTTGAAAAGAGTTGTTATCCTGCAATAGGTGTATAGTTTGATTGAATAAACGCTCAACTTAGTATGGTTACGTAACACCATGAATGAAGGCGGTTTTTTTATTCCGATATTGACCCTTGTTATTAATTATCAAACATATGAAGAAGATAGCAATATAATCTACACAGGGAATACTTTTCCAAGCAACTTCAAAGACATGGTGGAAAATGTACATAGGTTGTTGTGTCACATCCTGGTGCATGCCTATCACTCACACCTCGGAGACCTGGCTGCCCTCCAACTCACTCCCCATTATACCGCCATTCTTCACCATTTTCTTTCTTTCAATAAAGTTTTTAAGTTTGCTAACCCATTTGATATAAGCCTTTTTGATCAAGTTTATACATACCTCGAAGCACTCTCGCAAGACGCTTCAAACAGTTCTGATCAAAGTGAAGATGTTAATAAAGAAAATAACAATCTAAACGATAAAAATTGTGATAAAAATGATCTTGAAACCTTTTCTAATGTAAATATAGCAGCCACAAAAACAAACTCAGACGAAGTGACCCAAAGCGAGAATGATAAAAGAGAAAAAACTGTCAGTAACTTTCAACATTGCCTCGCCATTGTTAACTAATTATATAGCTCTATTTGTACATATACTCAGTTTTTTTCTGTAAAATTTTGAGTAATGATGTTACATTTTTTTAGTTGGCAAATCGCAAAACACTTTAGCTCAACTTTCGTTGTAATCTTACGAGATATTTTTTCTGTTTCACAAAAGTTTTGTATATTTACTTTCAGTTTTTCATTTATTCATACAATAGCCTTCACCGAACCTCATACTTTTCAAAATAATTATTCTTTAGGATATTTTGAGGATTTCAAAGGCCTTAAGAACTTGCAAAAATCGTATGTTCTTGCTGAATAAATTAATTTTGGAGATCATATTTTTAAAATAAAAGACAAAACGTGTTTTGATGTGTTCAATTTTTAAAACCAAATAAAGTCTTACGACTAAAATTATTGATACAATTGAATAAATATGTTTCATATAAAATTTTAGAAATAAAAGATCAATTCAAATTTCTAATTCATTTCCACTGAAAAGTTTTGTAAAATAAGAGCAACGTTGCTGTGTTGCTGCTATTTTTAAGGATAACATTCAAGTTTCGTTTTAGTTTAAAAGATAATTATGTTAGTTTAAAGACATGGATTAAATTATAGTCTTAGAAAAAATACTTTTTTAAAATTAAAAAAGCTAAAGATGTCAACCCTTCAATGTAGAATCCAATTTTTAGATGATACAAATCCATTCAACACTACATCCTTTCCCGAACCTTCTAAACCACCTACATATACCTTTCTTACTAACATTCCTCTTCTCAATCAAGTTTCAGGAGTGAAAAAACTACTCAAAGCTCCACACAAGGTTTTGATTAAATTTTCATACTTCACTATTAGCTTATCTAATGATAACCGGCTGCGCATTTTAAATTACCTGAAAATCAAATTTTTGGAGAATTTAAAAACATCCGTTTATCAATTATTTGTTTGTTATATTTTGAAATCAGATAGAAGATTGTGCCTTACAATTGTACCGTTATGATGGTTGCACCTATGAATATGGGACATACTTGGACCTTGACATCCCTTTGGACGAGCAACTTGATGAGATGGAAGGTTTCGATGCAAGGTAGAAGATCTAAACCGTTTTGATTTGAATTTTTTGCTCAAGATATACATTTTTCCGCAACTAAAAATTCATCAAATACCTTTCAGCAAAAAAAGTTCTATAATACTGAGAACCCAGCTAACAGTGCGAGTTCATACAATTATTGGTAATTGTTTTAGCTTTTGATAATTCTTTGTAAATGTTGAACATTAAATAAAAAATTTCAGAGAAGTTATTGAATTCTACCGGGCGAGAGTTACGAAGATCGCTCTTTTCGTTGAAACAACTTTTTCAAGTAATTAATCGTGATCAATTTTATTGCTTCAGTTATTAGATTCATGAAATTATTGTGAACTTTTTTCCTATGTTTATATACCAGTTATATATCTATTTATTAATTATATGTTTTTCAAAGTTAAACACTTTTTAAATAGGATGATAAAGATTTGGTTCACCAGTTTTCGAGTAGTGACGGTTTAGACTGTTTAATAAAAGTTGGAGAAACTGCTGATCATAACTACCAAAATTACATACTTAGAGGTTCACACAAGTTCATCATTTCAAAACTTTATTGATACTAAATCCTCATAACTCAAGTGATCAAATAAAAGTATATTTAAACCAAAATGAAACCCTTTTATGCGAAATTACAATAAGAATGACTATTCAAATCACTCTAAAAGCTGTGGGTCAAGTGATGTTGTACGTGGATGGCATGAACGGCATAATGAACCATAACAAAACTATCCAGTGGCTCTACTCTCTCATTTCTTCTAAGGTCATTTGCAGTTTTAAACTATTTATATATACGGTTTTTAAAAAATAATTTGCTTTACAAATTTTCTTCAAGTCACATCAAGTTGCCAAGACAGCAATAAAACTCCTACTTGTGTTTGTGGAATACAATGAAGATAATGTAGCCTCCCTGCTTCAAGCCATCAAAATAGTTGAGAAGAACAATGGTGATCTATTTTAAAACTTGTTATTTACAACAACTATGCTGAAAAAGCTAAAAAGCTGAACATTTGAATATTAAAAATTTAAAATCGTTGGAGATCTTTTGTATGAAGTAATAATGGCCACTAAAATTTTGCATTTTAAAAATTACTGTCATTGACATTTAAAAGTGAAAATTACTAAAAAAATAAGTAAATAATTCAAATTAATTTTACTTGAAGGACAAAAATCATGGAAGCGATTGATGGATGTGTTGGAGTATGAGGTGCTGGAGGATAATGAGCTTAAAACATTTGCCATGACGCTTGTCAACAGGGTAAGATAGCATGCATTAAAAGCAACTCAATGGCATTTATTAAAAAAAAACTTCTGTTATTTAAAAAGAAATCATTAGATAGTGAAATAGTTTTAACTTTTTTTTATTTTTAAATGGTGTTATAAAAGTTAAGTATCTATTAATTTAAACTTTTACCAATAAAATTGGTTTACACCAGATTCTGAATGTCTTTTTCGAATTTTTATCTGTAATTCAGCCCTATTTTTGCCATGAAACTCATTTCCATTGATTAAAAACCATTTCGAACTGCTCAGACTCTTAATGGAATTCCGGAACAAGAGGCGTATTACGATGTTGTTGATGAATTAGAGGAACAAGGAATGCAAGAAATCGTAGTGAAACTTAGTAAGGACACTTGCAGCAGTTCTGAACTCACTTATCAGTTGAATGTATACGAGGCAGTGCTGAATAGTGAGGATGGAAACGAAGCCAAACCTCTCTCCAATATGGTTGATGTTAGGTGTGTTAACTGCGTTTTGCAAAATATAAAAATTTCGAATGTACGAAAATTGTTATAAGACTCAATGTTTAAACTCTCTTTTATTGCTTTTCTTAAAGATACTGTTACAATTTTTCATTTAATACTCGGCAAATAAAAACGTAAATTTAGCCAAAACTAAAAATTATCGCCTGATATGGGACTCGGACCCATGACCTTCAGATGACTTGAGGACTCAGCTCTTAAAAGGCTGATGCTGTACCGACTGAGCTAACCGGGCTTGGCATATTACTTGTTTAGAATAAAACTATAAAAAAAGAATTTATTTAGAATAAATTTATATTTTAGTAGAATTATACTGAAGAATTTTTTAAATTTGTTTTCTATTTTTTTCCATCTATTGTATAGCAAACAAATCACATAAACAATTTTATAAATTTGAAAACGATTGAATTTATACTCTTGAATATGTAAAAACCAATTTTCAAAATAGTTATCCAAACTAAAATTATAGACAAACACTGAGAAGGAAAGAAAAGGAAGGAGTACGCAGAAGCAGGCGCTTTTCCACAGGATCAGCTTTGGAAGACGCCAAGAGAAAGTAGACTTCTTTATTCGATCACGTTTGGATTTTGAATACTAAATAATAATAATCTTTAAACAACGCATTTAGACAAATCAACATTAGAACTCAAGCCAATGATGCAGATTTGTTAACGATCTCCCCAAAAAATAAAAAGTGGATGTCAAAGGATAACGGTTGTTTTTATTTCATTTTGTTCGATTCAAATTTTATTTTCAACATTATAGCAACTTTAAATTGAAATATTGAAATATATACACATAGCATATTTTGAACAATAAATTTTTATTATGTAGAAGATATCAATCAAGAAGATAAAGACGACGAAGATGAAAACACAAGCAAAAGTTCATTGAGTAATATGTTGAGTCAAGCAAAAATTGGGCTTGGGAAGAAAAAAATAGTTCCAATAGGCATGGCAAATGTGAGTCTTATTCCGAAAACTCCTCCCAAATCTGAAGCTGATATTCAGTGGGAACAAGTAGAAAAATCAGCTAAAAGACCTTTGAAAATTAAACAGGTTCAAATGAAAAAAATAATTTCTTTTACAAACTATACATTGGAAATGACTTCAAATTTTTTCTATAGGTCGACTTTACAGAATTGACTTCTTCAGATGATATAGATCTCATTCTACTCCAACCTGGGTTTGCTTCTGCCTTTCCTACACAAACCCCTTCTTTTTCTGGCATGGGACTTCCTCCCCCTCCTCCTCCACTACCCCCTTTTGGTGGCGTTCCGTTGCCTCCCCCGCTACCTCCTATTCCTGGAATACCAGCTCCCCCACCACCTCCACCCCCACCTCCACCTTTTGGCAACGTTCCTCCACCACCACCTCCTTTATCAGGGAAATTTCAATCGCCAAATCTTCCCAAGCCAGCCACTAAGAAAACAATAAAACTTCATTGGAAAGAAGCTTCATCGAGTTATACCACATCTTCTGGCGAAAAAAGTGACACAATATGGGTCAAAATGGCTCAGGAATTGGGTACTATCAAAGTGGATTCTGAAAAAGTTGAACAACTTTTCGCATCAAAAACAGTCGAATTAAAAACAAAAGTAGGATTTAATACGATTTCAATAATAGAACATTCTAATTTTAACTTTGAAAAAGTTGAATTTATATCAGGTTTAAATCCTTTAATACAACACATAAAAAAAGCTATAAATGTTTTAAGAACCAGGAAACCAATAAAAAAGAGCTTGCAGTCTTGGACCCAAAACGATCAAACGTGATAAACATAGGCTTGACTGCCCTTCCTCCTCCCAGAACCATCAAAACAGCCATTCTCAAAATGGACAATGCCATCATGAACAGAGAAGCTATTGAGGTTTCATCTCCCATAAATTTTACTATTAAAATTGTATCGAAAAAAAATTTACATAAAATATTCTTTATTTTTAACTTTCATTTTGAAATATTCATGAAAAAATTGCTCGAAGCAGCTTTTAGGATATTCATTCTTTTTAAAGCTATAATGCTCGGTAAGCTCAACCTGTAAGACAAGAAATAGAAGTTTATATAAACCAAAAATATTTCACGAAGCTTTTTCGTAAAATTTACATTACCAAGTACTCGACCGTGTCATTAACATTTGTAAATTTCGTACATTACAAACATTATTTTAGATCAAAAACAGCTTAGTTTTGAAGTTTTACAAAAAGATGCATAGATGCTTCTCAAATTTAAGTCAGCCTTTCAAAATTAATAAAATTTTTTATTAACCCTTAAAGAAAGTATTAACTTCAATGGTGCCAACTGAAGAAGAAAGGCTGAGAATAGAAGAGGCGCAAAAAAGTGGTGGAGATTTGCCTTTTGGTACAGCCGAGCAATTCTTTCTGACGTTGTTGTCCATATCGCACCTGACTGAGAGATTGAAGCTATGGCTGTTCAAAGTGGACTTCGATACTATTGAAAATGTATTATAGGATTTTGAAAATAAATAATACAATTTTATCTCATATTTTTAATGTTAAGATTGTTCGAAATTTTTTTAAACGTGTATTTCAGGAAATAGGAGAAGCGATGCTGGACCTCAAATTGGGCATAGAAGAATTACGTAAAAGTAAATGTCTAAGACAAATTCTTGCAAGCATTTTGAGTGTTGGAAACTTTTTGAATGGAAGCGAAGTTAGATAATTTTCACTTTCACCATGGATCTTAAAATACATCAATTTATATGGCAGGCCAAAGGATTCATCATAGAATACCTTGCTAAAATCTCAGAAGTTAAAGATACTGTCCACAAACATTCCCTTCTTTATTATTTAGGTTTATTTTTAATATGATCAACTGGTGTATAAAGACCACCTTTATTTTATCGAATCTTTTTCATAAAAATTTTATTTTAAAACCAAACGTTTCTTTGATCTTTTCAGGAAATATTGTTTTAGACCAATTTCACGACCCAGCTGATCTCTATTCAGAGATAGGTTCGATCAACAGATGTGCTAAGGTTCGAAGCTATTTTATTCACTTTGCTTTTTTTATCAAACTTAGTAAAAAAATTATTTTTTGTTGCTTATTTTTAAATTTTCTTAATTTTCCAACAGATAGAGTGGGATGAAATGACGAACAAGTTAACGAAATTAGAAAGTGATTGCAAGATCTCTTGGGAAAACCTCGACAAAATCATGGCATCCGATCCTAGTGCTAACAGTAAAAATAAGTAAATGTTATATGAATTTACATCTCATTTTGAAAATCATGATTCAAATGCATGAATCTTTTCTAGGCTTTCTGACTATTTGACTACATGTGCTGAGAGAATCATCATTCTCAAAGTGATTCTAAAAAGACTCATGAATAGGTTGAAACTTTGAGTAACCTTTACTTTATTCCAGTACTTTATGTAAAAAACTCAAACTTAATTTTAATTTTAATGCTTTTAATCAAATTTCCAAACTTTCCCACAGATTCAGTAAGTTTCTTTTATACCTGGGTTACAGTGCTGATGGTGCCAAAGATGTAAAAGTTACTCAGTTTTGTAAAGCTATCAGTGAGTTCTCATTAGAATATCGCACTATGAGAGAAAAGTTGATGTTTCAAAGAGCCAAAAAAATTAAAGAAAAAGAAAGGAAGAAAACAAGAGGAAAAATGATCGTTGAAGTATTTGATTTATACTTCAAGCCTTATCAAATATTGAAACTGCTACTTCAATAAATCAAAATTTTATAAATTATTCTAATATTTCAGACGGACAAATTTGCTTCAAAAACAAGAACAATGCCACTGGAAAAGCAGAGAGATGATGACTTAAAAATGCTTTTAGACAGAAGCAACTACAGCAATCCTCTCTCCACTTTCTCTTCCAAATCACGCAGGAAAAACGAGCCTGGTTAACCAAATTTATATATTTTCGTAACTATTGCTAAAAGTTATAATAAAATTAGTTAAAATTTATGCTAAACTTCTATAGATGAGTTTCATAAACATCTGGTCTGACAGAAGCGACAGATAAAAGTTTTGAACAGACGAAACGAAGACTTGGTTCAACACAGAGACTCACAAGCGGCAATGCATCAGAGGCTGAAGCGATGGATGACATGCTAGACGTGGTGGTCAGGTCAGCCTCCAGATCTTCCGATCCCAAAAATGCACAACGAATCAAAACTACGGAGAGAAAATCATGTGAGCGTTAATTGGCTGTTTCACAAGATTTTTTTTGAAATTTTAAGTTTATAATTAGTATTTTTTTTTAAATTTTACAGGGAGAAGTTCTAATAATAGGTAGTGAATGATGGGAAAATACGACACAGCATGTTGACAAACTTTCGAGTTTTTTGTTTATTTCATTAGTGTTTTGTGTTGTTTTGATCGATGATTAAAATTTGATATTTTTGAAAAGTTCACTTTTTTAATCGTTTGTTTTTGAAAGTTGCAGTTTGATAACAATTTTTCCACAAAAAATTGAATCTAAATTAATTACCGTGTAATGAATGGAATTAAAGTTTTTTATAATAAGTTTAGTAGTGGAAGTTACGTGAAAAGGATATAACTATTGAAATTGATACGAAACATTCATTTTTTTAGAATTCGGAAAGTCTTACAGCAAAACAATAGAGTGCAATTGAGCGGCTTATAAAACAAATAACATGAGTTATCTAAGTGATCTAATTCTGAAACTATGCATAAAAATACATTTTGAAAATAAAATAAACTTTGATATAAAAGATTTGTTAATTCAATTAAATAAAAACTAAGTTTTTAATACTGAGTCCGTTTTTCCTGGATCATCATGACATTATATAGAAGAGATCTATCTAAATCCTTGCATAAGAAAAGAAGAAATGATTTCAAAAAGGAAGATATAGTGAATAATGATGAGAATGATGACGATGCCACTAACGCCTACCACTCTATACACAAAACGAGCGGCCTCAAAAGACAATTGCAGAATCTAATGAATCTTATCGGTTTGTTTATTATTGATGGATATTAGTTATGTCATCATGTTTATTTGTATTAAGTAATAATTTTTCTCTTCTTTCTCAAAAGTTTTATTTGAATTAAATATTATAAAATTTTAAAATCATCTACAGGTTTTTCCAAATCAAAAAAATCTATCCATAATTACACATCACAAAACGTTCAATGCTGGTTTGAAAGCGATCCTATGTCCAAACAGAAAATAAAATGTTCAAAAATAATGAATCTGGTTGGTTTAACAAAAAACGATTTATCAAAACTGAAGGAGGTAGACAGGCTTGAGATTGAAGACGTGGTCAAGTCTGTTGAAGCTCTGCCTGAGTCATTGACATCATGTTTGAAACACATCACTGTTTTCTCTTTGTCTTGCTCTAGAGTCAAGTCGGTTTCAAAAGAATTACTCCATGAGAAGTTAAGAAATTTAAAGTTGGATGAAAATGCCATCAAAATTCTTCCCAGTTTCGATTCTGCTCACAAGTTGGAGTTTTTAAGTCTCAAAAATAATTTTTTGTCCAAATTTCCACATTGTGTTTTTGAGCTTCCAAAACTGAAATATTTGAATTTGAGTGGAAACAATTTGAAAAATTTACCTATATCATTTGGTGCAATGGTCAGTTTAGAGTTTCTTGACCTTTCTAGAAACAAACTCAAAAACATTCCAGACTCAATCGAGAATTTAAAAAACCTCACAACTTTAAACATCAGTCATAACATATTTTTTTCTTTAAACCCCGCTATTTCAGCTTTAAAAAGACTTTCTGATTTACAAGCTTCTTCAAATCAACTCAATCATTTGCCATTATCTTTTGAATCATTACAATCATTAGAATCAATTTCTTTAGGGTACAATTATTTCAAAAACATACCATTTAGTCTTTTCGACTTGAAAAATTTGAAATACGCAACTTTCCAAAACAACTACATTCAACTAGCCTCAGAAACTCCAAAGCATCTCACCTGTCTCAATCTGAACAACAATCTTCTCAAAAATATACCAGAGTCAATCTTCCAATCCCAAATTCTAGTTTCATTGTTCTTATGCAACAACCAGCTCCAAGAGCTTCCAGATTCCTTCTCCAAACTAACAAACCTTCAAGTCCTCCACCTCAACAACAACCCCGACCTTAAGAGAATTCCACCATTCTTTCTTGAATTCATTTCCCTCAAGCACCTCTCGATCATTAATACCAGCATACCAAATAATGACCAAACATTGAAGGCACTTGCAGACAAGAATGTAACAGTTGAAAGCAATTATAATCATAAAAACAATATTAACATCAGAAGTGCCACCTTTGTAACAAGAGTAATAAAACAAGAAAATCATTAAATTATTTATCCCGCAGAGTCAGATCAGACGCAGTCAAACAAGTTAATAAATGACTTCAATAGAGAAGCAAATAACTATAAAGATCACAATTTAAAAAAAAAAGAAGCATTACAAGACACAAGCAAAAAGATATGAAAGATTTAAACGTTTAAGTTGATGATCAAGTTAAGTTTCTAAGGCATTAAACACATTTTCAACTGAAAATATCTATTTTGTGTCTCAAATTCATTCAAAAACCTATACTCGTGAAGGAATTTTCGAAAAGCATACTTCACATTACTGCATTAATATGTTATATTTATTCACACACCTCATCAATATTCATGCATACCATTATCGAGGTGCCTATCATCTTTTCAGCGTGAAATCGCTTCAAGTGTTCAGCAGCTGCCTTTCTCGTGACCAATCATCTTGCACCGCCCTTCAAACAGTATAATCGCTTTTAGTCTTATTTATTCTTTATGCAATGTTCCTTTTTCATATTGATACAATTTATTGAAAATAAATTTGCTTCATATTCATCAATCTAGCATTGGTTGCTTTTGAAACCGTTATTAGTAGTAAGCTAAGGTTCACAATGATATGTATCATTAGGATGGGAATGGTTCATAAGAGACTTAATGAACGTCATAACCCATTGTGTTTTTTATTTCCATGTATACTGTAGACTTCTGATTCAAATATAGTTTTGTCATTGTTTTCATGGTTTCGCTTCAAGATATAATGTATATATAAATCTGACCATAAGTGTCAATATTCAATTATATGAAACCAATTATAATAAATTTTTAAAAATTCATTAAAACACGAGTTTTTTTTACACTTAAGGTAAATGTTTCAAAAAATTAATTTAAAGTTTAAAACCATCTCCATGTGACCTCAATAAAGGACGACAGATTCTAAATGAAAACGCTGAGCGATAACTTTAAATTATTGAAATTTTTTTTTAAATGTGATTGAAAAAGAGAGTACAGTGGACAAGATGGGGTTATTAATTGAAAAATGGGAAGGAGGCTGTTGTGAAAGGCATGATGACTTCTCTCAAAATCATATTTTCTCCCAATACAAATAACTTTTCAGTCAATCTATTTAAAGTAATTTATATGAAATTTCGATTGAAAATGTTGAATGATTAAGTTAAAAGTTTTAAAAATTTTTATGTTGATTTGAAATAATACTCGAGCTAATTGAATATTTTGGTCTTGTTTACAGAGTTAGATAGAAATACCAGTGTCAACTGTGAGGACAAACTTAATTATGCAATTAAAATTAAATTTATAGTATTCATCTCTTTCACCAAAATAAAATGAAACTTTCAGGTAAGTATTGTTCATGAACTTTTTGCTAGCATTATTATTATATTCAACAGCATCGTTTTTCGAGATAGAAACGTTTGAATTATATTTATTGAACCACATCATTTAAAAATCAAAATATGCTAATTTTAAGTCTATATAATACTAAATAAATTTTCTCATAAAAAAAATAAAAATGATAAAATTGTATAAGCTCTGGTTAAAATCATTAAAAGCAAATGGAAATCAAAGCAGTCTTTAAATTATAAATTCTCTTACTTGCGATCATAGGCGTCCCCTGCATAATTATCGCCCTCCATGCCTTTATTCTGAGTGCAATCTTTCAAATGCCTTTATGTGTTCATGGCAGATGTGAGGCAGTGGTAGTATGTTCTCAGCGTTTTACCCCTTTAACTGTATTCTATAACTGCCTTTAAGATGAGAAAAATTGTCAATTAGTGTTTTAAATTCGATGTGCATTAGAAAATTTTAAAGCGCGGTTGACAGTTTTATCGGTTTTGTTGTATTTTTATTTTATAATGAATTCATATACACTGCTTCAAAAAGACACTTGGTTTTTTTATATTCATATATTTATATTGTAAGTGACAAATTTAAAATGAATTTTATCAAGGCATAAAACGTTCTTAAAATTGATTTGATATATTGATAAAAAGACAAGAACGAGGTTCTTTTTGCTCAACATAAAAAATGTAACAACAATCAAAGAAATAAATGAAATAATTTATTGCAAAAAGTTTTCTAAACTTTTCGACTTTACATAAAGGGATGTTTTTTTTTAATCCAAACATTTGTTGGTTATTGATTTTTCTTTAGCAAATTTTTGTTAAATTTGATGAATTATTTAATATGAAAATTTAAATTCCAAAAATGAGTTTATCCATGTAAAAACTATAATACTACTCTACTGAATATTTACATACAAGAGGAATCGATCATTAAGAACACACAAGATAACAAGATCCAATACACCTCTCGCATCCTCATTGGTCAGCACTCATCCATGCAGGCCCAATCAATAATCTTTGTTGGAATCAATATACAATCATACACTACAACAATATAAAATAAAATATAACCCTACGGACTAAGGTTCTATGAAGTTATTGTATATGGTTATGTGCTGAAATGTGTTTGTCAATCAATACTGATAATACAATGACCCCGAAGTAAGGTTTAAAAAGGAAAAGAAGGTTCAATGGATGAGCAAACAAACAATCTTTGGATACCCCCTTGTGTGTAGCAATTACTGTATGGGTACTATCTCGTGTTTTCGTTTAATTAAATTCATTTAAAAGTATTTTACTTTATTATTGAAGATCACTCTTAAGTGTGTTTTCTACAAAAAAAACTATATTATTTCCAGAAACTACATGTGCAAGTTTTTTTTGGATTAAGAAAAGAAGATGGATTTGATGAGAGAGGAACAATTTATACAGAACCCCAAGCATATAACAATGTCGAACTATGATGAGAAAAACGGTTTTAAACTATTTTTCAGTAACGTTAAGCTTTATTTTAAAAAAATTCTGATTCATGATAATCATTCAATTTTAACAACGTTTAAAGTTAAGTTTTGGTCCATTTACTTTCAGAAATTCCAGCAAAAGGCATTAAATATAGTATGTCAAACAAAAGTTTAAATTATGAGATGAAAGATGAAAATAATGCTTCCAACAACTTAAACTGGACCCCGAGTGGTAGTGAACAAAGTGAAGAGGATTGTGAAGGAGATAAAGGGAAGAACGATCTTTTCATGATTACATCGACTTCTGTATTGAACGAGTCTTTTGCATCTGAAAATAAAGAACCTTATCAAGAAAAATCTTCTGGGAATGATTTTATAGATTCAACAGAAGAGAAAAAACCATTGATGAATAACTTGAATGAAACAAACAATTACAGCTCGAAAAAAACTATCAAATCTCAACATCTTGATAACTCAAATAAAACATCTATTTTTGTACGACAAAAAAAAAAAAAACGACGAGTTTTGTTTTCCAAAGGTCAAACTGCTGAGCTGGAACGACGATTTCGTGACCAAAGGTATGTGTCAGCACCTGAAAGAGACCATCTAGCCAAATCATTGAAACTCACTCCAACTCAAATTAAAATTTGGTTTCAAAACCATCGTTACAAACTCAAGAAATGCCATCAAAATAATGATCCTTGTATAAATTCAACTTTCAACAACTTTGATCCGCGAAATTTGCTATTCGGACCCAATAACAATAACTCAAATTCCCAAAACCCCATCTTTCATTCTTATCAAAATCCTTCATATTTATCTCGCAGCAATTCACGCGGTTCATACAATAATTTTAGACAACCACCTCTTCCCTTTTATTTGGATGCCAATTTTATTGGAAATTCTTTGAAACCTCCAAAAACTTTTTCTTTATCAGTCCCATCAAATTTCGAAGCCAAATCTCCATCTAAAAAGCAAAGTGAAGAAGATTTTTTGGAAAAACTTGAATCGAAACGTTTAGATTGGGCGACAAACACATCCTTTTCTTTACCAACACCTTATCCAACCTTCCATTCTTACAACTTGAAACCGATTGATGCACATCAAGAAAAAACCTGGGATGAATTAAGTTCTCATCCCAGCAACCCTCAAATACCTGAAGCACCGAACTCATTCCCACAGCCAACTTTGCCTCTATCACACCATTTTCCTTACTATTACCAACCCTCATTCAACAACCCATTCACCAATCACTCATCTCCTATAGAAAACATATCTCAAAATAGCTCAAACTTCACAACTTTGGATGTGAACCAAGACTTTACATTCTATCCCAACCGCTGGTGATATGCCTGGTGTATGTATTATTGCTTGGGAATGTTTTCGATCCCGAACATTAGAAAATTTTCATTAGTTCCATCATATAATTTTTAGCGAATATATATTTCATTTGAAATTTTTTCATCTCATGGTAATATAAAAGATGGATGTTTCACAAGCCTAATAACTCCAAAGCGAATCAGAATTTAATGCTCTATTGATAAGAGATAGAATTTACAACCTCAATAAAACATTTTATTGCCACAGCATTATCAAAAGCTTATCTTATACTGTCTCGTTTATCATCATATAACTACGAAACATTTGACTATTTGATATTCTTTTGAAAACTACTATAATATCGAACATTTGGGAATTAATTTTTTTTATCAATTTTAACTTATAATAACTGCCAGAGTTAAGCTCAATATCCCCAGCTTAATTTCTGAAGTCATAAAATTTGATTTATTCCTTTTTTAATTTGGTCAAATAAATGAAAAATAACTTGTTCAAATTTTAGTCGAATTCTATCAAACAACTACTGGATGACAGTTTGTAGTAGTTGAACGTATTTTCAAAAATGGAAATTCGTTCAAGTATTGTGGTTTCAATAATCCTTATTTGTTTTATCATAACTTGTCTATCTAACTTAGAAGATAAGATTGCAAATTGTTAAACTCGAGCTTGAATGGCATAAAAGGGTGTAAGGGCCTTTATATTACAGAGGGCCCTTAAACCTCTGAACAGTTGTTAACGCATTTCAAGTCTCATTCGAACTATCATGATTTTCACTCAAAGCTTAAGAGTCACCCTAATAGCAAAAACTTTATTGGATTTATCTCAAATGTTCTTGTTCAAAATTCAAACACCCCTCAAGAAATTTTTTCTTCTTTAACAACTGCCGGTTTCATTATTAAATTATTAGATTAGGAGAATAGTTTCAACAGGCAGTTAAACAAATAAGCAAAACTCATTTTAAATCTTTGTTTCGAAATTAACTTTGGCATTTCATCACGATCTTTCAAAAAGTTCAAAATGTAACTATAAATTTTCATATGAACTTTTAATAATTTTACCTGTAACCTCATTCTACTTGAAACTCCAAAATAACTTATCTAAAACTCTCAAGACCAATTGAGATTGAATCATTCAGGACCCTTAAATAGTAATTCAAGTGGGAAATATGCAATTTTAAAATAAGTTTATTTTGCATTAATATAATATCTTTTTTAAATTCGTTGTGAAACGTATTAAAAACGGACTCAGATATTAATTTGAGATTTCAAACAATTCGATAGAAGCAATGGAACAACTATTTTGAGCAAAGATTTAAAAGTGGTAGAAAAATTTAAAACTCAAATAAAATAATAAACATTCCTCATAAAATTGAAACTTTCTTTCTATTATAAATTTTTTCATAAATTTCCCTTTGTATAAATGATAAATTATATGACGAAGGAATGCAAGCTCAAGAGGTAAGAGTAAATGTTTGCTTTGAGGGAAACTTTGGACCTGAGAATGCTCTGTTTTCAAGAGTATGTACAAAATCATTACAATAATATCTACAGTAATTACTACATTGGTTTTTGAATAATGCGCCAAAACATGAATAACTTTCATGTTTTACTGTATTCTGGAACATATTCGAAGACTTTCATCAGTTCATTACAGGAAGAAAATTGAACTGACAATTTTGAAGAATTGATTCATACTTCTATTTGAACAATCACCATACAACATCTACCGACCAAACTTACTCATGAAACAAACGCTTCTTTATATGTCTATTCATACTAATTTAATATGTTCAAATTAATTTTATAGTATTTCATTTTCAAATGAAATACATTTAAAAAATGACTCCATAAACAGAATGATTTTAAAACACCATTATCAATGTTATCTTTTCCATTTTAGATAAAATATATCAAAAACTTCATCATTTTCTGTATTTCATATCGTTTTCTTTAACATTAATGGGTTTAATATTAGGCTTAATCTAATTGGATGGGCTCATGTCGCTAGAAGCAAGCACAGCTACCTACTCTCAAATCTCAAAAAGCTTTGTATAAAAGTTTACAAATCTTGAGTCGTTTTAGCTTTTAGTTTACTATTTATTTGAAAAGAGTATATGTTAAATATTTTAATTTGAAAGTATTGTGAATAATTATAAAATTTCTATGAAGTTTCAGAGTAATTAAATGAATTACAAGGTGATATTCTGATACAAATATTAAAATTAGAAATAATTTTTATTTCAAAAAACTGGAATTAATTTTGAATTTAAAATATTTTTTTCTACTCCGAGTTCCAGGATGCCAGAAAGTAATATTTATTATTTTATAAAAGTTATTGATTAATTCACACGTCTTTTCATAAAAAAATAAAAACTAATTTTTTTTTTATGAATTGATTTCTATAGCTGAAGAGCAAAGCCAAAGCGAGAGGAAAACCTTCATGGAATTAGGCAAGCTGAGTTCTTCTTACGACGACAACAAACCCTTTGACAAAAACATAACAAGCCTTTCCTACTCATCATCCCCTTACTCTCCCATGATTTTCTTCAATCAAAATAAACCCGGTTTTCCTAACTCTAAGCTTGCTTCTATAACTCCATCCGACTTAGCCCAACCTTCCTTCTTCAACAATCAATCTTTTGCCTCTTATCAGAATTTAAATTCCACTTTTCCACATTCTTTTGCTAACAACAATTTTCAAGTCCCCTCTTTTTTACCAAATGAATCCCACCAAATCCCATCTATTTTATCTCATGATCACCTTCGACCGAATTGGAACAACAGTACACAATCTCCAAATAGAAACTTTTTTTCAAGTAAAAAATATTGCGATTTGTTTGAGATCGTAATAAAAAATTATATAAACATATATTTTAGAATTTTTATTAGATTAATTGAGCCTTCAAGCAGAACCTACTCAAATACTTTGCAGTATCGCATATAATAAACGGAGACCAGCAGCCAATACCAAACCACCAGCCAGGTCTCGGCCTACATCAGGCCAGCCAGTTGCACCACCACTCCTTCATGAACGACCACACCAAAATATTTTCACCAATGAGTCGTAGAAAAAGAAGAGTACTTTTCAATCAAACACAAATAAGCGAGCTTGAAAAAAGATTTAAAACACATAGATATCTTTCAGCCCCAGAACGAGATCAATTAGCTCAGGCTATCAACCTAACTCCCACTCAAGTCAAAATTTGGTTTCAAAATCATAGATATAAAACTAAAAAAGGTGAAAAGGAAACAGTTCCTGTAAGTAAAAATTTTTCATACTAATCTTTGTACGCAAAAAAATTTTTCGTGTAAATTTTGATTAAACTCAACAGATGAAACAAGAAAAGTCTTTTAAATATGAAAGCTCAAAAAGCGACTACAACAGTCCAAACGACAGAGATGATAATGAGAATGATGAAAACGAAGAAGAGGACAATGACGACATGAGAGTGACTGGAGGGGGTCCAAGTTTTATGACGATGAAGAAAGAGATGCTGTACAGAGAAGGTTTACAAAGCTTACCCCAACAGTCTCAAAACATTCTGGCAAATCCAAACCTCATTGAGCCCTCATCATCCTACTCTGACCTTGTCTTATCTGCTCCGCAACCGATTTTCTTAGAGCTCTCTCAAAACTATTCTTTCATGCCCCATTCTTCAGACCCGACTAAAGGATGGGTGCAACTTAGTTCCAACATTGAAAAGTCCAACCTTCATTTAAACGAGCAATCGAATGCCAGCACATTTGACCAAACTAAACAGGCTTTGTCAGGAATTAGTTCTCTTACAAACCCACTTTATTCTCCGTATTATTTCAGCCAAAATGGTTCTCTGCCATCTATTGAAAGATATGAAAACACTACCTATTATCCGCCCGACCAATCAATTTCTTCTGAAAATAAAGACTAAATAACTTTTGATAATAAATTTAATTTTTAGATATTTATTCAGTTTTTTTCAAAACTTTTAATGTTTATGTATAGAAGAACCGTTTTCCAAAGGATTCATAAAACAAATGCTTGAACCTAAAATAATCTTTAATATTTCCATAATTTAGTTTTGTAAAAATTTTGTCAAATAGGAAGGTTAACATTGTTATCCTTTATAACTTTGAATTGTTATTAAAGTTATGAAACTCAATTTTGTGTCAATTAAGTAATACAATTTGAGGATTGACTTTGTATAGCAAGTATTTACAAAATGAATAACCTACAAGTTTGTTTTTGAAATTTTGTTTTATTTTACTTTCATATTGATTTTATATCTTGTTAGAAGCACCGTGTTCATTTTACTAGTAAATCTTAAACCAGTCATTTTCCAAAAAAAATGCATAAAATTAGTATAAAGAAAAAAAAATAAAAAGCATATAAGATATTTAAAATTAAGATTATATGGGTAAATTAAAAAATTTTTTGTAGTCTGAAACCTTTACTTTAAAGTTGATAATATTTATCTACAAAACAAACCAAGTCCAATTGAATAAGTTGATGAAGACTTAAATTGAAGCTGTTTAAATCGTTTATTGTCGAAAATAAATTTACAAAATTTGACGGATGAGCAACAGAAATGTTCTAATGCTTACCGCACTTTCTAAATGTACTTTAGATTAAGCTTCAGAGTTAACAATTAAAATAATTTTCACCAAAAACGTTCTTTTTTTACGTAAAATAATTTAAGTATATCAAACTACTGGTATAAATATCAATCTGTTTAAATTCATCAACACATCGGTTAATCGTCACTTCGAGGCTTGACCGTTTCGTATGTGAGGTCGTAAAAAGATAAAACAATGTCCGGAAATCTGTAAAATATGATTCAGTTATTTTTGTAATTTTTAAATAAAAATTATAAAACTAATACAACAAAAAATTAAAAAATATTAAAATTAAAATATAGAAAACATAAACCGAAATGTTTTTAATTTTGATTCGTACCTTGGTCGGAGTCGAGGGTTGATTTGAGTGCACGATTGGATGAGTCTCCACACGTTTGAAGGGCAGTCTGAGAGTTGATTTATTGGGAAGGATTTTATCGAGGCTGAAGTTCGATTAGTGAAACTTCCAGAATTGATTTTGTAGTTACTGTAATCGTTAAATAAAATCTTTTGATTTTGTGGAATTGGACAGACTGGAAAAGACAGATGGTTATCATTTGAATTCAATCCTTCTAACACTTCTTCATTCGTTTTTGTGTATAAAGGCATTTCGCCCAAGCTGTACACTTCCCATACGGTCACTCCATAAGAATATACATCACTTTCTCTAGTTTCAGTGCCATCTAAGATGGCTTCTGGTGCCATCCAACGCAGAGGAATCAACCTCCCACTCAACATGAAATAATCTGCCGCATAAATATCTTTACATAAACAGGGGTAACTTATTTTAGCTTCCATTAGTGATGCATCTAAAACAATGTTTCTGGCAGATAAGTCTTTATGGACCAGTCCTAGGTTATATAAATGTTCCATTCCCAAAGCAACTTGACTGCACAAAGATGACATTTGGTGACTGGTGATACGGGGTATCAAACCATCTCTTGATGCAAGTAATAGCTTTTTCAAATCACCCTATTGGATTAGAATGACCGATTGATACAAAATTCATTATTTAGAAGAAGAATGGTAAGGATAACTTATCAAAAAACAGCTCACCCATTCAGTATTTTCGAATACCACAAACAATGGTTCAACTTCCACACACAAACCTAATAGCCTAACTACATTTTTATGATCACATCTTCCAAACAAATCAATTTCTCTCAAACACTGTTCCGCTGTTGATTCATTTTTAATCAAAAATGATTTGACCATTATCACGTCACTTCCATTATTTTTGTACAACGCATTGGGATTTGTTCCCAGGAAAACATCACCGTATTGACTCTGACCTGAAATTAATATTTATTTCCATCAACTACATGAAATCAAAAGTATTTTTTAAAATTCAAAAAAAATAACTTGGAAATAATTTACTTGAAATATTACCTAAAAGCTTGAGAATTTTGAGTTTGTATCTTGATATGTAGAGTTTGTCTGAACTTATGTGGGGCAAGATGGTTTGATGTAGGATAGGAGAAAAAAGATTGATTTTATTCGCTCCTCTAACACTGGCAAGTGTGTTATAATCATCGAGGTGGGTTCTGGTGTTGTATGAAGATGTAGAGATTGATGAAGAGTTTTCCAACTCTTTTCTGGGCACTAATCCGGCGCTTTCATTCACTGCTTGATTCATATCTCCCCCGTTGCTATCTATTCCATCTTTTTTTAAAATTTTAAAAAATAATTTAATATATTTAAAAAAAAAATATTAAGCTTTTATATAAAATCTGACATTTTTATTGAATGTCATTGAATATAATAATAGTTTTATCAGCTCTAAGCATTTGAATTCCCAATAACATACTATTTTTTGCGTTCTTTTTCAACTGCTTGGCCTTGGTAATTCTAACAGTACAATAAACAGTGAGAGCTATGACAAAGGCCAAATAAATGGCTCCACACGCTAGAGAAATCGCCACAGTCTTCACTATGTGCGAATCACCGTTCAGAGGGTTTTTTTGCTCCGAAGACAGCTGGTTGTATGCTTTAGATGCTGCAATTTAATTCATTATGTTTAATTATTATCAATCTTCAAGTAATGAGGATACATTCATTAATACTTTAAAATTAAGAAAACGAGTATACTCACTATATACTTTCAGAAAAACATTTGATTTGTCATCGCCTCCAATATTCTCAACTAAACACATATATTCTCCAAAATCTTCCATGTAAACTTCCTTTATCACTAAAGTGCCATTGTTAAGAACCTGATCAATCGATAAGGAAAGATAATATTGAGATTGTTGCAGAGATTAACTATTGCACTAATAATAACTTATTAGAATGTTCTATACTGTTCTATACTGTTCTAGAATGTTCCATTTTCTATGTTGTTCTAGAATGTTGTATTATCTATATTATTCTAGAATATTCTATTTTTTAGAATATTCTTAATCTATAGTATATAAACAGTTGGAGATTTTATACATGTGTCTGCTGTCTCCTTTACTTGGTTGTTACTTAATAAAAAAGTTTTTGAATTCATTGCGTTTCCGTTACAAGAATCGCAACATATATATTGAATGTTTCTTATGTTGAGAAACTTTCGACCAAAGTTTTTTTTGACAAAAAAATTTTTAGGTGTTTTTAACATTCAATAGACTGACAAAGGAACTTTGAACGGCTTTTAAAGAACCTTTCAAAGAAAACTTTCTAAAACATATTTCTGCGAATAGTTGCGTAACAAAGCGACAATATGATAAAAAAAGTTCAAATGCGTTCAAGAAATACTCAGCCTCACATCTTCTTACATAACACATATTCCTAGAAACAAATTATAACATTCTATTTATAATCTATTTTAGTTGATTTATTTGAATTAGAAAATTCCTTAATGAATTGACTTTAAGATATTTATGGTTTACTTGAATGCGATCATTGGCAGAGTTAGATGCAATCATAATTTTGTTTTTAAACCAGGAGATCCTGGGTTTAGGGTCTCCCACGGCATAGCAATGAATCAAGAGTGGCCTCCCTTCAACCCCAGTCACATTAGTTTCTGGTCTCACTTTGAATATCGGTTTTTCTGAAGAACATTGTAGGTGAATTAGAGTATGAGATTTTGGATAGTATATTAATTCATAAATTTTTTAAAAGCATTTTTACAGCTCAAAAATATAAATAGGCTAAAAAGGACATCTTTATTGCTCGAAGTTTAAAAAGGCTCAAATGCAGATATTCTTTCATAAACTTCAAAAACTCAATTGTATTTACGATGTTTGATTTATTTTTTAGACAGTTTCTTTTAGTAGAAAACAATTAAAAATTATTTTCATAATCGTTCATGTAAGAAGGTCTGCCAAGGTTTTCAACAAATGAATGAATAAATGCTGCTTTTAAATTTCACTTAACTTATTTTAGTGATTTTGAATCCATTTTAAAAATTTTTGATTGTTATGATACTTCAGATTTTTTTTGGAAGATATTTTGAAGTTTTAAATTTAAAATAATTTACAACTTTTGAGACATCTTAATTATCATAATTGTACATATTAAAACTTTATATGAATTTATTACTTGAAAATATATTTATATATTATAATTATTAATGAAAAAGTTCCAATTATTTCCTGGAATAAAGTTGCAATTTTAAAAAATTACGGCTTTCTGTCAAAATAATTGTATCTGTTGCTCATTCTTCAACGATCATATTTATCAAACTACAAATTTAAAACATATTTTGAGCGTGCATTTTTAACTTTCAAAAAATAAGTTAATACTTTTATGTGTAATAATTGAATAAAAAGCATATTTTGATAAAATATATTTTTAATATACAACTTTCAAAAGTCCCACCAAAAACATTGAGAGTGATTGAGGCATTGATGCTTCCTTGTTCATTCTGCGCAGTGCACACATACAGTCCCTGGTCACTCTTCTTCACCTTGCTGAACACCAGTAATCCTTCTTGCTCGTTCACGTGCTTTTGAAGTCCGCCAGGTCTGTTCCAGCGTACAAAAGGCCTGCTTTTGCCATCGGCCTTGCAAAGCAAATGACCCTCCTTTCCTAACTCCATTTGAGCATCCTTCAACTCTGGCCTGAATTTCAATCGTTCTGTTTGTGAAGTTAAAAAAAAATCATAATTGTTATTAAAGCTGAAATTATTTTTATATGCTAAGATTAAGTATTCAATTAAAGAAAGTACTTCAATTTCTGGCTAAAAAATTCAGTTTGTAGTTTTCAATTCATACAATTTTTGATTAATCAGTAAAAAATAATAAACTTATAATTAATAATATTTTGGATTTTATTTCAATACCATTATTTCAGATCATTGTTTATTTTCATATCTCACTAAGTCTTCATTGAGGCTTTAAAGAGCCCATTTTAGCGCAGCTAAATTTTCACAAGTTTTCTGTTACTTTGAAAGGTTTTATCTTTCAAAATCTTTTGCAAGTATTTTTATATCTTGATTGCAATATAAAAAAATTTGAATTCATAGGCACACATTCAAACCAAAGTGTTGTATACGTTCCCGTGGCTTCCCAATGAAACATACCAACCTTACATTAACAAGATAGAATAACTGCTAAAACGCTTTATCGACCAGAGTAATTAAAACTAACGATAATATCTAGAATACCAACTTAAAAACTTAAACTGTTGCAACTACAAGAAAAGTTCAGCAGTCGTTTATAAAATAGTTGCCGTCATACTTTACAGGCAGGTCCAAGTTCAGTATACACATTTGTACTTGAAAAACAACCCACAACGTTCCACATTAATACATTATAGAAAATTATTCACAATGTATTTTAGGAATGATTTATTTAATCATCTTAACGTAGAGTTGTCGGCCCATATAGCTCAGTGGTAGAGCATTGGACCATTTGTCCAAAGTTACCTGGTTCAATCCCGCGTGGGTCGACAATTATGTACACAAGGAGTAGCGCCCTGTGAAACATCTGTTGAGCTAACGAAACCCCAAATATGGGGCGACTAAGAGTCGATCTAAAAAAAAAACGTAGAGTAAAATCATAATAACTGGAGCTGAATAAATTTTTTTGAGTATTTTAAGTATAAAATCTTTAAAACTTGTAATATTAAATTCTCTAAAATATAGTCTATATATATAGTCAGTATAGTCTGTAATGCATTTTTATTGATACCGAGTCATGGCTAGTCATGCCTTTAATCTCGTGCATGCAATAAGATACCAGCAAACATATGTTCTTCAACAAACTAACTTTCAACGTAAAGATGAGCATTGTTCGATATGGCGACATGCTGGTCTGTAGTGTTGACGATGCATGCATAACTGCCCTGGTCCATAAGCTGAACGCCCCTTAGTAACATTTTGGCATGCTCCTGGTCGTACTCTATGTTTGTTCGGTCAGTCTGCAATGCATAAATAGTTTTTGTAGGAATTCATCTTTCGTGATAACGTTTGAATGAATATTTGCATATGGGTTTTAGATAATTTTTGCACTTTCTAAAAGCTTTCTCACAACCTTTGGTAATTGAGCATGTTTAAAATGTTCAAAATTAGTTTGTATACTTGATAGTGTGAGTTCAACTTACGAAAGCTTCGTATTATTTTTCAGTTAATAAAAGTGTTTGATAAAATCGTTTTTTTAAATGTTCAAGAATTGCGAGGTAACTTTTATAAGACAAAAATTTTTTTTACTTACTGAAAGTTCTTTTTATAAATACTTTGGCAAATTTTTTTGTAATCTCAATTTCTTAGAAGCAAGGCGGGCTTATCACTTTGAATTTGTTAGATTTGCGCCTTGCTTGAAAATGTGCTTGGAATAAATTCTAGAGAATTTTTTATGTTTTTAATGTCTTTTGAAATGTCAAAAAAGATTTTTCTTACGAGAACTTTATAAGTTGAAAACAATTTTTATTTCACTGAAAATTATTTTTAAAATCAAATGATGCATTATATCACCAAAATCTATTCCTATTTTGACACTACATATCATAGCTTTTACCAAGAAACCTTCTCATTGTTATAAATAACAAACGGTACTAGATAACTCACCCTTATAGGTTCATCATTGAAAAGCCAGGAGACGATGGTGAACGGGTAGGGAGTGGATAAAACCATGCAGTCAAACGATGCCTCTTCATCTTCCATCACCCTGATGCTGATAGGGGACCTGGTCACCACGGGAGGTACTGCGAGCGTGATTGATGCAGTGCTTTTAATGCTAGAAAATGTGTTTCAATACAAAAATTTGATTTTGAGTCAATTTTTTTCAATATTTTATAGTTTGAATGGGATATGAAGCTAAATGTGTCACAAAGTATCAATAATTTCTGCTAGTTTGAACATAATGAAATCCTTTAATACACAACTTCCCTACAGAACTCAAAACAGCTTGAAAAGATCACCTGTAACAATGACGTCAATGGATCTGTTTCGGACGCCTGCAGTGTTTTCAGTGATACACATGTAACTTCCGATGTGACTAACATTTGCATTGGAAAATGTCAATCTACTATTTGACATCATAATTACGTCATCATGATCATTTTTGAAATCATTATAGCTGCTTCTGTCGTTGGAGTAGTAGAGATCCCTTGAATGGAAAAAGTAGGGTCGTTTGATCCATCTGCAGTGATTATGCATTCATGATAACTGTTAATGTTTATTTAATTATCATTATTTTTTTTGTTTATTATTATTATTTAATAATTTTTTTATGAATTGTGACATTTCTTATAAGAATTATGACTAATTTCAATAAGTTATAAATGTTACCCGTCATGTGTAATTGATCTTAGTTTATTGTCCAAGCTCTAAGTTAGAGGGGACTTACACTAAAGCCCAACATACACTCTTCATAGGCCCACCTTTCAAGCCCACTAACTAGAAATACCTCTAAAATTCACAATAACTATACAAGTTCTTAGAAGATTCAAATATTCCAATATAAAAATACTAAGCTGTTACTGAAGTCAATTTTTTTTTCTCAAAATTAAGTTTATTATTTTTCGTAAATATTAAAACATTTTTAAAGCTTCAGGCTTTAAATCATTGGAAAACCATTATTAGAGACTTCAAAAATAATTGAGTTTATTATAATCTTTGAATATGTTTATTTTGATTATAATGGGGAGGGGGGAAACTCTGGTTTTCGTAGTAGTTGAGTTACTATAACTGGGGCTTGTGCGAACATAACTACCTGCTGGTATCGTCAGTGGTGCAATGATGAATGTTGCCTTTAAAATTAAAACTATGTTCGAAGATATTTAAAAACTCTACGGGATTGTTTTTTTTTATTTATGTACAATGTGTTTGCGGTGGGAAATACATCTGGTGGCTTCAATTGAACTTGACTTGAAAGTGATATTAATATTAAAGCCTCTCTAAAATATATTTTCTTCAAAAGCAAAATTTGTTTCTTTAAACATTAAAAAATAAGCTTGAATTTCGTGGTAGAGCATTTTTATTTTTACTGTTAAAACTTGATTCAACCAGATATTTTTGAAAGTGAGAAAAGTGAACTTTTGTTTTTAAAAAAATAGACATTTCCAATATATTTTTCATAATGAAAACGTCGATAAAATTTCATAAAATTAAGTTTTTAAAATTCAATAAAGATATAAATAAATCAATAAGGAGTCAATAAAATACAGGTGGTGATAGGGTCTAAAACATAAAAGAAGCTCAAAACCAATTAAATCTCTTATGATTGATGGCAAAATTGCCTCTTATTGCACTCAAATTCAGTTTTGAAGCCCATAGCAATTTCGGAAGTTTTTATTCCATTTGTGAGCAATACATTCTTTGATCTTTCAAAAATTTTAAATTGAATTTTTTCATGGTTTTTGATGAGCTTATTGGTTTCTATGATTAAACTTTATAAAGTAATGTATAGCAGGGATTCGATTCTCAAAGGAGTTTCAATGATGGATCTTTATACTTGTATGCAAAAACCATCATATAGACACCGGAGAATTTATGTATTTCATTTTTTTTAACTAAATATTTAAGTATAAATGAGTTCAATGAACATAAGATAAATGCATTAGAATATTTAAAAACAACTTTTTATTTAATTTTTTCAACTCTAAGATCCGAAAGTATTCAAAACTTTTATGAAAACAATTCGAGTTCATTACCTTAAACTCATTACAATAAGCAATGATTAATTCCATTAACTAATTTTGTTCATACTTTTTAAGTTTGGTTCCAAAAGTTTCGCTTTTCAGTTTGAATAATTCACAAAATTTTTGAAATAATTTTTGATAATATGCTAACTAAAACAAGATATTAATGAAGTTTTTCCCAACGAAGTTGTAGAAGATTAATCTAGATAGACAGAAGCCAAAGAGGTGGGTGGATCTAATTGATCACAGACGGGCACCTACATCAACACAACATCACAATGAACATATAACAAAAAATATTCAAGAAAAATCTTTACAAAGTTTTTTTCGTAACAATACAATTTTCTTTTCAATTTTTAAGGAATATTTTGACATTTTCAAATTTAGTCAATAAATTTTCCCTGTTTACCTTGGAAAATCTTTTTGGTAAAATCCATGCAATCGAAATACATGAAAGTTAGACATTTTATTAAAACTATCAGTTTTCTTTAGAATATATTTAATTAAAAAATCTTTGTTATCACTCATCACTTTTCAATTTGGTCGTTTAGTTTAACCTTGCATCTTGCTTATATCTTTGCCTTTTACCTCCTAAATCTTTTCCCATTATATCTTTTTTCCATCCTTTTTTTTTTCTTTTTATGGTTATTATATAAGTTATTATTATTATTATTATTATTATTATTATTATTATTATTATTATTATTATTATTATTATTATTATTATTATTATTATTATTATTATTATTAAAGATTTTTATAGCGCACAGTTATCAATTCAAGATTGCTTCAGAGGCGCTTAAGGTTTGTAAGAGATTATGACTGGGGATGTTTATGGTATAAGTGAGTTTTCAAAAGTTTGCGAAAGTTCATGAAAGAAGGCGACGACCGCAAGTTAGAAGGAAGTGAATTCCACAGACGTGGAGCCTGGTGAGAAAAGAGCGACTAGTAAACAAGTCTGAAGAAACAGGTTGATGAAGCAGACCAGAGTGCAAGGATCTGAGTGGTTGACGTGTGTGTCTGATTGACAAAAGATCAAAAAGATAAGCAGGTTGTTCAAGCTTGAGAGTGCATGCAATGAGCCAAAGTAATTTAAACTTGCATCTTTGGGAGACAGGTAGCCAGTGCAAACGATCAAGACAGTCGCTGGAAGAGCTGAAATAATCAGCTTGAAGAACCGTTTTGGCCACTTGGTTTTGGAGGGCTTGAAGTTTGCATAAAAGATAGTTTGGCTGTCGCAAAGAAGAGAATTACAGTTATTTTAATTATTTTAAAACTCATTTTATTACAACTAAGTTATTTGAAAAATACTTCTCATATTAGATTCTAGTGTAAATAAGAATTTTTTAATTTCTTTGGAATGCTTTTTCATTTATGGTTTTTTATGGGTAAATTGTTGGTTTAATAACTCCTCCATCAACCAGTTTTAAGTTTTTTAATGAAACCTTATTTGCAAACGTTCTGTGTTGATTAGTTTTTTTAAAGTTTTTTAAAACTTAGTAAGTCAAAGCAATGTTATTACGTTTTCTTCGTCTGAAAAACATCTTTGTACTTTTTCAATATGGAATTTGTGATTGCTAAACGCGAGCATTCACAAAAGATGTCGTAATTCAATACAGATTAATTAGATAGTAATAATGACGAGACATATATCATACTAAGATAACAGAGTTTAACAATAAAATTTAAAACATCAAGATTTATGACATATTTCATAGCGTAAACAGACAATTTCCTACTAACAATCAAGTACACTTGCATAAAAGCATAATAATCTTTAAACACACATAATACTAATATTTCAAAATATCCCAAAAGCTTTGGTGAGATAAGACTCAATAAACACATGTAGCAGATGAAACTAGACAGTTTTACTGCAGAGGGCATAATGGCACACAGACACTAATTGGATGTGCCATCAAAGTATGTGGTCACACTCCATATCACATGACATCACTCTTGTGTGCTACTTTTAGCATAATCTTGTTGCGGTATTTTTGAAGATGTTTTTCTTGGTTGATTTTTAAGAAAATTTTTTAGTTTTTTGTATTATTTTGAAAGAACGTCTCTTTTTTTGAAAGTGTTGAATAATGTTTTAAAAAAAATTTTTCAACTAATTATGAAATTAAATATTTATCTGGAAATAATAAATCTTATTCAAACAAAACTAGAATTTCCATACCAGGTAATAGACACTTGAACAATGATAGATTTTTAAGTCAAAAATTGAAACAGAGTTAAAATATAGTAAGCAAAACATACGAGCAAAAAAACCGAAAATTCCTAATAGATCTTCATTGAGAACCTTTATAATCATTAAAAATGCAATAATCGGCGTAGCTTCCATTTATCATGTGTAATTATATTATAGCGCATATTTATTTACAAAAAATATCTAAAATCTTTCTAAGTGTTCGGTGAGAATTTTGGAAAACAGACAATTAAATTGACAATAAAGCTCAAAAGGGTTGATAAATGGCGTGGTTTTAAATTTCATAATAGATCAACTAAATAAAACTAGTTTCAACTGGAAAGTTTATAAATTATTATTTAAGCTTCGAAAATTTGTCACAATTAATTTGCCCTAATTGTTATATAGAGACCCGCATTAGTTCATACTAAATAAAACAAGAGGTTAATTTGATAATGTGTATGAGTTGATGAGTCCGAATAGAATCAAAGAGATGGGTTGATGAGTTTTAAATAGAAAAAATGTTTATAGAGTTCAAATTTTATAACTGTATCTATTCTATTGTAAGCATTTTAAAGGTTTTATTAGCATAACAACTAATTACATGCGACCCTAGTCTACAGTTTAAATTTTGTATAATTAAACTTTTTCATCTGTTTAATTTTAAACTGAAAACCACGTTTAAGCACTATTTTTTGAATTATATGCTTTAAAAAATATACCTATAAACATCAGAAAGGAAAAGCCATTGAAGGATTTAAAAGGTATTGCTTGGTTGAACTCTATCAAATGAAGCCATAAAACACCCCTTTTTAATAAGATTTATGTTCTTTTGGTACTTTGACTAAAAATTATATTTATTGATATTTAAAAAACTCTTTAATGTTTGATCATGGGGGTAGTCAAGCGTTCTTAATTTTGATCCACAAAATCATGGCAAATAAAGTCATATAAATCAAAGTGTCGTTGGTCTGAACAAAATTTTTAACATGAATTAAATTTCAAAAAAATGAAATACGCTTAAATTTTTTGTGAATCAGGCATGTTAAGGTTCACGAGTAGTGCGGTTATGAATCTTATTGTTTTTACGTTCATATAAAGTAATTATATTTTATGAAGTTTAAGAAGTTTAAATGTTTTTGTACTGAATATAAGGTGGAAAACTATTCCAAAAGAATAATTTTTATTTAATTAATTTTTTGAAATCGTTGATAAATCATACCTAACTTAATTGACGCTTTGTTTCTTGATAAATCGTGTGACAAAGTATGGCTGGCGAATCACTAATGCAATGCAAGACAACTGAAGCAAAGGTGACGCAACGCTTATTACAAAGGCGACATAATCTAGGTTTAAGGCCGTGCACTGTCGACATAACGTGAGGTAATTGATATAAATGAATTATTTTCATTAAACCGTGAGAAAGAAGCATTTGAAAGTAACATTTTGAAAAAAACAATCATGAAGAAAAATATTTTTAAAACTGTTGGTTTTAAAGTGCTAATAAAAAGAATGTGGTCAATAACATTATACTGGCGTTTTCGATTAGAAAGCTTCAAAAGGAAGAAAAATCTAAGCTATAATTTCTTGCTAGTTGAACTTTTGTGAATAATTATTAAAGAACATGATGGATAAGGTAATAAGGGGAATTTTTATGAAATATAAATGGATGATAAATAGGCACATGCTGATTGATCGATGGTACTGTGAGGTGCAACTTGGAGTACGAAAGTGGAGAAGTGATTTTATGAAACGATAATTTGAAAATGATAGCAAATAGCTAAAATATCTCAAAGGAGTTTACGTGATGTAGGGGTTTTTGCGAACAAGTGTTGAATAAAATCTTTATTTTATAATATTATAAGAATGAAACAAAATTGAATAATTTATAGGCGATAAAATTTAATGTATGAAAATTAAATTCAAAAACATGTAAAATTGAAATAGGTGTCAAAAAGGTACAAAAAAAGAATAATTTAACGATAAAGAAACTACTAGAAAAAAAAGTGAACACAAGAAAATAAAACTTGTAACATTTAAGACTCAGATATTATATAAGTGAATTTATAATTAATGAAATGAAGCTACTGATGAAGGAAAGAACAAAGAAAGAAAATGAAAAGGTGAAGAAATGTCATCTTTGAAGTAGTTAGACTAATGATGCCATAAGTATAGCGATGTCGAGTAAAAAATGATCAATTAGACGACTATACAGATTGTAAACAAAATGACTTTGACGATTTAAAAGATTGCTTCCAACTATAAATGTAGATATTTGAAATCAGAACTTCACCCGGTTTTTATTGCAATTTTAAATGTTTTTGCGTCATAATATAGTACTAAAAATCATGCTATGATCAAAATATTGAAAAAAAACATGAAAACTGTTGAAAGGAATAGCCAAATTTTAATTGGTTCAACTGGCTGGATTCCATAGTTTGACTTCCTATTGATAACCTCCATTTATGAGCATACAAGCAGCTTGGGCAGCTTTTTTCAATTTATTAAATACAAGCTCTCAAAACATATCTTGATTCACACAGTAATAATTTTGATTCTCTTAACTCCTCTCTAATCATCTCCAATTATCTTTCTATTCCAATCCTTTATGATAAATTACCTTTCTCAGATCTTGAGCAGTGCCATAACTGCTGTCTTTATAGAGGCATTATTTTCAATTAATGATTAAATCCGCTCCACTTCACATGCTTGTTTTATGACTTGTTTCACTTTGATTAAAATCTCACTACATCTTTCCAATACTTTATCGCTATAATATTGTTGTTCGCATTGAAATGATTTTATGTTTCGAAACTTAATCTCGAAATGTAAAAAATTGAAATAAATCGTTTTCATTTGCATTCATTGTTCTACATTTGTTGAGGTGCCATTCATTAACAGACTTCTTGATATAAACCTGAATATATCTGTTGCCATGATTTTGAGATAAAAAAGTTTTCATATCTTCAACTAACCGACATCTCTCATTGAGTATCTTTTTTATATCAACCATTAAAATGATAGTTTTGAAACCTTGACATTGTTTTATAGACGTTTGTAAAATAACACCACATTCACAACACTTGTAATGTTCAACTGAATTTCAAAGTAAAAAAACGAATGTTTCAAAAAATTAATCACCATTTTCATCCATTATTGACTTATAAATTGCTGAAAAAATTTGTAAATTAATAATTTTTTACAACGTAAGTACTTCGACAATAAAAGTTCACAATTCTTTCATTTGTATTAATTTTCAACGTTTTTATTAAATAACCAAGTCGGTCTCAGTCGGTAAAAAACATACCTGTTCATAAGTAAAAAACGCACAAATAAAATAGAGTTAAAAACATTTTTGATCAAAAATGCTATTTCTACTATAATTCTTCAATCAATTTTTATATTCAAGCTTCGGTCAGAATCGATAAAGACGTTTTAAATTCTGCCACTCATCACTTAGAAAACAGATCGTACAGCGCAAAAGCAATGAATGGTTTAAAAGTAAGCTTCAATCACCTCAAAATCGTTTATAAATGCAAAAATAATACCGACTTGACGGAAGGCTCTGGTAAGGCTGAAGGAAGCTTGCACTGTATGTCAATCATCCCGCCCTTTCTAACCACCACTTGTTGTGTGGTGTATGGAAAAAATGTGTCTTTTCCCATCTCATCTATATCTGTGAGGTGTGTTTCTATGTCATTGCAGTTTTTGTATGAAGTTTTTCTCTAATTTTGAATATTTTTTTAATAATTCAGCTAAGAAAATCATTCAAAACATTTAGTTTTTTTGTTTCATTTTTTTTTCAATAGTCACACAAACATTTGAAATTCATAGAATTGAATGGCTTGATTCAACCATTTGATATAAGTATAAAATTACACTGATCTGATGCAGCAATGCATGTTCAGTTATTTCATACAAGAAGTTTGAACTAAAAAATATAATGTATTTTTTAAACTTATTAACTGAAAAAGCTTTTTTTAGAAAAAAATATCTCATCTTCTGACACATGATATGTTTATTGGTGTTTTTATGTGGGTCAACATTGAGTTTATGTTGAAATCTGTAATAATTTAGTGGAACAATTTTTTGGACATTGTCCTATTTACAGTATTTTTTATTAAGATGCAAAAAAAAAATTCTTTTCACCCCATAACCCCTGACTGCAATTTGTAGTTCATCATTCCACCTTTTCAATTAACCCAGTTAAGAGCTGTTACTGTTGAACATTCAGGAAATATTTTCACAGATTCAATTGTTGACCAATAATTTGGAAGGTTGTTCAACAAGTGTGTTATTATTTCAAGCCACTGCGGCAATCTTGCTTTTGCACCTTCGTTTTTACGAGCATGATCATAAAAAAAAGCTATAAAAGGAGTTTTATACCTACCACTTGAATTTAATTTCTCATAATTTTGATTTTATTTTTTTTTGTTTAAAACTTTTGCTTTTTTTAAACAAATAATGTTTTCTATGTTGTATTACTTGAACGAATATTTATAATTGTTCATATCAATAATCATTAACGTTGATATTATGAGAAAATTTAGTACATTTATTAACAAAAAATAGCTAGAATTTACGGTAATTTACCGTAATACGTTAGCATGTTTTTCATATGCTCATCCAAAATCTCATCTGGAAAAACCAAAAAAAAATATTTTTCTCAAAATGTTTCATTTAATTACAAGTTTTAAAGGATCTTTTAACTTCATAGCTCTTTGGTCGCCATTTTGCTTTCCATTGTCATAACCACGGCTTTATAAGCGCCACCCAAACTAACGTTGCGTTTAGTTTTTTCAAATTTGAGCAATTTCAAAGAGTTTTATACTCACCATAAAAAAATTTCTTCAAAGGAAATATAAGATAAAAAAGCTAAAATTGAAATAAAAAAGTAATTTTTGATTATTTTTATTATTTATATTTAAAAAGATAACAATTAAAGTGAACAAAAGTAATTAAAAATAGGTGTTAATAGCTAAATATACATATAACATAAACAGATCTATAAAAGCCAGGTAAACATAAATATATAAAGATGAAATTTATCTATTTGTTTAAAAGATATTTTTATCTCATTCATCATCGCCTCTATTATCATAAAAAATTTTATAACTTGAACTTAAGACACAACCTTAATGCCTTTAACACAATTGCAACGGTTTAATTACAAATCTGTCCAGATAACCATATCTTTCTCACCATACTATTTTCATAATTAGAATTTTACTTTATATTGAAAAGTTTGCATGTCAGAAAGCATTAAAAAAACTAAATTTCAACAAAAAAATTTAAATTGCTAGAATAACTATCATTCATTTGTGTGAAAAAATAAAACTCTAACAAGAAATAATAAAAAAGAAAAATAAAGCAACAATAAAAACAAATAAGGTTTTAAAGCTCAAAAGCGTAAAGGAAATCTCCTTAAGACCCACATGCAAGCTTGAGCACAGAGGTGTATAAGATGTCATCCCCCCTGCAATCATAAGGCCCCTCGTCTCCATGCTCCACCTTGTGGATCACCAGGCTGTTCTCGTGTATCTTGTACCTGCATGACGTCAAATCGCTACATAAGTGGTAGAAATACTTACAACTCATGCTGTGTTAAATTATTATTGGCTTTTAATTTTAAATGAATGAAAAGTAATATAATTGTTTTTAATGTTGTTTTCGATTTGATAAATGATTAAGAGGGACTGGTTCGTAATTTATAGCCTTTAGCAGCATGCCAGAGTAATTCAATTGGCCATGCCTCCATAAGCATACGAAGGCCAAATGGCTATAAAGAATATTATATAGGTGAAAACTAAATTAAAATATTAAAAAAGAATCAGTTTTTGTGAAAAAAGTAAAATTTGAATTGAGAAGAGCACAAGGAATATGCGAAAGTATAATACGGTGATTAAATTTTGACATGAATACAACGATTTGATGATGATATCAGATAAGAAACTGAGGTTGTAAGGTCAGATAATATCTAGCTTTCAATTAATTTGAAAATTTAAAAAAAAAATGTTGGGTTTAAAACCCCATTTGCAACTTGTTTCTAATGGTATCGCGTTGATAAACTTCAATTTGGCTTGAGAGAAAATTGAGCGTTTGGATTCAAATAGCTATTAGTACTTTAGTGGGATTATACCATTGCGTGAAAAGAATTAAAGCCATGAATGTATTAAAGTTTTGCTTCACAATGCTTCATCTTTTCTGCTTGCTTCGCTAATATTCCTTGTTTCAACGATGAAAAAGTTCTATTTTTATCGGGTTTTCTCCGAATTCTTCAAAGTTGACTTCGATAGATCAATCAAATTTTTTTAATTTAAATTTTTATAAATAAAATATCACATACATATATTGTTTTAAATTCTTCTACTCTGATTAATTTTTCACTTTATCTCACAGCCAATCTTTCATTAATCAAGCGACTTTTTCACAGTTGATTCAAGACCACTCAAGCTTTTGAAAAAGATAATATTTTTATTCTCACTTATGTTGTTTTTTACATTCCTAACAGTTTTTTTATTAACGAATTTATCTATCTTTTCCGTAGTCTGGCCATGCTTAAGCTCATAAATTTTATCGAAGAAGCTTTATTCAATTACGTATCAACGCTTTATTTCAAATTATCACAAGTAAACTTGTTTCTTGTTTAGAAACTTATTTAATTATAGGATTTTATTGGAATTATTGGATTTGTATATTCTCCTTTTTCTTTTCTATTTTCTTATTTTTATTGTTCCATTCATTACATATCCCATCTACATAATTCCTTTTTCAAATAAATCTTCCTTCCATCTATCCAACTAATCAACCCTCCATCCATCACCCCATCCAATTATCCCCTGATTCATTCATCATTGCATTAGTCATTCAAATGGTTGCAGTGCATCTGATAAAGCACTGTGGAGACTTCTAAATTTGCTAGGCGTTCCATTCGCTGTCACTTCATACAAGAGCGTCCGCCAGGCAGCTTGAATTAATTATTTTTAGTTCAATTGATGATTTTTTATGAAAATAATATTGTAGTGAATGAGCGTATTACAAATAAAGTGGTGTCAAACGTTAAGGTCGTGGTTCAAGTCAGCACTTAACATGCCACCATTAAAGCTTGCAAACCCATGACAACGTTCATGTTAACTTTTAAAAAATAATTCTAACTTTATGAATTTTTTAAATATTGTTTAAAAGTGAAAAAACTTTTATATAAATAGAAAAAATGAAATTTTGTAGGCGAGAAACGCTTGAGTGATTAGCCTACGGAGTCAAATTTCTATTTGGGATCTATGCAAGGTGCTTAATCAAGCCTAAAAAACATTCCAATTGAAAATTTAATTCCACATTTTTTATATTAATTTTACTTTCACAATGACAAGTCAACTTAAAAAATGCAAAATAGTGAAACAAAACTTTGAATAAACACATGGGTGTCAGGTTTATTATTAATTACAAATAAAACTGCAACTGTGGCTTGGTTTTTAATTTAGCATTTGGAAATTTTTTTTTCACAAAAAGTTTAAATTAATGAATTTTTTACAATTATATTACTTTCAAAAACGCTTTTTATAAAATAAAAAAAATTTAAGGACTTGAAACCTTTGATTTTCATAAACTGATGTTATATAATTGAATTTAAAAACCGAAATAAAGTTTTTTCCTAATTTCAACCTATCTGTTCGCAATTTCAATTATTCAAAGATTAAAAGTTGAGATAAATCTACAAAACTTGATCTATATCAAACCCTCGAGAAACTTTTAAATTCAAATTTTAAAAGTATTTTGCTTCTTTCTTCCACTTTATTCAGCGTCAAAGCTTATCAGATCATCCACCAATTTATATTTTAACTAAAAAATTTATTTAAAACCAACATAACTCCAGTTCCACAAACAAAACACACACAACAACACATAAAGAAAATCTCCTCAACACATCAATTTCTAAGCCTTAATAAAACAACTCACTTTTGTGATGAATGTGAGATGGTTTCTCCTTTGAATTTCCACACGACTTTGTTAACATACATGTAGTTACAATAGATGCTGGCATTGGTGTCAGGGACGGCAATTACCACGGGCTTGAAGGAATCAACGTTCAATTGAGGATTCATGTAGGAATATGATGTACCTGTTTGGAGGTTTGTTGTTACACAGATTTATAACAAAACCCGAGGAATCTTTGTTGTTAATTTATTTAAAACTGATAACGATGAAGATTATTTATGAAGAAATGAGTTTTTGTAGGTATAACTAGTTTGAAAAAATAACGATTGTTAAAAAAAAAGTATTCACAAAAATTTTAAAATATTAAAACCTAAATAAAAATGAATTAAGGTTAAAAATAATAAAAAAGGCATTAACACAAAGAGCACTAATGCAAGAATAAAAGACCGAGTGTTGCGGGGATGATAGAAACAATGGGTTTATGCTTTAAAACATCAAATCCCTTTCCATTTTTAAATAAATTAACTTCATTTTATAACCATTCTCAACGTTAATTTAAAAGTAAAAGTGTTTTAAATTAAAGTTTTTTATTGAAGTTTCAAAGGTTGGTTTACTGTTCATTATATTCTCTTTATAACTATTTCATAATGATTATCTCAAATGAGCCGGAGCTTCTTAGCCATTAAGTCTCAAACTTCAAAAGAACAAAGATCTCTCTTCAAAGAAATTTTATGCACAATCCATCAAACAACTATAAAATTTATCGAAAACTTCACCAAAGCTTTATCTTTAAAGCCAAATTAAAAATCAACATTCTAGCAGATAAATAGTTATTTTCCACGCTTAAATGCTTTATAAATCATCTTTTTAAAGATTTTTTCTGTATTGCAACTTTCAATTGAGAATTCAAAAAATAAAATTTTTAACTGAAAAACCCTTTTTTCATATAAAAATTTTTTTAATTTGTTTGAAGCATTAAAATTCACAAGAGTTAGAAAGGTGAGCGCCTCAAATGAGACAGGCGGAAAAAGCAATTTTCCATTGAATAAACTTCCTTCTTGCTTCTTGTTTCATTTATGAAGTCTCTTATGAAGCATTTGGTGGCCAATTAGCTCAAATGCTTTTTTTTATCATTCTTTCCTTTTCTATTTGTTTTACATTAATCCACTCAACCTCATAATATAAATCTTCTTTGACTGTGTGTCTAAGAAACACCTATTTATCCATCTGGTTATCCTTAGATGTGTCCATTGAAGAATACATATATTTGTCTTGTTATCTACCTGTCTATCTCCCAGTCTTTTATCTGTGTGTCTATCACTGCATGCATAAATCCTCTTTTAACGACCTGCCTATTCATGCTTTTGTGCATTTATAACTACATTTGAATTTATCATGTATTTTCTAAGTATATTGTTCAGAAAAAAAAATTGAATCTATAAAACAATGAAGATTTTTTTGAATATGTAATTAATTATATGAGTCACCATGGACAACCAGCACCACTATGTTTGTACTCTCTCGCATTCCTGCCTCGTTGTCAGCCACGCACCTTTGAAGCATTATCTCTATTTAAATTATTTGAAACAAATTAACTGCAGAAAATGTGATGTATATAAATAGTATATAAATACGTCCTTGGAAAACCACCTATAAACGCCGTTGTCTTTAAGAGTTCCTTCCAGCAGTCTCAACCTGTTCTTGATGAGCTTCACTCCTTTGGAAGGCTGGATCCTTTGAGAGTTTGAAGCATTATAGAAATCAATCAATTAACTTTTAATTAAAAATTTTTTATATTAATTGGTTTAAAATTTCAAAAATTAAAACAATTTTATAATAAAATAGACTTTAAATAAAAATAAATTATTTTTAACCTAGATAAAAGTACTTGAAAATAATCTTATTAAATCTAACTATAATAATCAAAAGAGGCTGATGGAAATTACAAGCCATTAACAATCCCACCTGACTTCGTTGTGCAGCCAAACGACATTAGGATCTGAGTTTCCGTCAGCCAGACATTTCATGGCGAACTCTGAGCCTGCTTTCACATCCACCACTCTGAACTTGTCATCATTGCCCGCCAGTCTTGAGTTTTTGAAGTGCTTCGATATGATCTCCGCTTTTTCGCTTATCCCTTTCAGTTTTATCGATCGTGTTAATTGATTATATGCAATTTTGATAATGCTTTGATTATTTTTATGTGCATTAGTTGATGTTGTGTTGAAATGGAAAAAACTCATAAAGCATTTTTATGCGTTCATTAATTGTTTTTTATTCAAATTCACTGATTAATTAATGATAAATTGGAAATAAAAATAATGAAATGATTACAAAAGGTCATTAAATATGCATGTAGCGTGAAATTTCAATATTGCAATAAAGTTTTGAGAATTATAAGGGCAAATTAAAAGCTGTTTAGTGCTTTGGTGTGCCTCTAATGCTTGCTTCGAGAGATTAAGAAGCTGATAAATTATATCTATGCAGAATATTTAAAAGTTTCAACATTTTTTTTCTAATGAATTAGTTTTTATGGATTATTTTCAGTTTAAAAATATTTCCGGAAAAAACATTCATTGTTCTTTGCTTGTCAAAAACGAAAAACTATTATAATATATTTTTATTCTTTAAAACTACCAAATACTCATTTTTTGAAAGCACATCAATCAATCGCATTCATCGATCAAATACGGTTTTCTTACAAGAAATCTTCCAAGCTTTTAACTTATCAATCAATATCACATCTCAGGCTCATTATCAACTTTTTTATACCTTGTTACACTTGTTGTGTGTTCTCTCAAGTGTTTATCTCTTCTTCACTCTTCTTCAAGAATTTTTTGATGAAATTATTAATGGAAGTATTAGCAACGTGAAGTCTGTACTGAACGTAAAACTTTCATTAAAGCAGACTGGTATCTTCGTTAATAATAAATTGCAAATTAATTTTTGTAACGGACAATTTCGTGGGATTAATAATACCTTTATTTAAGGACAATGGATGTTGTATTTAGAGGGAATTTAATAGCATGACAGAAGTCGTTATTGGTCCGTTTGTTTCGCTTGTCTAACGCTCATACGACAAGCAGAAAAAGTATGAATGCCACAATTGATTTTATTCTATGCTAAATTTGTTTTTTTTCTCGATATTTTATAAAACACTTTTTCTATAATTTTTACTAAGATTTTTAAATAAAATAATTTAAACAATAAAATTGAAATCAAAACATCAAAAATGGAAACTTAAAATGTAGATCACTGGCAAAAGTTTTAGCTTATTTATTATTAATAAGAATGGCTTCAAACCTGATATAATTGATAGCAAGGAAGGTGCGTATCAAACCTCTAATATTGGGGCAAAAGTTTTATTTTTCCACAAGTAATCATCAAACGCCCGTATTCTATTTCATCTCACTTACAATCCTCTAAAGATTATAAACTTTTTATTAGCCATTCGATTTTATTTCGAGTTTTAACAATAGTTTTCGATAATTCTTTCTACAATATTGCTTTTTTATTATTTTTTATTGATAAAGCTCCCATATAAGTCTTGAAAAATTTTTGAATTCCAATTTTTGAAACATTTGATTTCAACTTGTTCAAATGAATTCAAGTTATTGACCTAAAACCCAAGAACAAGATAAAATAATAATATTATACTTGTAAACTAGCAAGAATTGTTTGTATTACAATACTTCAATAATCTTTATTTCGCTTTTATTAGTACCTTCAGCATAATTATCGCTACCATTAACTTTATTAACACTTAATCGTTCATGCAACATAAACAAATATAAACTTTTCCATAATCTCTATTATTAATTTATTCTTTCGAAATGATGATAAAAACTTCTGTACGAGTTATTCACTGCATTGAACTCATCTATGCAGAGAAATATGAAAAGCATAATAAGTATGCAAGAGTCAATAAATCAAGCTGCAAACGAGGCGGGCGTGTCAGTAGCATTAAAACCATTTTGATTGCAACGTCAAAAACATTGCATCAAATATTTATCCATTAAAACAATATATATAAAAAAATTTTTTAAGCTTTAACAATGAGAGGTATTGAGAAGCAAATATTCTTAGAGATGGCTCGATACAAGAACAATCAAAAAAGGTTTGCATGGTTGGCTCGATGGATTATTTATAACATTCTACTCGCGAGATGTTTTGTGTTTTATGTCTCTTCATGCGCTATCTCGCAAACCCCGATCATAATTAATTATCCTTATTTTTTGCTGCCTTCTATGCACTCAAACAAAAATTTTGATGTGATTAGTACATTTCACGAGTATTTCAAATTTATAATATTTTTGCAGGATAAATATTTTTTACAGAAATATGGTGTCAAATTTTTTTCAAAATTATATTTATATACAAAATGTCGAAAAATGAAAAAATTCTTCTGAAGTTTTATAAGAAAAAAATGGCGGAGAATTTTCGATTTTATTTATCAAACTGTAAAATGTGGTGTCACTGATGTTTATTTAAGTGAATACACTTGAAGTCTGTGCTTGTTAGTGCGATAATGTTGTGTGGTGTGTTGATGTGATCCAGAAAAGATTATGTGCCTAAAAATTTATTAAGTGTCATGAATTTAATTTAAAATGTTTTCAGGTTATGCTATGATAGTATATCTCATATGAAATGATAAAATTACATAATTAAACAATATCTTTAAAGTGAAAAATATGAGAAATTGAATATTCTTGTGGTTCTCACAGCATTAATTGAGTGATAAGTATATGATTTATGTATTAATAGTTGAATAAAAAACAATACAGCAATGCTCGCCTGGTAAGTGACAGCATTGTTAGCAGAGGGTGTTGACTCATAAATAATTTTTCTTCACAATTAACTTCGCATTTCACGTTTTTAATACATTTTTGATATATTTATGTGTATTAAATGGTGCATTTCTTAAGCAGAAAATGCCATTCATATTGTCAAATTATATCACTATATAACTAAATCATATAAAAGAATTAATATTAATGATTATCAGTAAATTAAACAGTAGTGGAATAACACAAATATTCTTAGAAAACTCTCGTCGGAAAATTTGGTTGAGCCTTCACGATATTCCACTCATATACTCCAAATGCTTCCATTTCATGCAATCAGTTTTGATAGGTTATCTATAATTTTTATCCATTTTCAAATAGATCTTTTTTAACATGATATTTTGATTGTTCTTAATTGGAAACTTGAAGACAAGTACATAATTTTTATACCAGGTAAAAACGTGGGCCTCAAAATAACAAATACATTTTGAATTTATAGTGGAAAGTACTTACGCAAAGATAAAAACTTCAAAACAATGAAAATAAAATATATCTTAATCACAGCTAATTATAGAGACTTCAATGCAATCCAAGGCTTGTGTGAGCACAAATCATTTGGTATGAGCACTCAAAGCACACAAATAAAAAAGAGGATAGTTTTAAACAAACGCAATTCGTTATCTATCCATCATGCTCTTTCCTTCAAACAATTCATGTTTTATTGTAAATAATTTAACTAACAAGCTTAAAGAATCTTGTTTGACAAAATGCCTTTTTATAGTTAACAAGCTTATACTTTTGCGAGATAATTGGAAAGAAGATAATTGCAGATTTATTGGTATTTAAATAACTAAATGTTTATTTAAGTATGGGAAGTCTTTAAAAATGTTTAAAAAATAGGTAATTTATAATAAAAATATAGAATTTATTAATATTATGGTCGGTGAAATAAAAAAATCCTTTGTTTCCGTTTGAATTCAATAAAACTTTATGAGTCTCAGCTTTGATGATTATGCACCGGACTCAGAGCCTGTCTCTCAACTCGTCACTCACACCTTCCTTATCTCACATGCAAACAACGATACATCCTTGCTTGTGTGTTGAGATGCATTTAGTCAAGACTACATTTTTAAAAGTTTACTAAGCACAGGTAAAAAGTGAGGTTTTCGTTAAGTGGGTAATTCTTTTATTTTGTTGAAAAAACTTCACTTTTAAGTTTCAAGTTTCCTTGACAACTTGAAAAACTGACCGCTAAAACACTTAACTTCTTATCGAGAACATGTTCCTATCTCCATGATAAAGGCGATCATTTGAGAATGTTTGAAGATTTTTAAAAACCAAAAGATTTAGTATTTTCACGAATCTTGTATGATGTGAGGTTTATGCCTTTTATTTGGGTTTTATGAAAATATTGATTAATATACGTTTCAAAAGAAAAGTAATTTGTGATTCTTTTTGAAACAGAATAATATATTACACGGCAAATGAATTTCTATTGATGCTTTAATTTATAACAATTACCGTTTGAGCAATTAATCTGTCATAATTGAACAATACCTCGTTATGGCAAGAAATAATGGCCAGATGTAGCTCGAGAGAGGTTAGCTTTCAGAGCAGGATTTATAGAAGATATTGTTGGATGAAGAAGTTTTAAGGCATTATTTAGAGAATATTTAATATAAACTTAAGTATGTTTTATTTCATTTTGCTGTTTTTGATTTTTTTAAATATAAATTTAATTTTAATTTTTTTTAATTTCAATAAAGCTTTTTTGAAATTATTCTGAAATTCGAAAATATATAATGTATATATGGGTGGGATGAAAAAGTCCTTTATCATTGGAAATCTGTCCTAAAATTTTGATTTAATTTCTTTAAAAATGAATTTTGAAACTCACTGAGCACCTAACAGTTTTTAGACATGTTACATTATCAAGTACGTTTTTCGAATTTATGATTTTCGGCTTGAATAATTTCAATTTCATACTACATAGTTGTATTTCAATTCTAAATGTAAAAAACATATTCGAATCACGAAAGAAAGTTGAGGTAGGTAAAAATCAAAGGTTTGTTGATGAAAACTTAGTGTTCAAAGTGTTCTTCTCATTCGAATTTGATCGTATTTCGTATTAGAGTTAAACCTGATTTATACAACAAAATATTTATACTTTTATTATGTAAATTTCGAGGTTTTTTTTCCATGCATAAAAGATAATTTTCGCATCCGGAGTTTTTTATAGTTTTATTTTCAAATTAAATCGTATTTAAAATTGAAGTTAGTATTTTCGATATTTGAATAAACACAATTTTTTATTGAAATTTATATGGATAAAACTTTATCTTCAGGCATGAAATAACGAAGCTCGTTTTCTCCTTAAAAACACGTGAAATAAGTTCCAAACTAAAAAACATTTGCAATAATGGAAGGGTACGCACAAATAGGGCGTTAGACTTCTTTATGAAGGTTCTATTGCATGCATAGAATACTAAAAAACTCATTTGACACAAATTTAAATATACCGTCGTTTAGTATATTCAAAAAAATTCTCAATGTATTTTGAAGTTTTGCATTTATTTGGTATGTTATTTGTCGCTTGCTTCAAAGTTAAAATATGCTTATGTTAATACTTTGTTCGATAAGAACTTTCATTTATTTTTGCTAAATTTTTAAAACTCTGAGCAGGTGAGGTTCGGCATATTACATTAATTTAGATGATATGATTAGTAAGAAAAGTAACATCATTTTTTTGTGTTCTGAACAAGTTTTTAGTTGTAAAAGCTGATTAAGAACAAGACATTAAAAAAATTAATAGTTGCCTAAACTCAACTATGCTTTGAAATAATGAGAAACCTTATCTGCACAGCGTTTTAATTAGGAGGCTGGGTTGTTAGTGTGTTATGATTCTTGATACTTTTAGGCTTTCTTTTTATTGAAACTAATTTGGTAAAAACCTACGAGAATAGGTTACTACATTTTTTAAACATAAAAGTTCCTGACTAATTTGGTCTATTTCTTCATTTGTGAAAAATTTTCTAAATTTTTTTCTACAAATAAAGCAATCTTATGTATATTTGTGATAAGGCCCAAGGCGTTGCAATGCTAACATGCATGCCAACACGCCTCCTTCCTAGCCCCTTTCACACTCCGTGTCAATACAAGAAAGGTTAATTCAAAAGAGTAACCTATTTCAAGTATGGATGCTTATTTTTTCAACTCGTGAAGATATTGATTAGAATGTTCAAGGGTTTCATGTTTTCATTATGGTAGAGCTTTATACTCAACTCTTGAATTTTTTTAGATTTTCAAAAGTAAATAAAAGCATAACACGTTTTTTTTCAAGATTAACTAGGAAACTTTGACCGAGGTGGTGATAAATTTAAAGTTTGCAACATAGAATTCAAAATTCAAAGTAAAGAAAGTTTTTTAAAGCAATTTTCAAATACTTTCAAACAGATTGAGTTGTTTTTCGCAATAAATAAGGAAGACAGTTTTTTTGCACTCCAAAGTGAAAAACATGATTGGAACCTTTTAAAGTCATAAAACAATGTTTTTGAACGTGTAAAATTTTAAATAATAGTCTTCTTGAAACTCAAATATTATTATACTGTGTTTCTCACAATTCAAACTTTTTTGGTAGCTCGGATTTAGTTTCAACCTTATATTCCTAATGAGTTCTAGATTTATACTTAAAAGAAGCATATTTTCTTAGCGTAAGCGGGTTAACTAATTTTTTTGTGTAAGAAAACGAAAAGCTTGTTAAAGGTGGTCAAAAGTCAAAAATGATTAATTTGATTGCTTTATAAGCTTTTCATCTACTGATTCATCTGATCTTTGGTGGGTTTGTAACAACAACAAGTTTCTTCAAGTTTTGAATTTTTAATTTAATGCAAAACTAAATCATCAAAAACTTTCAACTTTTATTTATTTGTAGTACATTTCGATGAAATAAAATTTCAATATAGAACTTCTCAATATTTGAAACTTCAAGGACTCGGCAGAGCATTAAGAACGTAACCCTTGAAAATAAATAACGACCAAGATGTAATTCATTGCGTGCAATTCTTTTTGATCCCTCTATTATTTCTCTTTAATGGCATTTTAGTGCTTTTATGAATAAATTTTTGTTGTGAAAACGTTTTTCAACAAATTTAGTTGAGGTTTTAATATGAATTATGAAAGATGGTGTTACTACGACAAAGGTCAGATGAAGAAAATTATTTTAAACTAAAAATTCTGCTAAAAAAAGTTTCAGAAAATTTGAAGATTAGTTTTCCGAATGAAATTGTTTCATAAAATTCAAAACTCAGAATTCTTGGGATGTTTTTTAATATAATAAGGTTTTGACTGTGCCAGTTCATTTGGGGTAAATGCAGACAAACATAATTTAGACTTCTTAGCACTTGTAATGCTAGAAGAAGAATTAACATTTTCTCAAGTCAAAATATTCTGCTCTAAATTTTTTCAATTATCTACAAATTTTTGAGAAAGTACATCAAAATTACTCTCCACACTGGAATTTGTGTTACGAGGTTCCTAGGACATGCCTTGAGAGCTAATCATGTTTATAGTTGCCTGTTTTTTGCCAAAAGCATTCAGACCTCAATGCTAACGATATGCAAAACAAAATCGCAAATTTTTTTAAGTTATAAAAATAGTTAAAACGGCTTTGAAAATAAAATATTTTATCGGCCCAAAGAAGATTTATAGATTTTTAAGGCTTTTTACAAAGAGAGTTTCTCAATGCTTTGGCATCCAATCATACAAAATACAAGACATACTTTTGTTTATGTGTTTCAAACTAAACATAACTCCCACTTTCTTAAGTCAAACCTTCAAAATGACGGGTATAAGCAGTATTAAATCATTAATATTGCAATAAATCATTTATTTTCATTGAAAAATATTAAAAATAAAATAAATATTGCAACAACTAATAAAGAACTCACATAGAATATTCAGTTTGGCTTCTGTGCTCTTAATAGCATGCCCTGTGGAACTTTTGGAGGCTAAACAACGGAAAGATCCCCCGTCTAAAGCTCTGTCGACCTTCTTTATCATCAGGTTGCTATCCTCTTGCACCATTCTGCCTCCGAGTTCCACTTGCTTGTCTGTTCGTTGAATTGTATTTTATAATCGTTCATTTGAACCAGTATATAAAACATTTCATGGAATTTCAAAATTGTTTTCGAATATTTTTCAATATTAGAAAATCGATTAGGCTTATTGAATTGCAAAACAAACAAGTCACCGTTATATATCCAATGAAAGGTTATTTTGTCTCTGTTCGAAACGTCACATCTGAGTAGAATATCGTCTCCCTCTAGCACGTCTTGACTCATGGGTGATGGGTCGAAAAAAAGCATGTCTTCGGAAGCTTGGGTTGGTGGACAAAACATCGAAAAGAAAAACAACAAAAATAAAAAAAAAGCCTTTTGAGAATATAAACAACGACGTATATGAAGATTTGTTGGCTGGAGTCGTGCAAAAGTGGGTAACTTGTAGTGTGAATGAAGTATTGACATTTGTAACGGCGTTCGTTTGTCAACCTTAAAACGTTTTTTATAGACGAAATCTCCAATTTCTGAGCCCATTTCGATTTTTGCTGTATGATTGAAAATGTGAAGAATCAATAAATAATTGTTTATTACACAGCAAATAAATTATTTTTTTTAAACCACGTAGTAAATACAAAAAATATTTGGAAGATAAGATAGTGAAACTTGAGTTGGTAGTGATGTTATCTGAAGCGGTTTATATGCCGATAAAATAATCGCTTGATGATCATCATTCAATAAAAGGATTTCAAATTGATATATATATAGTTTATCGGTTTTAACCCTTTTATTTTGAAATGTTGAGGTTGCTTTCCATGTTTCAAGTCGAATGATACTTTTCGAACATAATAGCATTTTTATTCCATTTTTAGACCAATTATTTCAACAAAGCAAAAATATTAGATAAAAAATAGTAATGGAAATAGAAATAATATAAAATTTTTACAATCGGACAATGGCAATAGAAAAACTTTAAAGCCATAGCAATTTCAGTAACAAAAAAATACAAGCATTATAATGAAAATAAGAATGAATCAATGACAGCGATAAAAACGATGAAATTACATACTACGCTCCCATCTGAGCTAGCACCATCAATAAGATTTTCACCACTGCCATTATCTTTCCACTTCCCTCATCTCAACATCATTTTAAGATTTTAAGTTTAAATGATTTTGGTCTGCTGGGTTTGATCTTTTAAAGGATTTTTTTATGCTTTAGTTTTGATATGGTTTTTCTTTTATTGCACTTTTCGAATATTTTTTTTTATATTTTTGGAAATTTCTGTCAAAGTTTCTAGTCTTTCCATGTTTTAACTTCAAAACAAATTACTTTGATTATAGAAAACAAAAATTTTGATTTTAGGCAATTATGTGAACAAGCATTTTGAAGTCCGAACAAAAACTTGGAAAGTGTAATATTGATGGTGAGGCAAGGTGGCACCCATAGGTCAAAGTGCAAACGCTCATCAGAAGAATAAATTATATTTCCTGATACATTTTTTATGAAATATTTTTTTTTCAAATCATTTTTTTACGTACTTTTTTCAAACTGAAAATTTCCATTGAAAGTTTTGTTAACAGAATTTGATTTGTAATCAAATCTTCCTCTCCATTCTTACAATGAATACTTTATGCCGGGTCTATTACATTTGCAAACAACACCGCACCTTTCAAACTTTGTTTGGTTCGTAAATAAAAATCCCAAAATATATATTCTTGCATGATATAAACTTTGAAATATTTCGAAAACCATATTCATTCCTATTCTCGGCAAACATTCTGAAAAACTTATTTTAGAGACTGAAATTTATCAATAGCACTGATGAATAAATTGAGTAGAGCATCCAAAAGACATTTTTTTGTGTAAAACTCATTGAATTGCTCCAAAAAAGTTTTCTATGATGCATAATTTCTGACCTAAAACTTAAGATTCATTTGATTAGTTGTTTCTGTTGAAAGTTTGTTTTATTTTGTTGTAGTTTCTATCATCAAAGGTATGGTTTTCAAGCGTTTTGTTTCTGCTTAGTTGGTTGTCTTAATGATTATTCTATATTCCAAAATAACATTTTAACCAAATTATTCATGTTTAAAAACAATTTCAAAGAAATGACCTACTATAAGTTGAAAAAATTATTGGAAATTTATTTAATATTTTACACAATTTCGAAAATGTTGACCTAATCATTGAAAAGGACTGTACGCAACTCAATATATCAAAATCTTCATATATTTATTTAATTTTGAAAATAGTACTATATAAATATATTGGCGGCAGACTTACCATAAAACTATAAAGTGCTCGACCAATAGGGTTTTACATGTTATAATTCAAACCCTTATCAGTAGATTTATTGAAGAACTTGAAAAGACATTGGCTAAATGTTACCTTCAAGTCGTTTGAAACAATACAAATTTTAAAAGGTAGACAATAACCAGCTGAATTTTTGATTTCTTTAAATTTATCAAGTACTTTGAAATGACTTGAAAAATATAAACTTTCAATGGAGTTATTTACAAGAGACAGTGAAGGTGGCGAAATTTTAATTTGAATTTATTCGAAAGTCCATTTAAATGGTTAAGTGATGCTTTCAAAGTTGATTTGCAGAGGCGGAGTTTTAATTGATTTCACGTGGGAATGCTGAGAGTTTAGAAAGGTACTGGTGATAGACAGATTAGTTTATGAAAGAATGAATGTTTCAAATGTACTTGAATTCAAAGTGATATAAGGTAAAAAATTGTTTATATAAATTGATATTAATTTTTATATAACTAGTTACATGTTTGAAAGACTTAAAAAAGATAGAAATTTTCAAAATTTATCTTTTTTTACCTTTTTATCAACTAGGTATATTTTATTATTCTAATAAAACTGGTAAATTTTCTCTACTAAACTATATGACACATTTTGAACTTACAAAGCTATTTACTTTGGTGTGTATTTAGCTTAAGAGAGGTATGAGTTGGTTATTTGTTTAAAAAATTTGTCTCTGTAAAATTGTTCTCTAAGTCAAACATTTGGCATTAAATACTTCAGAGTGAAGGAATTAAAAGTTAAATAAAGCTCAGAATAGCGCTTCTGAAATATGTGCACAAACCAGTATATATAGGTTTTAGTTACCTGATAACGATGCCTTATAAATATGGAAAGCTAAGTTCAAAAAAATTTTAAATACTACAGTTGTTTTGCTTGCTCTTTTATAAGTATTTATGCATTTTAATAAAACTTTATGAAAAATCTCAATGAAAAACCTATATTTTTAAAGCTCAAGGTATGGGATTGTTATACATTTTGTTTGCTTTTCAAACCAAACTCAGATAAAACTGCACTCAAGACTCAAGCGCAATGACAAGAAAATCGAAGAAACGATTCATTTGTTTCCCAAATTATCATAATGTTGGATTTCATGGAAATTATTGGACCTATAATGACATTTCTAACAAAAAATGTTATACATTTGTTTTCAAAATCTCTCTGTATTATAATACCAAAATTACTTTAAATGCTAATCCAAAACAACTTTTACTTTATTATGTTTTTGAATCCACAATGTTACCTGACAACTTCATATTTCTTTCTTAATTGACTACTGGGAAATCGCTATAAAATTATGTGTCAATGATAATTCCAATATCGTTTTTATAGGTTCGCCAATAACATTTTTTAGTATAAAATACTTTTATTGGTTATGTTTTGAGGGAAATGCAATTAAAAATATGAAAATGCAATATTTTTATTTGAAAAGTTTGATATTTGACCATAGGTGTGACTTTATTATTTTGGAAAAATTTGAGCACAAAAAAGCCGCTGTTTGCACACCCTCTGGTGCATTGAGTAGCATAATAGATTTGTCGAAATAGTTCAGGTAGGCATATTTTATTAAAATTTTAATCCAGCTCAATGAAGTTTCATACAGTTGCCATAAAAATGATAGAAAAAAACTCGTCGAAAACACAAAATTCTATTGCAAAGACAAGAAGGGTTGGAAGTGGTGAAAGAACAAAGTGAGTTAAGGTTATAACTGAAACCTTATTGTTACTGATGAAAGATCCAACACAACTAAATCACTTTGAAGAGTTTGGGTTTTGTTAGTGGAACTTTTTCAACTTTGATTTTTTTGCCAGATTTTACATTGGAATTGATTGATTAGCAGATTATACAATTGATTGATGTTCCAATGAAACTAAGTTTCTCTAATCTGTAAGTAAATAATATGCTAAATTGAAATATTATTTTAGTTCATGAAGTGTTGTTATTGAGTTTGAAGAACCAATCAGACCAAGCTGAGAATAATCAAATAAAAATTCCGATAAAGGTTTAGAAAAAGTTGTCAATGAATGAAAGCAGGAGATCTCAAGGTGATGAGCATAACAAACAGTCACAGAGAGACCAAACAAATACCATACAGACTGACAGGCGTCAAAAAAACAAACAGTTTCGATTAGTTTTGTAAAAAATATTCCAAGTAAAAAAAATAAAAACGTTCTATGTTTTTTAGTGTAACGAACACCTGCAAAATTTCAGGTATTTGTTGTGATGTTATGGCATCTCATTTGGAAATCCCAAAAAATTATAATCTTAAAAAACAAAATTTTCAAATTGAAACATTATTATAATGCAAGATATTTTTTATGGACAAAATTAAAACTGAAAATTTTTAAAGATTTGAAAGTTACGGAGCAAAGATTAAGTATAAAGTTAAACAAAAGCTACAATACAGTCTCCATGGCAACGGAGATGACCAATACTGGTATTTTCAACATTCCAATTACGCTTCAACAATAAAAAGTTTGCGAAATCTTTTTTTTGAATGCTGCAGTTTTATTCTATTCTCTATTACTTTATCCGTTAATTTAGCAATTTTTTTGGCATAGTATTTTAGTTGTGACTATGCAAAAAGGTTTATAGAGAAGTTCAATGCACGCTGAATTGTTTTTGTATGTAAATTCATTCAATATTTAATGTATCTGGTGCAAAAATCAATGAAAAGTTGATGAGTAAAAAGTGTTTCAAATTGCATCTCCGATAAAAAGTAATCAAAGCTCTTGAAAACAATGCAGCTTTATATTTTCATGCAGATTATGTTTGTCAATTTATCTTCACTACGGCTTCATGATGGCCACATTTTCTTCGTGCGAGTATCCTGACAAATGGATGTACACAGAAAAATCATAAACCTCGCAAATTAAAATGTTTTTTATGCCTTTAAGTGTCGATTCTTCGTAAAACTCAATGAAACGTTTTTCTATAATATAAAAAAAATTCAAAACTGGTAAAATTGTAGATGAGTAATGTTTTTTCAAATAAATTCAAAATTACACGTAATAATCATAGCTGTGTGTTTACCGAAGACGTTGTTTACTCAGTGCGGCATTTTTGTTACATTTCGTCAAGTTTCCCTATTCTCGTGGTCAAGTTTGCTTGAGTAAATAAATCTTAACTATTCAAATTTATAAAATATTGGTCATTTTTCATGGTTTTTTAAAATTTCAAACAATGAAAAATCTTGAATAAACTTTATAATAATAATTTTAATCTACAAAAACCCCTTTTGTACATAAACTATAGATAAATCTAATAAATTAAATCAATTTTTATAACGTTTTACAGCATTAACGTGGGTAATATTTCTGCAAGGCAAGAGAAGCGATGACGTGTTTAGATGCAAGGCATGTGTGATAAGGAAAGCAGATTTATGCTGCATTTTGCTTGTTTCTACAAATTTATGTAGCGCTGTGAAATAACTTTTTGGAATTCATCAGTTTTATTGTTGAATCTTTTAAATTAGTAATAATTATTTTGCTAAGATTATTTTTTAAAAATTAAACCTTTTTATTAGTATTAATTCAGTTAATTCCCGTCTATTTTTTTAACATATGCTTAGAAACATGCTGGTATGTCAAACAAATCTTTGCTCTAACTTCACAACGAATCTCCAAACTAGCGGTATTTAAAATCTGAAATCCTATACTAATAATTTGAAAGTAAGAAATTTTGAAAGATGTTTACACATCAAGAGGTATGAAGAATGACTGACTTGTGGATGCGAGTTTTAAACGGTGTTAAGTGCATGCGTTAAACAACCCTTACCTCCTCACGCATGGGCAGTTATCTCAGTATTTGATTTCATGGGATTTAGGAGAAGTTTTTGATTCAAATATTCTAATTTTGTTTTTTAATTTTGATTTTTTTTTTGATTTTTTTAAACTTATTTTCGGATGAATTATATCTAAAAACTTGCTAAAATTTTCACGCAGCAGTTTTTGATTTCACTTTACAACAACAATGAAAGCAGTATAACGCATATTTGGTGGTTTCAACTTTCAAAGGGATGCAAAATTTTATACAACAAACTTCATACCAATTATACACAAAATTTCTTTTAAAAATTGCAAATTTCTTTTAAAAGTCGAAAATTCTTTTAAAAGTCCAAGTTATTTCAGTACTTTTTTGCTTATTTTTGTTTTACAAAAAGTTGTCACTTTTTTACGCAAGGAGACTTTTTGAAGTCTTATTAAGGCAATATTGAACGTGCCTAAATTTGTTATTTCCATTTTTTATTTTCAAAAAGTGTCAAAACCTTCGTGCTAAAGAAACACTTTTGAATAAAACATGTGCCTCGCATTACGTGATTCACACTGAAATACTCGTAATTTTTACTAGGATATAATTACCCTCATTCTCTTCAAAAACCTCACGCTGTGATTTTCAATTGCCTCTTAACACTTTCAAAGAAAAAAAATTATCTTTTGAATGACTTATCTAATGTTTAAAGCACTTTACTTTTATGCTGAATAATCTTTCCCGTCGGAAGGTAAAAATATGGTCTGAGATACAATCAACTTTTGTGGAGAATCAAATGGAGATTAAAGAGATTCAAAGAAAATCTTGAGAAATAAATGAGAAGGTGTTCGTTTTGAAAGCTTCTTTTATTGTTGAAGTAAATAAGCAAAGTATTTGATTGAAATGGAGGGTTAAAGGGTTAAGCGATCACAAATACACCAAGGCACTAGAGGCAGTGCGATGACAATGCATTGACTGAATAAAGCAACTTTCAATACAATAGAACAGCCTCGTAGCACAGTTTGAAGTTTTCAATGATTTATAACGATTAAATGTTTGTTTAAAATTATAAAATTTTAGTCAATTTTAGGGATTAAAAATTTTTCAATTTGAATATAAATTTAAATGAAAAGATTTAAAAGTAAATTACTTTGAGTATATTGCATTTTTAGTTTTTGATTTTCTCAATGCATTTGAGATTCATTCAGTTTGACAAATCTGAAAAATCCCACAACGAAAAAAATACGTAAGAAATATCAAAAGCTCTGTATCGCTCAACGTTTTAATATTAAATATCAGAAAAAATCTGAAAAAAATTTGCAAACGCATTGATCTTTGCAAATGTTTTTGATCATTACAACGAATCGTGGATAGAAATCTTTTAAATAGCAAACATAGTATTGAAAATTAAAGTTTAGAATCAATGTTAGTTAATGCTTTCTTTTTTGAAAGAAACTTACTAAAGCTCAATTCACATTTAAATAACACTTTTAAATATCTCGCCCTTTTCAAATGATCTCACATAAAGTTAGCATGATATCCCAGAGACAACATAACTCATGTATAAACTTCTGAATGCTTGGTATCATCTGTTAAGGAGACTCATACGAGCTTTAGTGTTAATTTCATTGAGTGTTTTTTTGGCATTCCACAGTATCAGCACATATTTGAAATTAATTATAATATTTCACATTTTGACGAAACATTTTGAGGGTAGTAATCATATTAACTAATGATAACCTTGAAAATATTATTTATTAGTGAAACGACTAATATTTTTTATTGTTTCCGTAATTAGTGCATTTTGGTATAAAGATGTTATCATTTTAAATTTTCGCTACAAAGAAAATTATCTCAAGACAAATTAAGCATTTTCGTAGGTGGCAATTAAGGAGTTTTGATACAAACTAGATTGAAGCATTTAGAAATTTATCACGACCAATTAAAGTTCTAATATATTCTTTATAATGCTTGAACGTAAACTTAAAAACTCACTTAATAAATTAAATTTATTGGTTTTTATGATAGTGTAATATAACTAATAATTCCTAATAACTTTGAATGATTGTACCAAAATTAGTTATACCATTAGATCCATCATACTCTACCTTTGAGAAGCGTGTTACAAATGATATTTCATGTCTTGACTCAAGAATGCTTTTATAAGTATGCTAAGCAGGTTTTATCAAGTCAAAATATTCAAATAATGGCTTTTTATTCAATATATTATAAATAAATAGCGAAAAATATTTTTAAAATACAAGGACTTTCAAATGTTTTATGTAAGAAAAAAAGTTTGCTTAATGTCCCTTCGGTTTTGGAGTCTTCGTTTATAAAAAATTTTGTATAAAAATGTGAAAATTGCTCAAAAAATTGACAATTTTATTTCATTTAGATGAATATTTTAGAAAAGTTAACGAAGAATATTCGTAAATGGAAAAAAATTTAATTACGAACTTTCAAGTATTCTTCATCTCATGTGGTGAATTGAATAAATGAAGATTTGAGCAAAAAATAGTGTTATAAAACTCCATCAAAAATCGTTCAACATATAAGTTACTTTCAAAAATTTATTTCTTAATCTTGAAAGGATGTGTTTTGGTTATTAAAGACATTTGAGACAAACCAGATTATGAATTTTTACGCAATATCTTATAGACTCATTACTGTTTAATATATAATTCAAGTAGGTTAGTAATTTATGAATAAGCATAGAATCAAAAAATCATTTTCCAACAGTAGACCATCAGCCAAACTCAATCCAATGAAGAATTTATCTTTTCGATGAGAAATTTTAGAATACATTTAAGTATAACTTCCAAAATAAGATATTGTTAAATGACATCGTATGCTCTTAGTAAATTGAAAATTACAGTTAAATGGAAATTTTTACATGTTCTTTCAAGAAATTCCTCATAAAACGAAATATTTATTTTGAAAAATTTAAATGACGTGTGAATAAAGGTTTAAATTTTATTTTCTGAAATTAATTAACAAGTATCAGCAGTGAGATAATCTAAACAACAAACCTACGTGGGATCCACGTTAAAAACCTCTGCCACTCTTTGTATTTTTGATTTATTTAAGTCAAACAAAAAATCAAACAAAACTTTCAGCGTTTTTTCAAATTTTTATAAAAATTTTCAACGAACGCTCTTAGATTCAACTGATTTTCGTTAATTACTGAAAACTCTCAAAAAGGGTTAGTTAATATAGAACGTACTACAATGAGATGTTCATGACATCAAACTACTGACATTTAAGAGTATTTTAAACAAAAGTTCGCTACCACGACGTAACACTGTGGAGATCTGACTTGTTAAATCGCTTCCGTTCTGTATATATAGCACGGCACTCTTCATTGCATTCTCTCTCTCTCAAGTACATCTATCTTTAAAACTTGAGGCAAATAAAATTCCCCTAAAATGCAAGAAAATTGTTAAGTATATTGAAGCTTGTTATTAAATAATGAGTTAGAATGGTGTATTCCAGGTCTTTGTTGAAGTAAACTCCTGTTAAAAGGTGTTGTTATGATATTTATGATGGTCGATTTTTGAGGTGTTTAAGTAAAGGTTTGAGATGGGATCAACCCTATTTCATATAATAAAATTGATTCCTTTGACCAATAAAAACTTAAAAGCATATCCTTCAATTGTTTGGAGCTCATAATTTAGAATTTAACAATCTCCACTCATTTTCAATTAGCTTCAACCCGAATAATAGAGAGGTGACACTGAAAAGATGAGTGTTTCATAGGAAATGGTAACTACAGTTATAATGATCGACGACCTTATCATAGGGTTAATGGCGTTCTGACAGAATCCTTGCTTGAGTAGTTTCAAAGCTTGCATTCAAAACACTTTCAATTCCTTTCCTTTAACCTATCGATTTACTTCATTGAATAAAGCTGGTTCAAATTTTGTGATTTTTGCTCTGAGTTTATATAAGATATTCCATGAAATTCGATGAAAAATTTTCACCATATTTGTATGCTTTGATGCTTTAAAAATTTTTAGAAAACTTTGGAAAATGTAATGAGAAATGGCGTTTTTCAAGTACCAATAAACATCATATTCCGTTAGAGCTGACTGAAAAGTATGTCGAGATGAAAAAAACTATTAAATCAACTTTGAGAACTGTTTCATTTCATTTTTAGAAAAGTTGCATAGAAGTTTATTGCAATTTTTTATTTTTTAAAATATTTTCTGATAAATGGAATCTTTATAATTTTTTTAAACTTTTTCAAGTTGAACGAACGAAACAGCCAGTTAAAAAACTCATAAATCTTGACGCACTCATGTTTATGTATTAATTCAGGTTAAGTAATAAAACTACTTTACAGACAAATTACTCTAAATAATGTTTTGATATAACTAATTAGCATGTTTACTAATATTGCCACATTTTTACATCGCCATCTTTAACAGAACTAACAGCATGATTACCATAAAGGCCACTGCTTATTAAACCATTCATCAAACTAGCTGAAAGAGTTTCAAAATATGAAAAGTTAATGGTACTGTCGCTAATCAAGATATCAAAACTTGCGCGTAAATTTTAAAAAAATGCATTTAATTAAAAAAAAACTCACAAATGAATCATAAAAATTGTAATTTCATTTCCGAATTTTTTATACTTTAAAATGGGTTTTATTTCAATGATTTTGCAATAAATTTTTTTTTCAGACTATTTCAAAGACATCCTAGATATAATTGCAAATGGACGTCAGTAAATTGACTTTTTTGTCTATATACTTTTTCAATATCAAATTCAAAATGGACATTGGCAGCACTACTTAAAAAAGGTTTAAAATGGTTTTATTGCCTCGTAAGTGATATTCAATTCTATTTTATTCTTGAATTTTTCCATTTTAAAAGAAGAATTCTAAAAAATAGTTTCTTTTTTTGATTTTTTAATTCATCCTCGTGTGAAAAAATAAATTTGGTGTCTTGATTGTGAAGCTAACATAGTGAAAGATTGTTTCTTCTGTTACAAGCTAGGCTACAATAGAATCTGGCCACAGTTGACAAACCTATGTTTTTGTATTTTTATGAGTGCTATAAGCTGACAACAAAATGGTGAAATACCAAAAATGGGGGATGACGGATAAAGAATTAAGATAATTTTCAAAGTGGATGCGAATCATTGCTAACACTCCAATAAAAATTAACTTCAATTAAGCCTAATTGTTTTTTCTCAAAATCATAATAAAAGTAGCATTTTTTTGTTTAGTGAAGAAGATGTAATAGCCTTCTGCTGACTACCTCAGTTACTGAGGTATCATTATAATCTAATGTGGGTGAAAAAGAAGATATATCAAAAAGAACCTATAAATCTTCTTAAAATTTCAATCTTATAAAAATGAGAGCAATATTTCAAAAAAGCCAGTATCATCGTGGTTTTGTATTGTGGAAACGAGGTTGTGAAGGAACAAAAGGGAGATATGTAATAGTGATTGATGCTTTTAATATGTTCCTAAATCATTTTTATACAGTATAAAACATTTCAACGACTTATCCATCATATTTTATAATTAGTTTTCAAATCCTTTTGAAGCGCTATAGAAAATATATTTAAAATATAAATAGTTTATGATTTCAAGGGTCAAGCTGGATTGTTTATGCTAACCCCATTAAATGCTGAATTTCTTAGAGTTCTATTCACCCGATACGAGATAATATATTAAATATTATAACATCCTCTGTTCAGTACTTTACTCATGTTTGTTTTCTTTAGTCAACTCAACGTTTATTTTGGTCCATTCATATTCGACACAAGATAACGCTCATGGTTGCTTTTGAAATGTTGGACAAGTTTTTTAAAAAGTTATTTTTTCTTTATATTTCTAAAAAATAGGACATACGATCACATTTTAAGAATTTCAATGGGTAGTTTTCCAACTTTTTGAACAAAAAAGAGCAATAAAACGTATTTAAAAGTATTTTTTAAAAGCAATTAATGACGACAATATTCATCAATATTCATGAGGTCTCTTCCACCAATCAGATGCGTTTAATTATTGCCTGAGGCTCATGTTTATTCAACAATGTCACCCACCCGATTAGCGATCCCTAACTAGAACAAACGTGATTGATTTTGAAGTGCCTTTGGCTGCATTAGCACATGTCACAACTTCATCAAGGGCTGCATTGGTTTGTTTCAACTTAAAAACGTAATGTTCAGTATATTAAAATGAAGTTCCAGTTAAAAAACTAGAAAGGTCATTTGATGAATTAAATTTACGACTTCTTGAGAAATTTTTATCGGCCATTATTTTTCCACTTTAAGTTCTGTTGAAGATGACGTCATGAGGGTGCCTTATTGTGTTAAAAGGTGCATAAAAGGCAGCGAAAACGTGATTATGAAAGCTTCGTTGAGCTTACAAGGGGTTTAAAACAGGACGTGAAGCATTAATCAGAAATAATTTCCAGAAATTGTATCTTAAAAACTAAAGTATTCCTAAGCTGTAAAAGTTTATTTGGTATTTTATGCCACTTTGGGAAATCTTCGACCACAGAGAGTTTATTTGAAAAAGTCCTTAAGGATAAGAGCATTTTTTTGTAATGATTTTGTGAATTTCATGCATCATTCCACCTCTAACCTGCCCAAGTCATTCAAACATTTTTCAAGCATTGTAATGCTAATTTTATTACCGTTTAAAAAATTTTAAAAAAAAATAGAAAAAATATTTGATATAATTTTTTTTCATTTAAATTTTCAACTTCAATAAAAAAAATTTTCAAAACTTCAATTAAATTTTTAAAAGATGGAGTATAAGTAGTTTAAGATTAAAGCTGGAAAGAGAGCAAAACAAAAGGACCACTGAATAAATAATGTATGTAGGAGGCATTGTTTACAGAGCTTGCATCACTCAGTAGGGTCAGTGGAGTTATCAAACAAGAATATTAATCACTCTTCATTTCCACAACATTATATATACTGAGCCATATAAAATATACATTTTCACACGTTTAATATAAATTGCTTTTCATTTCGAGATAAAATTCAATTTTATGAAATATATTTTTTAAAATGATATAATCTCAAATAAAAATGAAAAATATAATTTGATTAGATTTCGCTAGAGTTTTCTGATTAGAATGTTTTTCTTCAGATAAAGAAGGGCGAGAAGGTAAATTCTTGCTCTTAAGTTGAGGGCTTGTTAGTGCATTTGAAGTGGTTGTTCACACTTTTGCAAGAGAATGTAATATCTAAATGGTCGCAAAAATAAAATGGAATGTTTTCCACTAAAAGCATTGAAGCAATTTTCAATTTTTTTTTATTTTGGACGTTTAAACTTTTGCTCAAAGGTCTAAAAATATATTTTCAAAATTTATAATTTCATCCACTTTAAGAAGCTTTTCAAAATGGTATTAAGATTTGAAAATGTGATTACAACTCCAATTTTATAGTAGGTATATCTCAATCGGGAAGGACAGATGATCCATTTGAACCAGGTTCATTGCCTGGCAGATATGCATCATCGTGTCATGCGAGGTGCTCATGCCCTCAATTCTGCCCTCCTCTTATTGCAAACCTTTTCAATATTTTTTTTATAACCGTATTAAAGTTTTATCATAAAATAATAATTATTGCATTTAAACTAAAAACGATTATTTTTTTATACGTTGTGGAGTTGAACTTGAAGTTTTTTTTTTATCCTTTTCCGCCCTTCCTCAAAGTTGTTCATTAACTCCATTGTTATAATTTGAATTTATTCAAGTCTTTATTTTTGAAAAATGGTATAAAACAGTTATTAGGAATGTGAAGTGAAAACCATTTTTTGCTTAATATGAATGCGTTTCAAGCTTTTGTATTGAAGTATGAGGCTCACACGTTCAATTTCAACTATTTTCAAAAAACCTTCAAAATTTAATTTCCATTCAAATTTTATAAAAAATATATTTAACTCAGAAATAAATCAGTTGGTATTTAACTTATTTTTCATTTGAAATGTTCATACGTCATTGTATGAAATGGCAATTTGATCAAGATATGCAATGCATTAAACATCCAATCAATTTTGAGGTAAATAATTAAAGCATTTTAAATAGAAACTAGTAGCTGTATTAATTTCATTTTTTTTACATACTAGCTAGGATTCAGCAGATAATTTCCATTCAAAACTTTCAAATCATTTGATTTGACAGCAGATATTTACATATTGTTCCAATGACACCTTAGCCGCAGCATGTATACAATTTAATTATTATTTCAGGCATTTTTAAAAAATATCCTGAAATAGAATTATTAGCTGTCTATTGTTTCACCCCCGGGTCATATAGTTTAAATCAATTCAGTATCATCATTCCCTCACTAAGTCATTCTACCATATATCTATTAACACCTTTGTTATCAACTTCTTTAAACTACAGATATTTATAATCATCATTATAATTCACTATATTTTTATTAAAAATTTTATCAACAAACATGCAATGATTTTGCTGGATCAAGGTTCATTTAAATACAAAACCCAACAGTATCAAATAAAAAACGTCGAAACGAAATCGGATGAGAGCTTCTGAACCACTTATCGTAAAATCGATTGCATTTTATCCATGAAACAAGGTCCTACACCTTATTAATATTCACAAAAACATCTCAAAAATGTTCATAAAACTTTATAATGGAATCAGGAAGAAGTTAGATCAGGACTGAGTGCTGCTAGCAAGATGTCGAACTTTTGGGCGAAATTTTTTCCCGGTATGCTATCAAAATGCACCTTTTCACTTCTCTCCATGAAGCTGGGTCCTTCGTTTGAGGCAGTGGTGGTGGTTGTTGTGAGTGCGAGGTGCACTGTTTGTCTGTTGTTGCTTAAGCATGTGATGCTCAACTCTCTGTAATTTGCATGGAATATATATTTATAATTTCGTAAACTTATCTCCAAATTTTTACTATGAAGCAATATAAAATTCATAAGAGCAATACAGAAAACGCACAACAAAAAAACTTGGAAGATTTAGTTAAATGTTGATTTGTTACAAGAGTAGGCTTACTTATCATGGTCCGGAGATAAAATGGTGATGACTGTAGCCTCGACCAGTTGGCTCGTTGATGGTGGGTTGTTGGACGCAAAAAACTACAAATAATAACCACCATCTTTGAACTATATATTCAAATTTGATGAACTTAACTTGTTTAAAAATCTATAAAACCTCATAATTGATATAAATTTTCAAAATATCAATAAAACACAACTTTTTGTTTTTTAAATTCCAAATTTTTTTTGACTTTTTAAATGCATTCTAATTCAATTAAATTTCAATTTTTAAAGCGTTAAAGCATGCAACTGAAACTATTAAAAATTAATTTGTGTATCACCAATCATATACAAAAATATTTTATATAGAGAGTTATGTATGTTCGGAGAACAATGATGAAATAAAAAATATGACAGCATATAACAAATATTTTTATTAAATGCAAAACATTGAGATAAATCATCATTGCAGCTCAAAAGTTCATCGATAGGAGTCACAGAGAGTTACGAATAAATGACGCCTCATCATTTCAATGCTCAGCAAAAACAATAGTGAAGCTAACACGAGAGCATAAGAAATACTGTGATTTGAAACTCAAATGAAACCCGCAACAAAGAAAAAAAATCCTGTCAATATCTAGCCTCACCGACAGTAGAATCTAAGGCATCTCATGACTCTTTGAGCAACATTAATGACATATGCTACTATTAGTACTATTAGTACTATTAGTACTATTACTACTACTACTACTACTACTACTACTACTACTACTACTACTAATAATAATAATAATATTAATAGCAAAAATAATGTTGCTACTACTACTTCTACTAACACAACATCACAACAAAAACCTGATCATGATCCTCAGAAAGGAGCATATTCCTGCAGAGTGATGTGATCCTCCATGAGAACATCTTCGAGAGCTGCTGCACCACTTGAACATGGTGTTCCAGCAGCTGTGTGGGTGTTGCAATGGTTTTCAATCAGTTAAACCAGTAAGGATGTTCATAATGTTTAACGCCATTGCTTTAGGGAGATAGGATGTTGAAAGATGATGGAGGAGGTAACAATGAAGTTATTAAACGGTTTATATATTCGGTAGAAAACACTGTGCGAGTTTAAAACTTAATTGATTATGAACTTTAGAAATGAATAAAACTTATTTTGAAAATTTATTTAAATAAAAATTTTTAAATAAAAATAAAAAATAAAAAAACAAATTCATTTCATTCAATTAAATATTTAATATTCAACCGTTAAATATATAAGTTAAAAATGTTAAAAGTTAAACTCATAGAAATAGTATGTTGTAATGGTGATTCTCAACACACAATCACCTGCTTAAGGAGCACTGCGGTGATTTCTTCTTTGTTGATGTTGAGAACGTTGTAAGACCCGTCCTTCAAAGCCACTCGCAAGTCGTTCTCATCGTCGTTCACCAACAAGGTCATGTTCGTTCTTGGGTTTGTTTTATGTAATAGTTTGTATTTTTTTTGAATGATTATAACATAAAAGTTTGTATTTATACAAATAAACATTGAAATTTTTATATAATTTCATATAGCGTAAAGCTTTCTGTAGTTTCAGCTCGCCTTATTAAGCCATGGGCGCGAAATTTTGAATATTTCAGAAAAACGAAAATTAGATTTAAAACGGTGCAAAATTAAAAAATATAACCAAAAAAAATTTGTTAATACGCGTGCGAATTTTTAAATGGATCGATAAAGTTGCTTCAAATTACTGAAAATGAAAAAATACTCAATTCAGCAACTTTATATAAGGTTTAATTTTAATATAATAATTTCAAAAATGTGATACAACATTCAATAGTTTCAACAAAATTTCTTTTTAAATTCACAAAATTGAGACTACTTTTGAGTGCTATGTAACTTAAAACTAACGATTTTGGTTGGCACCATTATTAAAATCCATCACTAATGATGTAATAATCTGAACCTGATTGCTTCGTAGCCATTGAAGAAGATGTGCACTTTGATGCACGATTTGATGGTGGAGTTGAGATGGTTGGGGTGTATGATGATTTGTGGCTGAGTGTAGTCCTCTGCTAAGGCATCCATTATTGATAAGACCCTGTGTGGTTGACACAAGCATGTTTTATAACACTGAGATAATGATGCTGAAGAAACTTGATTTGATAATTTGGTAGAGAAGATAAATAACTTGATATGCTTCTACATCCTTCTATGCACATTGTAATAAATGGAATGATATAATTAATTTATTTAATGGAACAATATAACGCACTAATGAAGGATCGTACCTTATTCTGAGTACAGTGTGTCTGGCTTGTTTAATAAACGACTTTAGTATTGATTTGCGCTGTTTGGCTCTGGAATAAGATAATTGAATATGGATTGAATAATTTATAAATAACTTATTTCGATTATAAGCCTTTAAATTATGATAATTATAAATAAAATTTACTATTGGATTGAAAATACATTGAATATCAATAGAATGAAACAATATAAAAAAGCAAGAACGCCTCGGAAAGGTGGTTGATCTTGGACTTGGAGAATGACTGAGGACCCGCCACATTCCTCCAGGGAACCAGAGACAAAGGAGTCGAAGTAGGGTGGGGCATGGGAAGAGAAGAAAACGATTGATGGGTAGCTCTAAGCAATTGATACAGCGAGTGCTCTAATACTTCATTATAACTTGAATAATCTGTGTTGGTTGAAATCGATGGAGGTTGTGTTGTGGGTGTTTGAGATGGGCACTGGGCTTTTGTTGAGAAGTTTGAAGTGCTGTTACTAAAACTCAGTGGTTTCTTTTTCTTGTTGCCATAAAACTGTTGTTGGAGTTGTATTTGATTGGTTGCTGGGTCTGTGTATATATCTTGTTGCATTATCTGTCATAGATAGAATAAATTTTGAGTACACCTTTTATGCTGTGAATGATGCTTTATTTTATAAAAACTTGAACCATCAAGTGATCGATTGACTATCTAATGTTCGTTCACGTAAATTTCATTTAGAGTTCAATGGATTACACAAACTTTTTTGAGGGATTGGTTGTCTGGAGTTCGACATAAAGAAATGAAGAGCTTCACACCATCAAACAACTTGAATTTTTTACATTTTTATTAATCCTTATCATTAAACTCAAATATGAAAAAATATTTCAAATGAAATTTTCAAAGAAACACCACTTTCATACAAATCAAATATAAGCACTATTACCTTATAACTAAGCAAACACAAAAACATATTGAAATTTAATTATAAGCCAACCTGGAAAATCATATGATTACCACAAGCAGTGTAGGCCACACCTATATCCTCTTCAATAGCCTCCTGATACAACTGTGGCATTTATGAAAGTTATATCATTTTGTTGATTCTGCGCTGTTAGATCAATTATAAAGCGTTTATTCCCATGATAACATCATTAAGAGAATGATTACATTTGTTTTTATTTCCAGTCAAAACTAGATTTCATTCCTAATGATATAAAACTTAAGACAAAAATCCAACTTATGAAATCAATACTACAAACCTGTGTGAACAATTCCTCACAGAATAACACGTTCTGAGACATTTCTAGTCTTTTTGACCACGGAATGTTCTCTTGTGGAGGTGATGGAGATGATGATACGAATGAGTCCAAATATACATTGTACCACTTTATCAACGTGGTAACGCTATCTAGTTTTAGAGTCTCATCTGGGATGAACAGGTTGTAATAGTTAAAAATCAGAATCATAATTTGAGATATATAACATAATATAACCTATACAAATTTTACGTCGAAAATGTAAATTTTATAAATTTATTAAAAGCTAAAAGCTATGATGAGTTTTATCATCAAACTTAACTAACGTAGTATGCAAAAAACTTTCATATGAATAAGACTAACCTAGAGACCTGAAAACAAAAATTTAAAAAAACAAGATTCATTAAAAGTACTTACCATCTATTTCTTTGATAGCCACCTTGATCCTTGATGCTCCTAATAGGTCATTACTCAAAGTAACAGTGAGGTTTGATTGGAAGTTATTTTGTTGTGGTTGCATGTTATAGGTTGGTGTGGCTGGTAAGATTATTTTCTTGCTAACTTCTGAGTCAGTTTTGGTAATTTCAAATGTTCCATTCTTCCAATAAGTTGAACCAGCTGTTTGTGAAGTAAGTTTTAAAATGATTATTGTTTATTATGGAAAGATGATTTTGAATAACTCAAAAGAATTCTTTTTACCTGATTTATAAGATATATCTCCAAGGATTGATCCTCCAACCTCGACGTGAAAATTTTTAAAGGTATTTGTTATAAAATCTTTATAAAAAATTCTAATATCAAAAAACATCAAAACAAAATTATTTTTTATTTTGCAAAGTTTTTAGTTTCAAGTTTCAATTTTCTTGATTTTTAATCGTAAAATAAAAAAGATTTTAGATACATATTTTTCAAAAACTAAAATTTTCAACAAATTCAACTTTGTCATAATTCATCATTTTTAAGTTTGAAATTGTTTCAAAAATTAAGTTTACAATGGAATTTAAAAGATGAATGCTAGTCAGTTTAATTGATTTTATGAAACTTCAGAGAAATCACAACATCCATAGTAAAAAACAAATCCCAAAGGAATAAAAAACCATAATCAAATCACCTTCTTTAGCCTCCAGTTTTTTCTCAACTTGAGAAGTTCATAGTGGAAATCTGAGATTCTATTGGACATTGTGTTGTCAAGGTTGCGCTTCATCCTTTCTAGTCCATTGCTCAGAAATACCCCTGCTGCTGATAAGGCCTGTTTAAGATAGATCAATGGTTTTTAGCTATTTTTAGGGCATAATAAATTATAATCAGATAGATTTATACAACACTGCTGGTTATTAATGAATGATAAATTATAACTGTTATTGAAAGAGTAATCATTTATAATTATCATGAAACCTTTTTTCTGGCAATCATGACAAGAGCACTCTTGCTCTCTTTTCTATCACAAGGAACATTGTCAACACTGATGTACTGCTTTTCCTTGGTAAGTGTCAGAATGTCTTGCAGTACTGATAACTCCATCAGGGCCATTCTTTGGTGTTAAAGTACTTTGCATAATGTAGAATTCTAAATATGAAATAAGAAAATGCAAAAAAGATTGAAAAAATGAAGAGATTAACTAATAATAAAAAGACATTGAAGCTCATAAAAATAAACTTTGAGAGATTGATGAAATTAACTTTTCAAAATATAGATGTGCTCATATTTACTTCAATTTGTTCCTGACAGACTCCCATGGCCAAGTAACTTGAGAAACTTCATCATATTTGGCTTCCTCATCATCCTTATCATCTATCTTCCAACAGTTCATTTTATAAAATTATTTTGAATTTGAATTTCCGATACTATTTATTTGAAACACTATAAAAGTTTCAATATTTTATTATTTCCACATATACCCAGGAAATAGTTATCATTGATGAAAATGTATTGATACCTCTGAATATTCATTTTTCTTGCCTCCTTCACCTTGACTGAAATCAATAAGATTCACTAGCATAGTGAACTCTTCACTCATAGTCATTGGTCTGAATTGAGGTAAGTTCAAAACTTTTATTGAATGATCAAACTCAATTTGAATTAAATAATCAATTTATTTATGACTTAGTTCACAAGTCTTTTCAAAACTTATATAAAAATATATTTAATTGGAATACTTCATCACAAACAATTTGTATGCTTCATGTCCATCCAGTGCGATCTCTTGAATAGAACATTCTTGTAATGCTTCGACACTCACATCTACCGACGATGCCATTATCAATTGGTTATTTGAAAAAAAGCTTATAAAATCACAAAGATTTAGACAGTTTAGAAAAGTAGTTTAAACACAAAGAATAATAAATATTAGGTAAGTAAATAGAAATCTCTTGATTTTTTTTTGAATTAAAATGAATTATTAATTGTTATGATTTTTTTCTTAATTATTGAAGTTTTTACTTTATTCAAATTATTTTTATTAATAAATCATTTAAATTGAAAATACTGAAAATGAATAATTTTCTCAATAATATGAATTCTATCTATAACTTTTCATGAAAGGTTACGTTTTTTTTTCTTTTTTCATATTTTATCAATATTAAAAGTTTTCAATTTGAATAATAATAATTCTTAAAAACAAGAAACCATTGTGAAGTTTAACTAAACTAGCCTATTAACAAAAAAGATTTGAATCAAATACTTTTGTTAACTGAAAAATAACACGAAGCTTTTCGTAAGTTGAAATCACATTAGGAAGTATACAAGTTTGTATACTTGATAAGTGAGTTTAACTTACGAAAAGCTTCGTATTATTATTCAGTTAATAAAAGTGTTTGATTCAAATCGGCATTGTGAAGATTTTTTTCAAATGCGAAAGTTTTTATTTTGTTTTATTAGTTTCCCCTCTAGCAATTAGTTACAAAATCAGTAAATCTGACAATTTAGAATGCTCCAATAAATTAATAAAAAAAAGAAAAACTTATCGAAAATCTTTCGTTTTGTAGTTTGGCACCAACTCCCTTTAATGAGCAAAAACACCCAAGAATTAAATCTTTTAATTGTTTATTTTAAATTGTTCAAAAAGAGTATAACGGTAAACACTTTTCCCTCCAACACCATAATTAAAAATAACAAAGTTTGATGTATACAACTAAATTTAAAAACGTATCGTTTCGATAACTTTTAAAGTTGTTCTGCTTGATCTGAATAAAGTTGGCACTTGCTCAAACAGTTGTAGAAAGATCAAAGTTGGCAGTTGAAAGGATTAACAAGTTCTTGATTGTTTTTTAAAGTTCTTCGCACTCTGCAATCGGTTTCATTTATAAGACATGCAACATTTTCTGATCATGTACTATTTATGCTCAAATCAAGTAGTTATGACCTCCTTCGAACCACATTAACCTGAGGTTGAGGAAGGGCTGGATGACTGAGTTTTATGAATAGTATTTGGAACACATTGACTGCAAAAATATTATTGCTAAAAAAGATAATAATAAAGTGGTATATTATTATAATGTCATATAATAATTTCAAAAGATACATTTTTCATTGGAATGAGTTGAAAAAAATTCATTGGATAAGATAGAAAAATGGAAAAAACTTTGGATCAAGTATTTTGAAGTCACTTCATAGACGTACATAAATCGATATTTTTATTTTCACGTGGTTGAATAGTTATAAATTTTATTTTACTGTAAACATTTGAAAAAAAGAACTTTAAATACTAACTGATCAAATAGAAATCTGGGCAAATGAAACAATGGACAAAAAAGTCAAACACTACAAAATTTAACAATCAGAACTATCTTAATATTTAGTTTTAAACATATAAATAATCTTCTTTCTGACTCTTTTTCTAATTTCTTTAACACTAGAACCTATAACTACAATATAAGAAAAAATAACAATTTAATTATAGAAAAATATAGAACTAATAAAAAGAAATTATCTTTAATAGTAAAAGGTGCTAAATGCTGGAATCAAATACCAGATAATCTAAAATCTATAAAATCATTAAAATTATTCAAAACCCTTGTGAAAAAATATATTTTAAACAGCTCCAAGTTATAAATCTAGTCTGTCATCACCTTATTTTTCATTTCATTCGATTTGAATTCTTTTTTTTTTTTATGCCATTTCATTTACGGTACATCATTATACCCTTGAAAGGCATGTTTTATTAATTTGATTTGTTTCTATTCAAGCCATTTTCTTTCATTCTTATAAGTTGTTTTAATTCGTTTTTTTATTCATTTCACTTCAACTTTTTGAGTTTTATGTAGTTGTTTATATCAATAAAAAAATTGTGTTAAAAAATTCAAATTATTATATAAAAAAATTAATTAAAATTTGAAGCTACAATAACTTTACGTATTCCTTGAATTGAGCTTATTATTTGCTTTTATGAAAAAATAGCTTTGTAAAAATTATTCCAAAAATATTGCTCAGTTTTTATGCTTGTCGAAAGTCATAGGTTTATATTTAAAAGTCAACTTCATAAAATTCACTATTCATAAGTATAATAAAAAAATATACACGTTCCTTAAACCATTACTTCCCGTAATTCATCAGCGAAAAAATTTAAAAAAAAATCAAAATATTTATTCAGTCAACATATAAACATTTATAAAAAATAAATTGAAGAAGTAAATTTAAAATATCATTTTCACACCTTCACATTATTTGTCTTTAAAATACAACTTTTGTCTTTAAATAAGCGTTGTTTTTTTTTTCATTATTAAAATTATATGAAGAATTTTTGTATATTTCATACCTTTTCGACTAATCATCTTAATCTTGTCATTATCATAGCATCAGCTTTCAGCTTTCAACACACATTTGATGGCAGCATTTGAAGCATTCCTTACAATAAGATGTAGACAAAGAACCGGAATTTGTTCATGTTTTATACAACAAAATAATTCAGCTCAAATATTTTTTTAGAAAAAAATATTAGCAAATAATTTTTTTTTTCACTCAAAATCAAAGTTGTTTTTTAAGTCATTGGTGAGTTAAAAGTTCACTATTACTATCATTGAATGATATTCATGTTTATTTATCGTAGATTTTCCAATTTTTAAAACATTCTTTGTGATCTGAGCAAGTCAACTGACTTGAGAATGATGACCTTCATATCCAATTTCAATGTTAGTCTTTGAGAATTCCTTTATAAGTCATATGTTTCACTGACTTTAATGCATTTTTTTTGTTTTAACGGTAAAATGGATAAATAATATTGCAAAATGTTCAAGCACAACTAGTTTGTTCATTAAAACTCCAAAAAAAATTGGCCACTACCACTTTTTGAATCTTATTTGAGTTCTATACAAAGATATACTCTGGTTGAAAAAGTCAACACCTCCCATGTAATTTTTATAAATTGCTATAGAATTTGGCATAGTAAATTGATTAAATCTGTTATTATTTTATTTCATCTTGGTGCACGCCTTTGAGGTTTATTTTTGTAGAGATTAGAAGCAACCACGACAGACTGGCTATCTCTCCACTTGGCAACCGAGATGTTTTTGCTGATCAAACGTGTTTTTTCTCATGGTTTCGACCACCAGTGTGCCAAGGCAATCTCTTTTTTCCCAGTACATATGTCTATACGAGAGTTTAAAGTATTTTGAATAGAGTAAATTAGCAAGAAACAGCAGGATATTATTGAGTGAAATGGATTCCGAAGAAAAAGCTTTTTGAGAAGCATATAAGATCTTCTATCCATTCATCAGTACAAAACAGATTCAAACATTGTTCAGAACTTTCAAACTTTTGTGAATTTAAATTTGATTGCTCATATTGAGGTATTTAGTGCTCCAACAAAAAAAAAACTTTTTCTGCTTGGTTTTTTTTTCGACCTAAACTTTTTTTTGACTTTTTCATCGTCACTCAAATCAACTTTGCTGTATAAAAGACTTTAAAAAAATTTTGTGAAATTATAAGTAACTTCATCATTTGAGTTTTTAGTATCAAAAGCTGTTTTGTTTTTGCTTTTTCTTTAAGTGGTAAAATTTGGAAAAGTTGTTCGTTTTCAGTGATATTTTATTTACATTTATTTTTTAATTTAATAATCATAGTTATTTAATTTATGTTTATTTAATTCATATTTATTCTATTTATATTCATTTTATTCATATTCATTTCAATTATATTGAATTTTATTTATTGCTCTTGTATTATATTTTATTTATATTATATTTACATTATTAAATATTTTTAAAGACATCTATGCTCTTTTGTAAACTTGAATTTTACCAGTAAACTCCACATTATGAGAATCTATAAGAACACGTAGAAAAAATTTTCATTTAGCTAAAATTTTCAACAAGTAAAACCTTGTCATAATTCATTAGCAAAGTTGTAGAGAAAAGTAGAGAGCTTAAAGGAAAAAACCATAGTGTTATTATAAATTCTCATTATTTGGAGTTTACAGGTAAAATTCATCATTACATTTATTCTTTTATTTATTTTTATTCACTTTTAATTTTTTTTTATATTATCATATTATTTTGTATATCATTATTGTCCAACCGAAATTGCCTGAACTTTCTTCAACGCTCACGGAAAATGAACATTTAATTACTGAAAATTTAATTGTGAAAATGACATAAAAAAAATGTGAGCCCCATTATATTATGAAGAAAATTTTGAATTTTTGAAAATTTTATAGAAAACTTTACATAAACTTTTTATCGTGGCTTATTAAAAAATATTCTTCATTAGATAAATATGAGCTCTAAATAGATCATTTTCTTTGATATATTAAAAAAATATATTACTGAGTTGAAACAATAATTATTCTTGAAATATAAAATTTTTTGGCAAAAAAACGTGTTTTATATAGTAGTTGATTTCAAATGGGCACTGTGAGCTGAAATTTTGAAAAGTAAAGTTGAAACTTTTTCATTAACCCGTTTGTGCCCAAAATGCTAATGGCAGTAATTTTTTATTGAAACTTTTGTTCCTACTTTAAAAAAACAGATTTTAATTTTGACAAAAAATAAGCGAGATACAGGGTGATCTCATATGAGATCAATGGGCACAAATGTTAGCAAATGGGTTTTTAACCTCATAGCATTAAAAAGAGTAGTTTGAAGAATTTAATTCACTTTAATTTTATTTTTTTAAACAAACTATGAAAATATTTTAAATTTATACATTTATATGTAATTAACATTTTTTTAAAAGTTCTAAACAAATATTTTTTCTTCAAAATTATTAATGATTTTTGACTGTTTGTTCTATTATTTAAATAACAGAAAACGAAGTTTCACATATAATAACAGGAAAACACATCAAATTTATCGAAAATAAAAATTCTCATTTTTATTCAAGATTAAGAAATAAATAAATCTAAGCTACGCTCAAAGTAATCGTGCATTTTTCCAAATTGTCCGTGGTCTAGCGGTGCATGGCTTGTTTTGGCATCTTCTTTGTTCATTCCTTGTTATGATAATAAGTCCTTTAAGATTGAAACAGGCATCATTATTAGCTTGCGGAGGCTTGAACAGTTGTATCTTTTGTTTTTTTTTTTGCCTAAATGCGGAGTTTTTGAAGTAGGATCGGGTAATTGCTCTATTAATGTAGGCAAATCCGTTTTTAAGCTTACGTATCACTTTCCTCGTCTGACCAACTATAGATTATTTAAGAATTTATTAATGTCATATCCAGTGTTCTTGTAAATATTGGTCAATGCAATTTTTAGCCTTTATTTTTGTGGCGTATTTGCTTTCCCACCAATCGTGCTTACCCACTTCACCCATCTTTGAGCCATATACGTTTTGAATACTTTAGGTCGTGGAACTAAACCTTTGATTATAATTCCTTTTTCCAACAAGTTATTTCATGTATAAGTTCAGCTGTATGATTATTTTTTCCAATGTTCACCACAGTAATATCTTCCCACCTCACAATTAGAATCTCCTCATTGATATCGAAACTATAGCTGTGACCGCCTCTTTTTTGCTTATTTATTGTTTTTTGTTTTCGGTCAAAGAGCCTTTTCTTAATCTGTTATCTCGTAATTTCCCCTTTTGCTCAAAAACCAAAACTTATTAGATGAATCAATAATGGATAACTTGTGAAAAAGTTGTCAACAAATACAGTTTTTTTTGGCGCCAATCGAAGGTGGCCTGTCGAAGTTTTAATGGCGGCTCGAATAGTCGATTTTTATACTTAAAAACTACATAATTCAGTTTAAAATGTCAAAATATTATTATTAAAAATAATTTCGCAATTTCATTTCAAAATTCGATAACTTAGTACAATAACATACAAGAACTACTTCTTTTGGGATGATTTCGGATTTTTTGCTTTACATAGAAAGAAGATAAATTGTGAAAATCAACAATTTCATCTTATGCAACAACAAAAATTACAAAGATAAACACTTCATGGTTTTTTGGGGGTAATAAAGGCTGGCATTACTTGGATGAAAATTCTATAAAAGATTAAAAAAAATATTATCTTTTAATTATATCAAAAAATGTAACAATAACAAAAAAGATAAGCACTTCCTGATTTCAATTGTAATGATGTGGAAGTCCCATTGAAGAAAAAAGACAATGAAGTTGTTCAAATTTTGTCTAAAATTAATATTTGACTGCTCAAAATATTATATTTGAAGTTTCATTTACATATATTTTTTGTTTATTATCACAGATTTAATTATTTTTATACATCTATAAAATCAACTCAGTTTTCTAAATTTCATTTATATAAGTATTATTATGGTTGCTTTTGTTTCAATTAACAGACCTTTTTTTCTATAATCTTAGTTAACTGTTTTGTTTATTTAGTTATACTTGCATAATTTTTTTTAAATTGTCATCTAAGAAAACTTCATTACATTAAATTGCATTCAAAGTTCATAATACTCAGTGGTCTAGAAACTTCTGAAGTTGATGCAACTATAATCATACTCGTCATTGGTTGATTTGAGTTGAGTGTGCGATTGGAGTTCTACCGCATCCAACATATTCAGAACAACTTGTGATCCTAGTTGAAGGTCTTTCCGTTGGTCTGATAAGCTTTTACCACAATACAGATCAAAGTTAGAGCAAAAGCTTGAAAAATCGCACAATGCCCAAAATTTCTAGCCGAATCTACTTGGCTTGCTTTTAATAAACTGTTTGAGAGCGTGATGTCCAAAATATTTTATGAATGTTTCTATCACTCAATTATAAATATAAAATAATATTTAAAAAAAGTTATTTTTTTTCATTCATTTGACCATTTTATTCATTGTTTGTAATATTCCGCTTTTTAAAATTTAAATTCCACTAATTATAATGTATTTTCTGTAAAACGCCATTTTCTAATCTTTGTGCCCATTGATCTCATATGAGATCAGTAACTTTTAATGCCTTTTATTCTGTTGATTCTTCGTGTATCTCAAATTTAAAAATTTAATAATATTAATTAAAGTTAAATTTAATATATTTCATTGTGTTTCAACATAATCATGAGTTAAATTTTTGTCAATAAACGTCCGGTCAAAGTGAAATTTTGACAATTTTAAGCCTAAATATCATAAAATTCAAAATGAAAATTTAAATAAAACAAATTTAATACTAAAGATATAACCTTAGTTGATATAAAAAATTAATTAGATTTCGATAAACATTAACCAATAATTAGCAAAACTGTTATATGTGAGTGATATCATATGAGATCAATGGGCACAAACGGGTTAATATGAGTGATATTTGAAAAACGATTCGACCGATACGAACAAGGCTATCGTGTTTTGAAAATGTTACACTTAATAGGATTACCAGACTTAAGCACATTCCTATTATTCACAATATGCACATTTTGTGAATATGTAATTAGTATACAAGTTATATATTGCTACACTATTTTTAACTAATCTACTGTTAGGTAAATACATTTCAAAAAATTTTAAATACATTAAATGATAAAAATTTGTAAATTTTAGGTTGATAAAATCTTTTAACAACGAATATACTGTTTCATAAATACATTTTTTTTTTCAATTTTCAAAAACTAGATCAAGTAATTCTTAATTTAAAATCGAGCTGAACTTTAGTAACATGCAAATATTTATGGTAAATTATTTAAGATCGTTTTATAAAATTTTTAATAAAATAATATTTTGATGTAGTTTCATTTTGTTATAATGACTGAAAGTTTCAATTTCAAGGTAGCATGTGTCATGTCATAATAGTATAAGTATTTTGAAATCAGAAAATTAATAAAATTAACCGATCCGATAGTGCATGACCTTGATGTGGTAAGACGACTCATGTGTTCCAGTGACTCCCAAGGCTATATGAGCCGGAGCTTCGGCTTATGGAAGATTCAACCGTGCTCAGAAGGTTTGAGGAGCAGGGTATAGACAAAACGGTACACCCTCCTTGGGGATTTCGGTGTAGGTTAATCAAATCAAATCAAACCAATGACGAGTATGATTATAGTGGCATCAACTTCAGAAGTTTTTAGACCACTGAGTATTATGAACTTTGAATGCAATTTAATGTAATGTAAGTCTTCTTAGATATGACAATTTAAAAAAAATTATGCAAGTATAACTAAGTAAACAAAACAGTTAACTAAGAGATATGAGAAAAACGGTCTGTTAATTGAAACAAAAGCAACCATACTAATACTTATATAAATGAAATTTAGAAAACTGAGTTGATTTTATAGATGTATAAAAATAATTAAATCTGTGATAATAAACAAAAAAATATATGTAGATGAAACTTCAAATAAAATATTTTGAGCAATCAAATGTTAATTTTAGACAAAATTTGAACAACTTCATTGTCTTCATTTTTTTTCTTCAATGCGACTTCCACATCATTACAATTGAAACCAGAAATTGCTTATATTTTTCTTTATTGTTACATTCTTTGATATTCATTAAATGATAATATTTTTTAATTACCCGAACATGGAAAAAAAAAAAGTTATCGAAACCAAAAACAATTGTAACAATGAATTCTTTGTTTCAAGAAGAGCTGGAAGTCTTTTCAAGAGATTTATGACGCGTTGCTGCCAAACCTACAAGGAATGCCTCATTTTCACCCAAAAACACTTGAAAATAAAAAACCTAGATTGCTTTCACACAAGTCTGTTCTACTGGGTACATGGAATGTGAAAACACTTTGGAAGACAGAACGATAAGCACAAGCAGTGAGAGAGATGCAGTACAACCTCAAACTTTTGGGCATGTGCGAAATACATTAGAATGGTCTTAAAGAGATCAAAGTACAAACAGGATAAATGTTGTGTTGCTCAGGCAAAAACGAAGAAGAATGCTATGAAACTGATAGCTAATAAATAATTTGCTTCATACAACAAAATCTATTGAGAGCTGGCGCGATAGTTTAAATAGGAGAGTTTTGTCACATTCATATTCATGATAAATTTCATCTTTTCAACAATCCTACACAGCTTGAGTCCGAGAGCCTGAGGACGGACCCAGTGGAAGTAAGTGTGTTTATGATCAAGTGGTTCAAATTGATAGAACAAGAGAGAATTACTTCTTATTGTCAATAGGAGCACCAGGTTTAAAAACAACAATAACTTAAAAAGAAAACTCTCTAAGTCGAAAGAAGCAACAAATCTGACAAAAAACAAAGAAAACTGTAAACACTTTCAAATATATAAGCTAAAATCTTGTATGAATACAAAAACATTGAGAAAACTACGTTTTTTGGGAACTGATTAAAAATTTTCTATTGTAAAGAGATTTTATACAAGGACTAGAAGCTATGGTAATAATTCATATTATTCGGCTCAGTTTTTTATTAACTTTTTAAACAAAATTTTTTTTTTATTACAAAGTTTTTCAAATAAATATTATTGATTTTCATTTATATGTTAAACGGTTCAACTTCGACGTAAGAATATAGCCGTTATAAGCTGTTTCTCCTTCAAACTTCAGACGAAAAGCTTCGTATTATTATTCAGTTAATAAAAGCGTTTGATTCAAATAGTTTTTGTTAATAGGCTAGTTTAGTTAATCAAAACAATTTGTGTTTGAATAAAAACTTCAGTTTTTCAAGACAATTTTCTATATGATGAACGCAATTGAATCTTCTGATTCAAAAAGTTTTATGTAGATATACACTATAAAAAAACAAGAGTAGTATTTTCTAAGAGAAGAGTGAGTTACCATTCATAATTTTTTCTAAATTAAAATTTAATCTATAACTCGATAAATTTAGTTTAACAATTAACTCAGAAAGGCTTTGACACAAACCCCCAGGTTTTTCAACGTTTGAAAAATGATAAATTGATAAAAAAATCTTGGCTCATTTGTTTCATATGACACATTTGGATCCCTTCTTCAATGGTCAAAACACGTTTGAAAGCCTGACAATGCTCCTTGCCATCTATTGTGAGTTGCCGTTAGATTTTTAAAAATATTTGAATATTTTTATGAAAACTCAATTTGAATATTAGTCATCGAAATATATCAAATTTTTTGATTTAAAAAAAAGTTTTATTCTATTTAAATATAAAAAATTATCCTTCAATCAAAAAAAACTATTATAACATAATAAGTATTCCAGTGGTGATAAAAATTAAGTTAATTATGATAATTATTATTGTGGTGGTGATAATGGTGATTATATAGAAAAGCATTGAGGTTTTGGTATCAAAAAAAAATGATAGTTCATAATAACAGTGATAATTTTACAATAAAGTATATGTTTTCAGATAAAACACGTTAGTTAACAATGATCCAGTTGTGAGCGGCTAAATAATGGCTCGTTTAGGCAAGTTGGTGAAGATGGAAGGCAGTGAAGTCAACCAAATGAGGTGGAAGGAAGAAAGAAAGGAAGGAAGGAAGGAAGGAAGGAAGGAAGGAAGGAAGGAAGAAAGGAAGGAAGGAAGGAAGGAAGGAAGGAAGGAAGGAAGGAAGGAAGAAAGGAAGGAAGGAAGAAAGGAAGGAAGGAAGGAAGGAAGGAAGAAAGGAAGGAAGGAAGGAAGGAAGGAAGGAAGGAAGGAAGGAAGGAAGGAAGGAAGGAAGGAAGGAAGGAAGGAAGGAAGGAAGGAAGGAAGGAAAGAAGGAAGGAAGGAAGGAAGGAAGGAAGGAAGGAAGGAAGGAAGGAAGGAAGGTGTGGGGAGGTGGAAGGAAGTGAAAGGTGCAGTGGTGAAAGGCGTTTGCCTTCAAAAGGAAGACGGGTCCGGCTGTTTGTTGGTCTGTGGTGCGTTGGAGGCTTGTTTTGGAACTTTTGCAAACTTGTCGAAATATTTAGTTATTAATAAAATTTTTCTTTTACAAGCAATGTTGATTGTTTTTTTAATCATTTAGTTTTCAGAGTTTTTTCAGGCAGGTTGTCATCTTGCATTTTCACATGAATGGAAACCTTTTCATTTAAGTTTGCAGCATTTATGTTGGGGATGGCACAGTTTGAGATAATCGTTTGAAATGTTTGCAGAAGGTCTTGAAGACTGTTTCAAGAGTATTATTCTATTTTCTAAATTTATGTATTTGATTCTTAAACGTTTGATGTAGTGAGGTATACAAAAAAAAGAATTAGAAAAAGAGGACGAAGAAAAAAAGAAGACTAGCTTGACCAATCTCATTTAATTTGAACATGCTCAAATCAAAAGAAAGGAATAAAGACGAAAAAAGAGCTTAGAAAGAGGAAGTACTGAAAGAACAAGGAAGTTTGGAGGAGCTCTGACAGTATATCACTACACAAATGTTTATAATTAAATACATACATTTTTGAATGATATTCTTTTTTATAATTGGGTTTGGATTTTTGATTTTTCCAAAACTTCGATACGTAAAAGTTTTGAAAAAAACTATTTTTTCTGCAAACTGCATTTAAACGATTGTTTCTGCTACCCTTAACATAAATGTGAAATGAAAATGCTTACATTCAGCTTGAAAGTGTGAGACAACAGCCTGTCTACAATAAACTCAGAAAACTCAATGATTAATAGAACAATTGATATGTTTGTGATCGAGATTTTTTATAATCACTGAAAATCGAAACGAGTTGAATTTAGTTCTGAAAGTTGAGTCTTCGAACACCAGACTGACTCTGGGCCCAGTCTTCCAAAAAGTGGACTTCCCCCTCCCTTTCCCATCGGCCTTTTGAAGAAAGAACCAAACCTCTAAGTGGATGTGGTGCACAGAAAAAGCATTCCAACTATGGTTTGCTGGCCTTCACCCATAAATCATGTGGCTGGGAGCTCAATGTTCTCATCGAATGTTGTGGCTCTTCTAAAGACTGTTTATACACCAATCTGAATTTGAATCAAAAGAAGTTAATTGGATTGAATTTATTGTGTTTGATTTATATTCAAGTTTAATTTGTTTCACTAAAACTAGTGATTCTCATTTTTGTTGGTTTATATGAAATAAAGCCATCCAAAAGTTTTTGATTTAGAGAATTTAATTTTGAACTTGGCAACAAACTGATGCGAATTTTTTGAGAATGGAAGTATTGATGAACTCAGAAAAATATGCAAATTGTGTGATGATCTTTTGAATAGAGGAACCTACAAGCGTAAAACTCGAAACTGATATTGTTTTCTACAAAAAGAATTATCAATTTCAGTTGCAAAGAAGGTGAATTGGGGAAATCTGTTGAGATGCATAAAGACCGGTTTCAATTCAAAATTTTAATTTGATAGCGATTTTTTATTTATATCTCATAATTTTTTGTTCTTCGATCAGCTGATTAATTATATCGGGTCCAAAAGACCGGCAATCCTTAGCAAAATTGACAGCGGCTCGTGTCTGCACACCATATTAACAAACTATACAGTTGCCTTTGACTTGAGGTGAATTGGGGAAATCTGTTGAGATGCATAAAGACCGGTTTCAATTCAAAATTTTAATTTGATAGCGATTTTTTATTTATATCTCATAATTTTTTGTTCTTCGATCAGCTGATTAATTATATCGGGTCCAAAAGACCGGCAATCCTTAGCAAAATTGACAGCGGCTCGTGTCTGCACACCATATTAACAAACTATACAGTTGCCTTTGACATAATTAATATTTACGTTTATTATTTTCAAATTTTTTAAAATTTGTTTTTGTTTATATTTTGAATTTGAAAAAAAGTACATTAATTGACATTATTTATTTAAATATTAGTTGAATAATTTGAGACTAAGTCAACTTTTAGTTGAGCGCAAAATTTAAAAGTTCTCATTAATTGTGTTGGAATTTTAATTTTAATAGTGGAGTTTTCATAAAAAAGTCATACGATTTCAATTAATATAGTTTTCTAAAATAAGTAATGTCAAGCAAAAAAGAAAAGTTTTTGGATTTATGTAAAAGAGCCAAGCAGTTATATGAAAAGGGAGACGACGAAGATATTGTTGAATGCCTCAACTTATATAAAGCAGCTTTGAAACTCAATCCAGGCAATGCTAAACTTAAAAAAAAGATACATAAGCTTGAGGTTGCTTTCAGTGCATTTTTTTCTTTCAATTCAATAGGTATATAAACATTAATATTCTTTCATTCATTTTTTTCAAATTTAAAAAAAAATTATAAATGATTTTTAAATATTAATAATGATTCAAGTTTCAATAGTCATAGTAATTTTTTTAGTAGCAAAAAATTGAAATCAAGTATGTAATAATATTCTTAATGGCTTAAAAATTATTTCATTATAATTTTATAATTAATCATATTTTTATATCACATAAGCTGATTCTAAATGAATCAATGAATGAGGAGGAAGAAGAAGATGATGAAGATGAAGAAGATCGTTATAGAACTTCTCACAGTAAATCCCCTGATGATGATAAAGAAAATATGGAGGAACATAGCCATGGTGGCTCAATGGTAAGATTTTTTAGTGTTATATTATCTCAAATAAATATAGTAAATTTGTTATTAACTATTAAAGATTTTTTGTTTTTTTTGTTATTTAACAAAATAACTTTTTCTATTTTTTTTTGTGGCCAAATATATTTTTATCAATGAATAAGATAATGAATAATTATTGCTCAGTATAATTCTTTTATGAACTCCTATCCACTCAACTACAGATAGAAATATGTGAAGGACTAAAAATGCCAACCAAAATATATAAAAGGTTATCAACTATGAATAAATTATGAATGATAGTTAAATAATGCTCATCTATGTCAGGTTGTATGGTTACCAAAAGGAAGGTGTGAATTTCTTTTTCAAACTTTTTACTCAAAAAAAGGGAGGGATTCTGGGAGATGATATGGGGTGTGTGATTTCTCATTAATAATAATATAAGTATTTTCAATATTATTATCTAAAAAATAAAACAGGTTATGTGTTTTTAAATGCCAAGATTTTCATTATTCACTAGATATCTTCATCAGATAACTAACTTAGGCATATACAGATATTATGAAAGATCTTGATAGTTTAATGATAATTCTCCAATCTTATGATTAATAAACCAGCCTATTAACTTTTATCAACTGAATTATAGCACCAGTGTTATTATGCAGTTAATAAAAGTTTTTGATTCAAATCTTTTTTTTTTTTGAATCTTAATGTTATGCCATTGAAAACATTCAACCATTTTATTCAAATACAATTAGTCTTATATATCTATCATACAACCCACAACTTATGGGCCAAATTTTTTGCAGAAGCAAATTAGTATTATATTTCATAAAAGCTTATATTTTTGTTCACTATCTCATATCATATTAATTTTCATTACCTTCCATATATCACTGACCATTAATATAAAAATGCCTCAAAAAAATCCAACACCCTACTCAACATCTTCTGAAACCGTCACACTTCAGCCTAGGTAAAACCATTCAAGTGTGTAGTTTTTTGAGCGCCATGTTTCTCTCGAGAAAGATAAAGCACGTCATCATAGTCCTTCCACCGCCTCTCATCATCAACTGGACCAATGAGCTCAAAAAATGGTAGATGAAAGGAAGATTATTGTTTGGTTGTATGGTTTGCTTGATATTTTTTATTTTCTACTATCTATTAATATAAATATCTTCATTGTGAGTAAAAGTATGGCATATGTTATATTATTATATTTATGTCAATGTCTTCATAATGACGAAAGGTCTCCTGACTTGAATGTGTGTAAGTACCATGAGGCTACAATCAAACAAAGGGCTAAATTGTTGCTTTCATTACAGAAAGGTGATGTTGATAATCATAATAAAAGTATAAATAGATACCATGATTTTGAATTATAATAATAAAAGTAACTATTTTAACTGAACCTCTGGTTGTTATTCGTTGAAATATTTATATGAATAAAAATAAAATATAATACAAGAATACTATACTAAAAGAATATATCAATAATCATAATAATATAAAATAGAATAACAATAATGCTGATGATGCAGACAAAGGGGTGTTGCTGACGACTTACAACATGGTGGTCACAAGTGTTGAGAAGTTGGTGGAGTACAAGGGCAGGCCATTTATATGGGTATCTGTCTATAGTATGTTTTTGTATATATGTAAGCTTCATGGCAAGTTATATAAACAGCTTTTCTTATATATATTCTTTATATAGTCTTCTTTTTTATCTTTTTATAGCTATTACAATACGTTTTTTATTAACTTTTCTTTATGAAATGGAATATTTATTTTTCCATTGTCTCAATTGCTTTTCTCGGCACTATATAAATTGCTAATTGTGATATATAGCACCACCAACCTACTCTACCATTCACCTAGGACTATTGCATATTAGATGAGGGCCATAAAATAAAGAATCCTTCAGCCAAGACCACTAAGGCATTGCACCAACTATCATCACATCATCGCATCATTCTCTCTGGTACTCCCATCATGAACAATTTGAAGGTTGCTTTTCATTTGTTTTATTTTCGTTGTTATTTTTAACCTCATGTAAATGAGCAAAAAGGCGTTGAGCTATTAATAATAATAGGAGCTTTGGTCATTGTTTGACTGGACCCATCATGGCCAATTACTGGGTAGTTTGCAGACCTTCACTGAATCTTATGAGAACCCCATCTGTAAGGTTGTTCTTTTAACGTTATTTCCGGTTTTTTATAATCTTGTTATTTACTGTGCTCTTTCATTCTACGTAATAGTTGAGCATAGCAACTTCTACCAGTCAAGGGAAAAAGATGCCACGAGGACGGATCAGAGACTGGGTGAGATGATGGGGGCAAGTCTTCAGAGCCTCATAGACCCCTACCTTTTGCGGAGGTCTAAAAGACATGTGCAAGCTCTGCAGAGGTTAAAGGAGTCACCAAGCAGTGATGACTCACCACGGTACGTTGCTTGATTCATTATTGCTATTATATCATAATAACCGTAATTTGTTATTACTAGTTTTTTATCGTGATTACCGAAATATGCATATTCACCAATCAATCACCCAAATCCTTTTTATAGCCCGTTTTCCTTTACCAAGACTTGAGCTTATACATATATACTGGGCTAAAATAAGCATCAGAATACACAGAATGTTGCGTAAAATGCTCAGGATGCCCGAATTGGGAGTGAAGAGTGACTTGATATGCTGGTTACGTCTGTCAGATCAGCAGCTGAAGGTCTACAACGACTTTCTGACGTCAGAAGAAGTGAAAAATGTTAGTATTTTAATATTTTCTGATAGTTTCACGTATCTTATAATTATATTCATGTATTTCATCGTTGTTTTTGATAGCATTGAAGGTATATTTCAATAAAACAAATGACAAAATTTGAGGAGCGTTTATCCTTAAGGCATTGGAACATGTAGATAAATAAATGAACAAACATTAAATGAACAGATCTTGCTAAACTTCTCGAGGTCTCCCTTGATAGCCATAACAGTGCTGAAGAAGATATGTGACCATCCTAGACTCTTGTCCAACCAGAAGTGTGCTATGCTGGGAGTTACTCATGAAGAGTAAGTTTGCATGTGATATTTATAGATTTATTCATATATCTACAACTTTCTATTTATCTATATTATTGTTCATTTGTATAATTATGTACAAAAAATTTAGAAATTATCTGTACTCAAATTTATTTATCGTTGTGCTGCCAAACTAAATGTTCATAGAATAAGTGAATACAAAATCATAACCCACACTTTCCAGCATTGAGAATGATGACGAGGATGATAATGTAGCCTTTGATGTCAGTAAAATCCCTGACCACGTGTTGATGTGTGAGTGTGGCAAGATGAGCTTCGTGGTGCATCTGTTAGAGCATTTGAAGGCCAACCAGCACAGGACCCTCATATTCTCGCAGTCGAGGAGGATCCTTGACATCATACAGAAGATCACTACTGCTAGGGTTCAGTTTATCATTATATGTATTATTTTTGCTATGATTGCTACAAGTTTTTGAATTTATATTGTTATGAAGGCTCTTACTGCTAGAATCTGTTGATTATTGTGCCTTATAATGACAGGGTCACCGTATGTTGCGCTTGGATGGCAGTATAAAGTCTATGCAGGAGCGACAAGACATCATTGACAAGTTCCAGGTGTTATACAAAAAGAACTTCTACTTTTTTATATCGTCAGGGTTGTATATGAACTGAGTTTTTCTTGTGAAGATTAACTTGAATAAAACTGATTGAACCACAATAATGATAATAATTTTACCTTGTAACAACCTAGTCGGATAAGGACATTGATGCGTTGTTGCTGACTTCAAGGGTAGGAGGTGTGGGATTGAATCTTATAGCTGCTGATCGTGTCATCATATGTGGGTCATTTATTCATTTGTTCATCCGTGCCTACTTATCTGTCTCAGTAGCTGTAAATTCATCTGTGTTTGACTTTATTTTAATATTTAGATGATCCGGCTTGGAATCCTTCAGTGGATAGTCAGGCAATTGACAGGGCTTTCAGGATTGGTCAACAACAGGACGTGGTCGGTATCTTTGTTTTATAACTATTTTATATTATCAATGTTTTTTTTTCTTTACCCCGAGCACCCTAGTCTTGTTGGGTGCTCCTCATGTCCCCATCAAGACCATCCAGGGGTCAAGAAGCTCAGCCGCTCTTGCGGGGTCGGTTCACAGACTCTCGGGGCCCAATGTGGTACTTATTTTGGGGCAGGTGAAGAGGTGAGGGGTGTCATAAATGTGTGTTTGGCAGAGTGGGCATGAAGGTGAGGGATGAGATGAGGGTGAAATTTTGTTGAGGTATGAGAGGATGAAAGGTGATTTATTTGATCAGAGTTGGGCGAGTGTGGTGGTCTAGGGTGGTTTCTGATTCATGAATGGGTGGGGGTTGCTTGCTGAGGATTTTGTTGTGAGTGGATGATATGTAGTCGTGTACTATTTTGTGTGTAGGGTTTTCATGTTGTTTTTTATTTGTGTGTGAGAGGTGGTCTGGGTGGAGGAGGGTATGTTTATGGTGTAGTTGATGTTGAATGTGGATTGTTTTTTGTATCTGGGTGGGCTTCTTGTGTGCTGAGTGGGTGTAGGAGATGAGTGGGGTGGGAGGCTTTTTGTGTAAGTTGTGATGCGTGAAGTTTGAGATGGTTTTGGTGTGGGAGGATTTTGGTCTTTGAGTAGAGGTGTTGGGTGTTGGTGTTTAGGGTGCAGCCAGTGATTGTTCTCAAGGCTGCGTTTTGGATTTTTTGGAGTTTGTTGAGGGAGGTGGATGAGATGATGGTGACCAGGTGGTGTTGGCGTATTCGATAATGGGAAGGAGTAATGTTTTTTATGTGGTGATGAGTGTTTCTTTGCTTTTTCCCCAGTGTGTTGATGTGAGGAGTTTTAGGAGATTGAGTGTTTTTTTTGCTTTAGTGATGGTGTTGTCTGTGTGGGTGGAGTATTTTAGTTTTGGGTCAAAAGTTAAGCCAAGGATGGTAGGGTTGGAGGTGGTGGGGATGGAAATGTTGTTGATGTGGATGTTCAGGGGTTTGTTATATTCTGATGGGTCAGGGGTCATGAGAGTTGATGTGGTTTTGGTAGGGTTCATTTGTAGATTGTTATTGTGAGCCCATGTGTGTATTTCATTGAGGTATAGAAGGAGGTTCTGGGTGGCTGTGTTGATGTTGGGGTGGGATGATGTTATGGTGATGTCGTTTGCGTAGGTGATGAGGTAGAGTGAGCTGATTTTGGGGGGTGGTATGTTTGAGAGGTATATGTTGAAGAGAGTGGGTGATAGGACGCCCCCTTGGGGGACAGCTGCTTTGATGTTTGTGTGTTTTGATGTGTGATTGTTGTATGATGTTGTCGGCGGCCTTTTAGGTAGTGGCCATGAATTTGATTTTTGTTGTAGAAATGTGGGTGTTGTGTATTTTGTGGATGAGTTGGTGGATGTTGACCATGTCGAATGCTTTGGTCGTGTCGAGGACGGTGAGGATTGTTCTATGAAGGGTTTTTTTTTATTGAAACCATTGAGTATGCTGTTATTGATTTGATGTAGAGCTGTGGTGGTGGAGTGTGCGGCTCTGAAGCCGTGTTGGTGTGTTGGGAGGATTATATTAGTGGTGATGTGTGAGAGGATGATTTTTTCTAGAGTTTTTGCTATGGGAGAGAGTAGGGCCATTGGTCTGTATGAGGAGGGGAGAAAAGGGTTTTTGTTTAGTTTGGCGATGGGGATTATTTTGGAGGTTTTCCATATTTGGGGTATGGTGTTTGTGTTGATTGTGATGTTGTAGAGGTTGGTTAGGTGTTTGATGGCTATTGGTCCTAGGTGTTTGAGATGTTTGATGTTGATATTGTCTGGTTCTGAGGAGTTGTTATTTTTAGATTGTTTTATAGCAAGGATGGTATCTGATTCGGTGATTGTTATTGGGGTAGATGTGAGTGATTTGGTGAGTTTGTTATTCTGTGAGTGGGGTTGGAAGAGTGTTTTGTGGTTGATTTAAAATATTTATTTAGTGTGTTGGCTTTTTGTGTGTCTGTGTGGGCTGTTTTGTTGTTGTGAGTGATGGTTTTATTGGTGGTAGTGGTAGGTTTTTGGGGTTAAGGGCCTTTACTGTGGACCATAGGATGTGAGATTTTTTCTTGTGGTCCCAGTCGGCTTTCAGGTGCTCTTCCCATTTTTGTTTTTTGTGTTGTTGAATGAGGTGGGTGATGTGTTGGTTGAGTGTGGGTAGTGAGGGATCTTTGTTATTGAGGGTTCTGGTGTGGTTTCGTTTCGATATGAGTGTAGTGATGCTTTCAGGGAGTGGAGTGTGGGTGGGTTTTATTATTCCTTTAGGGATGTTTATTCGGTCTGATGTGAGTATGGCTTTTGTAATGAGGTGGTTAGCTGTGTGGGGGTCTTCGTGGAGAGGGGTGTTTTTGAGGGTGTGTTCTATGTGTTTGGTGAATTGGGGCCAGTTGGCTTTCTTGTAGTTAGTGAGAATTCTGAGGGGTTTAGTTGTGGGTATTTTGTTTTTGAATTTGATGAAGATGGGAAGATGGTCGGAGTTCAAGGCTTTAAGTGTTTGCCAAGTGAGGTTGGCCGATATTATGGTGTCTGCTGTGGTGATGTCGGGGGAGGTGGGTTGTTGAATTGGGTTGAATGGTAGTTGGGTGGGAGTGTTTTGGTTGAGAATGATGTGGTTTGAATTGATGATGAGTGAGGTTATGAGTTGGCCTCTGTGGTCCGTGAAAGGAGAGTGCCATGTTTATGAGTGGGCGTTAAAGTCACCCATGATTATGGAATTAGGAAGGCTTGTGAGGTGGCTGAAGAGGTTGGTGATTGAGTTGTTTATTTTGTTGGTGTTGGGTGGGATGTAGACGTTTGAAATGTGTAGATTGGTGTATTTGAGATGTATTTTTGTTGTGATGAGTTCGATGTTGTTTGTGATCAGGTTTGTGGGAGTGGGGATTTGTGAGTAGGTTATGTTGTTGTTGATGTAGGTTAGCAGACCTCCACCTTTTTGGGATGAGGGTCTGTCTAGTCTAATGGCTGAGAAGTTAGGGATGTGTGGGGTTTTGTGTTTGCTGTTGAGGTTGGATTCTTGTAGTGTGATAATATGTATTTTTTATTTGTGTATTAGGTGGGTGAGTTCAGTTGTTTTCTTGGTAATTGAGTTGATGTTGAGCTGTATTATGTTGATGTTGTTATGGGGGTAGTTGGTTTGGTTTGTTGATGTGTGTGGAGGGTTTTTTGTGTTAGATTGTGTATGTGAGAAGGATTTTTTTGGATAGGGATTTGGTGTGTGGCATGTGAATGAGGGTGAGTAGGATTTGAGTTTGATGTTTGAGCATTTGAGGTGAATCAGTGAGGGGTGGTATGATTGTATTGGATAAAGGTTTGATATGAGGTGATTTTATGTGTACATATAGCACAGTACCACATGGGTCCCGGTTGCTTTCCACATCTTCTGCGAGAAGCAGCTGAGCCCTTTTCCACCAGTTTGGGTCTTGGTGGGGGCAGGCCATAAAAAATATTTCTGTATATAACCAGGTAGTGTACAGACTGATAACTTGTGGCACTGTGGAAGAGAAGATCTACAGAAGGCAGATTTATAAGGTTTATAGGATCCATCAATTAATTATTTATAAGGTTGTTTGTAGAACTTATTTTTTATACTTAATATACAAAGTCCATAATATTGAGAACTTGCATTATCAAGTAAGTAAAAAAAATGTTTACCCAATTTATGATGTGAGCCCACCTTATGGAAATTACATCAAAGCAGCTTTTAAAACTTCATTTATATCATCAAAAGCTCTACAAATCTTTACTTTTTGTTATTGCATTTATATATATCAGGACTCGGTATCAAAGAAGGTAATGAAAGATTCAAAGAATCCAACCAGGCAGCTTACTATTATTTCCTAGTTTTCATTTTTTTTAAATTTCTACACTAGTGAAGTTGTCTTATAATTTTATCATAATTTCCAATTTCATGATTAACATTTTTTTTTATTCACATAATTATTTTTTATGTACTCATAATTCCAATTATTTTCACCAACTATATACTTTGTAGTATTATCTAATTCTTAATGTTGACTCGAACAGGCATTTCACAAGAGAAGAGATACGGTCTTTGTTCAAACTGGGAAACATTAACAAGTTTGTTATGATATTCATATGACTTACTTTCACCCATTTATGATAACTGTCATCGATGACTGTCGCCTCCTTCTTCATCCTATTCTATTTGACACACCAGTTCGGAAACCCAAGTCCAGATCACCACACATGTACCCAATTATAGGCCCTCTGCTACACTGCAGTCGTATATGCAAACGCTACTTTCTATGCGTTAGCAATGTTTTTTTTATCCAATGTAATGCGGTATTTACCCTTATAGATCAAAGTGCTTGCTAAAATTTAATGTAGCAAAAACAAACTGGAATAATGTGCTAATTGTCGGCCCACGCGGGCTCGAACTTGGTAACTTTAGTTAATTAGTCTAATGTTCTACTAGCTCAGCTATACAGGCCGACAATTTAGTACGCGTTGTTAATATTTTTGCTCTTTTAAGTTTAAAAATACAAAAAGGAATAAGATGAAAAGATACATAATATGCCTCAAAATGTTTAAATTGTATGTTTGTACATAATTTCACTGCACAAAAGTAAGTGATTGATGGGGCAACTTGGGTAGACAACTCTCATATAATCTCTTAATACTTAAATGTTATTTCTGCGTTTTTTAATACTATATAAAGATTCTACACCTTGGCTTTAATTGTATATCTTCAAAGTTAAATTGAATTTACATTTTTCTGTTATTCGATACCAGTATTAATGATATAATGTAATCGCACAACAGCCCAGTGTACAGGGGTGAGTGATCACGATCTTGTGTTTTGTAGGGATGAGGAAGATGAGGAGGGGGATGTTGTTGACGATGATGGCAAATCTGACAGATATTTGGATGGAGTTGTAAGTTTTAATGTGTTCCATTATCATATGATTATTATTATTATGATTTATTTTTAATTTTCCAATATTGCACTATTTTTTTTTGATTTTTATCAATACTCCATAAGTTCAAAGTTTTGTTAATTCTAATAGTTTATGGTTTTTTTTTTCGCTATATTAACTAACCTATTTTGATAACTCCATCACTAACACACCTAAAATCATCCACGTAGTTATTAGACGCATTCAGGAGGTTGAACATGGAGTCCCAAGAGAACAAGATGATGCAGAACTATCAGGGAGGAGGTACTATCAAGAAAGGTGAGTGTAAGTGTATGTATGTATGTGTGTGTGTGTGTGTGTGTGTGTGTGTGTGTGTGTGTGTGTGTGTGTGTGTGTGTGTGTGTGTGTGTGTGTGTGTGTTTGTTTGTTTGTTTGTTTGTTTGTTTGTTTGTTTGTTTGTTTGTTTGTTTGTTTGTTTGTTTGTTTGTTTGTTTGTTTGTTTGTTTGTTTGTTTGTTTGTTTGTTTGTTTGTTTGTTTGTTTGTTTGTTTGTTTGTTTGTTTGTTTGTTTGTTTGTTTGTTTGTTTGTTTGTTTGTTTGTATAGGTGAATGGGTGTTTTGCTAGACAGTTGGTAAGTTTAAATCGATTGGATAAATGAAGCCATAATTCACTACACCAGAATCTAGGCCGTCATACAAAGCGCATTTGAAACAGCAATGGAGTTATAACGATAAGGTTAACAAGGCTTCAATACAGGTTGTCATTATGTGCATAATAATTTTGAGAGAGGAATTTATAAATGAATATACAGATAGAAAAATAGATAGTAGAAGAATATTTTTTTAAAAATTCCAAGTGTTTTTTTGAAGTTTATGTATTTATTAGGTTCAAATTTTTACATTATTTTTTTTCTTTATTATATAATTTCTTGAAAGTATAATTATATAATACTTTGAATTTAATTAGAAATTCAAATAATTGTTATTGAGGTAGTTCATATAGGTGCTAATTTAAAAAGTTGAAATTAAATTTTCATCCAAAAACCTTCAAAAATTTTGATTTTTCGTAGAAAAATTGTAATTTATACAGTGTTAAATAATAATAATAATAAAAATGTTTTCAAGGTTACTTTAAATATATTTTATTCAGAGTAGAATAATGATATTAGCAATAATAAAAGTAATAATAAAAACAATTGCTATCTAGGAAACAGTTGAAGACCTCCCAGAAGTACTCAAACAATATGCATATAAGCATACTGATAATACTTTTCATGACAAAATCATTCCTACCACTAATAATAACGATACTAAAAACAATTATGATACTGATAATAGCGTTATAATTAGTTCAACCCAGCAAAACCCCATCGTTTTATATAGTGATAATGACGAGGTCTTTGATGATGTAATTGTGAAGAGTCCTGTTAACGATAATGATGCTCGTATTGATGTGATTGGTGAAGTTGCTAACACTGCTGAGAATAAGGCTGTTGTTGATAGCAATAATGGTAATGAAAGTAACGTTGGTCTTTTAAATACTTATAATGATAATACTGATAACATAAAAAATTCTATGGATAAATTACATGATAATATTAATGATGAGGAAAATGAAAGTAATGATGATAAAACCAATGACGATAATAATTGTATTGATGAAACTAAAAAATTCGGTGGTCTCTTCATAAATGTTGATGAAGAAGAAGAAGATGATGATCAAGATGGCATTGGAGATGAAACTAATAAAGAGAAGGCTAATGATGATGGTAAAATAAGGAATGTGATACAAGAAGACAAATTGGGTGAGCTTGTAATGGAATCAACTGATGATGAAGGTGATGATGGCGAGAATGATAGTAAAACTAATATTTATAAGAATGATTTTTCAGTTGAAGAAAGCGATTTTTCAGTTGCGGAAAGTGAAGAAGATAATTTTATTCATAATAGAAATAAAGATTATGATAAAAATATTAATAATGAGCAAGATATTACTAAAGCTGAAGATTTGCATTTAAAAAGTTTTGACGATGAAGTTGCAGAAAGTGATGATGAAACGCTTGACAATGACCTCAGTGAAAATATCGGACAATCTAGAATTGAATCTGAAAATCCCAATAAAACTAACGAAAATACAGATAACAATGAAGCTGCATTAGATAAAATGATAATTAAAGACGATGAAGATAATGATAAGGATAATAAAAAACAAAAAGATGGGCATAATGATGGAGAAGAGAAAGGTGATATACAGCACGGAGATGATGAAAACTCTTTATTTGAAAGTACTGACGATGCGGTGAACAACTCGAATTCGTTGGCTGATGAGAGTTTGCTCATGACGGGTCGTAAGAAGAAAAAAACTGCTTTCTGCTCTTCTGGTGAAGAGAGTGGAGATGAGAAAGAGTATGATAATGATGAGAAAGAAGAAGATTATGATGATGATGATGATGATGACGACGACGAAGAAGATGATAATGATGACGAAGAAGATGATGATGATGAGGAAGATGAATTTGAATGATAAACTTTTACAATAAATCCGTGTTTTGTTTTGTAAATATATTTTTGTACTTGGATGTGTTCTAATTTTTTGTATATCTTGTAATTTTTCATGCAATTTAAAATAAAATTCTTTAAAAAAATTTTTAAAGCACAATTTTTTAGAAAATTACTATTTACTCGAAAAATCATTCACTGATGCTTTTCTATTATCATTATTAGATACCAGTTTTGACCCTTATCAACAAATATTGAAAAATACATGTATTAATTATTCTGTCTAAAAAAGTTCGTGGAATGCTTATGAGCAGATTTTTAGATTGGTGGATGTTTTGTTAGCGGTTAAAAATTTTTGAATATACGAAGAAGTGTATAAGGGGAATGTATTAGCTGTTCATACATATCAAGCCTTTGAAGCCTTTGGTTGAAATCACAATACAACTGGAAGTCAAAAAGAAAATGCTATAAAAGTTTCACCAATAAAAATTTTAAAACAAAGTCTGAAGAAATAAAAATCATTCGAAATTTTTGACTTATCATTGTACGAGTTTCCACATAATTTTAATGGATTGCAATTATTTTAACTATAAAAACTTCCGGCATGGCATGCATCCAGCTTTTCCAGCTCAGGCATTCTAGTATTTTTCGAGTTACCAGTATTTTGATGACTGTCTTCCAAGATGAATACTAACATGTAAGTGTTTTAAAAAGTGAAAGTATACGCTTGCGAGTTGCACAAAATTTGTGACGAATGAATTAAAAGTAATTATTTTTTAATGTGTTTATAAAGTTGACAATCATTAATTTGATAAAGAATGCAAAATTGCCGTTCATGAACACGATTAAATTCTATTATTTTAACCTACTATTGGTAACTTTAGAATTTTTTAAAAACTGAAGTATTTATATTGTACTTAGTTTATTGATATGATGGGATAATTTTTTTTCTTTACCCAACCTTAATCTTAAATTAACTTTAAAAATAGGTGCTGAAAAATCCTTGAAGTTAATGTTAAAAATTATTTTAAAGAGGTATGTTTATGGTGATTTAATGGTGTATAAAACAAGTGAAAAGATGGAAAAGTAAAATGTACTAAACATGAAGGCTTGAGTCAGTTTATAAAACTACTTTTGTTTCAAGATTATGTTTCGAGTAGAAGCTATGTTTAAATATAATTATAAATCGTTTTTTCATATGTATAAAAAGGAGTAAAGACAATATGATTTTTCAACTATTTTTCATTAAAAAATCTAAAAAAAAATAAAAAATTTTTGTTTAAATCTTAAATTATTGCCTGGTAGTATTGGGAATTTTTTAATTATTATTATTATTATTATTCCTTCAGACTCCTAAGGGAGCATAGGGCCTCAACAACTTTCTCCCATCTCCCTCTGTCTCTGGCGCTGATTTTGGCCTCTTCCCATGTTAAGTCAGAGTTCTGCAGCTCACAGTTTAGAATTCTCTCCAGGTCTGTTTTGGACGTCTCCTCCTTCTCTTCCCTTGCGAGTTCCATTCAAAAGCCTATCTGGTAATATTTCTAGGCTCTTTTCTTAGGGTGTGACCGATCCATCGCCATTTTCGCCGTTTGACTTGGACATTCATTGGTTGTTAATTTGTGGATGTCCATAGCTCGGCGTTTGGCACTTTTTCGAACAATCTCAAACGGAGGATCTGTCGAAGGCAGCCATTGACGAAGGTTTGCATCTTTGTCATGTTGGTGTTGATCGCTCTCCAAGTTTCTGACTCATAAAGAAGCACAGACTTCACGTTGGAGTTGGAGATTCTGAGTTTAGTTTTGGTGGAGATGCTGTTCGCTCTTCACACGGGTCTTAACACGGCAAATGCTTGTCGAGCTTTCTTCAGCCTAGCCTTGATGTCTTCGTCTGTACCTCCCGTTTGGCTGATCTTGTTACCTAGATACACGAAGTCGTCGACGTCTGTTACTGCTTTCCCGGAGACGGTAACTGGGCCCTTCTGTTGGTTATTAATGTGCAGTAACTTGATCTTTTCATGGCTAATTTTAAGGCCAACCTTTTGTGCTGTAGTTTCAAGATTTCTCACTGTCTCTTGCATGTCTTGCAGACGGTGCGACAATAAAGCCAAGTCGTCATCGAACGCATGGTCTTCTAGCTTCGACGTGAGAGTCCACTGGATGCCTTTTCCGGAACTTCCGTAAGCCTTCTTTGTCACCCAGTTTAGCACGACAAGAAACAAAAGTGGAGACAGTAGGCAGCCCTGTCTAACTCCGGAAGAAATCTCAAAGCTTTCAGAGAGTTTTCTGGCATGGATGACTTGGCATGAGAACCCTTCATAAAGTGCTTTGATGATGTCGACAAACTTTATGGGACACCATAATGGAGAAGTATGTTTCAGATTGATTCTCTGTCAGCACTATCAAACGCCTTCTCAAAATCAATGAAGCACGTGTAGAGGGGTGACTGCTCTTCGATGGATTGTTCCACTATGATTCTGAGGGTCGCAACCTGGTCGGCACAAGAACCTTCCTTTCTGAAGCTAGCTTGTTCATCTCTCAGCACATTGTCAATGGCATCTTTCATTCGCTCTAAGATGCTTTTTGATAAGACTTTGCTGGGGATAGACAGCAGTGTAATTCGTCGCCATTTGCCGCACTGAGAAAGGTCACCGTATTTGGAAAGTTTCATTAATAGTCTTTTGCTCCACTCTGTTAGTATCTTCTCTGTTGCCCATATCAGATTGAGCAATTGATGCAGTTGGTTAATAATGCCCGTTCCTCCTTCTTTCAACGCCTCCGCTGGGATGTTGTCTGTGCCAGCGGCTTTTCCGTTTTTCAAACTACTGAGGGCTTTGTGAATTTCTTCTTTGGTGATCTCTCTAATGTTGATGTCAAGTGAATCGCCCGGATTCAGTTGAGGTTTTTGCTCTGATGCAGTTCGATTTAGAACTTCTTGAAAATGTTCCTTCCACCTTGTTAGTTGGTCTTCTACAATTACAAGCAGTCTCCCTTCTTTGTTTCTCACAGGCCTGTTTAGATTAAAGTGTCGTCCACTGAGGATTCTGATGGTGGCATATAAAGTCTTGAAATCGCCCTTGCTAGCCACCTTCTCTGCTTCATCAGCGAAAGTCTTGAAGTACATTCGTTTGTCTTCTCGTAGCTCTTTTTTGACTTTTTTTGAGAGAGCAGAATGTCTGTCAGATGCTTGCTGTTTCTGTTGGCGAGCATTGCCTGGTTCATCTCTTGTTTGGCCAGCCTTCTCTTCTCCACCTTCTTCCATGATTCGTCACTGATCCACGGTTTCCTTTTGAAATGTACTTGTCCCAAGACGTCTTCACATGCTCCCGCAACTGCTTCTTTAAATGTTGACCATCTCTGCTCAACTGTTTCTGCTTCATTTGACTGTAGCACTTTAAAGCGCTTGTGAAGAGAAAGCTGAAACATTTGCTTTGTGTCTTTTTGTTTCAGTTTCCTGACATTGAACTTTTTTCTTGGTTTCAGCAGATTCTTTCTTGTGGACAGCCGCATCTTGCTCTTTGTGACGACCAGGTGGTGGTTTTACCCAATGTCGGCGCCGCGTCTCACCCTAACATCTTGCAGTGAGCTTCTGTAGCGTTGTCTCACCATGACGTGGTCAATTTGATTTTCTGTCAGCTTTTCAAAAGAAACCCAAGTGGCTTTGTGGCATTTCTGGTGCGAAAAGATTGTACCTCCAATAACGAGAATGTTGGTGGAGCAGAAGTCAGCTAGCATTTTCGTTCATTTTTCCAAGTCCGTGTCTTCCCATATCGCGCTCTCTATCAGTGTTGTCTGCTCCAACCTTCGCATTCATGTCCCCCATTAGTATGAGCATGTCTCGGTTCGGGATCTTGCCTAGAACTGATTGGAGTTGGGCATAGAAGCTGTTCTTATCTTCCTCTTCTGATGTGTTGGTGGGCGCATAACACATAATAATAGATACTTTCTTGAAGCGTGACTCGAAGCGTGCTGTGATGATGCGATATGACACAGGATTCCATTCCAGCAAACTGTTAGCCGCTTTTTTGGACAAAAGGATTTCTACACCAGCTTCATGGCGTTCTTCGTTTTTGCCTGAATAGAGTAACGTCTCCTCTGTTTGCAATTTCGTCTCTCCATGACCAGTCCAACGTACTTCGCACATGCCCATGAGTGTGAGGTTGTATCTTTGCATTTCCCTCGCTGCTTGTGCATATTTTTCTGTCTCCCAGAGTGTTCTCACATTCCATGTTCCCAGAAAAACAGAATTGTGTGAGAGAAATCTAGGATTTTTATATAAGAGTGTTTCTGGGTGAGCATGGGGATGGGTTTTCAGCCCTGCAGTTCCCTGATGGGTTTGGCTGCAACGCGTCATAAATTTCCAGCTCTCTCTGAAACAGAAGATTTCTGGTTATAGTTGTTGTTGGTTTCTGTAACTTGCCTTATTTCTATGTGTAGGTTGTTAACCCGCAGCACAATCTCCAACCTGGAGAGCCAGGATGCACCGTTTTGTCTGGATCCTACTCCTCAAACCTTTTGAGCATGGTTGAACCTTCCAAAAGCCAAAGCCTTCGCTCATATAGCCTTGGGAGTAACTGGGACACACAAGCCGTCCTACCACGTCAAGGTGGTGCAACATCGAGACGGGGGAATTATTTTAGACACTAATAAGGGTTGAAAAGGCCCCATGCTTCAAATTAACTTTTTGAGTATTGTTTCCATGACGTATAACATTTTTTTTATATAATCTTATTTTCTCCAACCCATTAAAACATGTTGACTCAATTGGTAATTCCAGAGACTCGTTTCTTAAAAGGCCAGAATGATCGAATTTTATTTTTCTAAACTCGTGTTAGAGCGTCCTAAGTCAGTCAATTATTGCCAGTTTTTTCACCTTCTTAATGTCAATAAGTGTATCAGCTATGGCTCATATCTTTTTTTAAAATCACCAATAGCTCGTCTATTGTCTTCTTGTTCACATTGACAACAACCCAACCAATGTGAAGCTTCTTCGATGTTCATTTCATTGAGCATGTTTTGTACAGATTGGTAATGCCATGTTCCCTCAAGTTTCGTGATTTCAATTTTATTCGAAACATAGATACTATTAGCTGGCATTCTAAAAAAACAGATCTAGTTGAGATGAAGTATTAACTTACAAAACTTATATTAGCAATAGGAAGGTTTTGAGAACCACCAAATAACTACTGGTTGCTATGAAGATCTCAAAACTATAAAATATTTAAAAATCTTGTTTTTCTACTTTGGCTTGAAAAAATCATCATATTTTCGAGTGAATACGTGAAAATGCTACACTTATTAATAAGCTTTTTAATTTTTCAATAAAATATAAAAGTATATAGTGATCAATAGTTATGTATTTTTTACCTAAATTTGATGAAAAAATTAATTCAAGATATCTTTTAAATTGATAATTATCATTATGAAAAATCTAAGGCTCCTACTTTTTACAAACTCCAAAAATTTTGATTGTATATACTTATTGGTTCTCTTAGAACCAATACTGATTACTGTAAACTAAATCCTTTTATGATTCCACAAGTTTTTCAATGATGAACTTTTTGAAAATAACTCAATGACACAAGTAAAAAGTTATTTAACAGCTGCAAAAAAGATATATCTTAAAATACCAATTTATTGTGTTCGAACGACTTCCTACCATCTCCTCACCATGATCACACGGGACTTACAACTTGCTCGGCTTACATTATTGTTTACTTCTGTTTTGAAATGTTAAATAAATTAAAACTATAATATAAATTAAAAAGCTTAAAAACAAATTAAAAAAGAAGTGAAGTGGAAAAGGAGACATGCCGAAAATCGGATGTTGAGTTGCTATTACTAAACGAATTTAACAAAGAAATTTTTACCCAGGATGGAAGCTTATTCAGTTGAATTATTTTAAAATAAAAAGTTCATTATTTAAATATTATACATATTCTTATCGTATATAAAAATTCAAAAACATAAAGGGATGTTTAATGTCGGTTATATCAGAGTTTAATCCTTTCAAATCTCATGAATTCTATTTCAATTTGGATTTAAAATATTCAATATTTTTATAAGATGAAGTCAAGTTACTTGAACTGATATTCATTTGCATGGCATGTTTGTGATGAGGGGATGCTGAAAACATGTAGCTGTGGGTGAATATATTTTTTCATATCTGGTAAGTGTTTTGTAAAATTTTTTTTTGAAATAACATAAAACAAGGTTTTTTCAATTAAGCTTTTAGTGTTTGAATATTTTTCTCTGTTGGACACTATTACTATGTATCGTTATTTTTGTATGATTATTGAAGGAGTGGGTATGAAATGCTTCAATAATGGTTGATTTTCTCAAAACAGACTCAAGTTTTTTGAACCAATTAAAATTTATGGTATATGGCTTTTAAATTGAAGCTAGCAAAATACCAAGTCACTTGAAACTGTGTTCTTATTTTATTAATATAAATAAAATACATGTGCCATAAATGAATAATCTTTTATATTTTTAAATTTTACTTTATATTTTTACTTTAGTATTAATAAAGTCAAAGTTTGACAAATATCACAAATACCAGAGACAGTGTATGATATTTGAATAGTCTTCCAGATGTATATATCTTTCAAATAGATCGAAATTTCAACTTAAAGCTGTAAACATTAATATGAATCATTACTAAATGATTTTTCTATTTATACTTAAATTCAATCTTTACTTAATTAAAATTTTTGATAAAAAATCAGCAAATATATCTCGACGGGTTGAAATCAGAGAAAAAAAACTATAAAATAAATAATAAAAATTCGAAAAAAAATTTATGTTTGTGAATACATAGAACCATGGTCAGTTAACGAAGTAAGCTCTCAAGTTTATCAGTTTGTACAACTTTTCTTTGCTTCAAACACAACAAACAAAATGCACTTTACACGAGATTGTAAAGTACTCAGCAGACTTCACAAAACAACGCATAAAAATTTAATTTAATTCTGTTGTCAGATGCTATTAACAATTATTTTCAAAAAAATGTTTATCATTTTTTCAAGTAATATTCATTCTATTTAGAAAATATATTTGAGGTTTGAAATACATTTTTAGACTATACTATTACGAATTCATTTCCAATGAATCTCCGTTTAAAAGTTATAAGTTGATACTTTAACACAAAGAACTGACGCTGATAAGGCTACTGATTCTTTCAAGAACACAAGATTTGTATTCATAAACAAAATTTTAGAGATTTTACTTATCAAAGTATTCTTTTTAGTTTTGTTAAAAATAAAATTTGGAATCATAAATATGTCTAACTTTATTTTGCTCAGTCATTTTAAATTATTCATAAAATATCTTGAGCAAAACATTGATGAATTTAATTATCAGAAAATATTTTATAAAGTCACAAAAGCACACGTATACTCTAAAACTCATAATGTATGTTTGGTCCACGATCTATATAGCTTCTTCCACTTTTACAGCTAAGTCTAATATGAGTAAAATGAATATGATTGTTGTATGGCAACGTCTTATACAACAGCGATATAGTTAATTTGGCCATATTCTTTATAATGTGAGTAATGTGCCGTTCAAAGTAGAGAGGCATAGATAGTTTGGTATTTCGTTTTGTTTCTGTTAGTCAAGTTATCAGATTAATTATCTTTGGCCATTCTTTTTGTAAAGTAAGATTTTTGAAATTTTTAAACATGAAATATAGTTTTTTTTAAATTTTTTTACAATTTTAAATGTTTTTATGAATATAAAGATTTGCCTACGTTTTGCTTTTAAAGCAAAACAAACCAAAGAAAATAATAGTTGGCGCGTCATACTTATTCGAAAATCTGTTTTTTCGGGCATGTTTGAATCTACAGAATAAATTTGCTACTGATTTGATATATTTATTTCAGAAACATGAGTGAAAATGTTTTTGATGCAGAATACGGTCGATCAGTATCGCCGTCAGAACATGGAAAACCAGAAAAACGTGATGATATAACTAAAGATCTAGAAGAATTTTGCGTTGAAACGTTAGTTTTTGAAAACAAAGACTCTATTCTGGATGCGGTTATGAATGTTTCTAAAGGAGATACTTTGTCAGAAACTACTAAAATTATTAACTCTGTGGAAATAAATGAAACTAATGATAATATTCAAAACCCTCTTTCCAATGGTCATTTTGAAAGTACATCAATAGAAAAGTTTAAAGAAAATGAAATTGTATCGGAATATATGATTTCTAATGGTGATGAAGTACATGACAAAAATTCAAATCATGATCTAATGCAACAAAACGGTGAAGAACTCTGTGAAGGTGATTCAGCTAATTTAATTGATGAAAATAAAGAAAACATCGTAAAAAAAACTAATGGGTTTTCGTTAGATGATGAATTTTTTCATAAAAATAATGAAGATGAAATAGAAGAGCATATGACAGAAAGAACTAAAAATAATGGGGTTGACTTGCAAACAGAAAATTATAGCACATGTGTTGTAAAAGAAAATAATATTGATATGAGGGAATATCCAGATGAACAGAATGAAGTCATTGAACGAACAGAAGATAAACTTGATGAAGACATTTCCCAAGAAATAGATCAAGCAGATAAATGCATTTCGGATCAAGAAGAAAAGAAAAGTTTGGAGGATGATATTAAAATAGAAGCTGCAGTTGAAGGTAATATAGATAATGATAATGAAGTTTCAAATGAAGAAAACAATGAAAAGAAAATTTCAAAGGATCAAAGTGACAACAATGTTTTAAGCTTCATTAAAAAAAAAACTAGAAGCTTAGGCACAAATTTTAGAAATGAAAAAATTAATTCAAAAACTGAAGAAATTCCTTTTCTAGAAAATTGTGAGAAATCAAAAAAACGTCAGTTGTTTAAAATTTTTAATAAGGAAAAACATAATGATGAAGAAAAGGATGCTGGGAATGAATCTAAAAGCCATATAGATGAAAAAGTTACTAAATCATTTACTAAAGTTTACACAGAAGAAAACAAAAGTGATAAAAAAGGCTTTAAGTTTTTCAAAAATGTTTTTCACATATCAGATAAAAAATCAAAGCATGAATCAGGTGACAAAACTGATGAGTTAGGTGTTGATGGAGAGATTGTTGTCAATGGTAATTTGAAACATAATGCTCAAATTTCAACTGATAATGTGATCCATGTTTTTCAAACCTCTTTTAGCACTCCTTCACCAAACAAACTCTTCACCATCAATGAGTTGGAATTTGAAAAAAGTAAAAATCTTTCATTAAACCATGAATTAGCAAAATCTCAAGAGGATTATTTGTGTGCAGATGAATTAAATAAGGACAGTGAAGAGGTTTTCAAACAAATGGTAGATTTGAGTTCTCACAATATGGTTGATGTGATAGTGAATCCAGAAAGTGATATGCCACTTGAAATGGCTCTGTCTAGTAAGGAACAAAAATTATTAGCTGAAGCAGAAGTAATAGAAAACCCTGATTTTGAGAATTTTAAGGATGATACAAAAAAAGTTGAAGATTCTCAAGAAAAAGTACCATTAACATCAGACGATGAAAATATTTCTAAAGAATATGTTGATAATGATTTACAAAAGGAAAAAACTGAAGAAATTGATGAAACTAATGGTGCTAAGCAGGAAGAAAGTGCTGAAATAAAGGAAACAATTCAGGGAAATATGATTAATGGTGTAGAAAAAACAGATAAAAATGAAATTGTTACCAAAGATGTTGAATCAGAGAATGTTGAAGACATCAACAATAAGGTTGAAGACAATGAACCAAAAAAAATTAAAAAGAACTTTACATTAACTTTGCCAAGTTTCAAGTTTCCAGCATTCTCAAAAGAGAAAAGTTTAGAAGAAGGCATCAAAAAAGATAAAAGACAAAGTATGGATGATTTGGAAAATGTGAAGAAAGTGAAGTCAGTTAATAAAAGAACAAAAAGTTTCCATTTTGGAAGAAAATCTAAGAAGTCAGGTGAAGATGAAGAGATAAAAGATAGATTGGTTGTGGCAAAATGTATTGAAAATGATGCAATAAAAACTGAAATGAAATCAAAACATTCAACATTAAAATGGCCAAAATTTTCAAAAAAGACAGGTAAAAAAGATGAAACTTTGGATATAAAAAAGTCAAAAGAAAACAAGCATGTGGATAAACAAGTTGAAAGTAGGGGAAACAAACCATCTAGACAAAGCAATCTAACAAAAAGCTTTTTGAAATTTTTCACTAAGAAATCTTCTGGTTCTAAAGGTAATGAACTTAATGGTATGGTATACTCTTTGGAAGATAACATGGTAATTGCTGCTGATAATTCATTGTCATTTGGAGGTTGTTATGAGTCAGGACAGGCTTTACAGGAAGGTGATGGTGGAAAGCCTTTTGTAGTGGTTGCAATAGATTTTGGTACTACTTTCAGTGGATATGCCTTTTCATTCATGACAGATCACCATTCAGACCATCATCCTATACACATCATGAGAAAGTGGGAAGGTGGTGATCCTGGTGTCAACAACCAAAAAGCACCAACAATAATCCTTCTCACCCCGAACCAAGACTTCCACACTTTTGGGTTTACTGCCAGAGATTTTTATCACAACCTGGATGCCACAGAATCTGCCAAGTGGCTTTACTTTGACAAGTTCAAAATGGCACTTCATAATATGGTATGGTTTTTATTTATTCTATTACTATATTACAGTTTTATGTATTTTTTGAGAATACTCTTTTGAAAAGGGATTAGTGGGAATTTTTTTTACATCTTGAAGTGATAAATTCAAGCCATTTAAACTTACAGTTTTAAGTTTCATTGTGTGGTGGTAAAATGTAGAAAATTTGTTATTACTGAAAAATTTTTTGTTCTAATATTGTTATAAATGAAATATTCAAAAATAGATCTTTTCAATTGGATTTTGAAAACTTCATTAACACTTTATTCAAACATCTATAAACGCATTCAATAAAATTTTTTCGTCAAACTGAAAGTACATTTTTGCATAAAGACTAAAAGAAAAATTAAGTCTTATTATTTTTTCAAAGAAACTTTAAAGAAAACTCAAAAAGTGCACAAAATTATACTTTAATTCTCAATTTATCATTTTATTATCTTATAATATCTTTATTGTTGTTGTTTTTAAAAATACGCTTTCCTGTAATTTAATAACTCATAACTTAGCATATTAAAAAAGACAGGTTAATTTCTTTCGTTTATTATGGTTAAGTGAAAATACAGATTTAATGTGAACACTAAAACACCTAATTACATACACATTTTTCCAGTTTTCATTGCTATGTGGAAACTCTTTTATACTTAGTATTGTATGCTTATAACTAAGTTTAATTCCAAATTAACTACATTTTATCACTATATAAATTATTTTAAGTCAAAAATCTAACAGTGTATTATCATTAATAACTTATGAGTTTATGTTATTGAAATTTCTTATATAATTGTATCAAGCATCAAACTAGCGTGACGAAGCACAGATTTCAAAAAATTCCAGCTTTCAAATTTTATGAAAAAGTATTGTTAAATTTATAGCTTTCTAATCTCAAGATAAGATTAAATTTAAGGTCAAATGTTATGTTTTGTAAAAGAGCGTTTTTTTTTAAAAACGATAAATTATAACTGTTGAAATTGTTTTGATACCAACTCATTTTTAAATCTTTTTTCATTAACAAATTTTGAGCTTTTTCAACTATTTTCACTGTAATGTAAATAGAGATCATTTAAAATTGCTTCTAAGTTACATTTATATTTTTGATGATACGGTCTAATATCTAATTTTTTTTTATCATCTTATGCATTGGTCGAAGAAAGTTTTTAAGGATTCAGCAATTTTGAGATTGTCCATAATTTTGTCATCTGATCGCTTACATCATAAATATTTTAAAGGATTTTCCAAACCAGAACGTTTCTTCATTCACATATGCTCCGATTTTGATGGGTTTTTTCTTAAAATTTGAATAAAAGTTAATTGAAAAGGAAGGTTAAGTCGCATTTTTCAAATTCTTAGTTCTGTTAGGATATTCATAAAATTTAAAATAAGAAAAGTTTCGAAAATGTTTTAAACTAATAAATAAAATTCGAAATGTTCTAAGTGATTCATAAACGTTGTGTAAACAAAATCCTCCAGCTTAAAATCACTTTTCAAAATTAAAATCTTCTCATAGCTTCGAACTTTACCTAATTGGGAATTCATGTTTATCATGATATTTAATTGGTTGAATTCAAGGCTTTATTAATCTTTAAATATTAAATCGAAATAATATGCAATCGGATAAGGCTATTTTAATTTTAAGTTATTCCTTTATCAACCATCTTGTTTGATTTATAACCCCCTTGAATCATCGCCTTTTGATTCACTATTACTAAATCATTTCTTTACTTTTCTATACATTCAACCGATAGATGCTAAGACCACGCTTATCTATATACTTTTAGGCTAAACGCTTGTAGCATTATAATGCACATCTCCATTGTTAATGATGCATCACCACCAGTATCTCTTAAATCAGGCCCAATCTGCACTACATGTCAATAAGTCATTTGCCAGACATCGCCCGTTTGTTTACAAATACATCCGATTGCATTCTTTTTTGTTGGGTTTTAAATACATTATTCAAATGCCAAAAAAGGGGAAAAATATGTATTTTTCAAGTTATTTTTTCGAAATTATTTGATAAATTTTATTTTGAGCATTTGTATCTTTTAGAACTACCATGCTTTTTTTGTCTTTCCTCTTTTATTTGTTTTACTAGTATAAAGTTTATATAAAAGATAATGATGTACGCATAATGATATAATGGCAACCACAGGACATCCATGAGAGCTTGACGATTCCAGCTGCTAACGGAGTTCATGTTTCAGCATTGAAACTTTTCTCATTCGCTCTTAAGTATTTCCAAGAACATGCCATCAAAGAACTCACAAGCCAATCAGAAACTGAAATTAAAGTAATTTGAATCAATTTCGTATTAAATTAAATTTACGCACAACGCGTTTTAAATTAAATATTCAAAGACTTAACATTTCATCTGGATTATATTTTAGCGAAATTTTAAAGCAAATTAAAAAACAGAAAAAAACACTTATTAACAGCCAGAAGACATCCGATGGGTGATCACAGTACCCGCCATATGGAAGGCGCCTGCCAAGCAGTTCATGAGGAGGGCTGCTCACATGGTTGGTGCTCGGGTTGTGTTGGTTTGCGTTTTAATGAAGGAATGATATATAATGTTGAGTTGAGAGTTTCACATAATTGTTGAGCTTTTTATTTTGTAATAAAGTATATTTTCCTTTTAATTATGTTTTATATTTTTAAATTTTTTTGTAGAATTTTAGCGTTTTGTTTAAATATATATAATTTTGAAACCGCATATAAAAACCATATATGAATATACTGGCTGTTATTTAATCCTGTATGACAAGTAGCACAAAAAGTACAGTGGTATTCAAATTACAAGAAAATAAAGTTTAAGTTTTCTATTGAATTGTTATTATCTATAAAAACTTTAAGCGCCATTTATAGTACTTGTGAAAAAATACTTGTAAAATATTAGAAAAAAAAATTGAAATAGTTTTAAAAAGACTTCATAACGTTTGTGATTGAGTGGCATAAAATAGACCAAAGTTTAGTGTGGTTAACTCATTGACACATAAATTAAAATTGCAACAGTGGGCGTTTTTGAATGTAAATCACTTATTCTATAGTTAAAGTTTCAAATTTATTATATAAAGTACCTGAAGCTTTGAGATAGTGTGATTTTTGAGGATGGGTTTTGGAACAGATAAGTATTAATAATGCTCGTATATATTTCAACGCGGCTGATTAGCTGTGGTAATTTATGGGCTTTTGAATAAATATTTCTTATTCCGCTATGTTGGTGGCGATTTGATAAATGATTTCATAAAAGGATTTATTGCTTGAAGATTTCATTTTCACTTTAACCTCGTTTCAAACTATTACTCATTTTCCTTTATGCTATTTTGCATTTGTCTGTTATATACATTCTTAAATGCTACTTTATTTATTTCTGCCTTTCTTTAAAGCTTTCTGACACCCATATCAAACCATTTAATACCCATTAAAGGCTGAGATAACTACTGTGGAAGGTAGTAACAAACTGTTGATAGCATTGGAGCCTGAGGCAGCCTCAATTTACATTAGAAGACTCAAGAGGAGCCAGCTCGTGCCTGAAACACCAGCGCCAGAGTTCCACCATGAAGTCAAACATTTGAAGTCAACTGATTCCAACACTTCCAACACGCTTATTGACGACCAGTTCAAGTCAGGTGTGCTCACTTGATTTTCATGCCAAATTTGGTCAACGCCAATTGCAAGCTGATTTATAATAAAAATATAAATTCACATATTTGAGAAGCGTGCCAGAGTAACTAACTATATATGCATATATGTTTATCTTGACACCACATAAAATATCGATACTGTTATCACAGGCACGCGCTACATAGTTGTGGATTGTGGAGGTGGCACGGTGGACTTGACAGTGCATGAGATAGAGAGGGTGGGAGGTCGTTTGAAGGAACTTTACAAAGCTACTGGAGGTCCCTATGGATCCACTGGTCAGTCACCTCTGTTTGTTGTTTGATTCTGTCTACTGGTCCATTCAAATCAATCTCGCAATTTTTCAACGTGGTTTTTACTTGGGTCGTTTGATTTATTATTAATGCCGCATACTCCATAAACTCATTAGGTTTTCATATTTTTCTTAATTTTTTAGTAATCGAGTGAGTTTAGAGCAAAAATTTTTAAATTTTGTTCAAAGTTGAAGCTTTTTGAAAAATTATCTAATATTTTATCCGCTAATCTGTTGTTTTTAATGAAAATCCAACCGCTTCGATTTGAATTTTATAAACCCGTGTGTTTTATACATTTTCTTACATAAGCTACAACATTAACTCGAGGTTATTAAATGACAAGTTTATTATAGATAATTGGGTCGATGTTTCCATATGGAATCGATTTCAAAGTATGGTGAAAATTGCAATTTCACATTAAACTTGAGTTTTTTATATATTTCCTGAATAAATTGTATATAATTTATAGCTATATAAAAAAAATAATTTTGGAGAATTTTTTATATGAAAACATTGAATAGGGTTAAGTAATTTCCCTTCATTGGCATACCGGCTTCTTTTTTAAGCGGAGTTTCAAGTTGCTGTTAGGATATTTAAAAAAACTCAGCTCATGAAATAAATAAATTTCTATTTTATTTTTTAAAATGAGTATATATTAGGGAATGAATCTAACTAGAACGTCCTATTGTATCTTATGTCAAGCTAATTGAATGTAACCCACACCCGTCACTTAATCAGAAATTACAACACCTTTTCAATAGCTAAGTGCTGTTTTTATGTTTGTTTTTTGACATACATATATATATATATATATATATATATATATATATATATATTCACTTGAAGTTTTCTTTAAATTTAAATAATTTATTTGAATATTTGAATAGATAAAATGTTTTCTCAAGAGATATTTTACATAAGAAACAAGATGTAATCGTTAAAATGACCTACCTAGAATCTCTTTATTGAGATAACTTAATATACACAATGAATTGAATTAAAAAGCTCTTGAAGCCTTTATAAAGCTTTTTGTGCTTTCCTTTGATGAGAGCGTTTGTTCTTTTCACCTCATCACCTCCAACTTCCCTTTCTTTGTTCATTTGTATTTATGTTCACTAATGCTTGCGCTAAAACTTTTTTGCGTGTCAAACCATTCTTCATATATTTTTTACTACTCAAACATTGGTATAACTTCAGTATACGATCTTACTTTCCCATGCTGTAATTTTTTTGTTGATATGTTGAAGTTTTTATCTCCAGATTTTCCAACTGTTAGAAGAAAAAAATGTTTCAAATAGTTAATTTGTTATACTTGAAAGTTATGCTTTTAATATCCGTTTATCATTTCTTTCGATAGATTTTTCGTTAAGACATGCCTTCACCCATCGCAGTGAATGTACATTGACGGAACTGTAAGGCTCTTTAATGTGTATAATGTATTATAAACGAAAACATTCTAGCGTTGAAACAAACGTAAGATGATGATGGTTTTACCTTTGATTTATATAGGTGTGGATCATGAGTTTGAAAAGTTGTTGAGAGACATTTTCGGATCGGAATTTATCGACATATTCAAGGTGGGAAAGTTTTATGGAATTATGGACTTGCAGATAACGAAATTAGGAATAACTTTTAGAGATTTTAAAGTCACTCAAAAAATTCTCTTGATGGTTCAACTGTAATAAATAACCAAATTTAGTTTATAATGTTGCACAACAGGTGAAGAGACCAGCGGGTTGGGTTGATTTGATGATTGCCTTTGAATCACGCAAAAGAACTTGCTCACCATTTAAGCAACTGCAACACAACGTTTCAATGCCATTCTCATTCATTGACTTCTATAAAAAATTCTCAGTAAGTTACTTAAATTGCTTTAATATTGAGATTTTTAAAGTGGTTTTAAATATTAACATAACTTCACACAGCACAACACGCCGATAGACGAAGTGATCAAGCGTTACAACGATGAAAACATCAGATGGTCTCCTCAGGGGATGTTGAGGCTGAGTGCTGAAGCCATGACGGGCCTTTTTGACTCCACAGTCTCCTCCATCATCAGTCTAATCTCCAATGTAATCTTCAAGTCACAAGTGCAAGGTTGCTTCTTTTAACGCTGTTGTATTGTATATTTTTGTGTAGGTTTATTATTTGGCGTGTACTTTTTTAAAAAATTGTGAATCGAAATAATTTTAGTGTTTAACCCCATAAAAATGGGACTATAGTGACGATAAACGATCTTGATAATGTCTAATAAAATGCTTGTAAAATAAAGAACTAATAAAAAAGAAAACTCGAACAGGGATCGAGTACCTTTTTTTGGTGGGAGGCTTTGCAGAGTCACCCCTCTTGCAACAAAGGATCAGACGTCACTTTGAAGAGAGGATCAAGGTGATCATCCCACAAGATGTCAGCCTTACTATCCTCAGAGGTCTGTTCTCGTTGTTGTACAGTTATTATGGGAATCATGTTTTACAGTTGATTGAAACATAATGAATGGACTATCATGTACGCTCACCAAGGTGCTGTTTGTTATGGCCTGGATCCTACAGTCGTATCATTACGTAGATCTCATTTGACTTACGGTATTGGAGTGGTGCACAAGTTTATTGCGGGTGAACATGATCCAAAGAAGCTTGTGAGGAGAGATGGAGTGGAGTGGTGCACGGATGTTTTCGATGGTTTCGTCAAAAATAATCAACCTGTAGCCTTGAATGATTCAGTCATCAGACGTTATGCTGCGATTGGACAACAAGATTGCGTCACAATATGTGTTTATTCTTCAGAAGAAAAAGACGTGAAATACGTGACTGATGTTGGGGTGAGGAAGTGTGCCACCCTGACGTTAAAACTCGATTCTGAGGAAACGAGTTCTGTTACTGAAGAATCAGACCAACAAACTACAAGTGAAAGTAACACCGAAGAAGTTGTTGAGAAGAAGACTGATAGTACAGAGGACTCTTCTTTAATCAAAGCAGAAGGTGAAACCGCATCCAGGGAGTCTAGTCGTAAAAGTGGTCGAACAATAAAGCAGATAGACGCTGTAATGACATTTGGAGACACGGAAATAAAAGTGACAGCGTTGGAAGTGGAGTCAGGGAAGTCTGTGAAGGCTTCCATTGATTTTCTGAATCTTTAACTAGTCTGTGTTGCTTTGTTTATGGAGGTAAAGAACGTTTGAAGTGTTTTCGATATGTTTTGTGAAGACTAAAATAATTCACCTACATTTGTATGTATATCGCCTTAATTGCTATCTAATCGTTACTTTTTATATATTATTCATGTGTTTGTTTTCATTTTTTAGTCCGTATGGCTTAAACGCTTTAGGTCGCGCTTTGTTAACGCATTCAAATTTCTGCCTTCTCTGTATATTTTAGCATGATGATGCTTTCACACTAATATAAAGCTGGCTTTAAATTATTTTAAAATTTATAACAACTAATAACCGTTATAAAATACAATATTGTTATACCATATATTTTTTTAAAATCCCATTTTACTAGATTGTAACATTAATGAGGTAATAAAGAGCTTATCGCCTTCGTGTTTTTTGTGCTTTTATTTAAAACTTTATGTGCATAAGGCATTTCTACTTTACCTTGAAGCAGTATTAGTGACTACTACTTGTTATGCTACTCAATTTACTTTATGATTTTATATTGTTTGAATGATGATTTCATTTCTGGCTTAATGATCTATCTTTAACATCACTAAAAAGTTAAAGCATTCAATAATAACTTTCGCAGCTGCTTTTATTTTCTATTTAATAAAAAATCTCCATCTAAGCTATATTTCAGACCTTATTTTAAATTATTCGTTTCAAATGCATTTTATCGTATAACCAAACTTTGTGTTCTGTGAATGTTTCAACTACTTGATTATAAATAAAATCTTTGTTCAATAAAAGTTTCAAAGTTTAAATTATCTCTTCCAAAGATTAGTCTTGAATTTGTATCTTGAACATTTCAGTATTGCCGCAGCGGTGTGTGAGTGTGACGATGATGTAGTCGAGAATGTGCCCTTCCTGCACGTTGTAACTGTCAATTGATGTAATAACGTAGAATAAGTTGAAATGTTCGTGTACCTATACAACTACTATGATAAAGATAAGAAAGATCAATAAGTCAAAAAACATTTGCATCATTAAATAATAACACTGACATCTTAGCGATCTCCGCCAAGAAAAGTTAAATCGTCTCAGCATTAATTTTTTATGACTGGTCTATTGAAATACTTGGCTTTTCTTTTCGATATCTTTTACTTATTATTCTAGATTTTTAATCATTAGTCCCGTACAATGAGTTTCAAGATGTTTGTGGTCCATAAAAGATTTAAGAGAGTCATTGAAGCGGTTCTTATGGTCGTTTTCAAGAGTTCCTAGTACTTTCTTCCGAATGGTGATCAAGGAAAATGATAATATTTTGATATATGAATACTAAGTCGTTTTCTAATTTTTATTTACAAGATGCTAGTCAGATTGGCTTTTGATGAGCCAGAGGTATGTTTAAAGTTCCAAACCCTAAATATACATGGTTTTCTTCGGTTTTTAGCTCTAACAATGATAAAGTCATAGCTTGAGTGCATCCAATATTTCTTGATTTGTGTTAAATTTAGAAAAAAATATTGTTGATGACGAATCTACAAGATATGTAAACCTTGAGCAGTGATACGCCGTTGATATTACACTTTCCTTCTCAGTGGTAATCTAGGACTGCTTGTGGTCTTTGCCAGCCCAAGGTCACCAAAAAAAGATTATTCAACTGTAAAACAGTCTAAAAGAGAGATTTCAATTTTCAAAGTATTTTTTAACGACATTTGAGCTAGTGACACTAGGATCATCCAGACCTTTTCCCAGTTGGATTTGGAAAGTAAAGAAAACCTCAAACTCACGGTTTTGTCCCTTTTTATTCTTTTTAAAAAACAATCGCTGCAGATTGCCTGAGTATATTTTTAGCTGAAACACGAATTTTGCTAAAAACTTACCTACTAACGCCAAATTTTTCTGGCTATTTGGCCAATTGTCTTTTAATTTTTTATTAAAGAGTTGCCACTTGAAGTGGTCCATTTAAAAATTATATATTGAATTGAATTATTGTTTGTTTGGCCGCATAAAAGTTAAAACCACCAGCTGCAATTTTCTATCAAAGTTTAATTGAACTGACTATGCTCGTGTGATCTTTTCTAACTTGGTTTTCATGAATGAAAGCTAACAGCCTACTTGAAAGAAGGCTGCTTGCTTGCTCAAAAAAAATTGGTTTTGTTGGTGTTCCAGATTAGTCGCTGAAGACTAATTTAGATACAAGAACTGACGTAAGATACGCTATACGTCATCAAGTCATCTTCTTTATTTTTGGTTCAGTGTAGAATTTATTCTTAATTAGACGTCAAACAGGGCAGACCAATAAAATGTGGAATACAGAAAACAATGAAAAAAGTATATATAAAATAACTAAATTAGCTTAATACAAAGAAACTCAAATCAAACACTTTTATGGACAAAATAACATAAAGCTTTTCGCAAGTGGGACTCACATTATCAAATGGATGAGTTTAAGTTACAAAAAGCTTTGTGTCATTCAGTTAATGAAAGTTTTTGATTTAAATTGTTCAAGTATATTCTGAATAACCTTATGAGGCCTGTTTTGCTTATGCTAATGTAATCCACTTCTCCTAAGACGTTTCTTGGGAGTTCGATTTTGAAAGTTGATTCTGGTGTCAAGTTATATTCGTGACGTATTTGTCTGTTTTGTAAACCTTTTTCAACAAACCAGTACTGAACTAGTTCTCTGTCTTTAGGCTTTTCTAAAATACCAAATTCAAATTTTCAAAACGTATAAAAAAGTTTATATATTATAAATTTACTTGAACAATCATCCTCTTCGTCCTTCCCTTCAGATGTTAATTTCAAATGATAGGTAAAATCCAAGTTGCTACATTGATCTTGCACTCTTGCTTCAGTATCACATGAAAATTCTTGTCCAGGATTTGACACAAAAACAATTTCATTGGTTGTTTCATCGTTTAAATATTGCTCAACATAATTACGGCAAGATGAATTTCGAGTAACTTTAACGTACTCAATGCATTTGAATGGAGGGAGAGGAACAAATTGAGCTATTGAATCATTCATTTTTAAATGTTTGCTGATTGTACGAAGGTTATTGGTAGACGGGTCTGTAAGTCATTGGAAGAGAGTAAGATTAAAAAATATATGTTGATAAAAAAATCCCTGTTTTAATGATAAGCTATAAACAAACCTCTGGGCACAAAAGCAGTAGTGCTTTTTTCAGGGTTGCAAATAAGACAACAATCATTTTCACTTGATTCATACGACTCGTAACATTCACTATCAATCAGGCATGTGTTTTCCTAAAACAATTAAAAAAATTCATCAAATATGCTTAAAAATTGTGATATTCAAAATCACCTTTGGTGTACAATTGACATGGTTGTCTTGTTTGAAACAGTCCAAACATTTTGAGCTATAAACTACAAACTTGTTCAGATCAGTGAAGTTAAAATGCTCGTTAATGGAGATTTCCACATCAAAAACGTCCACAACTTGTGGCGATGTTTTAAGAGGAATGAGGATCTGCTCAAAATTAACAAACTTCCCTTTCACAAAGTACTTTTCTAATACATTTTCATCTGCCAGTCCTTCCTGGAAAAAAAAATTTTTGAAAAATCTTTCACTTATTTAAATACTTAGTATGAAATGAAACAGGTTAAAAAATATAATTCGAATAAAACTTTTCAGAGACATTGTTTTTTTTTATTTCTTTTTCAAAAAATTAAACCTCAAACTTGAGAAGTTTTTAAATAAATTGATTAAAAATAAAACTATAGTTATAAAAAGTTTATAGGTAGGCTGAATATATTAAAAATGATATTTTTTTTTCAATAAATGTATCAAAAACTTAATAAATTCGAAGATGAACTTTTTGAAACAGTATGAGTACCAAAAAATATTACCAGGCGTTTGATAGTGCATGTGATGTTGTCTTGGGCTTTGAACCTTTTGCCAAATACCTTGCGTGATATTTATGGTTAAAATAAAAACATGAAAATTGTTTCCATAATCTTACTTTGATATTGTCACACGTTGAAACCTCTTTGTCACACAAACCTTCATTAGGTAAGCGGACATTCTGGTGAAATTAATTGCAGTTATCATGCATATTATGATATTTTGACAACAATCATGCTTGTATAACAGTGAAATGACTTAATAGAAACATTTTTATCAAAAAATTTCATTCTTTGTTCAATTAGCTTACATAAGGTGAAGCTGAGAGATCTACACTGCACGCACTGCCAGTCCACCCTGAAGAACACATGCACGTGCCATTTCGACACCTGCCATGGTTTGAACAGGCTTGAGGACATACGTCTGACAAGATTTCATCCTTGTTCTGTATAAAAATATTGATTTACTATTTGAAGATAAAGATTTAAAGCAAATGTTTATAGCTTTTGTCTTATGTCAACCAAAACACTTTCTAAGAATTAAGCACATTGAATAACACACCGTGGAACAGGTGGTAACTATTGTTGCTACACGAGAGCAAACCAAGAAATTTTGTATAATTAGTTCAGCACTTTACAAAAAAGCTTATAGAGAAAGAGGAGCTTATAATAGATATAAATGTTTATATCATATAAATATTTCATATCATAAACCTACATTTCTTCTTTTCTTGTACATTTCACTAGTTGCTTTAGAAATAAGGCTATTAACACTCATTTGCACCCACTCTGTCGATCCCGTAACCTCAAATTGGTGATTTTTATGAATAAGGATAAATAAATATGAAAAAAAAACAGATATTTATTTTGTAATTCCCCAACTTTTTGATTTGTATTTGGTGAAATAAATACCTGAAGATCGATCAAACACGAGTTTTTGAGAGCAAGTATGTCAGCCTCAGCGAGAATGTGCACATACTTCGATAAATAATTTGAATTAAATGCTTCTGAACACACTCGTCTGGCTTCTCTCTCCTCGATCTTGCCCGTATTCTGTTACCGTGGAGTTGCAATATAAATTACAGCATTAATAATTTTTTTCTATTAAGTTTTTTTAATGATGAACGAATACTAATATAAAAATATGAGTAAAAAATTCAAATATTTTTAATTTTTTACTTCTCCAGTGAAAGAGTCGTTGAAAACGAATTGTGAGTTGAAATAGTCATCAGAAAAGTAGTTAATGTGCTTGTCATTTTCAATTTCAACTATAGACCGTTTCATTCTACGATTCAAATGAGATTGGTCCCATATTTTTACATCATTTGTCACTTCCTTTCCCCGTTTCTGTTCAGTTAAGGCTTCTGAATTAAAAATATCTTTTTGATAATCACAAGTAATGGTATTTCCTTTGCAAACACAAAATGATTCTTGTCTCAAGATCTGAGATTCATGCCATTTTATGTTCACTTTTGGTTGGAAAAGCGAATCTTCTTCAGGAACTCTGAAAGCAAATAACTATAATTTAAAGCTTGGAAATTTCTACTGAATAAACCTTTAATAACTTTTTGAAAGCAACATTAAAACTTACTTCCAACTCTGAATAAAAGAGCAGGTTTCAGAGTGGTGACCACATGCCTCCCCTTCCATAGGTGTCAAGAAGGAACCATTTGAAAGTAGAAAATCGTTTCTCTTTACCCCATCAAAAGTCCCGCACAATCCTCTGGTTGAGTTGAAATCATCTGAAGAAGCGTGTATGTAAATGTTCACCCATTGTTCCATGATCTCAAATTGGATGAAGGCACCAGTAGGCAGGTGGATCTATAGAAGAAAAATAACATTTTTTTATAATTATACAATTTTTCAATTTCTAATTTAATTGAAATTTAGGAATTTTTGTTAATACTTAATAAATTTTACATTTTTAATAGAAATTATTTTATATAAAATTATTTTTCTCATTCTAATTAGAATATTCATACAAACTGAATAAAATTAAATTGTTAAATTACCGTATATTTTCTACCGTCATCATGCTCATAAATATGTAGACCCTTGGCAAAGTTCCCGCCCTGTTCAATTGCATGGGCGTGAATGGTGTTCCATCCCAAGGGAAAACTGGACCCAGAAGCATAATTCTTAGGAACTCTTGTACACCTATCTACAACCACTATATCATCCTGCACTGCTACTGCTACTGCGCAGTTACAAGTTGCGGTAGCACATTTTTGCATTCGAGAGTGTATCTGGGTGTTTAATTATTTTATACATCTTAAACCTCTAATGTAATCTAATGTAATGCGGTAGTTATAAAGCGCTTTTCTTTATAGATCAAAGCGGTTGTTGAAAGCTTAATGTAGAGAAAACACACTGTGAAACAGATGCTAATTGTCGGTCCACGCGGGATTGAACCCGGTAATTTTAGATAATTAGTCTAATGCTCTACCGCTGGACTATACGGGCCGACTATATTAAGTGTAGCAACTTAAGTTCACTTAAAAAGATAATGTAGAAAATGAAAAGTTTTATTGATAGAAGCAGATACTATGTATCTCATTTGAATCATAAGCGAATAGTACTTCATGATACCTTTATAGGATACTTGGTGCTTTCATACAAGACAAACTCTCCCTCTTTGTATGCGTGGTACATCCTTCAAATAATTATTTAGCTGACCTAAATTTTTCATTGGTAATTCTAACATATACTTTTGTTCATATTAATACTGTAATCTGATGAAACACTATTTTTAATCTATATTAGCTTCTGTAGGTTTTATAAACGTTATAGCTCAGTATTGTTTTAGCAAGAGCATTTCAACGGTAGTTTAAAGAAACCCTAGATTTAAAATCAGAATAAAACATATCAAGTAATAAAAGTAAGAATTAAATACTCAAAATAGTAAAAAAAACTATGGCTCACAATTGATCAAAGGTGAGCATGTGGGGGTCTCCATGGGATGTGCACAGACCTGTCTTGCCGTTGGAGGAGTACACCTTATAGAGAAATAAATATAAAAATACTATATAATACATTTAAATGTTGTTTTAAATTGAATATGTTGCCCCTTCTCAACATGAAACTCGAAACAATCGAAGTAGTTGAGAAAAATGGCTATAGAAATAAAAGACGCTATTGTATAATAGGATTCTGTTTAGACGACAATCAGTATCAAAAGCTCAATATATAAACTAAATATATAAATTAAATAGCGTAAAAGCTAGCTTAAGTTTTAATTAAATAAGTTGATTATTCAACCTTAATGTCAGGGACTTGATAATCGTTCCAGATTTCCGATGCCACGGTGGTGGATATTTTTTTAAATCTAAATGTGAAAGTTTCAATGAACTTAAACGCTAGCTCTATAAAACTCATATAGTCGATGATAACCTTATAATCTTCTCTTTGATTCCATCTTCGTAAAAATCTCGCACTGCTTTCACTTTTATTTTTTGCACCTGCAAACAGTTGATGAAGAGAAACGCTTATGAATCTTAAAATTATATTGAAACAGTTATATCTTCCAACAAGATAATTCAATTGTACCTTATGCCAGTTTTCGGGAGTCAATTCTATTGAGCAATCTCCAAATACTACTTGGGTGTGTTCTTCACTTTCTGCGTCTAAATTCATTAATAAAAATTTATTTTTAAAAATTGAATTGGAGCGAAACGTTGAAAATGTGTTTTGATTATCAGAAAAACTCTTGACAGTTATAAAATGTAATATTAAATGCACTCAAAAAGATAGGAAAAAAAACTTTTTTTTAAAATTAAAAAGTCATAATCTTTTTCAATTGATCTTTGAGGCACCTACCATATTCTAATTCCACGTGAATTTTGCACACTCTCTCATATTCCTCCATGCACAAAATTGGCACTGTTGATTGAATGTGGATCTCTCCTGCCTCAAGAGCTTCTGAAACGGTCAGTGACTCATTGTATACCTGATGTGATAGTAACAGTTTTGAAATGTGAAGAAAATTTGAGTTTTTATCAATAATCATTAACGTGGATATTATGAGAAAATTTAGTATCTTTAGCATGGCTAACGTATTATGGTAAGACTATAATTACCGAAAATTTTAGCTATTTTTGGTTAATAAATGTACTAAATTTTCTTATAATATCAACGTTAATGATTATTAGTATTGCTGAAAAGAACATTAGGATGTCTCTAAAAATTTGAATTGAATTTTCATGGATTCGTTGTTTGAGAGAATGCAAATGATGAAATATTTCCGGAATTTTCATCAACAAACATTCATATGCTTGACAGAGTAATTATGTTAATAAACTTATCCTCTTTCTACGTTTGCTATTTTTAAACTTTATTTTGATGAATACTCATAACATATAAAGGTTCTGAATTCATTTCCAAAACGATTCATACACATTATGCAATTTTTACTTTGATTCCGAGAAAGTGTTTATCACTGTAAACTGGTGGGCTAGGAACTCCCTCTTCACTTCTGAATGTAGCTGACACTGTACAATACACCTGTTCAAGCATATCAACATTTACCTTTTCATATTTCATGTTATTGTACCAATTAAGCCATTGGTTTCTCACAGTAGAGCCCAGTTTGTTGTTCCATCTACCACTGGTCAGTTGAGACCTCTTTCTCTCCATCATCACATCACTCCACACCGGCAAGTAAGGATTCGTACCTTTGTCACCTTTTTTGAAAATTTCAATATTGATTCATTAATATATCAATATATTAACATAATGAAAAATTAAAGCTAAAATTTCTTCCCACCTTCCACAAACCATTGGACGTGCAACAATGAATCACCGGGAACTCTGCCTATGAAATGTTTTTGTTGTTCAACCTTCAAAAAGTTATTTTTGAAAAACACTGTAAAAGGTTCAAATTCATTTAAATTACAAACAATCTTAAAATATACGTAAATAATGAAATATCGTTTTATTGAAAGCTGTAAAATTCAAATAAATCCCGTAAAACCTTCGTGTTTTTCGTAGCATAAAAAATTGTTTATCGTAAGTAAATAACTGTCAGTTTAACGGATTAATGAAAAATTTTGCATATTTTATATCACCATCCTTCCTACCTTGATAATCACAATTGAAAACCATTACGTCCTCTCGGTGAGCCACTTTCATCTTCGCTTTACCATTTAAAGGCGGGAAAGTATCTTTAAAATTAAACATCAAGTTCAGAAATCAATAAGATGCAAATCTAAAACAAAAGTGATGAGTGGCACTAACCGACGCACCCTGGAGTGTATCCGTTGAAGGAATTCGTGCCTTCGGGACATAAGCTCTCTAGACCTGAGAGGGATTATTCGAATTGTCAATAGAATTAAAAAATTACTAAAATGAAATAAAGTTACACTGAAAAAAAAAATTTTATCAAAAGTTTTTAGGTATAAAAAAGAGAGTTTGATGGAGACCAGCACAGTATGCAGACTCGTCCATGGGAGAGACGTTAAGTCGGTACACGAAGTAACTGTCGCAGTTGGCCACCTGCATTTCCCAGTCTCTGTTCGTTGGTTAATGAAAACTATTTTGAGAATATAGTTTTTTTGTAGTTAAAAGACAAAATAAACGAAACCTACTATTTTAAAATATTTACCTAAAACATTGGTTATTATTATAATGTAAGCAAGCTTTTCCATAAATTATTTGCCCAACGTTTTCTGGGTGGGACCCTGTTTAAGTTGAAACTTTAATTGAAACCATTTGTTAAATTTTTGATTTTGTAACACAAAATAATTTTAATATAAACCATATGTTTGAAAAATAAAATTTCTTCAAAAAATTTAATGGTTTCAGATTAAAAATACGTGTAATGTGTCAAAAATTTTTTATAATGCTAAAAACCCACCTTTAAACCAAATAGGCCATTTGGTACCACATGAGTTGAGAGCGGGAGCCGTTGTGGGCATTTTGTTGCCTGCAGGGCCCTTTCGTAGCAGAAAAACTCAACAAATATCATTAAAATTTCGAATTCAAATAAGACTAAACGTTGTATTAGGATAAGTTTAAAGTTTTAAATTAAAACTCATTGATAAAAAAATTAACCGATTTGGAAGCAACGAAGTAACTAACATAAAAAAACGTTTTCCATAATTATATTTGAATGATTACTCAGTTTTCATATTTCAGAAACGCCTTATAACGAGCGCAGTGTACTCACCGTAAACCTGTACCACCCAGGCATGATGTAGTTGTCTCTGATGGCACTGACATCGGCTGAGAGGGTGTTACTAATTCTTCTGTCAGGGTTCGTAATCACCAAGTGGTTACGACATGGGTGATCTAGTTTGTTGAAAATTTTAGGGCACTTTAAATGACTCTGAAAAGATTTTAGTTTCATAATCTCACCATAAGCGAATCGTTTGAATCTAGTTGAGTTGGAGTGTCTATCATTTTTAATCTCTGGAGTTAATTAAACCATCGTTTTCAATTTAATGTATTATACATAAAATTACAAAAACTCACTGTATTAATTTATTTATGAAACAATTCAAATGTCCTCACCTTCAATAAAATCCTTGGAAAGACAGTTAGATAGTTGGATGAGTAAAAAGAAGGATAGTTCTAGAAAAAAAAACATTTATCCCGAGATAAGAACAAAAAAGACACTAATTCAGAAAATACAAAAAATTTTCCAATATTAGACAATTTAATGTTTAAAAATAATTATACGTATTTCTATCAAGACGAAAAAACCTACCAACAAGTATACAAAAACATTCAGTTTTCATTTTAGCAAATTTTCTATCTTTTATCAAGACGAGACCTTTTATAGTCTTATTGTTTACACGATGTTTCAGGCTTTCTGATGAATCTCTTGTTTTTTGCCGGCGTAAACTCAACGATAAATTTAGTCTTTATTTTTAAAAATTTTCATAACAAATATTTTAAATAAAGAGCAAGAAAAATTTGTAAATACAAAGGGCTTCCAACTCGTATTTGGGAGTATCCCAATGATGCAAACCGTAATAGATTTTAATGAAAATTTTGACTTTGAAATCAACACAACATAAACAATAATGTTACATTTAGCAACAAAAAATTCATTGTTTTACTAGAAGATATAATTTAATTAAATATGAATAATGAATCAATTTACATAGTTTAACTTTATATGCCCATCTGGCATTTTAATAAACAACCTAAGGTTAAAAAATTATAATTTTTCCACTAATACGTTAATTTAAACGTAAACAATGAGCTTCAAGAGAATTTCAACATATGTTTTTGATTCCTAAATTCTATATAATTGAACACAAAACCCTAATTAAGAGAACCAAATCAGTGAATTCCTATCGATTATTTCCAGAATTATTTCCTTGCTCATTTAATCTTGTGTTTTGATCTACATCAACCTCACTATCAGAATCCCAATCTTGGTCTCTAGGAACATCTTCGTTAGCATCATCATCATTTGCACCGTACAACTGACGCAGAACCCCGTTGTCGCCATTCTGAAAAAAATTTCGCATCCCCTGCATCATGCCTTCCACCAAACCACGTCTACTCGCCTCTCTTGCCCCTGTCGCCTCCTGTTCATGAGTGCCACTTAATATAACCAATTATGAAAAGTTTGTACATTTGAACCATTATGTTGCAGAACTATTTTTATTGATTTTAATTGAAGTATAAATTCATCAATTAAAATAATTTAGTTATAAACAAGTTTTGATCAACTTGAAAGATGTTGAAAAGCTCGTTACATTGTTATTGAAAGCTGGATGAAGTGACTGGAACAACAGAGAAAGGTAATTTGTACTTGAATTAGAGTCTCTATTTACCCTGCAAAAACGTTGGATGCTGTTTAAAATGTATTATGAAAAAGTATGCATATCTTACATATCATCTTAGATAGCATTTTGACAACTTTGAAAACAATATAAGCAAAGGAACTTAATTAACCATATTTTTATAAGCTTCAAAATGAGGTAGCTTTTAGACACATTTAATTAAAAAAAGTGAAAATTTCAATGAGTTTAATTTTATTTTAAATCATTTATTTAAAAAAAAAACAATAAATGCATCTGCAAGCTGCTTCATTTTGAAGACTAAAAAATCAAGAAATATCTGCTTTATGTCTCTTAATTTTAAATTATACATCTAAACATGCCCCAGTATGTAAGGATGACATCATTAAACCAGCATTATATGAAATCCCAATGCTAAACAGACCGAGGTTGTGGATCGTAGGCTTGTATGGAGTCTGAGGGTGGCAGGGGGTCGTGTGCCTCCAGACTGCTGATAAGAAACTGCAAATGAGCATTGTTTCATCAAATTAGAAATATTTTTCTTAACTGAAAATAAATATCGCTTCATGTAGACGACAATGATGATGATCAATGAAAACAACAATACTCATTATAACTCAGTAATTTAAAATGTAGAATTTTCTTATGAAAAACTTCGTGTATTTTGTTTAACAAATAAGACGTTCTCAACAATTAAGCGCCAACTATCATCTTTATATTTTTATTCGTAGAAAAAACATTGAAAACTTCATTGCGAACCTCCGGAATATCGGCAACGACACTCTTGGCCTCTGAAATAAGGACGTGTCTGAATATGTTCCTAGGAGCCCCCTTGTACCTGCTCAAACGCCTGTGTGAGTCATGTTAGCACTGTGTAAATTGGGCAGAGATGATCACAGAATAAAAAAAATTGGATTAACTGATAAACTTTCTAATTAAAACCGAAGGAAAAAATTACTTTTTTTTATAGTCGTTGGCCTTTTCTTCAAACCGGGACCATTGGTCAATTATGACATGCACATTCTTCTCCACCCATTGCATCACTTTTTCATTCTTCCACAGCACAGCACTCCTCCACAAATACAGGTCCATTAAGAGACATAACGCCTTTGGCCTTCGTAGCGGAAAGAGATAATAATTAAAAGTAAAAAATCATCCCAAATATAAGACTTCTAAGCTTTGATCATTACAATACAGACTTTTACATAACTCATTAAAATAAAAATATATTTTATTATTATAACCCTAACTAACAATGCCTTTTGACCAATGATGAAATTCTCACTCAGTGTGGAAAATCGTTTTGAAATGCGCATGCGACTCTACTTTGGGATCAGGCTTCACTGAAATTTTATCCAACAGACGTAATAACACACACGGGTACATCAGTAAGGCATCTTGTAACTGTTATGATAAGTTTAATACCAGTTTATTGCTTCAAATAAGCTTATCAATTAGTTAAATTTTTGATATATTTTTCTCAAACTTTTATTATGAATTAAAATCTATATTTCAATATAAAAAATTCTAATTCATAACTATGAAAAACTACCATTTCATCGGCTTTTTGAATGGCTTCATCTTTAGTTAAGTTAGATGAGCCATCAGAAGATAACAAGAAATAAGCTAGAGGAGTGGAAAAGGCGAAGTTGGGAAGTTGGAAAAGGTTTTTAATGAAGTACCACTCAGCATATAAGTCAACGAGGAAGGTGAACTGGTTGGCTTTGATGCTCAAGTGATCAATCATCAGCAGGATGCCCAGAGGATCAGTATCCGGACTCAAGCTTCAACATTTACATACAATATTAAATATTTTTTATATATTTTGAGAAAAACTTAAAATATATGAACATTTTTAAACTATCACTAACGATAAGGTATTCCTAAAACTATTTGGAGCTCACCTCAAAATGAGTTTTGAGACTTCCAAGGATGTTTTATGCAGACTTTTGCTGGTGAGAAAAAAAATGTGGCGGAAGAGGGCCAAGAAAAATGATCTGTTTTCTCTCCTTCGATAATCAAGCCTGCTCAACCCTGATGACAAACTGAACAGAGAGTGAAAACTCGCTTCATAAATGTACAAGGCATGTTCTGTAAAAGTGATTAGTGTTTTGTGTAATAATAATTGTATGTAAAAATTATACTCTACTAATAAACTCTTGAAGCTTAAAGTTGTGTGCATAAATATAAAAACATCAATTGACTAAAGACTTAAACTTGATAATAGAAAGCAATTGAAATAATGATAAAAACTAGGGGAAAAATAGCTCAAACCTATGGACTGAGCAGCAGCCTGCAAGTCCTCCTGCATGCGCATCAGATCACTCATTTGTAGTAGAGAGTCTATGTGGAAAGGATAGTTTTCTAAGAGTTTCTGGGGATTATATTCAAGCTTTTTACTAGTAATTCAAAAAAATCTTTTTGACCAGATTATTTTGAAGTTTAATTCAAAATTGCAAAACTATTAATGAAAATAAAGATGAAAATTAGTTTTATTGCTTTATAAATGACGCAAAATTTTGAAATCATTTCAAAACTACAGAATATTAAAAAAACATCGAAATCTACTATTAAACCAACAATGAGGTCTTCATGATTGTTTGACTTGACCACAGCCATAAAATCCCGTTGGATCTCCTGATATGAACGACTATGTACAAACACAAACTCCACACAACCATTCGAATCCTTCTTCACTATATTCATTGAAAGGCCTGATGTGATGTGGTCAGTTATCCCAGGTCAAGACAAAAACATTAAAACACATTCTGAAATAAATTTTTTGAAAGAGGATTATACTGCTGTACATGTCCCAGTAACTATGGTTGACACAATTCAGCCTAGATTACTGAAACTATTATAGAGAAATTTATCAATTAGGCCATTTATTTGGGTCAAATTAGTCTAGAGTGCCACCACAAGCTAATGTCCAACTTGAAATAATCGAATTCTCGATCCACCGTTCCCACATTTGGACAGTTTGCTTTGCCGTTGTCAATAAAAAGATGCCAAGCCAAATGACAAAAAAACCAGAATATCAGTTTGTCGAAACCTACTACCAAAATCTACTGTAATTCAGATTATAACAGAAAAGTACCCTCAATTTAGAGACGCTGAGTTCAGTGCAGTTTAACGTCATGCCCAGATAATTATGCTAATATTTATTGAAGGACATTGAAATTGCGAAGGTATGTAAAACTAATGAAATTTAGACAACCTGATTTTTTCAACACAGTTTCAATATTGTTTTTCGGTGTTATAAGTTGAAATCTTTTTGTGTTTCTTTCTCTTCTTTTCCTGCTGTTTAATCAACAAAGATTTTTACTTTAGTTTTGAATGAAAAATTGATAAGGTTTTGTAAAATGTATTTATAACTTGCAAAACTTGAAATTAAAACAAAAAAATTAAGCAAAAAGTTTTTTAGAAACATAATTAACTTATCAACATAATCTCTGCATTCAGTCATGAACTCGCTGAGAGAAGATTTGTTACCTTGTCAGTTGGGCGTCGGCGTCCATTTGGGGTGTGAGTCAGCCGTCCAGGCTACTCGATCATTTATTAACCACTCAGTTAAACCTAAGGTGCTTTTGAAACTCGATGTTTCCAAAGCCCCCAATTCTATCGACCGTAAAAAGTTCATTGGTGAGATAGCCTCTCGTTACCCGTCCTTGTACTTTTTAGTTAACGAAGCCTACTCCAATCCGTCCATTCTTTTTGCTGGCGAGCACTGTATTCCTCCTTCAAGGGGCCTTCAACAAGGTGACCCTCTGGCTCCAGCACTTTCGCGTTGGCCTTCGACAAAATTGCCAAGGACGTGTTATCAGAGTTGAACATTTGGTACTTGGACGATGCAACAATTGGTGGTCAGACTAGCTCTGTCTTCAACGATGCAACAAAAATAATTAACGCTTTCATTCAAAGAGATCGGCCTTCAAATCAATTCTAATAAATGTGAGCTGTTCATTTTAAACCATACAGCGGACATGTACGCTGAAACTGTCAAACAGTTCTCTTCTATTTTGCCGTCAGTATCATTGCCTCCTCGTCACTCTTGAGTTCTCCCCTCACTCACGAAGCCATAGTTCCCATTCTTGATTCAAAATTAAGAAACATTCGTCGGCTTTGCTCCAAGCTAGAAGAAATCGAACCCCATCATGCTTTCACTTTACTGAAGAATTGTTTCTCTATTCCCAAATTGGTTTATATCCTTCGAACGTATCCTACTTTCGTTGAGCCCATGATATTATTGGAGTTTGACTCTATCATTCGTGCTGCTCTCTCATCCATTTCCAATTTCTCTCTGTCCGACAAGAGCTGGAAGCAAGTATCTCTTCCAAATTGTTTCGGTGGTCTAGGTTTTAGATCAGCGCGAGCCCTATCAATGCCATGCTTCCTCTCTTCCTCATATGCATTCTAGAGTCTCGTTCGGCTCCTTTTTTCATCTGTTCCCGACGCTTTAGCGTCTGATGATCTTAGGGGGGTGATCGTGACGTCGTTTCAGCTAGGGAATTGTGGCAGAAACAATGCAGTGTTGCGCCATTAGATCTTTTTGAAAGCCAACGGAAATGTGATGATCTTTTGTGCGAGGTCGCTCTCAACGATTTGCTGGTAGACGCAGACCAGTGAGATCGTTGTCGTCTTCTTGCTGCTAAGTCGACACACTCCGCCGCGTGGTCGGAAGCTGTGCCAATTCCCGTTTAGGAAACTTTTTAGGTGCAGAGGAGCTTCGGGTAGCGGTTGCGCTTCGAGTATGGGCTAATATTTCTGGCGCCCCAACATGCCTTTGCAAGTGTGGTGTAAGGATGGACGCGAAAGGTTACCATGGTTTTTCGTGTCGACTGAACGAAGGCAGACTTCCCAGACAGTCCGAGATCAACTCCATTATCAAAAGCTGCCTGGAGAAGATAGGCTTGCCAAGCATCCTTTAACCCTCAGGGCTCGACAGGGGTGACGTTCGTCGTCCTGATAACATAACGACCTTCCCTTGGAAGCATGGAAAATGCTTGGTCTGCGACACAACAGTCGTCGACGCTTTTTCCAAGTCCCTTATTATCGCCAGCTCCATCGAGTCAGGATCCATTGCAAAATCTGCGGAAATATTAAAAAGCCGCAAATATCAGGGCTTGGTGGACAACTTCCATTTTCATCATCATCATTTTATTATAGTCAGCATCTTTCCCTTTTCCAAGGGGTCACTGACTTCTTTCCATAACCGTTGCATTCGACACAACGGGCTGCTGCGGACCTTCAACCAGCAGCTTTGTTGAGGAGTTAGGCAGAAAAGTTATCGAGGCGTCTGGAGATCCTTTGGAGGCAGTATGGTTGTGGCAGAAGATTTCCCTTGCAATTGTCTGCGGCAATGCTACCAGCATTTTTTCCTGTTTCTATTCTCCTTTCTCTTTCTCTTAAGTGTACTTTTCTTTTTTTAATAACTTAATTCCCATTTTCATCAATGTATTATTTGTATATTGTTCATTTGATTACAAGTGTAATATTATATATATTGAATTTCTATTAATTATAAATTAAGTTTTAATTCGAGGTGTGAGCATTGAATGATATTAATAATCACCAACCATTAACTTTAAATTTAATTTTTATTTTATTTAGGTTGGTATTTGATTGTTTTTATACAATATTTTTCAAAAAACTGAACCATATTAAACTTTTATAGCTATGTCAATTTCATCTCTTATACTTGGAAATTTTACTTTCAGTAGTTTATGAATAACTTTTTTGTAAATGGAAAATAGAAGCGATTTGAAAATCTGAAGAATTTTCATTATAAAATTGATATTAAAAGCAATTATTACTTTGATTCATTTAAAAGCACTCTGTTCCCAAAATATCTTTTCAATTCATTGTCAGGATTCAAGTTTCTGAAATGAAATATAAAAAAAATAATTATTAAATCCATAAGTTAAAATAATACTGAAATATTAATAAATTCCAAAATTAATAAGTACTAGCTATAAAAATTAGATCTTTTTGAATTCATATCCATGTTATAGAATTTTAAAATAAACTTGATTGTCTACATAATGAGAAAAGTTTTCGACTGTTCCAAAAAAGTTCTTTGAAGATGCGAGTCTCAAAATTTTTAATATTAATTCAAATTGAGAAAAACAATTTTGTTTAATAAAATGCATGGAAATGAAATAATTAGATATGATAATAAATTTACCTTAATTCAACAACAAAACATGTTTTGATTGAGTTTTGTTTGTCTTGGACTGCATGATAATTAACACTTGGATTCATTTCATTTACTTCTTTGATTATTGAGTCTATATCCATATCATCACTTTTGTTTTCCCTTTTAGATTTCTTTAAATTTTTATTAAAAAGTAAATATAAGCCAGCACAAAAGACAAAACTATATTTTGGAAATGAATTATATATTAATTAAATTACTTCATTTTTTTTAAAATTGCTTTCTTTATTCTTCTTTTTCCTATTTTTTTTCCTTTTTGACTTTTGTTGTGAAGTATCTTGTTCTTCTATGTTACAACCATCATCACCAGAATCTTCATTCAACTTGAAAAATATTTAATAGTTTATTTTTATAATAAACATTTATAAGATATTCTTACTAATTCGAACAAGTTTCTTTTCACGCATGGTGTTTCTTCTGTGTCACTCTCTTCAGTTATTTCTGTTTTTTTATTTTCTTGTTCCCTTTGATCTAAAACTAATTTCAGAGATTTTGTAGACATTTTAATCAAAAAGAAAAGATTTTTAAATTCAAAGAATAAAATTAAACTACTTGATAAACGTAAACATTTTTTAAAAGTAAAATCGAATATATTTATTTTTTAAAAACTTAAATTTTTTTATCCATACCAAAATTTTTGTTTTTAAAATATACCAAAAATACTTTTAACTGTTTTATTTCAACATATTTTTGCTTAAAAAGTTTCAACAGAATAGGAATTTGATTAAAAAATTAAAAATTTTTTAAAATATTTCATTTAATGAAAATTTCAAAAAGTAAATATTAAAACTACTTTTCTCCATTTTAGATTAGAGTAAGTTTTTATTCATGCATTTTGATTGCCTAATTGCATTTTAACTGACTTAAAAAGCGCCATTCATTTTTACTGGCCCACTTTAGAACTATCAATTTCGTTTAATTGTTGGTGCGAAATTGGGATGTTCCATTAAGTTTAAAATGACTCAGACACTGCAAAATGTCCGACCTTTATTGAAAAGATATTTTTCAGTATATTTCTAGTGTAGCACTTCATTTTTTCATAGGCGTTCAATGCCACTGATTTTCATTTGAACATTTGTTTTTTACTTTCATGATTTTGTTTATGTTGTTGTTTAAGTTCTAAAACACTGATTTTGACACAAATTTAATTTTTCAACACAAGGTTTGATTGAAAACCTCGGGATAATATTGAAAAAACTACTTTATTTGAAAAATTAATTTTTTCATACAAATATAAAATTAAACTTTGTGAAAAAGCATTTATAAGTCTTTACACGTTTATAAAACAAATATTATGCGACAAAGAATATATTTGAAGTATATAATTTTCAAGTGTTTGTTTTTTTTATTCTTAAACGAAAAAAAGACAATTCTAGGCGTACTCCGAATATTACGTATTGATCGTGTGTGCGGCTCTTTTTGTAGAAAAGATTGTACGTAAGATTTTCAGAAAATTTTCTAAAATTCAATTAAAAATTTTGAGTGTGTTAAAATTTGAATATAAATAATTATCTGAGCCATTGTAATATAAAAAGGGTGGTGAAATCAAAACAGGAGCCGTTGCTGCCTTGCAAGTAGGAGAATGTACTATAAAGTGGTGTGCATACGATTTACATAGGTTTGTAAACATTGTCCCGAGCACAAAAAAATTATATGAAAATTAATAATAATCCACAACTATTAATTTTTTTGAAGATTGTTCAAGGTGATTTAGTTTAATTTCGTCACAAAAAATGTCGTTTTCATTTGGACGAGAGCCTTCCAAAGATGCAAACCAAGAAGGAACAAAAGGCATCAAATCCAGTTTCACCGAAGGGTCATCTAAGATTTTCGGTTCAGTGAAAAAAGGGTTCTTCGATGGAATTTCTTCAACTTTTGACCAAGTTGTGAACATCGTAGGATCAAACGAAGAAGAAAAACCAGCCCAAAATGAACAAAATATTGAAGAAAACTTGGATGAAAGTTTTCAAAAAACTGGAGAACAAAAAAAAGCCCATCCTCCAAGCAAACCAAAACCGCCAAAGCCCCCAGCACCGTTAAGCAAACAAAAGTCAGAACAAGGCTCAAACTCTTCTTTGAATAAAACTCCAAAATATTCAGAAAAACCCTCTTCTGGGAAACCATTCTTGAAACGTCGTAACACGAACCCTTTCATGGAAGACTATGAGCCGGCCAGCAGTGAGGCTGACCTGCCTAGCACTGTGGTTGCGGAAGTGTACCAAATGGTATCAGCACTGTATTCAGATGAAGAAGCTGCCAACAAAGAAAATGAACTGAAAAAAACTGATGGCAACAGAAACTTCTCATCTAAAGACCAAGAAGATGGGGACTCCGAGGGCACTGAAGGGTGTGATGACGTGGCAGATTTGCAATCAGTAGAAGATGATACCAGAGGAAGTGAAGAAATAAAAGACCCTGTAGTTAAAGAATGTGAAAACTTCATGAAAGAATTCGTTGCAAAAGTTTTTGATTCCAGGTACGAAGTCGTTTGTTTTGATCATCCTATCAAGTTTCGACTTTGAATTTATACATGTATAAATAACGTTTCATTTAATTGAACAAATCCATTGCAAATTCTTTGATCATTGCACACATCCAGTGTAGAAATCACTCCAGATTACAAGACCAAGTTTGGTAAACTAAGTCAAGTTAGTGAAAAACTGCGAATATTTCTTATATTTGCTTAAGTTGAAAATTTAAATAAAGTTCCGATGACCATAAAACACATAAGTTGTTTCCAATTTAATTGCAGAAAGGATTCGGTCGTTTTGCATTTGCTGATTATGTCAATAGAAAGGTAAATACAAAAATATTTTTAAAAAATTCAAACATATTTTCAATCTTGAAATTTAAACTATATAATATTTCTTAGAGACTTGTAATTTCTCAACGCAGAAAACTGGAGACGAAACCAAAATTGCTGATGAGACTTTTTACGCACTCATTCAATTCTTCACAATAGTTCTTTATGAATGCTACGAGTCGGAGGATTTTGGATCAGCGAAATCTCTCATGAACTCATGCTTCGTCTTCTATTGTGAAAGTCAGTTATAGAGTCATTGAGTGTTAATATATATTTCCATATTGAAAAGAATTCTAAAACTTCTGCATAAATGTTATTTCTTATTTTTCCTTTTATAAATCTCAGTATTGATATTCTCAAAATTTATCCAAAAATTGATTTAAAATTTCGCATTTAAAATAAGTTTTTTAAATATTTAAATGTAGCTTTTAAATTATATAAATTTGAAAATATTTATTTTAAAAATCAATTGGTTAAAATTTTCAGAAACAGCTTTCATCTTTATTCCAATTTCATTCAAAAACTTTCTTTAAAGGAAATCGATAATATAACTTAACTGAGTTTTACATTTTATAGTAAACTTTCTCATATATAAGGAAATCACATTTTTTTCCACTTTTTATTCTTTCTTAGAAAACGTCACACTAAAATGCTTTAATTCCGTACTTTTACCAACAAAAAATTCTTGAAACATATTTTATATTGTCAATCAAATTTTTGGAGTTTTACTGTTTCAAGTTAAAATATGTGTTTTGAAGGTGTTAACATCATTGCTACTAAACTTTAAAAGTCATATAAATTTTGCTATAAACCTTTTAGAAACATCGCATATATTTTTTTATTTCAAATATTCATCATCTGAACTTCAATTCAAGAAATTTTTAAATAAATTTATTTAAAACAAAGGCTAGAATTTTCAATAAGTTTGGCCCTATCATAAACCTGTGGCACGTTGTAAAACACAGTCGATCCTGCCAAGGGACCAGTGCAAAAGCAGTTTCTTTACAGCTTCCTCAAGGACCTTCCTATTTGGCACTCTCCTAAATTCTGGAATGCTGCCTATTTTTTCGCAATTCAACACGAAAGAGCTGCTAACGTTGGGTAACCTAAATTTTTAAATTAGAAAAAGAACGTTAATAGCAATTTTGCTACCCTATCTAAGTTCATAACATATTGATAACGAACGTAATAAATCAAAACTTTTTGAAGAATATAATGAGCTTGAATAAAACGCAGGAAAAAAGAAGCCACTGATGAAGAGGCTCTTGAACTTGCGTACAAAAAATTATTGTAAGACCCCAAGTATTTATTTAAACTCAGATATTTAATTATTTTTGGTATTTATTTTCAAATTAAATGCATATAAGAAAAAAGATTTTTGAATAAAATTAAATATAATAAATAAAATAGATGTTAAAAAGCTGCCCAAACACCAGGATCACCTTACACTCAATGAGAATGCTGGGTTTGAGCAAGGAGCAGTGCCTTGAGTTCATCAAGAGACAGGCCAACACTGCCCAGTTAACTCCAGGTAAAAAAACTGTATTACTTCTTCTAAATAATATGTTGGAAACTTATATAGAATTTTTTAATAAGAAATATTTTCATAAAAAAGAGCAGAAAAAACAAAGGGAATGTTTAGTTAACAAGCCCCTGTGAGCTAGGGAAAAAGTCCAATTTTAATGTCTTATTCTTATATATTAACTACATTTATTTTCCATGTTTCGACATTATGAGAAAAATGAAAGCAATTTAATTTCTTGAACAAACAGATGATTAAAGGTAATAATTTTGATTGATCGTCTGAAAATAGAAATCAAATAAAATACTTTTAATTAAATCGTGAAATTAAATAAGAAAAGATAAAAGATTTCAAGATCGAAAAAACTTTTCAATTGAGAAAATTGTTAAAGTTCTTCCGAATGTGGAATGAATAGGCAAATAAAACTCAAATCGGCTCTTTTTTTAAGATTGTTTAAACTCCTTTTTTAACGTTAGAAAATCTAATTGATAAAACAAAAGTAGTTCCAAGGATAAACCTTAAGCATCATCGAATCTTTTAATTTATTCTTTTAGTCTAAAATGCTTGAAATAAGGTCATGATTTGTTTCAGCCTACATACTCTGTGGTTACATGTGTATGTTTTATAAAACTCGAAATTTTTAAACTAGACTTTTGAAAAAAAGCAATTGAAATATTTTAAATAATCATTTGAAAATATCTATGAAACTTATGGTATGAGTGAGTTTTGGGAGGTTTGCAAACTTTTGATGGAGAGAAATCCATGAACGGGGATTCAGTGGATGAAGAACTAATAAGCAATTTTGAGGAAAGTGGATGGTGCAGCTGGAAAAAAAATTGTGGAAAAGTGAGTTTTTCTAATAATAAAAAAGTTCACATATAGTCAGACAGACCATGATGTTCGGGCAATGAGCCAAAGTGGGGTCTTTGGTCAGCCAATGCCGGTAATCAAAGCAAGCTTAAAAATAGTTCAAATAATGAGTTTGAAGATAAATTTTAAATGAAAGTTATCTATAAGAAAAGAAAGAATTATAAACTGATGAGTTTTAAAATAAAAGTTATCAATAATTATTTTTATTAGAAACCTTTTTAACCAGAAAAGTCAATGATTCAATTTTTTCTAAAATTATTCACTACTTCCAAAAAAATAAAAAACATTTTTAGAAAATATACGTTCATTGAGTTCCACAAAGATACTATAGTTTACAAAACAAAAAGATTAAAATAAATTTAAGATTTCAATTTCTGACCTGAATAGTTTAAAGAATTAAGCGCGGATAATGTTCGATTATTCTTGCAGTTTCTAATTAACTAATTGTTTTTGAACCATTTTTATAAAGTGCTTTCGTTTTTATAAATGTCATATTTCCTTTGGGTTGAAACATCATTTTTATATTTCATTTTTTAACCTTTTCATCATGATGTTAGTTCAGAGATTAATGCAATCTTTTTCTTTCAGCCACTAATTTATAATTCTTTATAATACTGGCGCTTAGAATATAAACTAAAAACGCTGGTTGGTTTGGAATGAAATAATATCAATTTTATAGCTTTCTGAACCATTGTTAAAAATTCTGGTTTTAGATGATTCAGTTTTTGATTATATTTATCAAGTAGAGTTCAATCATTAGTTTTTCATGACTAGTTCTTTCATTTCCACCAAGCTGGTATATCGATATACTTGATTTTTATTCAAAATTATACGATTAAAAAGCATGCAACTAGTCTTTTTATTACGCTATAAGGCAAATAAAAAAAACTAAATTGAGTTTTAATATAGTGGCATGAATCCAATAAAGTCTTCGATACCATTTCATTATTTATGCATTTTTCATATTATCATTAAAACGTAATCCTTTTTTGTGGCAGCCTTTCATATCTTTAACACTCATCCATCTCGGTCTTTTAGTTTCCCATGACATCATCAAACCACAAGTATTTTTCCCATGCTCTCATAGGAGTTTTTTTTATGAAAATTAGTGCAAGGATCTCAAAACAGAGTTTTTTTAAAAGACAATCTTCAATCGTTTTATTTCTATGCTGATTTTATTAAAATATCCTTTTCAACCTTACTACTTTGCTAATGAATGTTGATAAGATTTCACCATTGGAACATTTTAGTTATTTTTTTTAATAAACGTGTTTTTGAAGAAGAATTTATCATAACTTAAGAAAAGTAAATGAAATATGACAAGTTAAACTATCATTTAATATAAATGTTGATCATTATGATAGTCCAACTGAAAAAAATTTGCTTTTTGAACATCAAAACTACATAGTATGGATGAGAGGATTTTTAGACATCCGTTAAGAATGAAGCTTCATATAACTACTTTGTTTTAAAGTAACCTATTAATTTTAGTTGAAACAATTCCACATTTTTACTTTAGTTTATAGAAAATTGCATAATATTATTACATAACTATTTTAGTTGAAACTTGTGTTTTCTTTTTGATTATTGATTCGTAATTTTAACAGCTTCTTTCAATGTTATCAACATTTATATATGGTTGATGTTCTGGAGAAGCAAAACTTCGATACACTTTTTTCTAATGAGAAGTCCTAATTATTTCTATTGTTGTAGCAATACAATTTATTTGCACACTTTTCATGTTTCTTCTTTTTCTGAAGGTTTATAACGATTTCTTTACAAGAAAAACAATAAAGAATTTAGTTTGCTTTAGTATTTAATAATTAATTTTTGAGAAATTTTTTTTATCATAAGAATGAAATCTTTTTCTGTTTTTCTCTTACCATAAAAATAGAGCTCGATTAAAACGAAAAAATAATGTGACTAAATTGTGCTCTTTAAAAATGGCGAAAGATGTATGGGAACTTTTTAAAAACACCAACTTGTTACAAAATCTTATTTTGAGAGTCAGCTACAACTTCAGTATCTAACTAACTGGAGGAAAATAGTGCTAAATATTGCTTACATAACCAACGTTTCCACTATACTTCCAATCATGTGCACATTCAAATTTAGTTTCATACCAGAAACTCTTCCGTATGAAATAGTCTGCTAATTTAGTTGAGGTTTCATTTGCAGCATCTTTTTAGAAAATATCCATTTACCAATTCCGATGACTACACGTTTCAGAACGAAATAAATTCAAATGATAAATGTTATTCTGTACTGTGTGTCACAGCAGCTGAATTATAAGCAGTACTTCAGGTAATGACATTTATTCAAAATTTTTTTGAATATTTTTGAAAAACCATAGCTGTTTTTTTGGGAATAAACTTATCATATTGAAAATGTTGTTTTAAAACTATTTTCACTGAAACCTTAATATATCCAGACAATGGTGATATCAGAGCCAGGTTTTATTTTGACTTTATATTGAAGTTGAAAAAGTGAAAAATTTTTATAAATATAAATTTATAAAATTTTTTAAAAATATTATTAGTTGTCCATCATTCTGAAAAATGAATTACTGAGTAATTATTTTTTTCTTACTTGATTCTATCTTTAAAGGCACACTTGCCGTTCATTTTTCATTATTTTCTTAATAGATCCGTTGTATAATGGCCAATTTTGACAGCCCAACGTTATGGGTAGATTTCATAGTGGTTTAATAGGTTTTGTGAAAAAATGGAAAACTAATAATGCCATTATTAAAAATAAAACTGCATTCCAAATGCATATATTATACGAGGTTTGAAAAGATTTGGAAGGCTTAAGGTAGATAATCACACATAAAAACGTGAACAAATAGTTGAGATTTATTTTTGGCATTTCTTTAAAAATAACATAAAAAACCAACTGAATAAAATGGAGGATTTAGCAAACATCAAAACACAAATGAAAAGAAACAAGTTTACAAGAATTAAATAAACATTGACAATGGTAGGATTTTTAAGGATAATAAAAGCCAACAAGTAGATAAAAAATTGAAGCGCCCCAAATGTGGTTTTCGCTGCGCAAATATAAGCGGAAAATTAAACACAAGTTTGAAAAAAAAATTAAATTCAAAACCTTTAAACAACTTTCACAAAAAAAAGGTCATTTAACACTAAAATGTTTGCAAATTTTCACCCTTTGATAGACTCAAACTGGCCCCTGTGCACTAACTCAAAAAGTTTTTAATCCTTTAACGCTGAAAATCATTTCGCAAAAGAATTTGAAAAAAAAAATTTTTATTCTAAAAGTTTATTCTAAAAGTATTTATGGGGAACAAGTTTTTAAAAGTAAATTCAAAAAATTATTTTCCCATAAATAACAACTATTTTTGAATAAGCGTTTTTAAATTCAATTTACTTGAATTTCTATGAAATAATTCATATATTTTTTATACATATTCAACAAACCGGTGACCACTTTTTGATACCCTAGCATCCAATTTCGATTTTCATTAGTCTTGATCGCTGAGTTTGAAACATTCGATACAATAAGATATAGAAAACATAATTATTTTGTCCAACAAGTGATAAAATGTTTAGAATAAATATGGAAAAATTTCTATTCCTTGAAGTCAAAAATAGAAGAAGCTATTTCTTCTAATCATTCCAAATGATCCACTTCTTGCTCCTGTTTTTAGGCACTCCATGTTTGAGCAACAGACTGTAAACTACATATCAAAAAAATTTTTGAAAATTAATTTTTGGACTTTTTTTTATATATATTTGTCAAGAACAAACAACAAAAACACTAGCACACCCTGAAAAAAGGTCACCATTACTTTTTAAGCTCAAAACTCTATGCAAAAAAATATTTCAGCTGAAAGGATTCATGCATTTTTTGTAAAAAGCTGGATTCAAAATTATTTGATTCTTCGCTCATTCTATTCCATCTTGGTACAATCATTTATAGACTATTTTTGTTGGAACTCGGATCAAACACGACAGGCTTGCTATCTCTCCACTTAACAACAGAAATCTTTGTTTAGTTTTTTAGGCCTCACATAAATATTCAACTTGAAAAGCACTCTTCGTGAAATTTGATATACTTTGAAAAAAGCTTCTAATGTTGAATATAAATTTTTTTATGCAAAATCTCTGTACATGCTCTCGTTTTTTTTCAAGTTGTCTAATTAATAATAATAATTTACGAGGTTTATTATAGTGATGTTTAACCCAGAGAGTTTCAAGATCACTTGATATTTGTAAAGTATTCTATTATAATAATAGGTTATAACAGCTTAATGTTAAAAAAAAAAAAAAGTTTTTAGCCTCTTTTCAAAGTCCTTTACTTTCCTAACCCTTCTTAAGCATTCCGGCAAGCCGTTCCACAAACTTGGACCTTCAACATCAAACCTACGCTTTCCAATACTAGACATTTTGGACTTAGGGACGTATAAATTGGTTGAGTCCGAAGATTTAAGCTTTCGCCTTTCAGGTATTTCAGAGATAGGTATGAGTCTTTCCGATATGTATTTTGGACCATATTCTAGCCTACATTTAAATATAAGTAATAATATTTTATGAACTACCCTATCCCTAACTTTGACCCAATGCAACTTTTTCAAAACTGAAGTTATACAGTCAAACTTCTTTGTGCCTGTAATTAACCTGGCTGTAGTGTTGCTAAGAGACTGGACTCTACACAGCTGCTTTTCAGGTAATCCAGCTATAATCTTTTCTGATCAGAATCAAAGCAACAGCAAGAGTTTTCAACGATTTATAAGAAAAAAAGTTCTTAATGGACCTTATCTGCCTGAGAGCTGAGAAGCCTGCTTGCAACATCTTACTTATATGTGAGTTCATGCTCAAGTCTCTATCCATGAAAACACCCAGGCTCTTGACACTTTCTGAAGGTGATATGAAAGTATCCAGTATCCTTATCTGTTTGGTTGGTAACTTGTTCACCTTTCTTAAAAAAGAAAACCATATAGCTTCAGTTTTGGATCTATTGAGTTTAAGACTATTGGATTCCACCCAGGCTGCCATCTCATCGACACAGTCAGACAATCTGTTCTGCAATTGCTCAGTTTCACCATAGACACAGCTAGAATACAATTGTGTGTCATCTGCATATTGGTGAAAACTCAAGTTATATCTTTGTGCAATTGTTTCTAGATCACTAGAATACAAATTAAATAAGAGCGGGTCGATTACAGAACCTTGTGGCACACCAGTATGGAGATGAAATAAATTAGTTCTAACACTATTATTAGTAATATAATAACACCTATTATTTAAATAGCTCTTATACCATTCTAAGACTAAACCCTTAAAACCGAATTTTGATTATAGCTTATTTATTATAATATTATGATTAACTAAATCAAAGGCGGAAGAAAGATCCAACAATATCAAAAGACTAAACCTACCTTCATCAGCTGTTTTTAAAATATCCATGTGGATTTTTGTAATAGCAGTTTCTGTTAAATGAAAAGGGCGATAAGCAGACTGAAATCTTGAAAAGAGGTCATTTTCAGACAAAAAACTATGTGTTCTTTCTAAAACCAACCGTTCCAGTATTTTTTATAAGACAAGGAAATTTGAAATTGGTCTATAGGAGGATGGCTTAGGTTGGGTTTTTTCAATATCGGCGTCCCACAGGCTAACTTCAAACCTTGAGGAACAGTTCCTGATTTGAAAAACAAAAATGCGTTTTATATTTTATCTTTCTTAAAGCTCCTGTTGCACTAATTTTCTACGATAGACTTTTAGAAATATATCTCACCAATTCTGCAGTTTTTCAAACTTTTTTATGTAAGAACATTTTGTTCAAATGCTCAAAAACAGGGCATACTTTCTGAAACTTCATTATATTTTCAAAACGGTCTGCAAACGAGATGCAAAATCTGATCAAACGTGGTCTTCTCACGACTTCAGCGACCAGTTTGGTCTGGCAATTATTTGTTTCCCGGTACATAAGTCTATATGGAAGTATAATATTATTCTTATTATTAAGATTTTTATAGCGCACAGTTATCAATTCAAGATTGCTTCAGAGGCGATCAAGGTTTGTAAGAGGTTATGATTGGGGATGTTTATGGTATAAGAGAGTTTTCAAAAGTTTGCAAAAGTTCATGAGAGAAGGCGATGAGCGCAAGTTAGAAGGAAGTGAATTCCACAGACGTGGAGCCTGGTGAGAAAAAGAGCGACTAGTAAACAAGCCTGAAGAAACAGATTGATGAAGCTGGAGACCAGAGTGCAAGGATCTGAGTGGTTGACGTGTGTGTCTGATTGACGAAAAATCAAAAAAATAAGCAGGTTGTTCAAGCTTGAGAGTGCATGCAATGAGCCAAAGTAATTTAAACTTGCATCTTTGGGAGACAGGTAGCCAGTGCAAACGATCAAGACAGTCGCTGGAAGAGCTGCAATAATCAGCTTGAAGAACCGTTTTGGCCGCTTGGTTTTGGAGAGCTTGAAGTTTGCATAAAAGATAGTTTGGCTGTCCGCAAAGGAGAGAATTACAGTTGTCCAATCTGGAAAGAACTAATGAGATAAAGAGGGCATTAGCAGTGGAAAGAGGTAAGAATTTGTGTAATTGTTTTATGGCATAGATATGGAAATTGGAAGATTGGATTATTTGAGAAAATAAAGTGAGCAAAGTTCAAATTTGAATCTAAGGTGACACCTAAGATTTTGAGCTTGGAAGATATAGGAAGTGTGGTGCCGTCGAGAGTTACCACAGAAAGGAGATTGTATTTTGCTAAAAAACGAGAGCTGCCGACAAACATCACCTCACTCTTAGTAGAGTTTAGTTTCAGTTGACTTTGGGAAAACCAGGAGTTTAGAGCGGAAAGACAACTGGATAATTTAAGGAGAGTGGGGCTAGAATCTTGGTGAGAGACTCCGGTGAAAAGAGTAATGTCATCAGCGAACTGGTGAAAAAGCAAGTCGTGCTGTACAATGATGCTACCCATGGGTGATGTATAAAGAGAGAAGAGGATTGGTCCCAGAACGGAGCCCTGCGGCACGCCTGAGTTGAGTGATATAATAGAAGAAAAGAAATTGTCCATTTTAACGAACTGAGAACGTTGAGAGAGGTAAGAACGAAACCAAGAAAGAGCGAGATCAGAAATATTGAAGTGTTTATTCAAAATATCAATTAAGATATTGTGATCAAGAGTGTCAAAAGCAGTAGAAAGGTCTAGCGAAACCAAAACGGCCGCATTTCCAGTAGCGCAGATGTTGCGAAGACTGTCAGTTATGCGTAAGAGTGTGGTTTCTGTTGAGTGGTGCTTGCGATATGCTGATTGGAAAGGATTAAAATTAGGAGATGATCAAACGTGAGAAGTTATTCTGGAATGAACGAGTCTATCTACATGTCTTCATGTCGATTTCAAAAAAGTTTTTTATATTCTTTTCTATCACAAATTTTCATTAAAAAAATTTTCAAACTAAAAATTCATATAAATTTTAATGATTTTTTGAAATAACTTTCATGATGTTGTCCACATTTAATTTTAGTCGGTTTCTCAAGCCCACATTGTTGTTATCTGTCGTTATTTTTCTAGACTTATTATAAAACACTTATTTGAGAGATGATATGATGATTTAAATACAAAAATACAAAATTGGAAATCTTTTAATGAATAGAAACCATTCAACACATTTTTATTCAAAAATCAATTTTTTACCGGTTTCAAAGTTTATTACCAAAAATATCAAACTATCGAAACTCAAATAATTTTATTCAAGAAAAATGAGCATTACTCAATTCCGGTTAGTCCATTCGACAAAATAAAATTTAAAATCAATTTTTTAGTTGACCGCAGTCAGTGATAATGACCTCGTTTGAATGTTTCCAGATCCGCTGTCACATTTCTCAAGCTTGTTCACAAACTTGTGATTCTGATCAATTTTGCCAAAAACCACTTTTTTTTCATTAAGTCGGAAGATTTTGTTGATTTAAATGAAAAACTGTTCAGCATTAGTGTTAAGGCCTGCACTCACCATGGCAGAAAACCAGGGCTGGTGTGTTTTGAGCTGAAGTTCACATGGGGAAACTTGAATGCCTTTCGCTCCAATTACATCATGTAAAGTAAAATCGCAACCTTGGAGCATAAATCCAGAAGTTCTTCTATGATAGGATGAAGTCTTAACTCCAAAGCTGCTTCTTTCTTATGAATGAAATAATAATGGAGAGCATTTTGAAAATTCGTGAAAAGGGTATTCTTGAAATTAAAAATTTCAAACTTTTGAATGACAAATTTTATTAAGAACTTTAATTGAAATTATTTAAATGGGAATAAATTAGTGAAATAAATTATTTTCTGTAAAAAATATTTAAAAACTAACTTAGACAAAAAGCTGAAAACATGTTTGAGTGCTGCATGAAACATGTGAATAGAAGGAAAGCGGAATATGAATGAAATATTACGAGACTAAAAACCAAATGAAATCAAAATTTCACTATTTATGTTTTTAATTATTAATGAAAAGTCATTTAAATGAATATTATACAAACTTTAATCATTTCAACAGAAATATTGACTCAATAAACTTTTCCAATTAATATTTCTAACAATAATATCGATGTTTTTCTTATTTAAAACACAAAACATACACAGAACACGTGCGGCTACTGAGGGAGAAGATGGAAAAATGGCACGAAGGGATTGACGTCAACGAGTCTTCTGGCGCTATGTGGTTTATTTCACAAAAAGCAAAAGCAGTCCACTCAGCTGCACGGCTGCTTAAGGATGGCTTCAGTTTCAAAAGCATTTCAAAAAGCGATAGTTAAACTTGCATAGATGAAACCAATATATAATTATTAGTTATACCAATAACTTTTGCTGGAGGCTTTTAATAATAGTTTATAAAGAATAAGCTGAAATGTATTAGAATTTGTTGTTAATTTTCAAAGGCTGTTCTTCGATGACTTCTCAATGTGATGTGATGAATGAGTAGATAGGACCACTAGCGCTTAGCCTCGTTTCAACCTTAGATAACCTTGTGATTACTTATCAATCATTATCGCATTTATTGTTGTTCGTGGTCGTATTACCTTTAAAATGAATTATTTGATGACGATAATTAATGTTGATTTGAATTTTTTAGAATAAGTTGTTGAATTTATGGATTCAAATTTGTTTTTCTATGTCTTATTGGAACTCATTTTGTTGTTTAGTGTACTAAGTTTTACAAAGAATCAATTGAGATATTCCAGAATACTTTATAGTTTCAATACATGGCTTGATTGTACTTCCTGCAATTTTATTTATCGTCTAGTAATAGTACTAGCTTGAATCTTTAAAAACTATTTTTATATTATTTTCAAAACGTGTTTATTTTTGAAAATTTTTCAAGAGTTCTTTAATTAACAGTTAGTTTTAGTATATTCAATGCATTTACCAAAACCCCATGATACCTACAATTTTGACTCTTCAGATAGCTATAGGTCCTTAGAACTAATATTTCTCGCAGTATCTATTGTGTTGTAGTCTAGATGTTTTGTTTTTGAACAAAGAAATCAAGAATATTGCAAATTTCACATTTAAAATGATATATGGCGCATGAAAAATGTTAGAAATATTTATTAAATTTGATTCACAAACTCGTTTGTTTTAAACGTTATATATTTTTATATAACGGTTAACTCTTGTTGAAATGAGTCAAGAGTAGATTTATAATGTAACATTATATTGTTATGTTTATTTTGAAAAGACTATGAATTTGAAAAATTGTTCTATTTCAAAGTTCTTGTTCAAAAAATGAAATTAATTGGCTCAAAAATAAAGACATCAAGTTTTTTCTTTTTTTTGATAATGGAATAATTTAAATTTATTTCATATAAAAAACAAGTAAAGAAACTTTAGAATGGATTTACTCCAATCATGAAAATTTTAAATAAATTTTTATTAATTTCAAAGCAAATATGTATTTAAAAATTAATTTGATTGGACAATAAGTTTACATTCTCAGCCAATGATTTCAAAAAGCATTAACATTGTTCTATAGAAGTATTTAGGCAAAAGAAAGATACTGAAGAAGTGAAAAAAACAACACTCATTTTTATTTATAGAACTTTCCATGTAATCTTTACATTACCATGCTAATTTATGACTTTTGAAGCAATGCATAGCTAAATGTAACTTTTCAGAAACATCGTATGTATTCTTTTTACAATATTATTCAACATAAACATTAAATGTGCAAAATTTTTAATACATTTATTGAGTTATAAATCGTCTTATGATGAAGCTAAACTTATCGAAAATTAGAGCTTTTGATTATCAATAAATGTATTAAAAAACTTTTCACGTTTGATGTTTTTTGTTTAAAAATAATCTAATATAGCTTTATTTTGTATTTTAATTCCCTTTATAAGCTTTTTTTCCTTGGCTTTAACAATTTGAAAAAGCTAAATATTTTGCATTCGCCAATGTATTGCTTTTCCACTTCATGTGAATTACTCTCTATTCTTATGGCTTACAAGCAACATTTTTTAGACTTGATAAACTAAATTAATTAAATTGTAACTGATGAGTTTTCTTTTTTTTTTACATGCTTATGTTTTTGTGTGTTTTCGATATCAATTATCTCTTTTAGAACGATTGCAAAAAGAAGTGAAAATAAAACTTCAAAAAAGGCTTTAATGATAACAACAATTTGATTTTCACAAGCCACAATAAAATAAGGTTTATGAACACTATTTTTTTATTTATTACAATACAATACTTACTTGAAAAGGTTAATTTGATAACGAAAAGCTTAAAATTGACATAAATAAAAAATTCGTGTTTATAAATCTTTTTATGATAACAACCTGATTTTATACATTGTGAGCTTCTTGTTCCAAAACTCCCTTAAATTATTATCATTTTTTTATTGTCACTAGCTAAGCGTGGACTAAATTTTTATGAATAATTAGTTAAGTTTACTGCGAAAATTTTTTGTTGTTGCCTATAGGTCAACGAGTAATAGACAACTATAACTGTTTTAAGACATCCTATATATTTATTATATTACTACTTTAGCAAGTCTCTAACAAAACTGATACATTGAAATAAAGTGATTTTTATTTTTGAATTTTCATAGAAGAAAGACTTGAAAAATGAAAGATTTAGCCATACGACTCAACTTTTAAAGCAGTCACAACTGGCTGATTAAGAAAAAAACTATCTTAATGAAAAGAATTGAAAAAACTGAAAGTTTAATTTCTCACAAGAAAACAAGTTTATTACCAAAAACTCAAAACTTTCTATACTAAAACGACTGGTTTGAATTGGAAACGATTATAGAAAAAAGAATCATTGAATATACCATCACAGGAAAATACAAAATATTAATGAATCGAATAAACAAAAACTAGAATGCAATTTTAGCTCTAAAAATTTAAACATTGTTTTTGGATTGATAATCATGAAATTTTGAAACATAAATGGTTGAAAGAAGTCTATATTTTTAAAGATATTTAAAAGTAAAATTTCTAGAAAATATATTTATTTAAAACTTGGAAAGAAGTAAAATGCAAGATATTTGCAAAGTTTTAATGTTATTTACTCCTATTGTTTTTATAGTTTTTTATTTGTTGAATCATAAAACTTAGCCAAAACATCTTTGAAATCTTTTTTTTCTTTTTCTAAAGAAGATAAACTTTTCAAAATTTCCTGAAATTTTCCCATTTTGTTTTGAATCATGAGATTAGTCTCGTTTGAAATTTGATTTAGCCTATTTTCAACTTCCTCATAAACCTCTGTTACCTAAAATTTGAAAAATAAATTTTAACTATTAAGGTTTTGAAAACAAAAAACATACTCACAAAACTGTCGCATGTTTCTTTCAATTTATCGAGTAAATTTTTATTATATGCCCTGGTTTGCTTCGCTGTGTTAATAAAATCCTGAAATTTATCAAATAAAACTTCACTGTCAAGCTTTTCTTCGTCAAGACTATCTGCTGCTAGTTCGTATTTTTCTTCAGCTTTTAGAGTTTCCATTGAACAGATCTTTAAGAAATTATAGAATGACTATCCGTAAATCGTCTGCTCTTTTAAAAGTTAATTTTAGTTAAAATAATGAGTGTTTTATAGGCTATTTATTTTTAAAATACGAATTAAGTTTATGAAATGCTTAAAACTAGCTTTTTTTTTAATTATGAAAAAAAATGAAATAATTAAATGAAGCAGCAATATTAAGTTCGAAGTAACAAAATGATTGAGTCTTGAAATTATATTGAATTTGAATACTCTAAAAGTTTTCATCCTGAACGAAGCTTTTCAAAAAACAAATTTTTTATCACCAGAATCAGTTAACAAAACAAATGTATTCGAAAAGCTTCGTTCAAAATAAAAACTTTTACAGTGTTTTTAAAACTGAATAAAACTTATGAATGATTTTCTAAAATTAACCCACCCGATGCTATAGTTTATCCGATTTAATTTTCTTCATTAATAAAGTTGTCAAAAATAACTAATGTAAACATTCTAGTTTTTTGCTGAGAAAATGTTCGTTTCTCTCAATGTTTAATTCAAGTCGGCAGAGAAACTTTTGACTCTGATCACTATCTTATTTTATGCAGTCTCAACCTCGCTCCTCCTCCCCTTCCCCCTCGCATTGTTATTTCCCGCTCCTTTGAAAACTTTGATGATGTTGTCTTCGAAAAAGATCTCAGACATATCCATAATACACTAACTAACCTTCCTGATGTTCCAGTTGAAGAGTTTCTTACAACAATGAACAACTCTTTTTAATCACATATCGACCACCGTGCCGCTTTTCACACCCACATCTTTCGCCCCAGCAGTCACTTCCGTCACAAGCTATCCACTGACGCCATTGCCGCTTAAAGAAAAAGATGAAAACTTGAAAAAAAAATTTCCTTATTGTTAAGCTTATCCAAGCCTGTTCCAGCCAGTCTTCTTGCTGCCCTCAAGGAATCTCGGAAGACTGCTCGCGCTCTCATCTTTAAATCCCGTGCTGATTATTTTAACAACATGCTTGCATCTGTCAAACCAAACTTGAAAGTTTTTTGGAAAACTGCCAACTACATCCTTCATAGATCTCCCCCTTCTCCGCCACGCAGCTCTTCAGAAGCTATCAATCTTGAGTATACCTTTAGTAGCTTTTTTAAAGAGAAAATCGCTCTTATTCACAAATCTTTGCCAACGTCCATTTTGCTCTGCACAGACCCTATTCTACCAGACAATCGAACACCACTCTCTTATTTTTCATTTTTCAGTATTGAAAAAGTGAGTAGGCTAATTCGCTCTTTACCCAACAAATCTTCTCCATTAGACTTAATTCCCACATCCACTTTAAAACGCTTTTCTCACTTCTTTGCTCCAATAATTTCCAAACTTACCAACTTGTCTTTTTCACAAGCAATATTTCCCGCCTCCTTTAAAACAGCAAAAGTTCTCCCTTTGCTTAAGAAAGGCAATTTGGACCTTACCATTCCTTCGAACTACCACCCTATTTCTAACTTGAGCACCATTTCAAAAATTATCGAAAGACTCGTTTATTCCAGAATAACTTTTCACGTTTGATCATCTCCTAATTTTAATCCTTTCCAATCAGCATATCGCAAGCACCACTCAACAGAAACCACACTCTTACGCATCACTGACAGTCTTCGCAACATCTGCGCTACTGGAAATGCGGCCGTTTTGGTTTCGCTAGACCTTTCTGCTGCTTTTGACACTCTTGATCACAATATCTTAATTGATATTTTGAATAAACACTTCAATATTTCTGATCTCGCTCTTTCTTGGTTTCGTTCTTACCCCTCTCAACGTTCTCAGTTCGTTAAAATGGACAATTTCTTTTCTTCTATTATATCACTCAACTCAGGCGTGCCGCAGGGCTCCGTTCTGGGACCAATCCTCTTCTCTCTTTATACATCACCCATGGGTAGCATCATTGTACAGCACGACTTGCTTTTTCACCAGTTCGCTGATGACATTACTCTTTTCACCGGAGTCTCTCACCAAGATTCTAGCCCCACTCTCCTTAAATTATCCAGTTGTCTTTCCGCTCTAAACTCCTGGTTTTCCCAAAGTCAACTGAAACTAAACTCTACTAAGAGTGAGATGATGTTTGTCGGCAGCTCTCGTTTTTTAGCAAAATACAATCTCCTTTCTGTGGTAACTCTCGACGGCACCACACTTCCTATATCTTCCAAGCTCAAAATCTTAGGTGTCACCTTAGATTCAAATTTGAACTTTGCTCACTTTATTTTCTCAAATAATCCAATCTTCCAATTTCCATATCTATGCCATAAAACAATTACACAAATTCTTACCTCTTTCCACTGCTAATGCCCTCTTTATCTCATTAGTTCTTTCCAGATTGGACAACTGTAATTCTCTCCTTTGCGGACAGCCAAACTATCTTTTATGCAAACTTCAAGCTCTCCAAAACCAAGCGGCCAAAACGGTTCTTCAAGCTGATTATTGCAGCTCTTCCAGCGACTGTCTTGATCGTTTGCACTGGCTACCTGTCTCCCAAAGATGCAAGTTTAAATTACTTTGGCTCATTGCATGCACTCTCAAGCTTGAACAACCTGCTTATTTTTTTGATTTTTCGTCAATCAGACACACACGTCAACCACTCAGATCCTTGCACTCTGGTCTCCAGCTTCATCAATCTGTTTCTTCAGGCTTGTTTACTAGTCGCTCTTTTTCTCACCAGGCTCCACGTCTGTGGAATTCACTTCCTTCTAACTTGCGCTCATCGCCTTCTCTCATGAACTTTTGCAAACTTTTGAAAACTCTCTTATACCATAAACATCCCCAATCATAACCTCTTACAAACCTTGATCGCCTCTGAAGCAATCTTGAATTGATAACTGTGCGCTATAAAAATCTTAATAATAATAATAAGTCATTTGGTCCTAAAAGTACAAAAAAGCAAATGACTGTTTAGAAAGACAAATTTTTACACATGTGTTTCGTTTTAAAAAATATGATTTCTTAATCGTTTATCAAAAACTTTAAAATAATGTATTCAAGCAAATCCCGGCGCTCATATTGACCACTTCTTCCCAAACATACTCGCTTCCACTGGGTCCGTCCACAGATTTTCGGGCTCAAGCTGTAGAGTATTGCTTTAGCAGTCACAAAGATGAAGTGAATGTGACAAAGAAAGCACAATGGTGAAAGATGAAATGAAAGTGACATTTTTAACACATGATTGGAAAAATAGTGATTTGTTGGTTCTTAATGGATTGATGAAGGGCAGTTTGTTTAATATGAATTTGTGCGTTGTTTGCTTGTAGTTGAGTAAATAAGTCGATTGTATTTTTTTAAATTAAATTTTATTATTTCAAGATTATTATTAGTTGTTTCAGTTTGTATATTTATTTTAATCATTAATTATTAATAACCATGGTTCGGTAATCACAAACACTTTGTTTCCTCATAAGAAAATTCATCAATGGTCGTGGAGACATCCAAACCAACATGTAGGAGGACACGTGTTGGATTACATCCTGCTCAATCATAAATTCAAATCATGCATTCTTGACACCAGAACTCATAGGCAATGTTTACACACTTCTGACCATAACCCTGTGATACCTAAACCTAGAATTGAATGCAGATGTGATAAAAACAAAAAATTGCCTTCAGTACAAAAAATCAACTCAAATTGAATATTTTAACATAAGTAAAGTCACAATAAAAGAAATTAACAATAAAATCGCTCATATGAAAATCTGGTATAGTTGATGAAATATGGAAATAATTTAAAACCGCAATAAAAACAATAACTGCCCAACACATCCCAAAACAACAACACAAATTTGAAAATAAGTGGGTTACAGATCATTTAACATGTGTGACAAAAAATAAAAGTGGCGCAAATTCTCAAATTCTTAACTTACAACAAAGAGGAAAACGAATACAAATAAAACTCAAAAACTGCTATGAAAAATGAAACAAGAAAAAAGTTTGTCGATAAAATAAATTGTTGGAAGAGAAAACCAAGGAGGCTGAAAAAGCAACAGAACTAAATTTGAAACATCAAATGACTTAAACTCTTAAGCAAATCTCACCATAAACATCATCAAAAATTATTAAGCAAAGATGGCTCAACAGAAACTCCACAAAAATTACATAGATGGTGTGAGCATTTCACAAACTTAATTAATGTTGATACAATAATTGACCAAACTGCTTATGATATTTTTCCCATGTCCTCGCATCAATATGATTATAATGCATTAACGGCTCCAATATCCAAAACAGAGATAGAAACCGCTTTGAAACAGTTAAAAAAAGACAGTGCATCTAAAATAGATGATATAACCACTGGCTTACTTTTACTTAATTCTAAAGCTACGGTGACCTGGATGAAATTATTGGCAGTTCGAATATGGAAGAAAGGGAGCGTACTGATAGACTAAAATTAACAAATAACAATATTTAAAAAAGGGCATAGACCCATGTGCGACAACTACAGAGGAATAGCAATTCTAACTGTCACAAGCAAAATAATCAGTAGAGCTATTCTAAACAGACTCAACCCAATTCTGGATTCTCAAACGAAAATAATTGTGGCTTTCGCTCAAATCGAGGTTGTGGTAACCAAATATTTAACCTGAGAATCATCATGCAACGGGCCAAAGAATACAATACTGCTCTACACCTATGCTTTGTGAATATTAGCAAAGCTTATGGTTCAGTCAATCGCAACGCACTATAGGAAGTGTTACTCTGCTTTTACAATCTTCCAATCAAAATCAGAAACATAATAAAAGCTCTTCACAATGGCACACGAGGAGTATTTAGATATGAAGGCCAAACTTTAAAAAGAATCAATTCGGGAGTGAAACAATGGGATGTACTAGCTCCTCTGCAGTTCAACCTGTTTCCGAACGCTATTACTAATAGCGCCTCTGGTGAACAGTAAACTCAAAATAATCAAAGAATAGTGCAAAACCTCCTATATGCAGTTAGTTTGTTTTTTGTTTTCCAACTATTTAACTTTTTGAAGGTTGAAGCATTTTTATTGCAGTATAAATTTTGTGGGGCGAGCATATAGTAGTGGTGTCATCAGCATAAGTGATGATATTGATGTTGTTGATTTTGGGTAGAGGAATATCTGATAAGTAAATGTTAGAAAGAGTTGGCAAAAGGAAACCTCTTTAAAAAACTAGTTTCACTATTTATGATTTTAGAAAAGATATTATTGTACATGGTCTATTGTGTTCTTTCTTTGAGATAGTTAGAAAGGAATTGTATAATTGTTGGAAGGATAGTAGTTTGATGTATTTTCTCTAGCAATAGGTTTATATCTACGTTATCGCAGGCTTTGGAGAGGTCTGTTGTAGTGTATATGTTCTTTAGGGTTATTTTTACTGGCTAAAGCTGTTTCTTAGGATTTTATTAATGGCGTGTAGAGCTGTTGTTTTAGAGTGCATTTTTCTAAAGCCGTGTTGTTGTTTTGAAAGTTTAATAATGCCTGTAATGAATGGCAGAATTGTTTTTTTTAGTATTTTAGCAAAAGGAGGTAGTAATAAAATGGGTCTATATGAGGTAGAGAGTACAGGGTCTGTGTCTTTCTTTGCAATCGAGATGGTTTTTGCCTTTTTCCAAGGATTTGGGATATTGTTGTTATTAATTACGATATTATATAACTTTATAAATAGCCTTGAAAGAGATTAATAATTTCTTTTGGCAAGAATTGATAGACCTAGTTTAACAATTAATTTCACGCAATTGAATGAACAATTAATCTTTTAATAGTAAAAATTTAAAATTTATAGTGAATTTAGAGTAAACATAATTAATATTAAATCATAATATTAATATTTAATTCTGATCAATAGGTTTAAATTTAAATATCATCATTTAATTTAACTCTGGAATGAGTTGAATGAAGACTCATAAGAACTTTTTCATAACATACAGTCTTTAATAAATTCAAATTTAAATCACATTCATCTAAGATAATTGCAACTGTGTCTTCTTCCGCCTATCTTTTTTTTCACCTAACTCAACTTACATCAAGATGGGCTTCTAGAATCTATTATTTTTACATGTTCATATTAGCTTAATCCATTTTTACCAAAAAAATTTAATTTAGATCAAATAAGTTATTAACCAAAGCAATTATTTATGTTTGCAACCATCAACCAAAGTAATTGCTTCATGAAAGCTAACTCAAAAACCTTTAAGTAATCTAATATTGTCTTATTGGCGCATTTCTTACTATATGATTAAAACAGCAAAAAAAAAATTTCAAATGAATAATATATCTACCACTTACTTTCATGAAAAAGTCGTTTATTAAATATAAGTTATTTAAAACAACTAAAAGTAAACATGGCAATGTTGTAATTTTAAACAGGCACTTCGCGATCAGGCAAAAAGTATTGAATAGTGAGCCTATAGTTTATAAACCAATCATAGAACTCCAAAAAAATTGTGAAAGTACTGAAATAATAATTTTCAGAAGTTTTATGAAAAAAACTAACATTTATCAACTAAAAAAGTTTTTTATACAATTCGTGAATATTTAAACATTATGATACATGAGTATTTTCAAGAAAAAAAAAACTAACACTTTTCAAAGCCTATGATTGATCCAATTTAAAACAGCTTTTGCTGCTTGGAATTTTATTACAATTTTTGAACCACTTGGAATTAGAAAATCAACTTTGATCAATCCCTAACTCACCCAAGTTACTTGTTTAAAATTTTTGAATTAATTCCAATGAAAAGTATTTTTTGTACATTTGGGCTTTTAAAAATAAAACTGAATTTTATTATCTTAACATGGTATAAAAACCAATTTGAATGAATTCATTTCAAAAATTTCATTCTATAAAAAACTAAAAATAAAAATTCTTTTGACAGAAGAATTGTCCTACACTCGTGTGTATTTTCTGTCGCAGCAGTACCGAAACACAAAGCAACAATCCCCGAATAAAATTTGATTGGCTGAGGAACGATTACAAAATGATAAAAAAATTATATATAATTAATGTTTAATAAATAATTTCACTAAAATAAATAATTTTCTTTTATTCATTTTGTTATAAACAGATAAATAATCAAATATTTGTTTGTGAGTTTGACGCTATATGTTTCGGTTTTGCTGAGACAGAAAAAACACATTTTTAAGCATAATTAAATTATATCGAACTATCTTTTTAATTGTTTAATTTATATAAACAAGATTTTATGTTTTATATTCAAAATAATCATTTTTATAAAACTTTCAAATAATATTTTCCCGTTGCCATGTTAACAAGTATAAAGTTGCATTTATTCGTTAGTTTATGTTGTAAATGAAAGATTGAATCATGTGCACGATTGTTTTAATTGAAAGTTTCAAAGTTATATTTTTTGTTTACAATCTACTTTAAACACTAATTTTAAAAGTAAATATGATATCTCAAAAAGTAAAACTTGACTGCTTAACAAAGAAAAAAATTCCTAGATTTTCCGATAATTTACTATTGCCTTTGGAAGTCCAAAAATTACGAAAATGTTTCGAAGAAAGTTTGCAAGAAATCGCTCTAGTTGCTTCTTTACCATACATGATAAACAATTTGAAGTCATTGAAGAATATGTTAGGTCGAAAGTTGGCGAAAGCCATTTTAGAGTACGAAGCAATTTTAAAAAACTATCAAGACTTTCAAAACTCTAAAGAAAAAATTGAAAAAAGTTTTTATCGCTTGAGTCAATTTCAATCCCAAAAAGAACTTACTCCCAAGTTGTCGACAATAAGCAAATCTTATTCAGTTGAAAGCTCAATGATAAAAGAAAGATCAATGTCAAATGAAATAAAGAAATCTAATAGCCAATTGGAAATGACTCGTTGTGGAATTGAGTTTATAGAAAAACAATTAATAGTTTCGATTAAAAATATTTTAAAGTTATTCTCTGGAAATATGTTGTTAGTAAAAGAGATTGTTGAAAAAAAAGCATATGATCAAGATATTGAACAATTACTTAATTTTTTGTCATCAAATAAAATAGAAATTTCCGAAGAGCTTTACAAAAATACAAAACAATGCATTAAAATCGTTTCAGTTGATTTTGAGATAATGATCATAAAGAAAGAATCGGATAGTGTTGTTGGCAGTGTAAACGCACTTACTGCACCTGGTACAAACTTTCTAGAACAAGTAACAAATCAACATATATTTATTTTCATATTGGTTCAATTAATTATGGATAAAAATTTGAACTATATTTATTATAAATTTAACAAGTTTTTTTTTTATAAAAATTCCAATTAAATTTTTTAGATTAACAAAAAAAATGATGAAATATTGAGATTGAAGAAAAAATATGAATCCATAAAAGAAAATTGGAAAAATTGCTTGAAAGATATAGAATCAAAATTTAACAAAAAAATTGAATTCTTAGAAAAAGAAAACAATTATGAAAACAAAAGTCACGTTGAAGAAATGACAAAGAGCAAGGAGAAACACGAGGAATTGCTTAACCTTCATGTTGAAAGAGAAGTTCTCTTGAGAAAGGTTATATTTCAAGATTTTAAAATCCTAATGGTAGTTTTTCTTCTTTCTTAACAATATTTTCAGTTTAATAATAAATGTTAAAAAAATGGATTTAGCCAAATAAAGTTGTTGAAATATAATGAAACCTTCAGCAAAAGTTCAAGATAGAAGCCGGAACGAATAGATTCAAGAATATCTTCGATCAAGAAGTTATGGAAAAAGATGTAAATTCTAATTAATACTATTTTATTTGCAGTTATAATTATTTTTAACCACGCGAAACTCTCGTCAAACATAATAGTGATGTTTTACAGGCTAGAATTTCAAAAATTATATATGCGATTATGGATTATAAGAATATTATTGAAAAAAAATACAAAATAGATTGCGGGTACGATTTCAATAAATTTCGACAACCATAATTTTAATATTATTCCATATAAATACTGCAATCTACCTTTTTAAATTTTTTGAAAATTATTTAAACTTTTCAAATTTAGCATAAAGAGATATATATATCACCACAGAATCAAATAACAGAAATTGAAAATGAAATTGAAGACTATGAAAAAAAGAAAGAAATATTAGAATTGAAATTCCAGAAACTTGAAAAAGAATATAAAAATGTTCTTTTAGCTAGAAAAGAAGAGCAAGAGAAACGAGAGGAAGAGGAGAGAAAGATTGAAGAGGCGAAGAAGGCTGCAAGTGTCATTCAGGCGGTGTGGAGGTCTTTCAAAGTGAGGAGAGTTATAAGGAGTAAAAAAAAGAAAAAGAATGTGACTTCAAAAAAAGCAGTTAAAGCAAAATAATAAACTCATTTAGAAATTTTGATTATTTTTACTTTTTATACATCAAAAATCTTTTTATGGAGTTGGTCTATTTGCATATAACTACTAATAATGGTTTTGCATTTTTACTTTTATTTATTAAACAAAAAAGTTTCAAATGCTTTTATTTATAATTTAAAAAAATTATTTAGTTCCATAAGTCCAATAAGAATTAAAATTCAAAGCTGACTGGAGAGTAGGTTGACTTGGTACAAGAAGAACTTCCAATGGTAAACGTGAAATAAAAATACTCAGCCGATACTAAAGTAGGTTTAGAAGAAGTAGGCAAGTAACAAGCAAAATATTTGTAATTGTAACTGAAACTCGTATGATTTAGTTTCTCAGCAGCATTTTTGCACATGCTTAGTGACATGATGCCCAAGTATCTCTTAGACTCAACTATCTTTGTGGACACTTTGTTGCTCCAGCATGACAGACCTGTGAAAGAGGTCACGGATTATCCAACACTAAAAATGCTTTTTGTTGAATTTGATTATGTGTAGTTACATTTTTCCATCAACGTTGTACTGTTTCAATTATTTCGTTAAACGGAAATTTTTTTCAATTAAAAATCAAAACACTAAAAAGTTTAGTTTTAGTAAAGCTCAGCATTTGAGTTAGTTTATTAAATAATAAAATATTTTATTAAATAATGAAATAGAAAAATTGATTTAATCAACTCGATATAACTTTCATCTTGGTCAAAAACTATTTTGAAACAAAAAATGAACTTTCAAAATTAATTTCTAGTTTATAATCAATATATAGAATTTTGCTTAATTATTGAGACGAAACAATCAAAATGTTTCATAAATGAATAATTAATGGTTAACTGTTTGATAAAATAACTGTAAATAAAGTTATTTTGTTGAATAAACAAAACTAACTTTAAAATTGACAAAATATTAAATTGATTAAAAATATTCCAGCTTAAATACTGCTAGAATTTCTTTAGTAATGCCTATGACAGTGATTTTAAGAGAGATGTATAAAAAAGATTTTCAATGTTTAAAAAATCTTTTCAATATTAAACTTTTTATTATGAGAAATGCTCGAATAAAATATTTACCCACCTGTTTTTGGACGCAGGTAATAAACCTGATTACGCGTTTCTGGCAAAGGTTTCAATCTTTATATACAAAGTCATCAAATTTTAAATAAGTAATTATATTATCGAAAATTCTAGCTTTTGTCTTTTGATAAAAATATCAAAAAGTTTTGATGTAATTTTAAAAAATAATTTTGTTTGGGAACTCACCAACGTTGCAGTATGGATAATAAAGATTCATTCCATCATGTGTGCCAAAATTAAACTTATTTTCTATGTCAGAGACTGAAACAAAAACGCATACTTTCGATTTTTCATTCCAAGCAAACCCTTTTTGGCAATAGGTTTTGATGTTCGCTTTACATTCTTCCAAGCAATCTGAAAATTCTTTTGTCTCATGATTCAAATAGCCTTTCACAGGAGAAGAGTTGTTAAACTCTACGAAGTAGCATCGTACTAGAAAATGATTATTGCTCAAATAAGAAATTTTCTCTATTTCAAGTCAAGCAATAATTTTAATATTTTATCTTTCAAAATTAGAAATATAGGAAGGCTATTGTGAGTTTAAGAAACAATATAGTGTAAACAGGTTGATAAACCCACGTGTGTAATCAACAGGAGATCCTATGCTGATCTGTATATCTGTAAATCAAACATAATCCTATTCAAATACTCATCAAAGCATTCAAATTTCTATTTTAACTGAAAAAATCTATTTGAAACATTTTTCGAAATCTTTTTATGTTCATCTTTTTGAATGAAGATACATTAAAAATATCTAATGTATTATCTATTTTTTGCAACAGTATGCTTTATTGCACAAATTTTTAGAGTTTTTGATTTGTTGGAGTCATCTATATTCAAGAAATAACTATGTGGTCAAGAAACAATTGAAATTATTGTCAACATAATCTTAATTGATTTGAAGATGTATCTTGCTGATGTTTTCTTGTGTGACTTGTTCTATCCAGAGACGACACCTTGCAATACTCAACACAAAACCTTTGAAGTAGCCACACATATATTGTTATGCTCCAAAAACACTATCTTCTGCAGCTTTCGAATGAAAATCTTCTTGAGTTTGTAACTATCTCGCCGTATTAAAACTTCATCACTGCAAGGTTTTCAGAGAATATAATGTACGTTTCTGCATAAAGAAAAGCGAGAAATTAAACAGGTTTAAATTCATCCTCAACATTATTTCTTCTGTTCAACGTCGAAGTTGCAACTGAGCAACCGACAAAAGACCTGGTGCAGTAAATTTTTTGAAAAGGTGGTTCTTTTCTCAATCAACTTTACATTTTGAAAAAGAACATTGACCTCTAATTCGTCTTTCCAAAGCTTTTTTTTGTAGAATTTTTTTCAACTCTTTCCATTCTTTGGAGAAAAATTTTTTTTCAAAAAAACTGGTATTTAATTGATGCAAATCCTTCAATTTTTTGAGTCACGTTACCATAGGTTAAAAAGAAATCGGTTAAGTCAGTGACTAAATCGATTATATACAGGTAGTACCGGGCTGTCTGATGAGGTTACAAAACACCCTTGACGGTAATGAGAAAAAAAGAAATTTAATTATTTCCGTAGCAAAGCTTTTCGATTTAAAAACCTTGGGAAGTTTCATCTATAGTTCATCTAAACACTATAGCTAAACAGTACTTATAAAAAAAATCAATTATAAACCATATTTTTCTACAAAATAAATCTTTTAAAAAGCTTCAATTACTATTTAAAAACTAATAATTCTATAAACAAACTTTCCCCAGAGTCGCAGAGGGAGGAGTAAATGGTGTTCGAGATTTTGTGGATGGAACCTAAACTTGGTTTCACTTTTGAGTAAACCCAGTTATCACTACCAGAGAAAACGCCATTTTTAATCTTTGACTTATTTTCATAAATGATGCAATCTTTTTCGTCGGAACAACTAAGCTGTTCAGTTGGTTCTATATATGTTTCGAGGAAAGCTATCCAAGGACAAACTGAGGTGTCATATTGATTTATTCAAATTAACATATAGAATTGGAAAGAAATTTATACCTCCAGGAAGCAAAAAATTAAGTACATGTAAAATGTCAACAAAAACTTACATGGCGGATCATGGGCGAGTGTGCTTAACAAGGAAGTGGTGGTTAAGGAAACAGGCACCGTCGTTTTTTCAACAGACGTAATTTTTTCAGTTTGTTTTTTTGTAACAACTTCTGTAGAAGTCATTTCTGATTTGGTAGATTGTTCCAGAGCTTGTGTGAGGTTTTCTTGAGAAAGTGTAGGTTCAATTGATAGTTTAGTTGTAAGTTTTTGCTGACTTATTGTAGTCAGTTTTTCAAATGTTGTCTCTAATTCTTCGGGTTTAGCTTTCTCGATTTCTTTCGTAGATACAACAGAAGTAGTAGTACCTATTTCAATTGGAATAGTCATTTCTTCCTCGTTTGATTTTACAGTTGTAGTTTGAATATTTTCTGTTGGTTTGGTTGTAGTTGCTTCTGGTTTGGTTGTAGTTGCTTCTGGTTTGGTTGTAGTTGCTTCTGATTTGGTTGTAGTTGCTTCTGATTTGGTGGATTGTTCCGAAGCTTGTGTGAGGATTTCTTGGGGAAGTGTAGGCTCAATTAGTAGTTTAGTTGTACCTATTTCAATTGGAATAGTCAATTCATCCTCGTTTGATTTTACAGTTGTAGTTTGAATATTTTCTGTTGGTTTGGTTGTAGTTGCTTCTGGTTTGGTTGTAGTTGCTTCTGGTTTGGTTGTAGTTGCTTCTGGTTTGGTTGTAGTTGCTTCTGGTTTGGTTGTAGTTGCTTCTGATTTGGTGGATTGTTCCGAAGCTTGTGTGAGGATTTCTTGGGGAAGTGTAGGCTCAATTAGTAGTTTAGTTGTACCTATTTCAATTGGAATAGTCAATTCATCCTCGTTTGATTTTACAGTTGTAGTTTGAATATTTTCTGTTGGTTTGGTTGTAGTTGCTTCTGATTTGGTGGATTGTTCCGAAGCTTGTGTCAGAATTTCTTGGGAAAGTGTAGGTTCAATAGGTAGTTTAGTTGTATGTTTTTGCTGACTTATTGTAGTCAGTTTTTCAAATGTTGTTTCTAATTCTTCGGGTTTAGCTTGCTCGATTTCTGTTGTTGCTACAACAGGAATAGTTGTACTTATTTCAATTGGAATAGTCATTTCTTCCTCGTTTGATTTTACAGTTGTAGTTTGAATATTTTCTGTTGGTTTGGTTGTAGTTGCTTCTGGTTTGGTTGTAGTTGCTTCTGGTTTAGTTGTAGTTGCTTCTGATTTGGTTGTAGTTGCTTCTGATTTGGTGGATTGTTCCGAAGCTTGTGTGAGGATTTCTTGGGGAAGTGTAGGCTCAATTAGTAGTTTAGTTGTACCTATTTCAATTGGAATAGTCAATTCATCCTCGTTTGATTTTACAGTTGTAGTTTGAATATTTTCTGTTGGTTTGGTTGTAGTTGCTTCTGGTTTGGTTGTAGTTGCTTCTGGTTTGGTTGTAGTTGCTTCTGGTTTGGTTGTAGTTGCTTCTGGTTTGGTTGTAGTTGCTTCTGATTTGGTGGATTGTTCCGAAGCTTGTGTCAGAATTTCTTGGGAAAGTGTAGGTTCAATAGGTAGTTTAGTTGTATGTTTTTGCTGACTTATTGTAGTCAGTTTTTCAAATGTTGTTTCTAATTCTTCGGGTTTAGCTTGCTCGATTTCTGTTGTTGCTACAACAGGAATAGTTGTACTTATTTCAATTGGAATAGTCATTTCTTCCTCGTTTGATTTTACAGTTGTAGTTTGAATATTTTCTGTTGGTTTGGTTGTAGTTGCTTCTGGTTTGGTTGTAGTTGCTTCTGGTTTAGTTGTAGTTGCTTCTGATTTGGTTGTAGTTGCTTCTGATTTGGTGGATTGTTCCGAAGCTTGTGTGAGGATTTCTTGGGGAAGTGTAGGCTCAATTAGTAGTTTAGTTGTACCTATTTCAATTGGAATAGTCAATTCATCCTCGTTTGATTTTACAGTTGTAGTTTGAATATTTTCTGTTGGTTTGGTTGTAGTTGCTTCTGGTTTGGTTGTAGTTGCTTCTGGTTTGGTTGTAGTTGCTTCTGGTTTGGTTGTAGTTGCTTCTGGTTTGGTTGTAGTTGCTTCTGATTTGGTGGATTGTTCCGAAGCTTGTGTCAGAATTTCTTGGGAAAGTGTAGGTTCAATAGGTAGTTTAGTTGTATGTTTTTGCTGACTTATTGTAGTCAGTTTTTCAAATGTTGTTTCTAATTCTTCGGGTTTAGCTTGCTCGATTTCTGTTGTTGCTACAACAGGAATAGTTGTACTTATTTCAATTGGAATAGTCATTTCTTCCTCGTTTGATTTTACAGTTGTAGTTTGAATATTTTCTGTTGGTTTGGTTGTAGTTGCTTCTAGTTTAGTGGATTGTTCCGAAGCTTGTGTGAGGATTTTTTGAGAAAGTGTAGGTTCAATTGGTAGTTTAGTTGTAAGTTTTTGCTGACTTTTTGAAGTCAGTTTTTCAAATGCTGTCTCTATTTCTTCGGGTTTAGCTTGCTCATTTTCTGTCGTTATTTCATCAAACGTAGTTGTAACAATCTCGAGTGGGAAGGTTGTTTTCGAATCTGAATCGATAGTTAGTATTTTTTCTGTCGTGATCAATGGAAGCTGTGATGAAGTTTTTGACGTTTCTTTCCTTGTAGGTTTATAGGTGGTAGTTTGTGTAAAACTCGTTGAGCTAATTTGTCTACTCGCAGTTGTAGTCTCAAATGTTTTCGATAGAGTTTCATTTTCACAAAAGAAAATGCTGAAATTGATAGGTTGAGATTAATATTTGGAGATATATGGTAACTTTTCAAAGACATCGTATGTATTTTTTTTGAATATTATAGCTTTTGATTCTCAATAAATTTTTTAAAAATTCCTCTTATTTGATTTTATTCGTTACGAGGTTTAGGGTACACTTCAATCTATGAATTATTTATCTTATTTCATACTATAAAATATGAATAAAACATAAAATAAAATTTAAAAAATATGATTGACCCATTATTTTCGATTGACTCACATACAGCACCCTTGGCACAGTCATAAATTGTGATATTATATACCTTGCAGGGCACATCACTCAGTTCCTTTACCAAATTATTTTATTCTTTGAACAATAATGTGTAGAAAAAAATTTGAGTTAAAATGAAGTTTATTTAGCTTTTTCAATTGTTTTACTCGAAGCGCTTGCTAGACGTTAAGCTTATAACAGATACACTGTGGTACAAGCGCTAACTGCCGACGGATTCCTTTTGATAACTAAGCAAATTTTCTATCAAAAAAATCTACACGGCTGGTTGTTTGTTTTGAATTTTATTAAAAAAAATTTTTTTTAAACTTTTCACTTGAGAAATTAATTATGTTTGAGCCAAAGCTTCATTTAATGAAACATCAAAATTACCGACCACACATCCTTCTCTGCAACAAGTTGAAATTTCCGTTGATGTCTTGAAAATAATTTGATGATGTTTTCATATTGAATTAATTATTAGTTTAATTTTCATTATTTTCAAAATTACTTGACTAATTAAAGAAACAAATAACACATTTCTATCAAATATGGATGTCTTTACAAGAAGGGTTGAGAAATGAGAATTTTAAAATAAGATAAAACTAACATAAACTGTATGAAGCTTGATAATTCAATATAAAATATGTTTCAAAATTTTTTTAAATAAATTTTGTACGAAAATTACTAATATTCAAAGAGTATAATGTTATTGCCTACCGTTGTTATAAAGGCAAATAGCCACAAAGTCTTTAACATAGAAGCCATAATCTTCTCACCCACGCCGTGATCAAAAACTTGCCAAACACTCTTTAAATACTTGAAACATTTCGATAAATATTTTTATGAAAATTCGCATTTATTGATTTTCAATAAGCTAAATGATGGAATCAGACATAATACATTTATATTGTCCTTTTGGCTAGTTAAATTTTTATAGAAAGATTGGTTCACACTAAAACTCATATTTCAGTAAAAGTGAAGAGCTTTTACAAATTAATTTTATTGAATAAAAAGTTTGATGAAAATGCCGCGAAAAGTTTTTTGAAATTATTAAAGCAAAATTTTTATGAAGAAGATATTCTTCAGTTGACTGTCTCCAGAGACTCACTAAATTAACCTCGTGCAAAAATGTACAGTCGTGCGCAACTTAATTAACGAGCAAAAATTTCAAAATAACTGAAAAAATAATGGATGAATGAACTTTCTTACTAGAATACCAGTTGAGTTTTAATGGAAGACTAACGGATAATGGGTATATGAACTTTTACAACATTATTTTAATACGTAAACGGAGACACAAAAGATTTATTTAAAAAATAATTTAAGAGTTACTAACATTGATTATCAATCCAAAATCTTCCATCAAAATGAATATGTAGCGAATGCATAATTAAAAGTGTTTATACGAGCGGGAAGTCGCTAATATAAAAGGGTGGAAAAGAGAAAGAAAATTTGGATGTTTAGCGTTGGAGGCTTTTCGCCGTTTAAAAAATTGAATCAAATTGATAAGACGATTCAAAGTACTCTAAAAATATATTTTAAAGTAGTTTTAGTTTAGTGTGAGATTATTATTCAATTCTCTTTTGATGTTCATCATTGTGAGGTCTGATAAATTTGATTCAAGATTTATCACATTTCCAATTTTTTCTTTTAATTAAAATTTTTATCAATTATATGTTACGATAAAAATCCATTAAGACAACAAAGTAACTTTTAGGTACAAACCGAAGCATAATTGATAAGATTTTTTGAAATATATTATTATTGAAATGGCCAAAACATCTCCAAGGCTACTCTGTGTTCTTCAACTCATCCTTCTGTGTCTTTCTGCAGGTATCGACATTTGAATTTGTATACAGAACTGTTTAAGTTTATTTCAAAGTTTTAAACATGATAAGTTGTTCGATTTTAGATCTTCCCTACTAATAAATCAATCCGTGATTATTTGATTCCATAAAATTATTTTTTTATTAAAATAAATTTTTAAAACTCGGTTTTTCATTGTCGTTTCAATGATTTAAAATTTTCTTGAATTTTACATCTAGATAGCGCAAAAGTTTTATTAGCATAGGGCATAGCTCAAAAAGCATGTCGGGAGTATTAATGAAGGCTTTAATGGTCGGTGTCATGACCTCATTTCTATGCCTGTGTTGACACCTGATTGGTCAAATACGTTGCATGAATATTCAAGCAGTTGAAACGTCCTTTTTAATTAATTTAGTTGTCTTAAAGGTCTCGCAATGGATTAGAATGTTAAAATGGCGCGAATACCAAGTCAAAGTTATTTTCAAAATTGAATTTTTTTTTCAGAACATTCTTTACTAAACTGGAATTTGTTCACATTATAATATTTGAGTAAATTAATTTTTAAATTACAGAAATATCTAAAAGATTTGAAAATTTTTATGTAAACAATGAAGATCTTTTTTGAATGATAATGAATGTTCAAATGCAAAGATGCATGGCTGGCTGAAGAATGCGCTCAGCGAAAAGCTTGCAGGGAATAATTTGTAGACGTGGCTGAAACGTTGGGAGTAGTATTTTAGTGATGAATCGAATCGTTTAAAAACTTCTATACAACAATTATTTAACTTCCTTCAACTAGTGAAACATTGTTCATAGTATATTCCATTCAAACAGCTAAGTGTGAAAAACCGCATTTTATGTCAAAAAGGATTATTTATAATCTTTATGCTATTTTTTTGAAATTAATTTTGCTCTATTTTTAACTATTTATAGCATAATGGCGAGAAATTAAAACAACCTGTATTATTAACGCCCGTTAAAAGTTGTATGAAAAATGTCATGTTTTCTCGATGATATATATTTTCAACTTTATCAAAGTTATGAGTGAAGTATACTCAAAAATGCGTTAAGAAATATAATAGAAGGTATTGTATCTGTGACAATGGCCATTAGGTGGGTGGTTGGTGGCTCTTGCGTACAGCAACGTGTTGAATCAATGGTCCCTTTTATAATGCTTTTGTTGTGGTAACCAAAAACTTTTAATAATTTCTATTTTTCTATTTTTTCCTTCGTGTAAAAAAATGCTTTAATTTATATTTATCCATAAAATAAAACTTTCTTATTCCACTCTATATATTTTTAAATGAGGTTTCTTGGTTCGAAGTTTTAATATTAAGATTATGTTTTAAAGAGATTGAGAAAGCATTCTTTCATCAATGCTTCAATTGTTGATATTGAAGGAATCCTTCAAAACAACAAACTTTATTAATCCTCATTCCTGTCACGCCACACGATAACCGGATTTCCATTGGCCGGGATGATAAGCCTCGAGAATAATGGGCGGCTAGCTGAAAACTGGAGCAATAGCTTAGATTGTAATCCAAGTATCCTTAGTTTTGTTTAAAACTTCATCATAATGATTTTTGATGTTTTTTGAATCTACACAAACTCAAAATGATTGAGACTAATATAAAGGGTGTTTGGCCATAAAAGTATAAAATTATAAAACAATAATAATAATAAAAACAGAGATAAAAGCAATCATTCGTGAAAAATAACCTAAAATAGAAATAAATGTAGAAATATCTTAATATATGTTGGTTGGGGCGTTACCATGGGTCTGAATTAAGGTGATAAAACTGTGAGTTAAAAACGATTTGAAGCCAAGAGTGCTCTAATTAAAAAAGTATTTATTAGTGTAAAAAACATGTCTTAATCTGCAATTATTATTCTGGCATTCTGTTAGTAAAGAAAATTTCAAAAGTCTTTTTGAAGTTTCGAAGTTTTCCGAGTACATTTTATTTTATTTTGATCATTTAAAACTCAAATTTACTCAAAAAATTATTTTAAAAATATTTTTCAAATTGAAAATGTGTTTAATGAAAAAGACTCTTGAAAAAAATTATAAAAAGCTCAAAACAAAAAATTATAGAATTCCAAAAAGGCTTTTCAAAAAGATGTGATGATGAAAATGGAAGGTTTGATGAGAAAATTAGTGGCAAGATGAACTACAAATGTAACGAGCTTGTTAAACAATTCAACAGCTTTCTTATTGACGTCTCTAATTGAACTTCTCTATAGACTTTCTTATCGAAAATTCTAATTTAAACTATTATTATAATATATAAAGGTTCTTGACAAGAAAATTTTTTTAAATTAAATGATATATACTTAACTGAAACATTAAAGTTATAAATAATATTACATCGAACACAACGCGTTTTAAAACAAGTTGAGAACATAATTTTGATGCATTAAGCCTCATAAAAACATTCTGGAATTGTTTTGCGACTTTGATTACATTTCTACGAGTCGCTAATTAAGGTGGTGTCGCATTCACATTACACGCCATCTCGCGGCGTTTTTACATGTTTTAAATTTTTTTAATAAAAAATTTTCAACCGTTTTTATGCATTCATTTAAAAATATAAATTTCAAATAAAACATACACAAACTGTTGAAATAATTAGTAAATTTTCATTTTTTGTGGCAAAATTATGACAATCTGTTGCTAAAATGATTCGGTGGGGGTTCTTTAATCACAGTCCTTTAATGTCTGCAGACCCTTTGAGGCATATTTGTGAGATGATAGCAAGTTTCAATTAACTTTTATAAGAGTGAGATTTCACAGGATGTAAAATTTTATTAAAGCCCAAATTGAGAGATTTTTTGAAGAAGTTTCTATTGAAAGTTTTTATGCTTACGATAAAATTAGAAAGAATAAGGCTTTTGACTAAAAACTGTTCATGATTGAATTAATTTTATTAAGCAAGACATATTTTTGAATACGTTAGTTTTCAAAATCAATAGTTAATTAAGCAAAAACACCTCGAGCGTATAAAGCATTTGAATGAGTTCAAAATTCTTATGAGAGAATTTAGTTCTTAACGAGGAAGGTTTAACCAAAAGTACTTGAATCTAAAAAGGTGTATACATGAGAGTCAATTGAAATAATCAATTAGTTTTCCACTTAAGGTGTATATTTAAAATGTTCATTTTTATGCAACGCACTAAGAATAAATGCTTTAAATACGCCATTTAATACAAAAAAATTTTTTATATTTATTATCTTTATTATGCGTTTATAATCTTTCAAGTTCAAAGTTCAGTTAGTAAATTTTTAAGTTTATATCATGAATAATTATTTTCAAATATATTTCACTATTAGAAAAAGCTGAATTGCTTTCTGCAAAGTCTCGATCCAGTCATCAGCATTATTCAAAAACTTCAATTCTCAATTTCCAACCGGCTTATTTAAAATCTGTCGGCAGATTCTCTCATCAAAATTTGCTACCTTTCGACTCTCAATCTTCTTTTGACCAGATCAATAACACCCGAGAAGAATCAAACACACAGCAAGCGATAATGCTTTCAAATAATGAAACAATATTTAGCACCGCAAACTCTCAGGTTCAAAAAGTTATACTTTAACCAAAGAACCAAATTCATTTATAAATTATACAAGTTTTTTCTCAATCATAATTAACAAAGCTTTGAAAGAAAATCACATTTACACAGACGAAACTCAGTTGCGAATTTACAATAGAAGATTATGACCCATTCAAAAACCCTGTTATATGGCTCAAATCACAATTAGGAGACAGCAAATCCCTTAATATTAATTCTAATGCAATAATAGAAGCTCCTTTCAAAAGCACTTCGAGATTCAAGGTAACTTACCACAGAAACCACGACCACCACAGACACAACCTCGTTATCTCAAGTACTTTTATGATGATTATGATATTTATGCTTGCTGAAAAATTTTATTCATGCTGAATCAATAGAACATTGTTCAAATGATGGTTGGTTTGATGTCATAAATTTTAATTCCCATTTGAAGGTATATTATCAGTTCAGGTAAGAAAAATGTTCATCTTTGATTTTTTTAAGTTCATGCGTAATTTATGGGTATAATTCATAAACCTAGCCGCAAGAAAATTTTACATAACTTCTAAAAAGGGCTGGTGTAAAGATAGATCTAAAAGAAAACTTTTAATTAAATTTTAAATTTAAATCCTGTAGTGAAAATATAGAAAAATCAATAAACGGCCTAATTTAAAGTGATACACTTGAAAGCATTGTTTTCATTGCTCTGAAACTCTCCCAAAAGACCATGCGATTTATTTACCATGCCCAGCTGTTGTTTACTGCGGGTTTTGAGAGGAAAAGATTTTCTCGTCTCAATAAACTGAGAAACTAAAGGTTTTTATATCGTGTCTAGTAATTTTTCATCTTCATCTAAATTCCGTTGAAGGATTTTCAAAAATTTTATTGTTTTCACAATTCACCTTTCCAGAGAATTTTTTTCTCATACTTCTTTTATTTTATTGTACAATTTCGACTTGAATAAATTTATTTAATTATGAAACAAAGTCAAAATAATTTTTGCGCAAAGTTCTGAAAAGATATAAAGTGAAGTTATCGATTTATTTTCAACTCGGTATTTTAGATTTAAAAATTTGAAAGTGTCGATAAACAATGGAAGAAAGCCAAATTTTAAGTCAGCGTTTAAAGATGAACCGCTAGTTATCGATTGATAACAGAGCTTGATAAAACCCTTTGAATAATGAAAATGAATCAAATTGATAATTCAAAAGGATGGAATACAAGCCTAAAATGTTTATAGAAAATACACGCAAAAATCGAGATATTCAACTGTTTTATGACAAAAGACAAAAATATGGAAAAATCATTAAAAAGGTAATCCAAAAGTTTTTGATATTGATGTTAACCAGTTTGATTGTTTAAAATTGTGTTTAAGTTACCCACAAGAATTATGGTTGAGAAAATCTCAATAGTTGTTGATTTGAGCTTATCTTCTTATTATTATATATTATGATATTATTCAATTAAAAACCTATACAGTTGAAAACAATTAGGAAAAGTACAAAAAATATTTGCTAAAAAACGTGATTTGAAAAAAAGCTAATTAAAACTAGCAATCAAAATAAGTTTTCAAAACTTCAACTTTGTGAACGAGAGGAATGAAGAGTTGGGCCATCTTGTGAGACATGTGATGGTGAGCGATCACTTAAGTGTGCACTGACCTTAATAAGTATGCATCAAACGACAGTAACACCTCCAAGTCTCCTAATTAACTGAAGCTCAATTATAAATAGACTTTTGTATCAATTAAGGCTTTATCTTGATAGCTTATCAAAGTTTTGTATTAAAATACAAACGGTTTTGAAAAATTATCAAAAGTTATTAATTTAGAATTTTAATTTAAAAAAAAAAAGAATTGAAAAAAATTCCAGTAATCGTTAACCTAACAAAACGTTTATGAACGAATTATATAATAAATAAATTATAAATGACAATGAACTAACAAAGCAGGTATTTAAAGCAAAGAAAAGCAAAAGTCATCAATATACGAGCAGTATAGAGCTGTCAAAGGCTTAACGACACTTAATCTCAACTCAAGAAAGTTTCTAAGTGAATAAGGATTGAAATATTCAATAAAATAAATGAAAAATAGACTTGAAAATCCATCCAGAGTAAATATGAGTTATAAATCCCTTGGCTTGCCACTTGTTGACTCATAAATCAACATAAGTTTCCAATTTCTATTGTTCTCTGAAATTATTTCCGAAAAAATAATTAAACAAAAAAACTCTTGAATTGAGAATTATTTAAATACTAAAACCCAACAAAAGGGTTTTCAAGTATTTTGTGGGTATGATTTCTTTAAAATATTTTTTTACACGATGTACGACGCCATTGATGGAGACTTCACATAAAGTAACTCCTTTCTCAACGTTTCCACAGGCTTGAAGACTGGAGATTCAGGTAACTACACGTGTGAAGTGAGGGGAGAAGGATCCCGAGTTCTAGGCAAGACCATCAAAACAATCATTGTTGCCGGTCTGTTCATTTGTGGGGTTAAATGGTTTAATGTCTGTTTATAACATGTTATCTAATTTTATCGATATGAATTATTCAATTTTATCTTAATAAAATATGAATTATTAATCAGATTCACATTTTTCTTGTCTAGATATGTAATGATTTTAAACATTTTGAAATTTACCTGACATTTCAGAAAAGCTTGAAAGTATAACTTTACAAGTTGGTAACATTAAAAAAAATGATGAAAAGAATGAAAACAAAATGACGGAAGAAAATGAAAATATTGGTGTTAGAATGAGAAACATAGAAGATTACATTAACTATGAACTCCCAATCGAAAGAAGGAATTTCAGAAAACGTTCTACTCAACTCTATAATGACAACGATACCACAAGCGTCCACATCAATTCAACCTATCATGAGTCTCAAACTAAAATAATCACCCACAACACAATACTTTCTCAAGAAATCTTCATTAACTGCAGAGTTAAGGGTGGCTATCCAATAGCGACTGTGTCTCTCTGGTCTGGACCAACAGAAATAACCCACTTTTCTACCAGTGAACGTAGAGTTTCTATAGAAGGATCAGCTCCATTTAAACAATTGCTACTAGAAACTATTTTGATGGTTAGTGGATATCGAGTGTCGAAAGACCACCATAATAATATTATCAAATGCAAAGCTTCAAATGAAAAAGAAATAGAAATTCTAACCAAAGAAAGAAATACCCTTAAAAAATGGAAAAACCATGATTCAAACAAGTCCAACAAACAAAAAAGCTTCTCATTCAATAACACCAAAAAACACACCGAGATTTATTATAATTCGAAAAACAGTGAATATATGAACAAAAGTACGGAACTGAATAAGTGGCAAAGCAGAAATGCACGAGAACTGGTCGGTGCGGTGAGGCTACAGGTGGAATGTTAGTACTGCAACGAACAATTCAATCATTTCTATGACCATTTGTTCAAAGTTTTTTTTACTAATTTTTTCTATGAAAATTTTTAAATATTATTATTTTTTACTTTCAATAATATCATTATCAGTATTTTGTTATAATTACAGTCTATCAAAGTTTGCATGCAAACAACGATATGAAAATATCATCAATAAACTAATCTAAAAGTTCCAAAAACTTGAAGCAATATATTTAAGACTACAATAATTGAAATAAATTTTATGGGAAATAGAGGCCAATGATTGATCTGAGAAGTCTTTTCGAAACATCATTTAAAACATGCACTTTAAAACAATCTTCTCATGATGGATAATCATTCGATGATAAAAATAACCTTGAAATAAAATCAACAACAAAAAATTTCGCCAATTATATGTATGCTCATTGCTTTTGTTTTCATTATGCTGTAATTACTTTTGAATTTAAATTCTTAAAGTTAATATCAGCTAATTTTTACTTTCAACATATTTAATAATTCGAAAATTTTGCAATATTGATCAATTAGGAAAAATTTCAAACTTCTATGTTGAGAAAAAACTTATATTTTCTTCAACCACTAGATTAACACTTCATATTTTTGACAATTAAAATTTTAAAAAGTGCAGAAAACTTTTTCACGAAAGGTTTTTATTCAAATTCGAGTAATTAAATAAATATTTTTAATTTTAAAATTAATTTTTCAATTTTTTTCAACTGATAAAACATATTAAAAGCTCAAAATGAAATAACCAGGGTTTTGAGAGTTCGAAATTTGAAAACATTATCCATCCATGATAACTCGTGTATTCAACTACAAAACGGATCAATAGTAATTGCTCTACACGAATTACAGTATAATGAATTTCAATTATAGAAAGAAACAAAAAAATTTTGAAAAAGTTTTTTAAAAAAATTTATTCAGCACTTAAATTCAAGTATAAATTTTTATGATTTCAACTTAACAAGGACTTCAACTCTATAGATTTGGTTAGTAACAATCGTCATCATACCTTCATACATTTCAACAGACCATCCAGAAATAAACTGTTCAGACGCCCTGTTCACACAATCACTAGTTTGCTATCAATGCTCCGTTTCATCTCGACCATTCCCTTCATTCATACATTGGAGTATGGATGAATACAGCAAACATAAGGTACACCCAATAACAGCTTATACAGTTTTAGTAGAGATTTCAATTAGATGGTTTTCTATGAATATGCTGAAGTTAACTGATGAGTTTAAATAAACATTCCAGGCCATTTTAATTTTATTTCATTCATAAAAATTCTATTTAACTTTTAAAATACGTCTTGTGTAGAAGAAAAAAACAATAAATAGAGATAATACAGAAAGAATTTCCTTTGATGTAGTCTGAAAACAATAAATACTGAAACACTAGAAGAGTATTTGGAAATTAATATGAAAAGTAGAAGGATTTACAATGGTTGAATTTTTCAATTTTTAAGAAAATAATATCAAATGAAACTACTACATGTAAGAATTCCTAATATAATTCACACATGATTAAATCTATAACAAAAATTCAATAGTTTTAACAAAATAAATATTATGCACATCGTGAAATAACTGTCCTCAATTGAATTCAAAATTTGCTACAAGTCCAATAGAAGCCCTTCTGAGCTTCAAAGCAATGTTGTCACAAATAGGATTTATATTGATTTCCTTCCTGACTGAGTCTTTTATTTTTGAACATTTTAAAGCCATCCTTTCATTTATCGATCTTCTATCACGTCTTTAGATTTCATTGTTTCCTGCTGTAACACTTTCTTTATAAAAACCTTCCAAATGAATTTATCATTTTTATTTGAAAAATAGTTCTTAAAGAGTTAATTAATTCAATTTTTAAAAAGAAATGGCAAGAAACTATGTCACAAAATGAAGGTTAAAAGTTATATAGAAAGTTTTAAATAAAGATATTTCCAATTTTTATTTTAAAATATAATAAAAATTTTGGAGTTCCACAAGACTGGAAATGCCTTTTTGAAGTTCATGTTATGCCGTTGGAGAGTGGTACAACCCAAGTATATTCGCTCAATACATGGGCTCTTGATGACCAACGCATTTACTTATGACTTTAGTCAGCATATAATAGTGACTTTCATGACATTTTAAGTTTATCAATTCAAAAAAATTGACAACACATGCTAGCTCATCGTAGTTGTTTTGCCGAATTTAGTTTGACTGTCACTTAACGCTATGTATAATGCGGTTGTTATTTTGTTACAGTCAGCTCAGAATTCTTATAATCCACAGATTTATATTATGTTAACTGATGTTACCTATAAAATCGTTTATTCTTTGTTGGCCCGTAGAGCTCAAGTGGTAAAACATTAAATAGTATCCAGTTATTTGGCTCGAGAGTGAGTGCAGCAGAGCTTAACCACCTGTTGCAGTGTTTTTGGGAATTTAATTTGCAACAAACGCTTAATATACTGAAAATTAAGAAGATAACATTATGAAAATAAATGCGAAGTATTCTCGAAACTGAAGGTGGTTTTTATAAGAAATGATTAAGGATGTTATGTAAGGATCGAAGATGACTGTTTGGCTGAAATGACACCAAGTAACTTCAGTTTGTTATTGATATCAACGTTGAGATCTATCGCAATATTCAAAGTGCTGAGAAGTTTCTCAGTTGTGTGATGTGCAGTTTGGTCATATCTTTTTTTTAGATATTTATTAAGGTTTTTAATTTAAAAACTTGTATTTAATTCTTATACACTTAATCGAAAATATATTTGTATAAAGATAAACACAGGATTTTAAACTTTATTGAAGTGCGAAGCTATTCGAAACTAATGTTTCATCATCAGGCAATAAACTCTATTATTTATTGCCTGATGATGAAATATTAGTTTCGAATAGCTTCGCACTTCAATAAAGTTTAAAATCCTGTGTTTATCTTTATACAATTTTATCGTAGGCTAACTCGTTAACAAAAATATATTTGTTTAAAAAGTCAAACTTGCTCGAGCATTGAACCTGTAAAAAAAAGAACAAGGCAGCAAACTTGTATCTGATTATATAAAGTAATTTTTATATTTTTTTAATGAGTGTACCCTTTAATGTTTTATAAGAAATAATGAATGAAAAATTTTCATTAGTTTTTTAACGAACTGTTCACTTGAAATTTTTATGTTTAGAGAAACCTTTAACTAAAGTTTCCAACGTTTCTTGCCATTGGCTAAATTTGTTAAACTCCAAAAACTTAATTCATACTGCATTATTGCGGTAAAAAATGTTTAATCATAAAAAGGTAAATTTCATTTTATTCAGTTTACGCTTAATAAAATTATCAAAAAGGATTTTAAACATTTTACTCTAAGCAATGAAGTTTTTTTGACGCGCAATAGTTTTCTATTTTTATCTGCTCATTTACAAAGCATTAGAGAGAAGAACTGAAGACTTCAGGTTCAACTCCGAGTTAAGCACCTTTTGGCTTTTTGAGCATTTCAAACTTTTTCACTGAAGAATTTGAACAGTTTTTCAAACTCTGAAATGAAACGGAACTTAAATTTTAAAATGAAATTTCAATTGAATTGTTAAAAATAATTATTTAAAAAAACTAGATTGGAAATTCTAATTATTTCTGCCTTATTTTAGATAAATGAAGCTTTAAATAGCCTTATCAAATAAGTTTTTTTAAAAATTTTAATGTAAAATAGGTCATCAATCAAATAAAAATTTTTTCTCTTAATTGAATCTATCGACTGAATAAACTCTAGCTCCATGTTCTCAATGGAGAAAGCTCAAATGAGCTAGTTGCCATGTTCAACTGATACTTATCTTCTATCATTATTACTTTTTAAATATATTTTCCAGCTTTTATACAACTATTAGAAATAAGGGGTTTTTATTCGTTTTTTTCATTCAACTGATAATTTGAAGATGGTGCGATCAGTGGGCGAAGACCTCTATATAGTGGAGAACTGTATAAACCTGGTCCATATTCACTTGGTACCCATCCTCACAATCACTGCTAAAAATAGTGTTGGAAGCTCCTTGGTTGAACTTTTTACAAGTTTGTGACTAAGAAGAATATATCATAACATGTTTAAACGATCAATATAAGATTTATCTAAGTAACTAGTCATAATTTAAGACTAAAATAATGGGAATAAGATTTTTTATAATGGAACAAACGAACATTGAAAGAAAATGAATGCTATTGAAGTGAAATATTTGCAGAAATGAAACAGAGCACATGGACGACATTTGGCAGTGGTAAGAAGGCGAGTCACCATCGGATCCCGGAGGACCTACCCAGTCTATCCTTTTCCATCTACATCTCCCCATCTAACTTACAAAAATTTTCAACATTTGTTCTAGTTTTTTCTCGATTTTTTAACGTTTAAATTTTGGAGTATCATTGTTTTTAGATGATATTTTGGTATGTTATTTTAATTTTTAATAATCTTTCACAAATACTCGGTTCTTTCAATGTAGTAAATGGTATTTAAACTCTGAGAATTGCTACCGCTAAAGTGCTTATTATTTCACTGCCAGACAGACCAGGGTTTGCATACCAAAAAAAAAACATTTATTTTGCATAAAAGCCCTTTGAAGAATTATTTTTTGATCGAGTCATATTAAGGTATTTTATTTTGTTTGATTCATTTCGAAATTGAAAGAAACCAGTTCATGTTTGAAGATTTTCGAAAATTTAACTTCAAAATAACAAGATAAAAACCTCGTTTTTGATTTATTAGAAAAAAATGTGAAAGTTCACGGTTAAAAATAAAATATTTGAATACTATGTATCCATAAGAACAGATAAGATTTCTTTGAAGGCTTTGTTCATCAAACCCACAACCGTGTGCACATCGTAATGTTGACAATTAGTTAATTGTTTCTTAGAATTATTTTTTCTGTCAACTTTACTAAACTTTCTATATTCTTCTTTTTTCTCGTTAAGTTCAATTGTTAGATTATCAAAGGATTTTCCTTGCAAACCTACTCCGACTAAAATAGCCTTGAAATGAATTATATGGATTTTGAAAATTCTTAATAGGAGACTGCATAGAAAATTTTGAAAAGATAAGTATAGAAAAGTTAATCAAAAAGTAGTCTCTTACAAAAAACTGACCATTTTATCTACATCATCAGCAATAAGAGCCCCATGTACAGCATAACACATGGTGATGTTATGCATGAGATCCTTCACCACTTTCCACTCAATCACATCATCCATGTACGATTTCAGTCTTTTCACATCGTCTTGTGATGAGTTGAAAAGTTCTGCTTTCAACGTTGAGAAGTTCTCTTTCGTGTGTCCTGGAAGGTTTAAACTAAACTTGTGTGCTCATTTGTGTAACAGCTATCAATATATTTGAGTGTATTTGTTTGAGTATATTTTTGATGGTTTGCTATTTATGCGATTCCACAATAAATCAGTTGATTAATCTTATTAAATTAGTTTTTTCAAGGCAACTTTAAATTGAGAATAGATTAAAATTGTGTAATGTAAATTTGTCTGTTTCTAAAATTTCTTATACAAATTAGAATGAAATTTAAAATTCATGATATTTTCAAAGCATTCATGTAAGGCATTTACGACCTATCATTTGCACACAGCATCTGCTGTCCAGGGTGCTGAAGTCATATGGCAGCAAGTGACAAAACCTCCCAATAAAGTCTGAAAGCAATAATAAGCATTAACAATTTGTTGTTCAAGTATTTATAATATTACGGACATTTTTATTTGAAATTAAAATAAAATAAATCCGGGAAAAATTTTTTTATTTATAAAAGTTAACCTCGGTTCATTTTTTTTATTTTTTTAGCCTTTTTTTCTTCTTTTAGTGCCTTTATGAAAACACAACTCTGTTCTCCTGTGCTGGAGTTCTGATGAAGAACGTTTGAGTATTGTGATGTAATTAACCAAAAAAGTTTTCATTTCTTTTATCCATTTTTCAAAATAGAACAAGTAAATAAAAAAAAATTTTCTAGAGTTTATAGACAATTGAGTAATAGAAACGCAAAGAAAATTATTTAAACGAACTATAGCTTGGGAAAGATAAACTGGACACATGCCAACAGATTGCCAAAACCTTTTGACGATTTTAAAGAATTAATTAATAATTGGACTATATTTGTATTAATATTAGTTATCAACCTGACGAGCGATAGCGAACAGCCGAAACTGGCACCCATGTATTCTATGTCCAGATCAACACCACAAAAAGGCATTCCAATGAAAACTTCTTTATCGATTGCATTCTTTTTTGAATTTTTTGATACATTATTTTTATCGGCAAAAATTTCTTTCTCTAAGCCTTTGTCACTTCTCTTGAAAAAAAGAACGAATTTTTAATTTGTGAATTTGAAATATATTTTGAGTAGCAAGCAAAATTTGTAATGAAACCTTTGTCGTAGCAAAAAACTCTTCCAGTAGGGTGACAGCTCGCTTGCCGAACCCCATCTAAAATATGAAGTCTATTCAAAGTTCTGATTCCCATAATACACAAGATTGGACAAAAAATTAATTGAACTAGTCAAATTTAATAGGAAAACTTATTAATACGAACTATCAAAAACATTAAATACAAGTGTAGTTAATAATAATTATGAAAGCTTTGATAGAGCCTCGTGATGCTTGAGTTTTTATCCATATATCACAAGTGAGCTTTGTTGTGAGGGGGCTTTAAATTTGAACCTGTATTTGAGCTTGCTAAACTAATGAAGAAATTTTGGTTTTACAGTCATAATGAAATCGATAATCATATGTAGTGATGATTGTATGCTTCTCAAACATTTGGAAAAATTTTCACCCCCATCACCATCAACATTATTATCATCATTTCATGTCTGTTTCCATTGGTTGGACAAAAAGAAACAGAAAAGATGTAAAACTCAAATCCAATTGGCAAAGAAGAAAATGCGTGGATGAGTGAAAATCAATAAAAATTGCACTTGGACCCACCCTGATGTACCGGGAGTTGGTGGCGATCCTCACTATCCTCACCATTCTCCTGAATACCATTTTACTTCCTGGAAACTGAATAAACATAATTGGGACAATAAGACGAGTGTTAAAAATGGTGAAGCAGTTTTTGAAAATTACTTTGAAAAACTTATATTTCCGCTAAGCTATAATTAAAATATAAAACATTTGAAATTTCAATATCAACTTTAAATTCGATTCGAATATATTATTATTGTTAGATAAAAATAAAAAGATTAACACATTATTAGTCATGTTATATCGTAAAAAACATGTGCTACAAGCGATAAAAGTGCTGCATTGATGTATATAACTAATAAGATAACAATACAAAAAACTTGATAATCGGTATATGCATTGAACCTGGTGGTCCAGCAACCATGGCATCAGATCCCCAGCTGTCTTCTCACCTTGCCAGTTATAATGAAGACATGATGAATGCTTTTCCATTTTTTTTTAAATTTTGATCCTAATGAGACGTTCAATTTGGACTATTTCAAAGATTATTCATGTTATAAAAATTTAATTGCGAGAAGATTTTTATGTGCTAGTGTAAAATTATAAGAGACCTTCAATAAAAATATTATTCAGTCTCTTCATCGAACATATCGGTAATAAATACAACAGGAATAAATAATACTAATAAATTTGTTATAAGCAATTACTAAAGGTTTTCCTGAATGAAGAAAAAATCTTTCGATGTGTTCAAAACAAACTATGGTGTGTTGACCAAGTGTTTAATGTTAGTACAACCATTTAATCTCAGTCTACTATGATTCATTAATATTCACTTGAGTTTTTGTTGTGTTCATAGTAGTCTTTATGCATATTTCCTTCAAACGCCACCTATGTTAAATAAACATTATGTTTTTGTATAATAAATATCACTTCATTGAGGATAAATAACGACATAAATTGATTTTAGTTATTTTATGTTAGAGTATGACAAAAACTTGTATGTAACAATCGGCTTTAAAAAATTCAAAAAATTTTTGAAAAATTCAAAAATTTAATTAAAAAATATAAATTTACACGAAAAAAATTAATTTTAATAAAAATATATTTTAAAAAATAAATCTGGTTTTAGAAGGATTTAATTAAACGATCACTAGCCATAAAACAATAACCCAACCTGGATAACACATAGAACGTCAGGCAAGTTAGAAGGATCAATAGGATATGATATATCATTAATATCCCTATGAGCACTATCTTCATGCTTCCTCTTGAGTTTGTTGGTGTTGGGAGGTAGTAAGCAGAAGAGGTTATGAGCGGGAGCATCAGCCAGCATTTGTAAGTCGTCAGGAGAGTTCTATTGGTTTGAAGGTTAATCGTTTGTGGGAATGTATGATTATAATGATTTTAACATTGATTCTTAACCATTAAATTTTTAAATGATTTATTGAAATGAATAAAATAAGACGATATACATAAAAAATATTTAACCTTATAGTGGGATTCGACAAGAATAGATACGATAGAATGCAGAAGTCGTTCAGATGTGGGTGAAGAGTCAAAAAGAGCATTTAAATTAACATAAAACAGTTGGCAAGCTTTAGTTTGTGGTGGAGTGGAGAATGAATAGGACTGAGATGGAGTAAGACAGAAAAGATGGTCCATCCATATTTCTACTGGATCGTTATCATTGTAGCGGATGGCTTCTTTCAATTGTAACTCTACTAATTGGCTTTCTTGCTTGCTGACACCTTGATTGAACATCATGCATTAAAATAATAAAACCATGGTTTATTTTTCGGTATACAAACCTTTATTTTTATTGATCGATAATAGAAATTTCGTCATTTTCTTGGCGTTTTCAAGATTCTTCAGGTCTTCAACGTCAAATGAACCAAAGTCGTCAACATCTTCGGAAGCTTCATCAAAGAAGATATGTTTGCTCGTTTTTATTTTGGAACTTTTATGTTTGTTTTTTGAAGCTTTCAAAACTTCTTCACCACCCAAACTGCTCACAATCCCAGTATTATTATTGGAGTTGCTTGTGTTGTATTTTTCTCTGAGATCTTTCATGAGTTTTAATGATAAAGATCTACCGGTGCCCTCATACCTGCATTTTCATGAGCTTTAAAATTCGAGTGTGGTGGTCATTTAATTCAACAATTAATTGATGAAAGTTTGTGCTCATTTAAAACAGTGATCTTTTTGTTAAATTTCTTTTATTTTTGTGAAACTAATAAAAAATCACGCAAAATTAAAAAGAAACCATTTATTGAAATATTTTCGCACATTGGAGCAATTAAAATACTAGCACAAAGCATTCAAATGCACAAACCCTTTGATGGTCGATGCCATGATGCACAACCTCGCATTGGTCAGCTTCTTGACCCAATTAAGAGGAATGCTTGCTGATTCGTCTATGCATAACAAGCTGCTTTTAGTCAACAAATCATGTCTGAAGGCTTCTCCAAACTAAGTAATAATCATAATTATGCAAACACTAATAGTTGTATAATTATTTAATATAAGCTTTATTTTTTTTACATTATTAAATACAGAAATGACAAAGTATTAGAAAAAAATAGAATGAAAAGTACAGTTACCTGAACAACCTGTTCATGCTGATATGATACTGAAACTTCAAAGATCATCTCTCCTTCATCCTTTTCCACTTTATAATCCACGTTTCTCTAAAACATTGACATATTTATAAAGTCCATTTAAATCATCTTACAGCTAGAAATAAATACAGATTGCTATTTAAAATACAAAGCCTTTATTTAGTTATATTGTTTTCAAGTAAAATTTGATCTAAAAATGGCATGTCTTCCTGATAAACACAGCATAAAAATGAATAAAAAAAATTTCAAAAACAAAAAAAAATAATCACTTTGAAGCCAAGGGCATCTAGTCCTACAGTAAGGAAGTGAAAGAGTGTTTGAACATTGCTTAAACTTGGAGCTGTGACCATTATGTTTGACAGGCTAAAATGACAAAAATGATGAGATTGTTTGAAAACATGACTCATTCAATTTAAAAAACACAATTAATTCATATATTTTATAATTTCCATGACTCTTAAACCATATTAGGTTTGTGAACTCTTAGCTTCAAAAGCTTTAATCCATTGTATTGACAGTAGCTGAATTCAATGAAACTTAAAGGTCTTTGAAATTTGATCCTTTTCAAACCTTCCAATATATTCAGAAGTCAGAGGCCTTCATCAATTCAAAATGACAAATACTAAATTTAAAAAATTTGGATTAACTAAATAATATATAAACAATCATTGTTTTAACTTACATGTTATAATATTTAAAATAAATTGACTGACCCTTTTTTAACAGCAAGAGCCAATAATAACCCTAATGAGGACGACTTTCCTCTGCCTCTATCTGATGTTAAACTTAGTATGCATGGAGAAGACTGCATCATTTGTTGGAACTTTACCAGAACTTTAACCTGCCAAAAGAACATCAATCATCTATGAAAATGCCTTAATATATATGCTCTTTACTGATTAAAATTTAGCTAATTGTATGCAATAACTAAGTTATGATGATTTATTATTAGACCCACTTTTAATTAGTTTTTTAAATTACTATTCCCTTAATCAAAATGTTATAAAAATTACTAAAACCACCAATGATAAAACAGGAATAAACTGTTAAGAAAATTTTATATTAAAAAAAAGCTAAAAATTTTGATGTTTATGGTCATTATACAACCTGATGCAAAGTAGCACAGCACTTGATGAGTTTAGTGATAGAGTCCAACTCTTTGTGAGTTGATAAGTATTTTACTAAACGTTCAACTTTTGAAACTTTCTTATTCTTCATATTACTTTCACCTTCATCACTACTACTGCAACTATTTGTGTCCTCTTTATCTTCATCACAAAGAGCAGTGATTGACTTTTTTTGAATGGCAAAGGCACTTTTGCAATGAGATAAACTACAAAAAAACCTTTAAAAATTATGATAAACTTTAATATCAATTGATGATGGAAACTTCAAAATGACCCAAACCTTGAATTGAATCTGGTATGAACCCTGGGAAACCAAGATGTGGCATACTTTTCATGCTGTTTCTGTCAAATTATTCAGTTTCACTAAGCAATTAGAAAATGTTTAAAATTATGAGCCTTTTTTATAATTCACAATTAGGTTATTAATATCCTAAAAACTTTGTATAAATCGAGCATTTTAATTCTTTGTTTCAAATTAATGATATAAATGTTCTTTTGTAAGCTTGAATTTCTACAGTAAAACTTCAGATTATGAGGATTTATAAGAATACTTAAAGAATTTTTATTGAGTTAAAATTTTCAACAAGTAAAACCATCAGCCAATAAATTATGACAAAGTTTTACTTGTTGAAAATTTCAGCTTAATCAAAATTTTCTGTGTTTTTATAAATCCTCATAATCTGAAGTTTTACTGTGAAAACTCATTAATATAAATGATAAAACCATTTCTATTGTTGCAATTTGTTGAAGATGATTAACAGTATTGAGCAAAAATATAATAGCTCCTCCTCTCAGTACAGTTTCAGCACACCGAGCCATTAGGTTCGGTGTTATGAATTCAAAACTCTGTTGAATGTGAAAATTTTGGTAGAGTAATATAGGAAAACTAGTAAAACTAGACCGAATTAAAACTTTTTACATTGAAGATACAAGCATGGTAGGAAGATCCCAATAAAGAAACAGTATTGTTATAACTACACATGTGTATTTTGATAGTATTTTCATTATCATTCTTGATCAACTGAGTAAACTTTCTAGGAAATAAATGCATAATATAAAATTATTTCAAAAGGTTTTATTGTTTCATTTTTAACTAACTCTTTAGATCTCAAATTTTCTTCTCCAACTAGCCACAATACTTTTAAAGGTTTCTCTGGAGGTGTTATAAGCTTCAGCGCATAATCTAACTTGAAAAGAATTTTTAATTAAAATTCATTCCAAATAGATGCATCTTAGTACACACATTTTTTTCGGCTTTTTTTCCAATAAGAAAAAATAATACTCGATGCCTTTTACATAAAATTTTTTTAATTTTTAAGTTGCATTTTTCCTCTTTATTCATCTTAATATTTTTCAAAATTAATTATCACTCCATGCTTTTTTACAATGTTTAAAATTGAAATTAAGTTTTAAAAAAGAATGAGACTAAATTTTAAATAGAATTATTTAAATTTCCACAAATATGATTATTGAAGAGTAATGATGAAATCAGGGTAAATATTTCTGACAGAACATGTTCTTCAAATCATGGGCTAAAAAGATTAAATTGTTTAATAAGTAGTAGAGGTAGAGTTCAAACATTAAATAAACAAGTTGCAAACTTTTGAAAAAATTTCATGAAAACTGCTTTACATTTAAAGCAATTTCATTCACGGAGCAATGCTAGATCACATTACTATTCAAAAACTAATTTTTAAAAACTTAAACATAAAATTGTTTGAAGTTTAGTTTAGGATTAAAAATATTTTGGTGTCTTGTTTTGATGTAGGCCATATTTTCCAAACGCGGTCTTTTTGTCAATATTTACACACTTTCTTTTTATACTAAATACTCTAATTAATTTTTGATTTTCATATCTTCTCAATATTTCAACTATGAAGAGTGTTTTTCTTAAACTTTTAGGTAGCATCCAAGTAAAAGTGTTGCTATGCAGTAAAAAATAAAAATATTTTAAAAGAAATTTTTAAGTAATTCAAATATAGAACTTATGACTGCTGTAAAATACTTGTTCAAAGTTTTTTCGTCAATCACTTGAATTATTAATTTAAACCTGTATTAAGTTTTTCAAAGCGCAAAATAAATATTTGTTTTTTTTTTTCGTGGACTTATTATGTATATATATATATATACATATATGTCTATCTATTTTATTATTTTGCGTATATAATGTCTAATTTATTAAACTCCTTCATAGTTAGTATTCTTTTTTAATATCTCTACAGCACAACAATACATCGTACGATAAAAGCCTATGTATGCCCATTCATTAACCTCAAAATGTTCCAATATATATAGTTAATCATGTATAGAGACTCCTTTTTAATTCATACTGACACTGCTGTATAATTCGGTTGATTGATATTTAGACTGCTTCGAACTTAAATAACGAAATAAATAAACAATTTTTACAATACCTGAAAACTTTGAATCTCATAAACTATGTTAGGTCCTGAAGCCCAAGAATACAACCCAGCTGAAGGTGAGACGTTTTTTTATTTGTTTACTTTTAAATTAATAATTTTTTTACTTAAAATTACTTCGTATTAAGTTAATATAATTATTCAGGTTAAAATACTCAAAAAGTCAAATTTATATATTATTTATATTAATATTTGAGAAAAACAAGTTCTATTTTCATAAATTAAAGTTCAGTCAAGTATTTAATTTGAGTTTGAAACATTTTTTTTCAAATTTGGCTATTCAAAAAGTGTACCAATTCAAACAAATGAGTCTAATAAATTTTTAGCCATATTTACCTGTTTTTTAAACTCCAAAAAAATAAGATTGATGTCTGTTTTTTGACCTTGTGAAACTAAATTTCTTATTTCAACATCCATTTCTATAAATTACTTTATGAAAGCTAAACAAAAATATTAAAAAATGATTTATGGAATGTTATATTAGAGTGCCTGGTTCAAAATCTAGTAAACAAATTAGTATCAAAGGAGTTAGAATGATGCACCATAGGTCTATAAGAAAGCCTAGTTCAAAATGTAGGAAATGAGATATTATTACTCATGTTTAAACCTATAGGTCTTGTATTTATCAAAGTCAAAATGTGATGTTGGAGTGATGTTTCAACTCAAAAGTCATAGGGCATTCTTTATTTTAGAATATAAGCTCTTTCAGACAGTTCATAGACTAAACATGGAATCAATTGAAGGTTGTTTTATAAAATAATTTTCAGAATATTTTTCATGTCTGCTTAAGGTTTAGATTGATTTTAAGTTTAGTTATAAATAGTTTTTAAAATCTGTCTTTCATGCTTTAAAATTCTTGAAATTTCTTACAAACATTTAAAACAGCCTTATCTCATTATTAGACTATTATAAACATTAAATAGCCGATCTACCACTTGCTTTTAGATTTTTATGTCATATGAAATGACATAAAATTTGTTGTGCAATAGTATTATACATGATCACTCAGTAATAAGCTCACAAGCAACGTTCAAGTTTCATTTTATTATTCAGCATTATAAACTCATTTAAGTCATAAAGCAATATTGTGTTCATTCATTAGAGACATTCCGTAAATTCTAACTAACTACCAAACTTATACATTCAGGTGACGATAAGCTATTATATTCGGAAGATTTATGGGTGACAAGAGCAGACAAGCCGGTGAAAATCACCATTGGCCCACATGGCGCGTCCGCTCAAAAACCCATAACTATTGTTACCATGCTCAAACGCACGGTGGAGTTTCATGGAAACAGAATTGCTTTTGGTGAGTTCTTATTGAGTTTTATTTTTATATAGCAATGTTTATTGGCTTGTGGTATATAAATAGTTTTTTAAAAATCTTTACCACGAGTTTTCTTTTATTAGCTTCAACCCATGCTAGCATAGAAACGGACGTAAAACGATGATGATGATGAGCCTCGTATTTTGGTTTTGTTTAATCGCATTAGTTATTTATATATTCCTCATTTGTCTATCTTCAACATGCCAAATTATGAGAGTTTATTTGAAGTTGTCATTTTCTTTTACAATCCATGGTTTTGTTGGTATAATATAATTAATGCTTGTAAATGTTGTTCTTAGGATATGTGTGATTATCTTACTTAATTACTACCAGTTTTTAGCTTCAAAAATGTAAATTATTTTTATATAAATGAGTATGATAAATGAGTTTCACATAATCTCCATTAAAATATTTTGCTTCTCAATGTATACTTAATATTATCATCAGGTGATTTTTAGTACATGGCATGTTAATAATAATAATAATAATAATAATAATAATAATAATAATGAGGTTTATCAAAGTGATGTTTAACCCAGGGAGTTTCAAGATCACTTATTTTTACTAAAAATTATTGCCAAAATTACTTGAAAATTTTAGCGTAAAGTTTTGTATCTTAATAAAAATTATTAGTGTTTTTAAATTCTTTACTTGTTGTTGCTATGTTTTCAGACATAAAACATTCAAAGTTCAATATAGGTTACAGGCAATATTTAAGATTGCGTAACACATCATGTGGCACAATCCATACTACCTTTTTCATTTGGGCAATGTGTATGTTCTTTTTGAATTTTTCGAAATTTTCCATCAAAAATAGGAGATTTTTATAATGAATTTATTTAAAAAAAGCTCTAATTTACAATATTTTTAGCCTTATCACAAAACATTAGCGAAAATGTTTATTTAAATAAATTAAATAAAAAATTTTTGGCAATGTTTTATGATGAGGCTAAAAATATTGTAAATTAGAGCTTTTTTTAAATAAATTCATTATAAAAATCTCCTATTTTTGATGGAAAATTTCGAAAAATTTTTTACTGGAAATACATCAAGATGTCTCTGAAAAGATATTTTTGAATTTTGTGAACATTTTGTTTGTTTTAGTGTACTTGATTATACATCAAAATCAGGAAGTTGAATAAACTCATTGGAAATCTTTAATAATGTATATAATCTTTCAACCTTTATATATTTTTTCATTATCTTCATTACTATATAAAGGATAAAAATAATGTAACATACATAATTTAAAATATTAATTCTGAAGAAATATATTTTAAATACTATCTCAATCATATAAATTCCGAACAAAAAAAATCTATGAAAGAGTTTTATCGTAATTATTCAGTCAAAATGCGCAATAGGAGCCATTGATGTAAACTTCACTGCATGTTTGTGAAGTAGGAAGCACTTGAACTTTATTGAAGTCCGTATCAAGATACTCACCAAGAACTAATATTATTAAACGCATAAATGTATTGAATTAACATCAGAGTTTTAATGCTATTGTACTAATTCAATGAACCTACAGTGCACAACTTTGAAGGGACCAACAAACCAATCACATACCGGGAGTATCTAGAGAAGGTTGAGCACATGGCCAAAGTTTTCATTAAGGTTTCTTTCGATTTCTTTATACGTTTTCAATGTTCCTTTTGATACTTTATTAATTTTTGAATATGTTTTGTCCAATCTTTTGTTTTTTTCTTCGTACATTAAGACGTGAAAAAGTAGTGAGATTATTTTATAAAACATATGAATAATATCATTTGATATTTTCTTTCGATACTTTTAAGAAGCATATTTTTTCATCACCATAATTTATATTATATTTTTAAGTAGTCAAAGTATATATAATAGCATCATTCAGAATTGTTATCTTTTTACCTACATAAATAAGATTAGTTTGTGTTATGAACAGTTGGGTTCGTTTGTTTTTTTTATTACTATATTTGATATTTGATCTATATGTTACCATTTTTTTTTTATCTTCTAGTTTTCATAAAGATTTCAATAAGGAAAAATAATTTTCCGAAGTTGAAAGGATGTTTTTGATACAACGTTAACTGCATCCATAGTTTTTCCCCTTATAACCTGGGTAACAATAGACATTAACGACAGGCTGTTATGATAGAATGATCTTGACAACAGCAAATCAAATTTCTCAAGTGTGAGAATGGTAGATCTTAGATTTCTATAGATTTCACTTCAGGTGCTTATCTAGACTGGCAGTTATATGAAAAATCAGATTTAAATAATATTATTTATTTGTATTAAACATGATGGAAGCAGAGTTTTTCATGGCTGAGTAGAAATAAAAAAGAACTGACTGTGCTGCTTTATCCAGTTACTGGGAGCTTAACAAAATTAGAACTAAGAATAATGAACGAATGCAAAATATTTTGATTTTTTTCGAGTTCTTCTCTATCTTCTCACACTTGAGTTAAAATCAGATTAGAATATAATATATAAAAGCCTTTCGCGTAATATTTATCTCAAAATAAACTAGGTTTAATATACAGAAGTTAAATAGTAAAAATTCAATCTTCATATGAAATTGACATAAATCATAAATTTATATTCGGAATTACTATGGAAATATCTTGATTTAAGAGCAAATCGTTTGTGAAAATTATAGAGCTGTTTACGCGTCAGAAGACGGATCAATAAGTTTACCAAGATGAAAACAACTTCATTTCAAAAATAGGTGCACTGTAGATTAACGACGAATTTACGTATGAAACCAAAATAGCTTGAACCAATATGCCTAGTGCTATTTCAGATAATATCAGAATTTGAGACTGTTATTTGAACACCAGAGAATTTAAATGATATATTTTTGAAATTTTTATATGAGATTTATGCTTTGAAAATTGTTTTGAAAATATTTTAAATCTGAATTATAATTTTTCTAAAAAGAGAATAGTTTATCAATTAAAAAACCATATTTTGACCACCAGTAGTCTACATATATTCGTACAAACATTAATTGAATAATCTTACTTAAAATCTATTGATTCAAATTTATTATCATCATCAGCTGGGTTTGGAGAAATACAAAGGGGTTGGCATTTTAGGCTTCAACTCCTCCAAGTGGTTCATTGCCAACCTGGCTGCCATTTTCGCGGGGTGGGCTGTCAATTCACTGATCGTGTTGCAAATATATCTTACTTTCAAAATGATTGATAAATTTGAATTTCACCTATTTAAATTTAGTAGATCAATTTGATGATAAATGTTTGCTTTATTAATCAGGGGCTTAGCGGCAGGAATATACACAACCAATTCCCCATCAGCGTGTCAATACGTTGCAGAAAATGCTGAATGTAACATCCTCATAGTAGAAAACGATGTGCAACTGAAAAAAATTCTAGAGGTGTGAATTTTGCGATATCAAGGAATTAACATCATTAGTTTTTATCATTCCTTATACATTGTTTAAAAAATAATCTTTTTGTTTGACGATAGAATCTTGTATGGTTAACAGATAAGAGATCAGCTGCCTGAATTGAAGGCGATCATCCAATACGACGGCAGACCTTCCCAAAACTATGCCGGAGTTTATTGCGTTAGTGACACTCATTTTTTATAAGGGGATGAAATATTGTTACAATAGGGTTTCAATCAAATCAACGTGTTTTCTTATTTGATCTCCACGAGTGATTTTGATTTGAGGGAATTTTCATAATATTTTATAACATTTTTGAACTTTCCTATTTTTTATATTGATCTGAAATTATTTTTTAATAATGATACGCAAAACGAAATAGTTCATAAGGTTGATAACATTGAACAACAATGTAGTGGGATGATCTGGAAAGAGGCTCGATAGAAGACAGTTATGAAGAAGAGTTGAATTTAAGAATATCCCAGCTTGCTCCCAACCTTTGTTCCACCCTTATATACACCGTTAGTTAT
>OZ038321.1:16432619-16553847 GCA_964035795.1 Pterobdella sp. o SKG-2022 | reverse complement strand
AGTCTAACTATAGTAATATATCGATTATCAAGTCGACAAAACAACTGGCGTGCATATGATGATGTATATAAAAATATAACAGTTATCGTTTACCATCACTGCAGTCGGGAACCACAGGAAATCCAAAAGGAGTTATGCTAAGTCACGATAATGTAATTACTCATTGATATCTTTGCATTTTATCCTGTATCATATTCTGAAAAATTATAAATTGTATTTATTCGTATCTATTCCTTGTTCTCCAGAGTTTCAAATACATTATTAGACCAACTAACACGTTAAGGTCGGCCCGTCTAGATCAATGGTAAAGCATTAGTCTAATTATCCAAAATATCCCTGTTCGATCCCGCGTGGGCCGACATTATACACACAAGAAGTAGTGCCCTGTGAAACATCTTTTGAGCTAAAAAAACTCCAATATGGGGTGACTAATGGTCGATCTAAAAAGAACAAAACATTTTAACCAACTTTATTCCATGATTATCATTTGGAGGTTCAATCATTATGTTTTTAGTTATTTATTGTAAACGCAAACATTTCAGCTCACGTGGGCAGCCTCCCGCCTGAATGAGCATGCGGGAACATCGCATAAGGATGTGTTGGTCTCTTATTTACCACTCAGCCACATAGCTGCACAAATCCTCGACATTTACACTAGTATAAATGCGGGAGCCTCGGTGCATTTCGCCAGACCTGATGCTCTTAAGGTTTTTTACTCTTTTTTCGTTTTAATTATTATTAATCATTCCATTTACTTAAAATATAAAGGTTTTATAACTAGGTATTTTTAAAATAATTTTTTTATAAATGTTTAGGAATGATATAATATTCATGTCACTATACAACAGGGAACATTAAAAGACACATTGAAAGAAGTGAGGCCTACTATATTCATGGGAGTTCCCAGAGTTTGGGAAAAAATGCACGAAGCTATGGTTTCTGCTGGGAAAAATAGTTCTTTTTTAAAAAAAAAAATTATTAAATTCGCTAAAAATGTGGGCTTAAAATCTCACTATTCCGTGTCAAAAGGGTCAGAATTTATATAATTTGAAATGAAAAAATACAGTAATTAATATATTTTTATCATGAAAGACTAAGCTTTTCAATAGTAACCACTGTCTGTTCAACTGAAGTCATTTAGGCATAATAGTTATTATATTTAAACGGTGCCGTTTATATATGATTTTTATACTATTTTTAAATTACAATTTTATGGTTGTTTAACTATTTAGAATTGCAATAATATTTTCAGAGGACGAAAGCACTGGTTGTACCCTGTGGCAAACTTTCTCGTTTTCAAAAAAGTCAAAAAACTGTTAGGATTTGATCGATACTTTTACATCATTAGTGGCGCAGCTCCAATAAGAAAAGAAACCTTGGAGTTTTTTTTGAGTCTCGATTTGAGACTTTTAGAAGCTTATGGCATGAGCGAGTGTACAGGTTGGCACTGCATTTTCAATTTTTTTTTTTTCACGAGTTTAGTACTTAAATAGTTTTTTAAATTATAAAAATTCTTTTTTTCAACATAAAACCCTACATTCAATGAAATTTTTTTAAGGGGTACACACGTTCAACTCTAATGAGAGCTTCACCTTCGGAACTGTGGGAAAGGTGTACCCAGGAACGCAGACATACCTGGCTGACAAGGGGCCTGATGGCGTGGGAGAGGTTGTTCTTTGTTTCTTTGTTTCAATTGTGGTTTTGTAGCTTATTTGTTTCTTGCGCTTCTCAAAATGGTAAAATATAGTAGAATGTATAGTTAATCATTTTTAAACTTTAAGTTCATACTAAATGGCCTATTTTATAAATTACGCTGTAAGTACTCTCAATAATCTAGGCCGATTTTCAAACCCAGTTACTGGCCATGTACAGCAGTATACTCTTATATTATTAATATATTAATACATAAATTTGAAGTTTACTACATTATAATCATAGCCTAAATTTCCGTTAAATCTAGGTTTGTATGAAAGGTAGACACGTCTTCATGGGTTATTTGAAGGAAGAAGAAAAAACAAAAGAAGCATTGGATAGCGAAGGGAGGTTACATTCAGGAGACTTGGGCAAGGAGGATGAGAGGGGGTTCTTATCGATCTGTGGCAGAATCAAAGGTTCGTACATTTTTATTCAAGCTATCAACTTTCGAATATAAAATATTCAGTTTTTGAGGGGTTTTAAGGCTTTTTGTGACCAAAAATTATAACTTTCCAGAGTTGATCATTACATCTGGGGGAGAAAACATACCGCCAGTGCCCATTGAAGACAAACTCAAGGACGTGTTGCCTTGCATCAGCAACTGTATGGTCGTTGGCGACAAAAAGAAATTTCTTTCTATTCTTGTCACATTCAAGGTTACTTTCTGTGTTTTATAATAAAAATCAAAATATTTCAACTAATAAAATAAAATGTTTCAGCTAATCCAATAACTTCTTCCACTATTCAGTGCAATGTCAACATGAACACAATGGAACCGATGGACAGTTTAACAGACGAAACAAAAGAGTGGGGCAGGGAACTTGGAATCGATATAGACAGAGTGAGCCAACTTGCTTTTAATACACCGTCTCAAGTGGCTCAAGCATTGGACGCCGCTCTTGTTGCAGTTAATAAAGATGCAACGTCGAACGCTCAAAAAATACAAAAGTGGGCTATTCTGCCTGTAGATTTCTCCATACCGGGTGGTGAATTAGGTAAGAGATATGTGGCTCATTTATAATCAAATTTAATGGTAGTAAAAATTGGGTTGATCACACCATTACCTCTATTTTAGGTCATAATTTTCATAACTATTTTCAGGTCCGACAATGAAATTAAAACGACAATTCGTCCTAAACAAATATTCTGATCTCATCGATAAGCTTTATAAAGGATCAGATTGATCAAATCTCTTCCTATTATACCCTTAGTACTCCTGAAAATGCCTTGAAAATATAATAAATATTCCCATTCTAAACCATTCCATTTATAATCATGAAATTATCGTTTGTTTTATATATGTTATATGTAATAGTTATTTACTTAAATTTAATATTTAATGTTTTATTTCATATGCTTAGTTGACATTTAAAGTCTGTTTCAATTGTATTTATTGAGTTTTTAACTCCCTCATTTAGCTTTTTTTAGGTTAAAACAGTTTCAAGTAGAGTAATACCTATGTTTAAATTTGAACATTTTGGACTATATTTTTTGGGACATTTATAAGCAGTACTCAAGAAAAGGTTATATTTTAATGAAATTTACTTTTCCGAACTTTATTGTAAAATTTTCAGCCACATTTATCTTCAACCTGTGATCCATTTCGTGTATAATTTAATCCGTGTTTTTGCCATTGAATTCAATATCTAGTGTCTTCAAATCATGACAAGCATATCGTTTTTAAATATGAAATTTCTATAGTACTCAATGTCCACATGAATGCCTTCGTTTTATTCTTAATATTTTGACTTTTTTTATGAGATATTTTTGAGGATTATTTTTTACATAGGTTTCATCGATCAGCACAAAGTTTAGTAACTGATATTTTAATCCAAAAGTTGTCGAAGCAAAAATTTTAGGAATTATATTAATGGCAATAAACAACGTTAAGATTTTTCCAAATTTTACTTCAAATTTAATCTAATAAGATATACGAAGTTTCGGCATTACAAGTTTTTTGAAATCACTGCTTTGAAAATTATCGAGTGATTCAAGGTATATTTAGTGTTATCGTTATGAATGCTTCAAATAAGCTTTGCGTAAACTGCTTAAAAGATTGTTAGGTTTTCAGAGAAAAAAATAAGTAAATTTCAGAAAAAGACCAAAAAGAAAAATCCGCTTTAGCATAGTAATAAGAGGTAAAAACCATAAGAAAAACAGGTTAACGCCTTCAAACTTCTTGTTGAGTTTTAGTGACAGCACTAGAACACACGTTGTCTCTGATTGGCACTGTTCAACTCTCATAATTTTGATTTACAACTTTTCTGAAATTTTTAATAATCTAAAAAGTCTCAACTACAGGGACTGGTATTTTTTATGCCGCAGTAGTTTTTAGTGTGGAATATATATTTAATGGCTGTAGATGAACGACTTTTCACCCAACTCGTCTTCAAATTTACGTACTTCACAACCACTAAAATATAGATCTAAAATTTTTATTTGAATTTTACTAATTAATTTTATTTACCCAGCGGATTTAAAAAAAACTATATGAAGCTAACTTTGACTTAATAACCTCATACAACGTGTGATACAACGATAGGGACCTTGTAACTTACGTCTCATCTACCTTACCTGAAAGATACCACGTGTAACATAAACTCTCCATTAACTTTGTTATCATCAATTCTATTTCACTGTTTCCATTGCCTCGTTCATTCTTTACGTTTCCAAGTTTTTATTTTGATTTAGCTAAAGTTTTGTCATTTCCATTATTTCTTAATTGTAAAACTTTTACATTTTTATTTATTTATTTTTCCAATATGTTTTGCATATCTATTGTTTTAGTTCATGTTTAATATTCGTAGTTATCAAAAACGGTTGAATTTGAACTTCAATTTTTCATATCTTCATCTTTTTGTCTATAGTCTGAAAATTCATTTTAGTCCCTATTTTCTTATAATTTTTTTTAAATAATTTATTTTTTTAGCTTCTCCCATGCTATCATCAGACCACCCGCGTAGGGTCCACCGGGTTCTTCGTCGTTTTGGCCATTGCTCGAAAGCCATTGGCATGTTGTCCGGTCTTCAATCCTTTAGTCAGCCTTTTCCTCTCCTCGACAACAATGCGCTTGCCAATTTCTCAGTTCCCTCTCCGTCTCAAACCGAAAATGTTTCTTCCAGTCAATCTCTTTCACCTAAGCTGCTATATTCATTTACATGCTGTTCTTGCAAGTTACACGAGAGACTAGCTACAGTTAAGTTTAGAAATTTTTTTTCGTTTTTCATCTTAGGTACGTCAATTTGTCTCGTGATCAGGCGCTCTTCATTGGAAGCAATTGGTCTTGTCACCAATGCTCAGGTGTCAACCATTCTCCGGTCTCTGTCCAAATTGATTCTCATCTCTCCAACGAGGCATTTACTAAATATTTGCAAGAACTGAAATTGAAGTCATTCATCATTCGTCGTATTCCCAAAGAAGCAAGAGTTGTTTTCGCAGATTCATTAGTCCAATTAATTGAGTCAGTTTTGTCTTCTAATGACCTCATCTCGTGGCAACGATTATTGGCTTTCGCAGGAGTAGTTCTTCGCCACTCGTCACCTGGTAGCAAATCTAATACATCTACAGTTTCTTCAGTTAAACTCAACATATCTAATTTCATGTCGTCATCTGGTCTTGAAACATAAGTACGAGACCCCCCAAGTTAAATGGTCCGTCTAAAAGCTCAAGTCTACCTTTGAAACGATTGGTTTCTTCCAAATTCAATGACTTTGACATAAAAGGCGGGGTTCGTCTTCTTTCTTGTGACAATATCTTTGCCCCAATGGTCCCGGAAACGGTCTTCTCCCTCAAATCCAAACATCCTTATGGTCACCCAGTGTTGAATATTTTTCCTAACCATATTCCTGCAGGTCCAGTTTTCACAGAGTCTTCGGTTAGGAAAGCGATCTTCTGTTTCTCTAACGGTTCGGGTTCTGAACCTAATTTACTTCACTCTCAACATTTGAAGGACATAATATCTCCTTCTCTGGGAACCAGCGCGCACTCGGTTCTTAGGTCCATTTCTCGTTTTGCTTCTTTTGTTTCATCCACTAAAATCCCGAACCCTATCAAGCACTTGTTCTTTGGTGCCCATCTGTACGCCCTTCAAAAGAAAGGTGGTGGTATTCGCCCAATACCTTTCGCCGCCTGTTTTCCAAATTATCGCTGTTTCAGTTATGAACTCGCTCAGAGAGGATCTGTTACTTTGTCAATTAGAGGGCGGTGTCCGTTTAGGGTGTGTTGACCCTAAGTTGCTCTTGAAACTTGATGTTTTTAACGCCTTTAATTTCATTGACCGCAAAACGTTCATTGACGAGGTAGCCTCTCGTTACCCGTTCTTGTGCTTTTTAGTTAATGAAGCTTATTCCAATCTGTTCACTCTCTTTGCTGTACACCTTCTTCAAGAGGTATCCAACAAGGTGACTCTCTTGGTCCAGCACTTTTTGCATTGGCTGTCGACAAAATCGCCAAGTGTCATCACTTGCTACCTGGACGATGCGACAATTGGTGGTCAGATCAGCTCTGTCTTTAACGATGCAAAAAAAATTATTGACGCTTTTGATGAGATAGGCCTTCAAATCAACTCCAATAAATATGAGCTGCTCATTTTAAACCATTCTGGGGACATGTACGTTAATACTGTCAAATTGTTTTCTTCTATTTTGCCGTCAGTTTCACTGCCTCCTTCACACTCCTGGTCAGTTTTGGGTTCTCCCCTCACACACGAGCTATAGTCCCCATTCTTGATTCAAAATTAGGGGTTCTATGTTAGAAGAAGTTGAGCCTCATTACGATTTCACTTTACTTAGGAATTGTTTCTCTATTCCAAAAGTGGTTTATATTCTATGAACGTGTCCCCCTTTCGTTGAGCCCTCGATATTATTGAAGTGCTGCTCTCTCGTCCATTTCCAATGTCTCTCGGTCCGACAAGAGCTGGAAGCAAGTATCGCTTCCTAACCGCTTTGGTGGTTTAGGTTTTAGATCAGCGCAAGCCCTATCGTTACCATGCTTTCTCTTTTCTTCATACGCTCCTTCGAGTCTCGTTCGGCTCCTTTTTTCCTCTGTTCTCGACGTTCATGCGTCCGATAATTTTCAGGGGGGTGACCGTGACGTCGTATTAGCCAGGGAATCGTGGTCGAATCATTACGGAGTTGCGCGATCAGATCTTTCAGGAAGTCAACGAAAATGGGATGAACTTTTGTGCGAGCTCGCTTTCAATGATTTGCTTGTGGACGCAGACCAGTTAAGCCAATTCCCGCTTTGGGAAACTCTGGTTGCGGTTGTACTCCGAGTAGGGGCTAACACCTCTTGCGTCCCTACGTGCCCTTGTAAGTGTGGCGTAGAGATGAACCCTAAAGGTTTTTATGGCTTTTCGTGTCGTTTGAACGAAGGCAGACTTCCAAGACATGTGGAAATTAATTCCATAGTCAAGAGGTGTCTGGGTAAGATTAGTTTGCCTTGCATCCTCGAACCAACAGGGCTTGACAGGGGCGACGGTCGTCGTCCAGACGGCATTACAACTTTTCGGTGGAAGCACGGAAAATGTTTGGTCTGGGACTCTACGGTCGTCAACTATTTCTCCAAGTTCCACCTTATTGCCTGTTCTATAAAGTCAGGCTCTGCTGCTGAAACTGCAGAAAAAACAAAAAGCCGCACATACCAAGGCCTGGTGGGTAACTTTCTTTTCTAATCCGTAGCATTCGAGACTACCGGTTGCTGTGGTCTCTCAACCGGTACTTTCGTCGAGGAGTTAGACAGAAAACTTTCTGAGGCGGTGGGAAACGCTTTAGAGGCAGTTATGTTTCGTCAGAAGATCTCCTTGGCTATTGTCCGTGGCAATGCTGCCAGCATCCTTTTTTGTCTCTGCTCTCCTTCCTCTCTATTTTAATCCTTTTTTCTATAAATTATAATTAGTGCGAAATTTTAGTTTTCAAAATAAAGCTGTAGCGCATAACTGTATTTAGTACTATATTTTTTTAAATTTATAGTATATTCAAAAAAATAGTTGTATTGATAATTTTTTTTATAATATTTTACAATTATTAAATTTGATCATTTAATTTGCAAGTAATATTTCAAATTTTCAAACTTGATGTCTTTTGCTTGCTTTTTCTAATACTTAAGAGAATCATATTCTGAACAAGTATACATTATCGAATTACTGAATATGTGAAATTTTCATCAACTTAATATTACTTTAAATCTTTTTTATTTCTTGCCACAATTTTGTTGGACACTATTGATTGAATAAAAATAATTTTAAAAACAAAAAAATTTTTAGTTTAACTCTATAATTTACTTTGAACTTATAGCGTTCTGAATAATATTCTTTAACCTAGTTATCAATCTTAATATTTGATAGTTTTACTTCTTGGTCAAACAGTTGCATCTGTTATTATAAACTAAGGTTTAAATTTAAAGCTATAGTTTCTGTTACAGTTATCGAAAAATATAGGTTTTGTTGTCTTAATAATGTATTGAAAATTATATAAATTGACGTAAAATTTTCCAAAAAGTATTCATTTTAAACTAGTCTCGATTCAGTTATGTAAAGATTCGGGAGCAATAAGCGTATCGCTATTTGTGATACTTACCGTAAATTATTCTAACATTCTCTCATTTAAAAAAAACTGTTAAAAATTTTAACTAAACTAGCCTATTAACAAAAACGATTTGAATCAAACACTTTCATTAAGTGCATAATAACACAAAGATTTTTGTAAGTTGAACTCACACTATCAAGTATACTTGATAATGTGTCTTACAATATTAAATGCTTGGATGTTAGACACATTTTATTAGAAGTGAAATAAAATAAACTCCTAAAAGTGATTTCAATTGAATACATTTTATCAGATTATTGAACTTTTTATATTTTTTTTAGAATACTTTGAGTTTCAAATTTTTTTATGCAAATATCTTAAAAATTTGCTCCACTTGACACAAAGTGCTTATACTTCATAATCTTTTTTTATGTTTGCATGATAAAAGTTTTCTGAATGTTTTTTATCTAGGGTTTTGAAAATATCAGCATAAGTATACAGAAACTATGATTCATATTTGCTCACTGCAGATACTTTATTCATAGCACTTTACAAATTAAGTTTTTGGGTAATAAATTGAAGTTTTTCACTGATTAAACAGATATTGTAAAAATTATTTTTGAAAAATGAAAGATAATTTAGTAATAATCCAGGCCAAAGCATGAACTCTTATTCTTACGCTTCACATACTGAACCATCTAGACTGACAAATTAAACAGTTTCTTTTATCAATTTTATTGTTCCTCAAATATGACAATCTTGTGAAGTACTTTCAAAGTAATTATTGTCGTTAAATCCTTAAAAAAAAATTTAGAAGATATAAAATTGTGAAGATATTATCTTATAACCCTTTCATTTTAAGGGAGGGTCGAAACTCGAAGATGTCAATGACCTTAATTTCCTATCCGTGTTTGAATGTTTTTGTTTCATGAGTGATAGCGGTCTATAAAACACAATGAAAATAGTATTTTTTCCTGTTTTTATTGAAAATTCCAATAATTTCAGACATGATTACATTTGGTTATTGATTTCTAACAATATTATTTAAAATATGAATAAATCCTATCAAAACTAAAGGTTAATCAATAAGCTTAAATTATTTAAAATAGCATATACGCAGATGTTAAGGAATTGAGTTCCTAATTAGCTTGTTTCAAAACTGAAAAATTACGTAAAAACATTTTGAACTCGTAAATTATGGATAACCTAAAGTACTTGTGAAAAATTTCAAATTCCTATAAAAAACTTAATTTGACACACAAAACTCTCTTCAATAAGATGCCATTGATTTTAAAATTTATGAATAAAAATAGACTATTATGCCTGTTGAAACATTTTAACGGCAAAAAAGTAGCGAAAATGCTCCTAGAAATGAAACGATTATGAACATTCACGCACAAAGAGCTTAAACGTCATAGACGATGTAAAAATAATTTGGACATCTAATTAACAAAATTATACCTAATTTCATGCACAAAATCTTGTGTTTTATGAAATTTGTATTTCTACAAATCGATGAAAAATATTTCAAAGCTGAAATAATTAGTTCTTGATAGATTCACATGTGAAAAAAAAATGAAAGTTACAAATATAAAAAAATAATTGAAAATAAAGTTTTGCCACAACCATGGAAGTAATTAAATGAAATTTTTAAAAATTCTAAAGATAAACCTTCAAACTCTGAGCTAGTTTTTTTTGTACACGTACATTCTAGAAAAACAGGAAGATTAAAAAAACACTCAAAACAAAATAAGTTGATAATGATTCAAAAATTAGTCACACAGCCACAGGCACACACAATGAGAATTTCTAAACGTATGACCAATTTATAAGACACATCTTTTTCATGAAAAGTAACATTACTAGCTGTTGAAAACTTACACATAACACTTTGAAAGTTCTTGAAATTTCAAAATAATCTGCTTAAACAAATGTACTTTTTATTGGATATCAACTTAAGGCTTGGGTTCGTTAAAGGTTGCAATGTCTATAACTCTGAAGAGGTTAGTAACATTTTCTCACAATAAATGCTCATATTCACAAAAAAACTTTAAAAAGGATTATAGCCAAAATTTCAAAATGTTAGGTTGAAAAGACTGCAAAGGAATTCTATGAAGAATTTAGCTTAAGAGCATAAAAATTTAACATGCTGATTTGAACACATGAAATATAAAATAAGTGAAGATTAAAACAAAAATCAATCAATCAAATTCTTTTTATAGCCCGTTTTCCTTTACCAAGGGTTGGACTAAAACAATAAAGAAATTGATAAAGAATAAAAGCATTAAGTGAAAGCATTAACGACTCGTCAAAACAAGATACGTGGCAAAAACACTAGTTTTTAAGCTATTTGCAATATATGAACCCATGACAAAATAAATTAAGTTAAAATTTAAACAACTTTGAAATAAACATAACGGGAGATTTAAATAATTGTTACTTTTCACAAGTTGATTATTGAATAATAATATAAATAAAACAATAACAATTCCCTGCACATTTGTTAGTCGTAAGGCGATTTCTAGATTATACACCACAGAACCACAAAACACCACTAAGCAGTCATTACAAGATATAATTAGCCTACAATCGTGACGTTGGAAAACTATTTACATTGATCATAATAACGCAAACATGTTAGATATTTTAAACTATTTGTTCAAAAAAATTTGTAAATATTATTAAAATAATCCCTAAGCTTGGAAAGGCCAAACCTTTCTGCTTTTTATCAACAGTGTACTATAAAATACGCCCTCAACCTACAGTTTAGCTATAAGCCTAATGGTACACTAATTTTTTTATATAAAAATTTGTAGAAGCAAAATTAGCGAAAAAAAGTAAAACGCGTGTACACGCATGGAAGTTTATCCTGCCGCTAATTCAGTCGGTGACGAAGGATGTCAAAACTAAGATTAACTTTCATATCAATTCATGATATAATGAGATTGTTGCACACCAATAAAAGATCATTTTCATTTTTCCTAACTATTTCCAAGTTTTCATTATTTATAAATCTCTTCAACACTCCAAAAAAGTTGAAATATTCAATTTCCCTTGTTAATATTGAAAATCTTTGAAAGTGGTTTAATAGTGTGGTGAGCCTCACGACCACATTTGCTACAAGTACATGGGCGGGCCGCCTCGCTGAAAGTCAAAGGATAATCAGGGTTTAAAGTACGAGTGGGGTGGTCACAAGCTATGCATGAGAAACGACTGGAACAGCAACTCATAGCGGCAAAAATATCGTAATTATACATGGTTCCAACGATGAAAGCTGAACCGTCCCATGCTTTATGACAAGCTTTGCAAGTGGCTTCACTAGAATTCATGCAATCTGTACATACAACATTAAGGTAGCGCTGTTGTTGATTTTGATGTTGTTGCATTTTCTTTGTGAGAGTCACTTCAACGCCACATTTATCGTAGTTATCCATTGAGAGGAAAAAAGTTCCTGAAAAAATGAAAATATAACTTTCATGTGATATCATTAAACTTAGTTTAATATAAATAGAAAATATGAACAAGTTTTTGTGTAGATAAGAGTACAAAGTACAATTAAAATGACACATACATTTCAAAGTAAACTTAGACAACTAGCTGTAAATCAAGATCATGCTCACTATAAATATTAAATAATTAATTCCAAAAAAAAATTTTGATAAATATTTTTGGATATTATTTTTAGTAACTAAGAATCGGAAAAAACATTCACTATAAGGTGAATAAAATAAGCTATTATTGAAATCTTCCCTGACTCATATATTGTTTATTCATACCGTAAAAAAAAGGTAATTTTAATGTTGTAATATATAAAGATTTGAACGATTCTTAAACAACTCACCATCGACAAGGGGGTATTTGTCGTAAATCTTCAAAGCATTACGACACAAAACGCACTGCATAGTAGTCTTTTGCAAGCATGAAAATGTTGTTAATATGAAGCACCTGATCTCATCATTTCCATAAGGACCATCATCTTCCACTCTAACATGATAAGAATTTTGTGAGGATTTTGGTAGTTTCTTGAAAGACTCCATTGTTGTGCGATGGTGGAAAATATTCCCCGCAGCAGCTTTCTTAGATGATGTAAAAAAATCAAAGGTTTTCATGGAGTATGGACCTCTTATTTGTTTCTTGCTTGAAGGAGTAGTGGGTGCATTTTGTTCTATGACATTATTATTGCTGTTAGCATCAAAATTGACATTATTTGCATTAATTTTGTTGAAGGTAGGAAGAAGAGATTGTGGGTAGAAACTATTTCCATTGGGATTATTGAAGTTGTTGAGAATATGTGTAAAATTATTAACACCATTTTTAACACCATTGAAATTATTGTTGTTGCTAAAGTTTTTATTGTTATTGAAACCGTTAGTGTTTGAGGAATATCTGCAGGTAGGTGCAACAATGTTATTAAAAGCACTATTCATGTTGGCAAAATCATTTTGAAAAGTAAAGATAGTGCTCTTGTTTGTAGAACCATTCATTGAATCAGTCAACATTCTGTTCATCTCATTAAATGAACGATCTTTGATTGAAAAACTAGTTCTTCTTGGTGGCTGTTTTAACTGATTCGATCCAGAGAAAGGTGAGAATTCATCATTAGATGAACTGCATGGAGAAGATGAATGGTCAAGTTCATGAATCAAAATGCCATTGTTGCATCTACACCCACACATCTTGAACAATAGATCATAGTTCTGCAAGAATATACACTCAGCGTTAGATTATTTTTTGTCAAGTACATAGAAAAAATTACTCTACATAACATTAATAAGTATTTTTAAATAATGAAATTTAATTTTCTTTGAAATATGATATTTGGATATTGAATATAAAAGGATTAAATGAAAAAGTGAATTTATGATAAATGAATCTCATAAAACGATTATTTATATACGTATAACAGAAGTTATGTTAAAATTACTCATAAACCTTCAATAAAGTTTATCGAAATTATAGCTTATGACATACATGAGCTTATAGGTTAGAACGCACAAAACTAATGTATAAAGCTATAGAAAGTTAATAAACATGATGAATTTTTAAATCATATAATATGAAAGAGAGAACAATAATAAATCAAACGATGAATATTAGGCGTAATTGAACATGCCACAGTGTCTGTACTTTACACAAAATTTGATAAAATAATTATAGCAATTTAAAGATAATTAAGCATAATTAATGTAAAAATATTTGGAAATTGTGAATTGCATTTATACATTCAATATTTTACCAATGTTATCGTATTGAGAATGGCTATATTAACGATAAAAGATAAGGTAATTATGATACGTATGAAAAAATGCTAATATTTAAAATAAAAATCTTATAAGCAAGATATTTCACTTGAGTCATCCAAATTCAGATTATTTATCTACACATAATAAGCAATTGGATAATTTATATAAACATATATACAAAAATATGGGCCAGAGGTTTAATTACAATAATCAAGTGTAAATATACAAGAAAAAGTTGAATTATCAAGTTTTATCATTTTTTCATTGATCAATATATCACACAAAAACAATTGTTAATTTTAGAACTTAGCCCAAACATTATTTGAGTTCTTCAACCCCCTGCTCAAATATAAGTGTTTGTTTGAAGTGTTATATCAAACTTGCTTGTCAACCCAAATTTTCTTTAGATTAGTTATAATTTAAACTAAAATGTTTAAATAATTAACAGATGAACTTATTATAAGCATAAGCTACCAGTACACAAAGAGAGTAATTTTGAGAATCTTGATAATACTAAAATAGATGACGTTATAAGAAAACAATGTGAGGCATATCAAAATTTCTAGCAGAGAATAGGATTAGTATACCATGTAAGCAAACTTGAAACATTGGTCTTATGTTTAATTTCTCAAGATTTTAATTCAAAAAAATATTTGAAAAGTTCTATTAGTTTTTCACTTCCAAGCCGAAATGCTTTCAACCTTTGTTCTTTTCAACTTTGTAGCTAAAAGCCATTTCAAGAATTTAAAGTGGTATAAATAGCCGTAAATACTTATAAAAATGGACAAAAGTACAAGTTAGTATACCAAATTGGCAGCTTTATATAATCTGACCTCATTTTTGCTACATCTTAAGAAAAATTTTACTTTTCTTGCAAATATTGAGCACTGGGAAATGCAATTATTTCAAGCTAATGATTAAACACACTTTCATGCTATCGCATCTTGCAAGGAATTCCTTGAATAATAATTTATTTAAAAATTCTTTAGTATTATGACGAATGTTTGTGGGTCATAATGGTTTAAGGTTGAAAAAATTATTAACGAAACATTGAAACCATATTTCAACAAGCCTCACATTGGCAATACAAACATTTAAAACTTACTAGCTTACTCATTCTATTAAAAAAACACTTGATGTTATCTCTTCTTCATATCAAACCATTTAAATAAACATACAAAAACTAAGCATATAATCCAAACATGACACCTTGCTCTTACACACAACTCAAAGCCCTAACCATTAATTTTAGTTATCAACTCATAAACACATTCTTCAAATGATAAATAATCTCATTTGTTAACCAAAAATTTATAGTGAAAAAGAATATGAAATTCTAATTTTCAAGCCCATAAAAGCTACGCAAATTGAAACAATAAACATTACATCAAATAACTTTAGAATAATCAAAAATCAATGTAATCAGTGAGAGCAAATGTTATATAAAAAGACCATTGTTAATAGTGCAAAACACAAGTTTATATTCATTATAAAATATTAGTCATACTGATGATTATAATTTTAGAATACAGTAAATGCTTGTGGTTTTATTAGGTATAAAATGTACTTAATAAAATTACCTTTAGTTTATTATTATAATGAAAATGATTATAAATGGTATCAATTTCCAATCAAATCAGTTCAAACTCGAGGATGATACTATTATAGCAAACTATTATCAAGATTATAGTGCAGTAAAACATGCAAAGCTTGAAACAATATATTTTATTAAAAAAAATAAAGTAAAATCTTATGAGTATGCATGAAATATAAATTCCAATATTTATTGGAATTTGATATAACATTGAAAAATAATTCATACAAACTCATTCCAAAACTAAATTTGTGTGAATAAATTAACCTGGTTAATAAAAAACTAATATAAAATAAAAGATTTTAGATATAAAGTGAACAGGTTCCTATCAAAATAAATCTTAAAAGCTTAAAAACACTGCCTTACCTAGTTTTATATTTAATATTCATATTTAGACATTCTGCATTCATATGTTTGTATTGAGCTTAAAAACGTATGAAAATGATTTATATCAATTACAATAAATATTTCATATTTGTCATACCGGAATTTCCCCTGAAAAAAGTTCAGAGGAGGTTGAAAATATTGAATAAACTTTGATAATATTTAAATAGTATAAGTAAATATATAAGCAAAAAATTTTTTTAATGAAGATATCTAATCGTGATGGAATGATAATAAATTATTTTTTTTAAGCGAAAAATACTGAGTTTGATATGAAAACTAAAGAAAAAACAAATAAATTAGAAAAAGTACTACAAGGAAGGCCTCGTAACATTGCTTGTACACTATTACCATTTAAAGCTAAATATAAGTCGTAGGAATTTTTTCATACAAAAATCAATTTTATATGAAGATATAGAAGTGTATTGTAGTTATAATCGAAAAGAGCATCTGCAAAGAAAAATATCGAAAAGAGCATATGATCAATACGTGTTATATTTATGTGATATAAGTATTTACCAGCTGCAATTTAATAGGATTTCTTAATAATACGATGAATTACACGTAAAATCAAAATTTAATATATTGAAAGATAAATCGTTGGTGTTAAGTTAAAGTGCCATTAGACGATCTAGTTTATAAGGCATTTATAAATGTTTAAAGGAGATTTCATCTCCATGCGGATCAGACAGGCACGCAAGTTCCTACCCTCTGACACTGCCGTTGCTCTGATCATCTCTTTAGTTCTTTCAAGGATTGATTACTGTAACTCTCTTCTTTGTCGACTCCCGAACTGTCTTATTTCTAAGTTGCAATCTCTCCAAAATCGTGCTGCTAAAACCGTTCTTCAAGCCGACTACTATTCTTCATCTCGCACTTGTCTCGATCGCCTTCATTGGCTGCCGGTCGTACTAAGAGCCCAGTTGCTATGGCTCACCGCTAACACCTTATATTTTAATCAGCCGGCTTATTTATATGACCGTCTTTCCATTAGACAGACTCCTGAGTCTGTCAGGTCTTCGAACTCTGGTTTATGGCCACATCAGCCCGTCTCTTCTAACCCTTTTTTATATCGCTCCTTATCGCATATCGCCCCTCACTTATGGAACTCTCTTCCACTTAATCTCCGTCTTTCACCTTCTCTTAAAGTTTTTCGCAAGCGTTTAAAGACGCATCTTTATAACCAAATTTCTCTCTCATAGCCCTTCTGATTAGAAAAGTGCCTCTGCAGCAAACCTAGTTTGCAAACTGTGCGCCCTAAAAATAATAATAATAATTGTCACATTTGCATTCAAAAATTGAATTTCCGAAAGAAAAGAAAATACATGCAAAATATATAAATTACATAGGAATATCGAAGTATATAAAAAACAATTATCAAATGGAAAATTCATAGGCTTAACGAAAATTTAAAAAAAACCTTATAAAGCATGAAGTTTGGGGGTATAGGTATGTCAGAGTAATGTCTGCTTCTAGAGCTATTGACGGAACTTGAAAAGCGATTTTGCCATTCTAAGAAGCACTCCAGATGCAACTGTTTGATTTCAACACATGAAGGATTTGTGCAGCTCATTCTTACCCACTGTATTGCTTTGTGAAATGCCCCTTTCAAACAACCACTTGCCAAACAACATTCTGCTTGGCCTGGAGCAAGTTCAAAAATTTCAGGAGAACTTAAACTTCCATTACTCAAGCTTCCATTACTAAGGCTGCCATTACTACTACCACAACTGTTGAGATAACTTTTGGGGTGAAAATAATCACTATCAAAAGAAGGAGTTGTGTTCCACTGCTTGCTGGGATGTTTCATGATAAACTGTATTCAGGAGCTGGATGAAACAATTGAAAATTGATAAAATTTTTTTGATGAATATTTTGGACTAAGTCTGAGAAAAGGGATTGAAAAATTTTAAATTTTAAAAATTTATTATCCAAAAAGTTGAAAAAGAAGCTACTCAATTGACATTATATCATAATACAATTTATGAAAAACGCATATGCTAAGAAATGAAATTATTTGCTCCAGGAGATTTACAATGAGACTAATAATGAATCAAAATAACACTATTAGAAAATGATATATTACTGAATACTAACTTGAGAATGTTTCAGAGATGATTGTCCACCACGGATGTATTAGAAGTGTAATGATTTCAAAACATTTGTGCGAGCACACTATCTCTATAGCCAGTTAAAAACGAAAAGAAAAAACGAACCAAAGGACCAGAACATAACCTCGATTGAATCGAAAACACGTTCATTTTATATTCGGCTATATTTATTAATAGATTTGAAAGGCGGAGTCAAAATATTATGACAGCAATTTCATTGGCTGACCCAGTTAGTAAAAACATAGTTTTTCATTTCACATCCAATGAGAACCAGTAAACAATATATGGGTTATAAATACAGCTATGTAACAAAGCCAAATGTTAATGTACCTTGGGCTTGCACAAATAACAATCAACAGCTGAAATAAAAATTATTTTTACATAAGAATACGAATTATCATTTGAATTTTTCATATATTTGTAATATTTTAATCTTCGACACGCTCACAAAAATATATTATATAATTTTCTCGCTATTCTATTAATGTGGTGTTTTGTTTATTATTACACGACCAAACTATGAATATGTAATTACTCTTAAAAATGTTTATTCCCCTATAATTTCTAAAGACTAAAACAACCATGTTTCAAAAATTTTTATTAAATCTATAATAGATCAATGATTTTTCTAAATATCAGAAGACCGTTTACTGTGAATACATATTCAATACTATGACTTCTGAATTCTAGTTATAATGGTAGTTAAATATTCAATTATTTTATCTAGTTACAATTATGGACCCATGCTATATTTAAAAACACCGTATTGTTACGCAAAATTCTTTTAATAATCTTTACTTTGCACTATGCCATTTCAATAAAAAAATCACTTTTAAAAATCTATCTTTATTTGTCAATTATGAAATATTTTTACAAAATTTTTTCTGAAATTCAAACCGTATTCATGAGATAGGTATGACCTATTTTTAGTTGGTATTTGTGGAAAACATTGTTTTAATTTCTATATAAGAATACCATAATAAATTGTTTTCCTTTACTTTGAACCTTTTTAATGAATCTTTGCTCAATTTTTCTTCATCCACGTTGCATCAAAAATATTATAATTTGGGTTCACTGAGTCATAGTGTCTTCTCGATTATATTTATTTGCTATTGGTAAACCCAATTGACTCAAAATTATAGAAACTGGGTCACCAACTTTAAACAAATCTAGGTTTGGTATGTGTGAAGCAATATTTAAAAAAAGAAACGAAAATAATTAAGCAAAATCGCATTTACACTGTAAAACTTCAAACATGTACCGATTGTTAAGTATTGAAATGAGGGTTGCAGTTTGGATCACTTGAAGCTTTAATTTTAAATAATTATCGACTTATAAAAAGTTTGGTAATTTGCTTTGAATTTAGAAAAATCTAGATCAGTCAGTTTTGAATCGGAAAAAATTTAATCCATTTTTAGGTGGAAATCATAAATTAAAACTTTTGAATTCACTCAGAGAAATATTTAAAAATAATATATATGAATATAATTCAAATTATATTATAAACAAATAAAGAATTTAAATAACATAATCTATGATATAATTAAATCATAAATATTTGGTTTCCACTAACTCAACTAGAGCTCGTGACACAAAGCAATGCTCCTATTATCTTATTCAAGAGCTGTTTAATTTCAACATTATCTCATTTTCTGCATCAACTTCAAACCATGCTCTGCATCTTTCTCATCATCAGCAATGTTTTTGTTATGAAGTTATTATCATATAGGTCAATAAATTTGTCTGTGTTTATTTAACTAAAAAATCTTTTGTAAACTATTCCTTATCGTTTTGAAATATCTTGAACCTTTTAAAGTATATTTCATATTTAAATGTGGGCTGCCGATTATTTTGAAATGGAAAATTACCGGGATTTTAAGTTTGTATATCTTAATATAAAAATATTTCAAAAATATATTTTATGAACTCTAATAAACATTTTTACTACAGTTTCATAGTTTTTATATCTCCTATATAACCAGGTGATATTTTTAATTTGATGTTATGATCTATTCATTTTCATTAACTCATAAAAGATACTTGGCGGCTTACAACTAATCAAGTTTTTTCATTCTTTCACCAACTGTTAATCGGGCTACATCTGAATGAGTATCGATTTTTTTGGTCTTATGAAGAAAAAGGATTCTTTTTCCTCTGATAATTTCTTATAATTTCATAAGGTTTAACAAGCTTTTAAGGAAAGTTTAGGCTTTTGTAAATTTGATTAGTTAAGCATATAAAAGGTAATGAATGTAACTATGAAATAATAGGAGTTGAAAATTGTATAACCTGTTGAACAATTCATGACTCGTAGACTCAAGTTGTAATTACACTTTATGAAATCACGCAAATCGTTCGAATTTCATATTTTGATAGGTAATTAAGGTGGCGAGGATGAACTATCTTACCAGTGTATTTTTGAATTCATTAACGAACCTGTGAAAAATTTGTTTAAAATACTATTAAATTTGAAAATCCTCTCCCCATTAACAAATGAATAAAAAAGGCCAATAAATATCTTGTACAAAAGTACATATAGAATATACAAAATAGTGGATACTTGTATATACATAAAAGCAATCAAATATGAGCGTAAGTGGATCACGTGCTGGTGTATATGAAAAGAGGCCAAGGTAAATTATCCCATAGTGCTGACCCACTAGGCTCGCTTTGTTGATTTTTATTCTTATCTTTATATTATTTTTATTATTATCATTTTGATGTTTGTCTCATTATATCATGTTTTCATTATTTTGAACTGACTAAGAACAAAGATATTTGATTTTAGATTTGATAATTTGTTTCATGAATTTTACAGTGGCCTTGTTGGTATTGTTGTTTACAGCTCTGCTGCTGCAACTCATGTTTTAAAATCTTCTTTTTAATAGTTTTTGTTTCCTTTTATTCATTATATAATGGAATATTTTTCAAGAATAATACTTTACTTTGTTTTATTAGATCTACCAAACAATATTATAAAACACAATTAAAATATCAAAATACTCAATAATTAGTACAAAAAAATTTAGGAAAATTTATTTAAATAGCGCATATGAAATTTCTTTAAACATTTTCAGCCCATCAACAGCAAATAAATAACCCTTTTTCATAAGTAGGGCGAAAAGAAAGTGCCATGTCAAACAGCCAATTTATAAAGTGTAGGAAACTACAGACGAGAGGAACAGTAAGTGTTTTTAACGCTTCTTCTCTTTTCATAAATTACCCACTAAATATACGTTCGTTTGTTCTCCTACTTTTTTTGTGTTTTAGTTCTTGTATGTTTGTTTATTCTTCTATGGAAAAAGTTTTTGAACTTGTGCGTTTTTGTGAGTTTAAAATATTTTTGAGCACATTTTGAATGTTCCTTGTCTTAACGCTACGGCGTGCATATTTGTTTACGGTTTTCCGCGCAGTAACAACAACGATGTGTTGACAAAGAAAGTCAATTTCTTTGTTTGCATTTGTTTTCGCAGTAACTTCATTCTTATTTTTCTTACATTGCTAATGTTTTTGGTTTGAAGATGCAAAATATTACGAGGAGACAATTTGAATCTTCTTTAAATACATTCATTTATTTTATATATGAATGTAAATATTCTATAATTTGTTAAATAATTGGAACCCATTTTTAAAATAAATTTGCTTTTTATCTATAATTTGAATTACGCATGTTCAAATAATTTATTGAAAATGTTATATATAGATTGAAACCTATTGAATAAGGCATGTTGTTTGCTATACTACATGCTGAATTATTTTATGAATATCCTTGACACTCATTTGAAAGTCTAAATATTCAAACTAAAGCTTCTAACATAATTTCAGTTAAAAATTACTGAACCAGTTTTTTTTAATTTTTGCTTAAATTTTCTCATCTCATTTGGTTTTACCTGCTTATACTAAACGGTGACAATAAACAATTGCGTAAGATCCTTGTGTCATTGTATAATTTTAATATTTGGACCTATGTTTAAGCATATCGTGTTGACAGCAATTAATTAAGTATTCGACTGGCTAATAAGCGTTATTGTAAAGACTGAATTCATGAAGCTTCTATTATAATTACCTGTTTCGAATGCATTACTTGCTTTTGAGATGATTTAGTTTTTTTTTCGGGTAAATATCTTTCATTAAAAATACTCTTCGATCAATTATACGTTTCAATTCCTAAATTTGAGCTCACAACTCATATGAGTTAAAAATTATGCTCAATTTCTTCTTCAAACAAGTTTCAAAAGCAATCTGTGCGTTATGAAATGAAAGCAAACAAATGCACGAAGCCACTTCATATCATGCAAACATCCTAATCTATCATAAAAACTATATTAAATCATATGCTTTTTATCTAACAATATTCAATTATAAATTTTTAAAGAATGCAATTTCTTTTCCAATTTTGCACTTAGGCAGTGTGATAAACACTTGCACATTTAAGCCGTAAAGTTAATTATGATAATCTTTTTAATAATGTACTGAAGGCATATGAAAACCCAGGCCGTAGAAATAAATCTTGGCGTGTGAATGATACTCTATGCAATAAAATCATTTAAAAGTGGGCCTTAAAGATAGTTTTGATTTATTAGTATTATTTTGTGAATAAATATTATTTAAATAAAACCAAATACAAAATACTAACTTTTATTCATGAAAAAATGATTAATTGAGCTCAAATTGTATATATCTACAAAATTATTCGATTTTATATTAGCTTTCTTAATCAGTTAAGGATCATTGAACAGGTCAAAGGTAGAGCTGAGTCCTATCTGGATAGAGCTGCAGGCATTATTGTATTACGCAAAAGATAAAAATCCTAATTATAACTAATTTCAATTTTTATCGAGTAATTACAGCTTGAGCTAAAAAGTAAAAATACTAGCTTAACCACAAATAAGTGTTAATATAATATAAGATTATTATAACAAATTTTTAGTTTCCATTTTTATTGTGTTTTCATCGTTTAAGTTTTTAGACCGATGATCGCTTATGAGTGTTCTAGGACTAAAAAGTTCTGCATACCAACAAAGAAATATATTTTAGTTAGACCTGGTTATTATGTTCCAGATGGAGAATCAAACCATCAATTTAGAAGATTTTTAAAACAGTAAGGATTTTTTAGATCAGTATATTAATATTTTGTTTGATAAAAAAATTTAACTAAGACACTTGTTTGTGGAATGTGGTCCAAAATGCATTATTGAAGATACAAGTGCATAGCCAATTTTCCTTAACATAATGGTCATATAAGAAGATTTTTAAAAATTTAATGACTTGACGTGATAAAATTTAGAAAGGTATAGTTCATAAGTTAAATTAATTCAAACTCAAACTTCAAACGAACACACAATCTGAAAATAATCATTTAATGGGTTTTAACACAATGTATAGTTTAAGAAATTTGAGTACATATAAAAAAAAATCAATGAGAAAAAAATATCTAACGAAAACAATAATTCATAATATTAAATAACCTAAAAACAACATTTTAGACTAATGAGTAATCGAAACAGCTCTTAAATGAAACATGTACACTTCTGAAAATATTGATTCACACGGAATGATGATTTCCAAGATGGGGCTGGTATGTTTCACATGTTAGTTTATATCTAATTTCGGTTTGTTTATTATAATAGATTTTTTGATTCAATGTTTGAAAAGGTAAACATGTTTTCAGCAGTTTTTTGGTCATATTTGATAATCTATTTTATAAAACTAAAACTGTGTTCATTTTAAATTGCCTTGTAAATTTCTGAAAGCCGGTTGCTTGGAAACCAAAAATTAATGAAAACTCAAAATTGAGCTATATATAAATATTTCAGCTAAATAAAAAATATATATTTGGAAAATAATATAAAACCCATTAAAATAATTGTATAAAGTGAATGGGAATGAGAGCTCTAAACCTTTATATTTTGTTCGATTTCAAAGTTCTTATAAAGGAATTTTCTTGAACTCTTACTAAATCACCGTTCTATTTTTCATTCATAAATTTTTACACATATTAAAAAATATATCCTTATAATTTCATTCATTAGCGTCAAAAGAACTGATATTACTGAAAAAACACTTAAAAGTCCACTTTTAAGCTTAAAAAAAAATTCACCTTGATAAATTCCACCGACATTATGTTTTCTACTTTGCCCCAACCGTCATCCATTCATTTGATAGAATTATTATGATATACTGTTTTGAATGAAGTTTCCATATTAAGTAATTTTTTAATTAAATCATCATCAAGCTTTTTGTTATATTATATGAAACCTGGATAATTTTTATTTGTTCTTATTGAAAAAGCTTGTATCAACGCATGTTAAAGAAAACTCAATTTAAAAAAAATGCTGTGATATATGTACATTCGTAGCAATAAACTAATTCAAACATAGTTCATTCAAAAATATCTAATCATTTCAACAACATATTTTGAGAATTAATTTAAAAAAAATTTAAACTATAAATTTGAGATAATTTATTTTTCTACTTAATTTTACAACCAATAATCAGTGAAAGACAGTCTCTAGAAACTCTTATTATATCCTAGGTTGTAATTTTACATAATTGGCTTCATGTTTATGATAACTAATAAAATAATTGATAATTTTTTAAATCAAGAAATAAATGGTTAATAAAATAAGTAGGCAATGATGACTTGATAAAGTTGGTATAACTCATATCGGAACTTTCCTATCAGATGCTTTCATCGCCATTGTATCTACAGATTTCCTTTTAAGCTAAAAGATAATAACTGAACCGCTGAAAAGTTCACATATTTAAGTATATAAAATTTAGAAAATATTTTAGAGGCATTACAGCCAAGGCTTTTGACGATTTATATAAAAAATCGAAAAAGTTTTAAAAATATATTCAATTAAATGAAAATAGCTTTAAGTAAATTGAAAATGAATATTTTAAAAAAATTATTTTTGCGCACGCAGTTAATGAAGCGCTTTAAAACTGTCGAAAAAAGTTTACTTGTGACTGGTGCTGTGCTGTCAAAAATCAATAATGTCACTCATTAAGGAAGGTACTCTTTTAATAGAAATTTTCATTAATGCATTGTTAATTAGCTAAAATTTATTAGTTCAATTTAGTTTTTAATATATCAATTTTAATTTATATTCTTGTTAGATAAAACGTTTTCAATCAGATTTAAAAAATTCTTCAAATGAAGAAACTCAAAAACAAACAGAACAATGGAGAAATGAACTCAAAGAGGTTTGAAATTTTTATAATTGATTTTAATTCATTAAATATTTCGAAATTTCTAATTAGCTAGAGAAAGAGATCCAGTCTCTTAAAGCGGTTCTACATGTTAAATCTGAAGAAGCTGCCGTTTTGAAGAAAAAGTTGGGTATAAGTTCTCTCACAGACATTAAAGAAGATGTTAGAAACAGCATTCAAATGCTTTCAGAGACTGAAGTGTTAGTCTTAAAAACTCTATCAATATAAATTTGTAAATGAAGTTGTAGTTTCAATGAATTTTTTCAATGTTTTTTAGAGTACAAAAAACCAATGCTGCCTTTAAAAATATAGGAGACAAAGCAAACAAAGCTTTTGAAGATGTCAGGTAAAACATACTTCAAAAATTCACTTTACATTGATTAATATACTGATAAAAATTATCATTTTAGACAATCAAACACTGTTAAAGCAATTGAAGAGAAAGTTGAATTAGCATACTCTTCTTTCAAAGTTGATATTTTTACAACTTTTTTTTTCAAGATTGCTTATACTTTTTGTTATTATAATGTAAATCTACTGACTCAAAAAAAATTTTTTTAGCATCGTTTGAGCACAGCAGGGATAATCAGCGAAGAGGTGGCTAATGGTAAAAAAGAAGGTCCAATTGATGAGGCTTCTGAGGCTCTCTATCCAGACATCAGCAAAGAAAATGTTGAAGAACTCAATGGTGAATTCACTAATGTGTATGAGAAGAAATAGATTTGGGAAATACTAACAGTTTTTTCATAAATCATCTTTTGAATGTTTATTTGATACTGGGTATAATTAAAAGCATTGAATAGCTTCTGAATGAATGAATATAGATCTGCTCACATTGTGCATAAAAGAATCAAATATATTGTTTATAAATTTTTGAATTTATTAATTGTATATTTAAATAATATTTAACATTCAATAACTTTAAACTGCACTTTTTGAATAACTTTAAAATATGGCTTTATACATTTATATCAACTCTGTATCCATTTTTGTTTTACTTAAACGTTAGCTGATTCAGCAAAATTATTTTAATTCTGCTTTAATCATCGGAGATTTTAAAATTAGAATAAAACAATGGGAATATATTTGTTTTTATTTCAAATAGTGCCCATGATACGTTTTAAAAATAAAATAAACGTACATTTTGCATAACGAAATGATTTACCAAACTCCAAAATAATCATCAAAAGCGTGCAAGTTTTTAACGAACATAGAAACAATCACTCCAAATTATGATGAGACACGCTTATCAACCAAAGTTTTTAAGCGTCGAATCTGGCGAGCAATATCTTTTCAAGTTTGATGGAGTCTGCCGCAAACTTTCTGATGCCCTCAGCCAGTTTATCAGTGGCCATCTCATCCTCATTCAACATCCACCTGAAGGTCTTCTCATCTAGAGAAATCTTCTCAAGGTCCAGTTTTGAAGCTGATGAAGCAATTTTTAATATTACGAAATCAGGGTATAGATCATTAAAAATTTAATTAAATTAAATAATTTGTAACCTTTTTCAACAGATAGATATTGTTGTACAGATGAAGGTGAACTTTGAAGCTCTTGAAGAAAAGCAGGGCTTGAATAAATAAAAGCAGTTATAACTAAGAGATTATCAAAATATGGTTTTTTAATAAATGAAAACAAAAATTCAATAATATATTAAAAATAAAAAGTGAACTATACAAAATGAAAATCAAGAATAAACGATAAATTATCAAAAAGTTGCATCATAAGGATGATATAAAAGGCAAACCTGATAGTCATAAGGTCACAACCAGCGAGTGCATGTATTTGACCAATGTTCCTGAAGGAAGCCGCCATCACTACCGTTTTGTACTCAAAACGCTTGTAATAATTGTAAATCCTAGTAACAGATATTACTCCTGTAATTTCAAAATTAATATTTATTCTAACCATCGATTAACCATGTATTTTACAATGCATATTATTGGACAATAAATATTGCTTAAAATGAAACAAAATATGTATATTACTTTAATATACATATTTTGTTTCATTCGAATAATACTGTTTAACTTCAAAAAATTAGAATGTGTTTAATAAAATTAGCAAGTTATAAGCTAAAACTAAAGTTTCATATAATATTTTGTTCAGCTTTGCAGCTCATTATTGATAACCACTTATAATTTTTCATTAACGAAAAATTATTTGAATTTAATTTTAATGATTAATCAAAACTTGCTGAAAAATATAGCTTAGCTGTTTGTTGAGTTTTTTTTTGAAAATTACATTTAAACCTAGTTAAAATGAAATACAAATTTTTTTAAATTTCATGCACTGTCCACCTTAGAAATATATTTTCAAAAAGTGGCAATGTAAACGTGAGAGACCTGGGTCTTTAAGGAGTGCGAAAGATTTCTTGTCAGTATTCTTGACATACCAGTCCATGATCCTGCCCACAAAGGGAGATATCAACGTAACATTCGCCTCTGCACAAGCCACCGCCTTTGTAGTAATTTCAATACTATTTAGAAATTTTTTTGACACAAAATTTTCAAATTTATATTCCCACACTAATCCAGTCTTCGCAACATCTGTGCCACTAGACATGCCGCCTGCTGCTTTCGACACCCTCGATCATAATATCCTAACTTACTTTTTGAATAAACAATATTTCTGATCTCGCTTTTTCTTGGTTTTGCTTCTACATCCTTCAAAATTCTAAATTTGCTAAAATAGACAACTTTTCTTCTTATCATTATCCTCAAGCGTGCCGCAAGGCTTCAATCTGGGATCAATAATTTTTCCTCTTTGTACACCACACATATAAGTATTATTGAACAGCACGACTTGCTTTTTCAAAAGTTTGCTAATGACATTACTCTTTTCCCTGGAGTTTTTAACCAGATGCTAACTCCACTCTCCACAGTCAACTAGGATTAAACTCTACTAGGAGCGAGATGAAGTCGGTTAGTAGTCCGTCTCTTCTATAAAAATACAACCTCCTTTCTGTGGTAACTCTTGACAGCATTACACTCCCGCTATCTTCCATGATCAAAATCTTAGGTGTCAACTTAGACTCAAATTCAAACTTCGCTCACTGCATTGCTCAAATAATCCAATCTTCTAACTTTTACATCCAAGCCATAAAACAAGTACGTAAATTCTTACCTCTTGCTACCTAATGCTTTCACTATCTCACTAGTTTATTCCAGATTGGGCTACAGCATCTCTCTCCTCTAAAGGCAGCCAAATTATCTTTTGCGCAAACTTCAATCCAATCAAAACCATGCAGCAAAACCGTTTTTCAAGCTGATTACTTTAGCTCTTCCAGTAACTGTCTTGGTCGTTTGCACTGACTATCAGTTTTCCAATGATGCATTTTCAAATTTCTTTGGCTCAGTGCCTGCATTTCCAAGCTTTAGCAACTTGTCTACCTTTTTGATTTTCTGCCTATTAGGCACTCATCAACTCAGATTTTTGCTTTTTGGTCTACAGCTTCACCAGCCTGTTTCTTCAAGTTTGGTCAAGTCGCTCTCTCTCATCATGCCCCACTTCTGTAAACTCTCTCCCACCTAACTTGCTCTCATGACCTTCATTCAACAATTTCCGCAAACTTTTGAAAACACACCTATATCATAAACAACCTCATAAATAGTTACTCAAATTTTTCAGCGCTTTTAAAGTAAATTTTTTTCATAAATTGCGCGTTATGAAAATCTTAATTATAAAATTAATCTATTTACACTATTGGATTACACTGTTGTATATTTCTTTTTCACCTGAAAACTCTATTTTTGAACTGAACATAAATATGAAAGATTCAAAACCTGGCAAAATGAGAATAACAGGGTAAGGTTGCAATGGATCCCGTAGTCTTTCTCCAGAATCCTATTTACATTAATTTAACAACTAAATATAATTTAGGCTATAATCAAAAAATCATATTAAAATCAACATGAAAAATGTAAATAAAAAACTAGATGAAAAAAATATAATTTTCAAAACCTAGTTTGCAAACTGAGCACCTCACAAATGAATTAATGATAAAAAAAAAGATGACTTGGCAGCTTGGATTCCTTCCCAAGTGGATGACAACTTGATTAGAATCTTCTCCTTTGGAACACCAACCTCCTCGTACAGCCTTTAATCATTAAATGAATATTCATATAGTGCTTATAGACCCAATATGTTGTGGCAGAACATAACCATAGATCGAGGTTCAAACCATGCATCATATAAACTATCAAAGCACAATAACACTAAGTTCACTTTTTATGAAGAAATAATTGCTATTATTTTTATCATTACTATAAAAAGATACTTACCTGATAAACTCTTTAGCCTTTGTTACCATACCATCAACATCAAAAGATAACCTTCAAGGTTAAACATTTTAAATTAAGACTGTTATACAAATAAAATTTTTTGTTTAAAAGTTCATTTAATTATTGAAAAATACTTGAAAGCATAATGATTGACACACCATACCTAGCATCGACTTCAGTAGATACTCTGCCTGGTACAACTTTCAGAATCTCACAACCGAACATCACAAACAACTTATCCATTGCTAGTTCTAATACTTTAGTTGGATCCCTAATGATATGTCATAAATTATTCATAAGTTTTACTGAAATAATGTATTCTATTGCATAGAATACCTTAGTACTTACAAAATTACCTATTAAATTATACTGAAAAGTAAAGTATTTCAATAGAAATATACATAAAAACTGATTTTGTGTTTTTCTAAATTGAATAATTACATATAGCAACAATGCATCTCATTTAGAAATTTTAATACTCAAATTGTCAAAAAGTGTGTAGACTATAAATATTATTGACAAATTTTAGGTGAGAATTTAAGCCTTTATTATATAAAAAGCAACTATAATTTTCTATTGCAATTACCAACCATCACCATCATTCTTTTATAACTGACATTGTTCCTTTTTCAAGGAGTTATTGATTTCCCTCATGACTTTAAACTCCCAATGTTTTATGGCAATATTATATTTATCAAAAACTATAATGATCATTTTTGAAAAAATATATTTATAGGCTGATTTTTGATAAATAATTTTAATATTTAAAAAAATGTAAACTACCTGCTATTTTTTTTGGCATATTGAATGGCTTCATCAATGATCTTACCATACTCAGGCTTTTGGGAGGCTTGTAGGATCAGTGATGGGTTTGTTGTGGCATCAGTTGCTTGGAACTTTTTCAACACTAAGAAAATTGTTCATTTATTGTCTAATAAAGTAATTTAATAAAAGTCTAAATTCAGTATTCTAGTCTACTAAATTACAATTTCAGCTTTGAATCTCAATTTGAACACTTCACTGCACCTAAATAATTTTTACTTTTAAGATTAACATCAAAACTCTTTATTTGAGTAAACTTATTTCAAATTCACTTACACTCGAAATCACTTGTATCAGCAACTACAGTCGTCATTTTTTTAAATTGGTCTAATGATGAAACTGAAGTGTCAGCCATTTTGATATAGGTTCTGAAACAAGAAAAGTAACTTTCCTCATTCAAAATTAAAGTTTTTACTGAATGACATGCTGCCTAAGTTTCAGTTTTATGCTTTAATAATAAATTCATTCCATAATTTTAAAAAAATTGCTAACTAAGAATACTCTTTTCAAATACCAAAAAGCGTTACGAAAAGCAGAAGACTTCAAAATACACAGGTAAAAAACCACATGATTGAAATAGCTTTTATCAATGCTGAAACTATGAAACTTTTTGTAAATGTGAAATTAAAACTATTATTCAAAGCATTATAACCTTGAAGAGACGAGAAGCGATCAGTCGAATGCTAAAAGTTGAAGGAAGGTTAATACAGTTTAACCTGTGAACCATAAAAAGTGCAATTTGATAATTTTTAATACTATGGTCACAAGATAAAATATTTTGAAATACTTTATAATAAATTCATTTAATGATAAATAAATCAAAGATATTATCATTAAATTATTTCTTACTAAAAGAAAAGCTTATAAAAAAAACTTTTATAATTTCTTAAGAAAACATCTACATTAAAAATTTTGACTTAAAACTGAAAAATATAATTAAACTAAGCTTTTTACAAAATCTGAGCGGTTTTTTTAAATCCAATTGATCTAGTTCATGACAGTTTCAAAGAGAGCAGTAAACGTTAAACAAACAGTATAGTAAACTCTTCATCTTTTCAAGTTTATTAGTGAAAATCGATAACTAAGTTTTTTCATTCGAATCACGATTTTAAAACTTCAATAAGAAATCCTAAAATGGTTGTCTTGACTGCGAACTAACTTTCCTACAAAATTTACTTTGATAATTAAAATACTTTTTTCACCAAATTCTCTAACATGTTTTTGTTTAAATATTTATGTTTATAAGTTTATATGATAAAATATCCTAAGTTCAAAATAGAATTAAACTTGAAAAGTTTATATTGAAATAAGAATGAAATATAGTAACTAATAAAGCTCACAATAATGAAATTGGAAAAAAGTTGTTATAAAAAAAAAAACACGTCAAAAGCACAATGTTCAAACAATTGATAAGGCGGGTGATTGCTTCAATACTTGATCAAACATCACCTTAGTCAAACAACAGCAACACAAATACAAGCAGTTTTGAAAGTCTTTTCAATCATTAACAGTTTTTCTAAATTAAATTTTTATTTATAATATTATAACTAAAAATGAAATTAGAAAATATTTCAAAACATGAGTGTTCAGTAAAATCCTCGAAAAAAATTTTCTAAACAATATTATTAGATAATATATTCAACTTCATTATTAATCAAATGATACCATCAGCTTCAAATCTTTCAACCATAATCACAAAAAGTTTTTATCAATCCCTTATTATTCACCATCATTTTTCTCTCGTGTGATACACTTGCTTGTTGCCATGAACACCAACTTTGTTATGCATTGATCGATCTTCTAAAATACAAAAGCATCCGTTTTGATCCGGCTTGTGCCAGCATTAGTTGCTTGTTTTCGCTAGGAACTTCTTAACCGAGTTTGAACATCTGGTAAATTTGCTATTACTAATCAAACTTTGTTTTATTTATGCTTGTATTTCCAAATTTAAAAAAATGTACAGAATTAATAAAGTTTAAAATAATGAAATTTAAAAAATGATGGTTATTTGGATTTTAAAAAATTTTTCGTTCTTTTTAATTGAAATGATAAATAGAACTTTCAAATAGTAATATAAAAATCTTGAACTTTCCTAGAAGGTTTTTTCTCTCGCAAGACCTCAACCATCCTTTCTGGGATGAAGGCAGGTGCAAGACTTGAGTGTTCTGGTGATGAGCAATAAGGGGAAATAACAGGAAAGGATACTCAAAATTAGTGTAGTATAATCAAAACTTCATATATTTTATTTGGTGATGAAAATATCAAAAAATTGAATACTTATCTTCAAAAAGGCGGCTAAACGTTGGCTTGGAGGCAAATTTAAAAAATAGAAGATCTAGAATAGTATCAAACAAGAAATCTTATTACTTTGTGTGTCCTTACGTAAGGGTACAAGCCCATCTTAGTTCAAAGGACTCGCAGACGTTCAAAAACATGCGTAGATTTATGCATGGTCTTAATAAAATTGCGCAATGACTTATGATTAGATTCAAATTTGTGATTTGTTTCGAATTTATTGAAAATGAAATGTATCGGTTCACTTCAAAACTAAAGACTTTATTATATTTTATCCAAATTTAATCTCTATGTTATGTGAAATACGTATTTTAAAAATATAAGTTTCATAGTTTTGATATGAAAAATTATTATTTAATTTACTGTTTTTACAATAATTCTAAACAAAATTTGAACAGAAATCTGCCATTCTTTGAGGAAAAACAGCCTTAAGCATCTGATGTTACTAAAATACGTAGAAACTCGTGCGACACTCCGACTAGGCTTCAAGTTTAACGCCCCCAAACAATATTATTCATGAAATACTATAAGTACAATAATATGAGTAAAAAATCCAAAAGATTATAGTTTTTATAGAAAAAAAATAGAAAAAACTTGGATTTTATGATTTAACTATTTTGAAGAATGTTTTATTTGAATACTTTACAAAATTCGTGAACACATGTTACTAACTGAATGCAGTATACACATAATATTGACAAATTCAAAAATCGTTTAAAGATTTTGAGCTTATAAAATATAATATTTTTCTAACTACCGTTTTATTGGAAGAAAACGATGATTCAAAAGTTTTTTATTGCTCACTTCAAAAGTTTAAGCAATCTAACACGCGTCAAATGCCAGCCAATGAAAATGCTCGATTTCACGAATAGCTTATCAATCAGATTTTTGAACCAATAGAAATGAAGATCCATAAACAAAATAATATGTAATAAAAATGATAACAATTATAGGCAATATATTGAATAATTTCAATCATTTAACTCAACATCTTGGCATAAGTGCATTCATAGATCACCTTTATTACTTTCCGAATCTCAACAAAAGTTAGCTTTAATTTATTTGATAGAAAATTTGAATAGTTATTTAATAAGTGTATTCCATGATTATTTTCATATATAAACGTACAAGGTTGTTGAAGACTTCAAATCTTTTTCGGTATAAAAAACAATTGGAACTTCAAAAATGAATAAAATTTGTATTTGATTTTTTGATTAAGCACTTCATTGATAAGGCATTTTTTGTGAATTTCGAACGTATAATTGCGCGTTGATGAATGAAAAATACTTTGAACAAACATAACTGATAAAATATTCAAAAACAAGAGGTCGTTTAAGTTCGAAAAAAGAGTTTTTGAAGCATTGATCAGAGAAGAAAATGATAGGAAACAAACTGACGCCAGAAAGAAAACCTAGAGCAGTTACACAGCATAAAACTCATTATAACCACCATAATCATTATCCAAATCAATATGATATCGTCAAAAGCCATTCATTTTATGATATTACTCCAAGATCTATACACCATGGGATCAAGAAACAAATTCTTGATAAAAGTCCGCAAAGTTTTCCACCACAAAAGCCCCTAAAACAAGAAACTTCTCACATATCTAGTTTACAGTACTCATCGCCTGCTTCTAAAACATTTCTTGCAGTCTCACAAGCACAGTGTTGTGACGGTTTTTACAATGGTGTTAAAACCTATCATTCAATGAGTGTGGGAGAAGCTTTCTACACGAGTGGCTTGAGTGTGCAAGATGTACTGAAAAAAAGCGAAAAAGATGAAAATGAATTCATGGAAAACAAACAGTATCTAATGGTTAGTAAAATTTTTTATCTTTTATTAAAAAATATTTATTTTTACAACATAAATTATAAAAAGTCGTTTGAAACTTAAAAAAACTTTTATTGGTTAATCTTGTTCATATAAAAATTATAAAAGTTGAAGCTGCAAAATTAAAAAGTTAAAAAATAGAAAAAATCAAAAGGTTGATCGATGTTTGATGAAAAAAAAACGTTAACGAGTGATTAAGCAAATAAATGTCACACAGGCTTGGTATTTTCAATGAGTGCATTTATCAGTTTGCAAATATCACTTTGAGTTGGTGATGAATCTCATCAGACTAGGGTGTTTTCGAGATAAAAAGTATCATTGCTTTGTTTTGATAGATGACCTTTCAAACTATCAAAAAAATATTGATATTATGAGTGTCGTTAACGAATAGTAGATGTAGACTTATTTTATTTTGAAATAAAAGGATCGCTAAATATAACGCTTCAAGAATCCAAAACAATATCACTGAACGAGTAAAAGCTTAATTGAAACGTTTGAAAGGTATAACAGGCAACAAATAAAAGAACAAATATCAATTGCGAGGTGCCTGTTATATGATCTCTGTAGCGTGACGCTACAAAATCTACAATGTTTTCTATTTAATTAATCGCTTATAAGAGCTAATAAGGTCGTATTGTGGTGAGTTTTCAATGTACCATAAGAAGTTTATGTACATATTTTAAAAAGATGGAAATAACGATTCACCTTTTAGGTCCTTTATTAATTAATGGGTTTAAATAGGTTTAAGCTGGGCAAGTTTAATAAATCAACATAAACAACGATACAATTGAAATGAATGAAATAATTTGATTAGCCACAGAACTAACCAAAAAGAAGCAATTAAAAATGATACCAATTGTGGGATTCCTTCTTGACTTGATGCAAAATTTCTGAATATCTTAAACTTAATTTATCTTAAATACCAAAAATTAATTACTCTTCTAACCCGAATATTAAATTACTAATTATGGAAAGATTTATGTTTAGGTGAAATGTGGTATAGTTTGGAGATATTATCTGTTGCGTGTGTCGTGAGGAGTTTGACGATTGAAACATGTTTTTTTCACATTTCACTAAACTTTTAATTAGGTTTTCATGGTGGAATATGAACATAGATGAATGTAAACTGTTCAATTTATTTTGAATGTGTCTACTTTAATATCTAGTTAGGAATCTGTATAGGCATGGCATACAAGCTATGAGGTGAACATCAATTGTCATTTGAAGCCTCCATAAAACTTCTCTCATGGTTTCATTCAAAATAAAAAAGATATTAAAGCCTATTAACAAAAGGGAATTTTATGAATTGACAATTGCTTTGATTAATAATGACTGTTAGAGCCTTTATGATGTCGCAATGAAGAAAGTTTTGATGACTTCAAGATTTTATTGTTGAGTTTTGAATGAATTATAAAAATTAACTGTTTTAAATATCAAACTTCTAATTCATTCTTCATTGTTAAAACGCTTAGTATGTAAAACTGTAAAAAACTGATAATTCTAAAATGAATTGAAGAAGGCTAGAAGAATTAATAAGATTGTAGACCGATAAGGTGTCGACAGTCTTAGACATTCATATCTCCCTTTATATCATTTATGAAGGAAAGAAATTATTATTTATTCATTCGAAGTACTTTTATGCTGGTTTCATTCTTTTTACGGCTTGAAAACAGTTGAAACTATAATGCCTTTATATGATTTTATTTCTTTTTTGATATTCTGGTATTTCAAAAATTTTGTTATATCGTTATTGTTTTTTGAATAAAGTCTAAGTAATTGATTGAAGCCTTTGTTTGGAAAAAATCTTCACATCTTGCAATGCAACTTTATATTATTTTTATAGCAAACTGCCATATTATTACTTATTTCTTGATTTTATTTAGTGTAAGGCTGGAGGGTGCTAAGTTTGCCAAACTACTAACAAATATATGCAACCGAAATGGTTACAGAAGTTTAACAAAATAAATAATTACTTAAAAGTGTTAATATTTAAAATTTTACATTACAAAAATGGTAAATTTTTGAAACTTAGCTTGGCATATTCTGAACAGATATTTACTTACTTATTAACCAAAATATAACTTTTAGACTAAAAACCTTCCCATTAAAAATAAATGATAACCATAGTTTTTTCATAAATTAATATTGCATCTAAATCTATAATTTTGCTTAATACTACATGCAAGATTATAACAATTTCTCTTTAATCGATTGAACAAACCTACATTTTGAAACAGAAGTTAAATAATAATGTTCCATTTAATGATGTTATAAAGACTAAATAGTGAATATTCCAAGAATTTTAATGGTTGATAAGCAATGATGATTAGCATTTTTTTCCTTATAAAGTGAAGTAATAGTGCAAAATTATTTATTTTAAAAAAATTTAAAAAAAATATACTTACATTACTAAAAATGCATTTGAAATCTTTAGCAAATATTGTAATAATTTTTTTATATAAATTTTCTACACTTATGTTTTTAAGACATTTGGAGCCCTGTATTCTGGGAGCTATTTTACTTCTTATAGAGCACGATTAGTATATCTAAATGATCCTCAATATAAAAAACTTCACAAACTTATATTTAAAAATCTTACTCAAAGGATTTTTTAAACATTTAGATTCTGAACTTTCATAAATGAATATTAAATAGTTTGCGGCAAAAAGAATTTGGATTAAAAAGTAATAAATCAACAAGCTTAGAAGTTCTTGAAAGCGCTCATTTGATTGATTGTGGTATTTGGCGTTTTGACAATACCTGTGTTCCTTTATGACTATCTCCTAATCCGCTACCAGTTTCTGTTTCATTTTACAAAGTTAATTCAATTTTTTGAGCGCTTAAGTATGGTTAAAATCATAACAGTAGCAATCTGAAGGTTATTTTAAGAGAAATGAGTTGTGAAAAAGCTATAATTTATTACCACGAAAACGTAAAAGTTATATATTTTAAAGTTTATGAAAACATGTGCTAGAAATCTTTGTAATAAATAGAGTATATATATATATATATATATATATATATATATATATATATATATATATATATATATATATATATATATATATATATATATATAATATATATATATATATATATATATATATATATATATATATATATATATATATATATATATATATATATATATATATAAAGTAAATGACCGCAACAGAGATTTCAACATAATTTGTTAGAATGTTGAATTTTTTGTAGAACCTCATTTGTTCAAGTCACACGGTACCTAAGTACTTAGATTTGTGTGCCGCCTGACAAGTTCAAAGGACCAGTTTATAAAACAATTAATTATTTAGTATTTGCATGAAGACAAAAGATTTAATATGAAGTCAAATTTATAAAGGGATTCAGAATTTAATGAATAAATAACATTGAATGGTATTCAAAATTGCTTTTACTCGAGTATTTAGACGTTGAGTTGATTAAGAAACCCAAATAGACATATTTTAATTTTGCATATATCCCAACAAGGTGTATTATTTAACCCATAACTTTCTTTATCTGATAATTCACTCACCATTCACCAGCTCAATGAGACCATCGTAATGTTTAGAATTTTGCTTCACAATAGAAAATCTAATAAAGTAAATATTTGAAAACCACCGAGTTAGTTTACAAACCACATTAATATCGCGTTGACTATAAGCAGGTGTTCCTTAGCACCGAGCAATATTTTTAATTGTCACGCTTAATGTTGTTACATTAGTTATTTCGTTTGTTTTAATTTTTTTTTCATCTCTCAATGATTCTTTTTGTTCTGCACTCAAATTCGCATCATTTTTTGTTCACCTTATTGATTGGTTAGATACTTAACCTAAATAAATGTGTTACAAATCTATTAACTTCTTTACCTTCTTTCAATATCTAGTTCATGCACTAGATCATGAGCATTTTTAACATTTATACTTTTATTTCACAGGCTTATGTAGATGAAAATCAACGCTTGGTTCCATTAAAGACACATGGAAAAGAAAATAATTTTTTTATTTCTTCTCTTATTGACGAAAACTGGTCGAGTTATGTGAATCCTGCTGTGAATATTCATGAATGCAACGTGTTGATGATGCAAGATGGAAAGTTGGAAGTGGTGAGAAAAATAGAAAAAGGTCAAGAACTGCTTGTTTGGCTTAATGAATCTCTAATGAGAGCCATGAATTTTCCTTATTTACTACCTCACAACTTTTTAAGTAAGTCTGATGCATTCATGTTTTATGAATAAATTTGAGCTTAGTTTTTATTTGAAATAATATTTGGTTGAACTTAACTCTCACGGTTCACTGCTCGAGTACATAAACGATTATATTTGACGCAATACAAGCCTTATGACATTTTGACTTGTTTGAGAACTTTTATCAAATGTTCAATAACAAAATTTTTAACAAAAATAATTATCAGTTTTTATAAAAATTGAATTTAATTTTTATAAATAATCTTTGCAGATAGGAACTCTTACAAATGCCATTTGTGTCAACGCATGTTCAGAAACCCAAACCCATTGAAGGCCCACTTATATCTTTGTCATGAAAACGTTGGAAACTCAAAATACAAGTCTAGTACAGAGCTTTTTAACGATACAATTTTATCAAAAGAAAAACAAAGTAACCAAAGAAAATTTTCTAATAAGAAGAATGAAAAGACTTGTTTAACTGATGATATTTCTGTGAATCATAAAAAAAATTGCAAATCAACTGGGGATGATTTGGAAAAAAATTTTGGAACTATCGGAAATAAGAAAACTCAAAATGACGATTCAAATAACTTGAGCGGTGTTAACAGGTTTATTACGAAATTTTCACATTTAGAAAATATATTTAAACGAAAAAGCCACACTTTCTATCCAGCTGACTATCCTATGAGAGAACCTTTATACAAAATACCTAGATATTCTTTCATTCAAAAAGATTATACAAATTTTTTTTCATCCTCCCGTTTTTGTCAGCACTCTTGTATGCCTCAACTACACTGTTTTAAATATTTGCAAAACCATTATAACCCCTTTTTAAACCAGGCATCAACTTATCAGGAGCAAAAAGAAATTACAAACACAGAAGTGAGAAAAATAGAAACACCTGAAACTTCTTTTAATGAGCAAAGTTTTCAATCTCCAATTAGCAAACCATTGTATGATGCAAGAAAAACCAAGGACACTTGCACCCTGATAAAACCAACCAACTCTTTTATCGAAGTTTTTCCAATGACAAAAGTCTCAACTTTAACCGGTCAAAAAAGTTCTAACAATAATCATGAAAATCAAGAAAGATTACAAGAAGAATTAACATCTTTACCAAAGTTTTCATATAAAAACGGCCCAAAAACAAAACACGGCTACTTGTGCATGTTCTGTGGCAAGTGGTATTCTAGGAAGTATGGACTCAAGATCCATGTAAGAACACACACCGGCTTCAAACCACTTAAATGCAAGGTCTGTCAGAGGCCGTTTGGGGATCCAAGCAATTTAAATAAACATATTCGGCTACACGCCGAAGGAGAAACACCTTACAAATGTGATTTGTGTGGAAAAGTTTTGGTTCGAAAAAGGGATCTTGAGCGGCACATGAAATCGAGGCATGGTGACGATAAAAAAGATGAAATAGTGACATCCTCTTGGAGCAAAGAAGATTCTCAAGATGCCATCACCCCAACATGATTGCTGCAAAACATTAACTACACAGTGTCAAATTGTAACTCAACACTTTATTTTTAAGGCATTTCTACCCAGTAATCATTTGTCTACACTATAATTTGTGCAAAACTATTGTAAATACTTTTCGATGTTTTTAAAAATAAAATTTAGTTAGTTTTTATTTTAGTTAACTCGATAGTATTATAATAAATTTAATTTGTTAATGCGTCAAAAACATTAGCAAACAAAATTGAAAGATTTTCATGAGAACAAAATGATTATTGAGACTACTAGGCTACTAAAATGGAGAATAATGAAATATCTTCAACAAATATTAATAAATTCTAAAGAATATATAATATATGTGTCAAAACAAACTGAAAAACTACAAGGCAAGATATGGGATGAAAACTATCTTATTGACAAACAATTAGTTCAAATGAGTTGAAAGAAAATGTTTCAATATAATTTATCAATAATGTCTTTATATTTCTCAGCCACTACCCTCCTCTTCACCTTCATTGTGGGACCTTCGTAAAGAAATTAAACTAATAAATTACTTGTTCAAGTATTTAAAATTTATTACTTCATTAAAACTTTGAAAACTGAAATGATCTATACTGAGAAAACACTTTTCAATATTTTATCACAACGAAGCTTTTCGAAAAACGTTTCATCATCGTGAAACTGAAATAAACAGTAGATACCAGAGTAGCATTTCAAAGAAGTAAAATAAATTTTATTCCACACACCCAATATTCCTGATGATATGCTGAAATCATTAGGCAGCAAAGCCCATTTTTTAACGGTCTGTGCTCTGGATATAGCCTCGGTGTTCACTTGGGCCACACCCTCGTTTATCTCTTGACGTGCCTCTGCACTCAATCTATGTATCGCTTCTTCCACAGTTCTTTGTGAGTTTTCAGTTGTTTTTTAAATTATTTTTTGGTAATTCATCCCAATTTTTGAAAATTTGCAACTATTATTATTCAAGAAAACACTATTAATTTTGAATATGGTTATCTATCTTATGAACATTTGAAAAAGCAAGTTTCAATAAGCAACCAAAAAAATAAGTAGACTTACGTAGCCTTAACTTTATATTTCTCAAGCCACTCCACGGCAGCTGGAGCTAATTTGTTAGAGGGTTCCAATGTTTTCTTATCGGGCTCAACCTGAAATTTTCGAAATAACATAAAGAAAATTTAGGTTTTAGCTATTAAAAATAATAGTTCGTTCGATGAAAGCATTGGAGCCCGTGGTAGGAGAGTTTGCTAGGAAGTGTTTTGGTCAATAAGCTAAAATGTTTATTCATGTAACTGAATATTTACTCTTTCATCAACAAAAAAGCATCTGGTTCTATCGAATTCAAGAACTTTTTATGATATAAAGAAGCATGGTATGAGACCTTGAAAGTGAAGAGAACCGAGAGAAAGTTTTTCTTCTCCCCTATGACGATACAGTTGCTCACCCATGGGAATCTTTTGATCATCCTCTCTTCTATCGGGATCGGTGCAATGTTCTCTCCTCCCGATGTCACTATCAGTTCTATTAGGGAACAACATCACTATATATTTCAAGTTCGAATTATTTTGACTCAAGACTTACAAAGTATATTAGTTTTATTCTAACAAGTTTTTCATACGTCAAAAAATTAATGGAATATTCGATGTCATCCAATAAACTTAGACGTAAGCAAAACACTATGACTATATCGCAAAGCGTCAGCAAACCTTTAATTCTGCCGTTGATGACGAGGAAATCATCCTTGTCCAAGAAGCCGAGGTCTCCCGTGAGCAGAAAGCCTTCATCGTCGAACATCTTCTTCGTCTCAACCTCATTGTCCATGTACCCCATAAACACATTACGTCCCTTCACACATACCTGTTTGTTGATTGGTAATGATTTTATATTTGAAAAAACAGGTATTTACGACAATGTTTGGATAAAAATGTTTTTGATATATTTATTATTATATTAAGCACCTCTCCTTCAGAACAACCCTCATAGTAGCCACACTGATCTCGAGGCACTATCTTAAAATCTACGCCTTCAATAACTGGTCCAGAGGTACCCAATTTGAACTTACTCAAAGTACTGAAAGATATAGGACCTAGAAAAAATTTTTTAAGATTGATTTGGGAAGTTGAACGAAAAAATAAGTTGACGAAAACATGGGGTGGACAATAAGTATTTGCCTGTGCTCTCTGACAGCCCATAAATGTCGAAGAGAGGCATGTCTATTCTGCTAAAGAACTTGATGACATCCTTCTTCTGCGAGGCAGCCCCTGTGTACATCATTCTACACCTGCCAAACATTGCAACGTTGTCACGGTTAGATGCGATTCATAATTTGTAACGAAAAACACCAAATAAGAGGAATTTTTAATACATTTATTGAAAATCAAAAGCTATAATTTTCGATAAGTTTAGCCTTATCATAAAACGTTAATGAAAAAATTAAATCGTAACTAATTTTTTCGCTAACGTTTTATCTTATGGAAAATTATAGCTTTTGATTCTCAATAAATGTACTAAAAATTCTTCTGATTTGATGTTTTTGGTTACAAAATATTGAAAAAAAATACATACGATGTCTCTGAAAAATGCCATTCATAACGAATTTCGTTGGAATATCGTGCATGAGCAAGATAAAATTTTATTTTAAATTATGACTAGGTAAAAAGTGAAATGATGATAATAAATAATTTTTTCTGATTAAATCAGATAACTTTTATTCCGAGTATTTCAAAGTATGCACCTTTCTAAGCCTAAACTCTCCCGAATTTCTTCGAAGACCAAACTTTTAGCTAGATCGTAACCAATTGGCTTGTCTAATCTTCAAAGTTAAATAAAAAATTTCATTTAAAATCTTCTAAAAAATTGTTGAAAATTCTCATTGACAAACATTTTGATAAAAATATTCTTTAGACATCATAAAAAACGGAGCTTCAATGAGTCCAAGTATTGCAAAATTTTATTAAATAGCATAATAATAAAAAACTAATTAAGTATTAATAAAAAATTCACAATAACGATACGAAATCAAAAAAAATAGAAAAAAAATAAAAGCTATAGTATGTTCGGATAACAACAATAACGATGGCGACCCACCCTTGACTGGTGTCCTTGATTCCCACCTCACTCAGATCTTGTGCCCAAGCTATCATTCCCTTCTTAAATATATTCGATGCTTCTAATTTCTTTTCTATTATCTCTTTCATCTTTTCCCAAACTCTAGGAACGCCAAAGAATATTGTCGGTTTCGCTTCTTTAATGGTTTTAAACAAAGTGCCCTAGTGAATTTTAGTTATTCTTTAACAATAATAATGAATCCCAAATTTTAGATTTGAACCTTACTAAAAATTTTCAATTCAACAACAAAAGAATAAGAAATGAAGGTACCTTGAGAGCATCCTTATCAGCGAAGTAGACAGTGCCTCCACCACAGTACATGGGGCTGTACAGGTCAAGGATGAGTCCTGCCACGTGGGAGAGAGGCAGGTATGATACTCCTATCTCTGGAGGCATGCGTTTCTTGTTCGTTAGGATATCCATCGCTAGTCGTATTGTCCACGTGAGCTGATGCGAAGTATAGGAGGTTTTGAGAATATTTCAATCAAGAGGAATAATGAGTGAGTAATGAAATGAAACTACATTGTCGTGACTCAACATCACTCCTTTCGGGTTGCCCGTTGTTCCCGACTGTAGCAATATTAGAATTATTTAAACAATATTCTGATTGGTAGGTTTAGCTTGCAACCACTGACGGTATATATAAGGCAGCAGCATTGGTTTGGGTATATATTTTTGACTCTTTCATTCAGCATTCTGTCATCTGTTTCTATGTTAAAGATATCTGGCCACTGTTGAAATAAATTAGAAGAGGTGTTGAATGAAACTTCTAAAGAATCATTTGTTATAAAAAATTTATTGGAAAAAATAAAGAAACAATATTTAATGAAGTAACTTTCTTAAATGAGTTTAGAAAGTTTTCAAGCATTTTATTAATTGAAAGTTGAATAGCTAGTATTTGATCCGCTACGCCTTTATATATAAAATAAAGCTTCACTGATTTTCCGTTTTTCCTTGCATTTAAGAGTTAGCTGTGCTATGGTGTGAATTTTAATCACCGAGCTTGAACGAGAGCATGATATTTATGAAACCAGTCTCTTATCGTAATTTCCTCTATTAATAATGATACAACATCAATATAAAAAACTGAAAATCTTGTGTTTAAACTGGCGGTGCTGTAAACAATTTTTAACTTAGAGCTTTCAACTGAACAAAAGAAAATCATTCCCTTAGTATATATTTAACAAATTTGACAGCATTACTTATTATGAAAATATTGAAACATTATTTCATTTATTCTGTATATATCTTGGAACGCCGAAACTTCAAGAAAATAAAACTCACAAAAAAGTCTATTCAAACAAACTACACAACGTGAAATTAAATAGACAAACCAGAAAGACGTCTTTGACAGGACGAGAGAGCTCCCCAGAATAAACAATGATATGCTTGAGGCTGGGCACTAAATGCTTGATTGAAAGTATTTTGTTGAGTTGAGCTTCATCTTCCACGACAGCAATATTGCAACCAGAGTTATTTAAAATGTATTTGCAGGTTTCTGCGTTGTTTGTTGTGTATATACCTACCGAGACTCCTCTGCAATTTCATTTATTCGTTTATTACCATTGAACGTTTATTGCTTCATATAAAACAAAATGATTTATTCAACAATATGCAATTTAAAATCTTACTATTACAACAGTTAATAATAATAATAATTAATCTGATAGTAATCTAATACAATTGATTTAAATATCAAGAGAGTCGACACGCCAATAAACAAAACCCCTTTGAATAAATATATCTCATTCGCAAGTGTTTACAAACTAATCAATCCATAATGGAAGACAATATGTGTGTTGCATTGTTTATATGTAAGTGTTTTATTGCCTGTATTTCAAGCTGAGAATATAATATTGAAATCAATATTGCTAAGGAATAAGAAAATATATTAAATTTTATAAGTTAACTATGAAAGATAAAGTCGAAAAGGTGAAAAAGCCAACGAGTAATTGAATTAAATTAAAATATCATGTTTTAAACAACAAAAAATTTTTTATTGGCGTATGAAAAAGATAAATTGCATTATGAAATATTCAACGATAAAAGTTAACCTTCAAAAGGATCAATGAGAAAGAAAAACCTAGTTTATGGAAACATGTATAGTGAAATCAATAGCGAAAAAACTAAATCTCTTAAAGCTTTCAATAGAATTATCAGTTTTCAGCGTTTATTTAAAATAATGTTGAACTTCAAATTGAAGTCATTGTACGTATTTCTAAGAAAAAAGATAATTAGAGTCAAAATTTTTATGATCCATCAATGAAATCTTATTCGGCTGTTTCTCTTCATCGAACTTGATGATTATTTAATGAAATTTGGTATGTTTGATGAAGCCGGATACCTTTCCAATCGCCAACCCATACGGGAAAACACAATTTGTAAAACAGATGATAAACAGAAATTAAACAGAGAGAATAAAAAAATGAATAATCATAAAAATAAGTCATGGAATTGCAAATGTAAATTTATCTATAAGCGCCTTAATAAACAATAATATAACAATGGATGGCTAAATTTAAATGTATATGCAATAATGCAAATAATAAAAGAATGGTTTTACGATAAGTTTAGATAACATCAAGTGTTTTAAAAAAGTTCCTCAAATTGTTAAGAAATTATATGACAGATAACATAACGTGCAATATAACTATCTGCTTCAGTAATACTTAAGTTTGTTTTCTACACACAGACAGTGCTAAATGACAGTGTTAAAACAAGCCAAACAACTATGATGAGCCTACAAGCTAAAAAGATTATATTTGAAAAGTTATATATAAAAACGACATGAGAAACATCAAAAAATATTCCAAAAGAAAAAAAAAGGAAGAAGTAAAAAATAATTTTATGAGAAGAATATTAAATGAAATAAATAATGAATAAAGACGACAGAAATAATTTGCAGCCATAAGCTAGAAAACGGTATATAGACCAACAAAAAGATATAAGCGTCATTTGTATATGCATTGTAAGCTTTAATAACAAGAAAATAAAACCAATCATTACACAGCTATGATAAAATAATACAAGCATATATAAAATTAAAACCTCTCATTCAAAACCATAACAGCCATAATATCTTTTAAGTGACCTTTAAAAAAACTACGGGTTTATGGGGAACTGGACGAGGAATAATACAAAATCAAGATTTCAAACAAAAACCATGTGATCTTTTTGAAAATTGTAAGATAAATGAATAGATAACCTTGTTGATATAATTATATTAATCTTTATCTTTAGCGCCACTTCCTCAAAACAATAACCACTCATTACCCCAAAAAACAAGAAATGTTCATTATTAATGTTTCACCATCAAAATAATTGAATTTTCAGTTTCCTCCTAATTGTAATCAAGGTGAAAAAGTTTATTTCGTGTTGAAAGAGTTTTCATTTTAAAACGTAACTATTAGACTTAATAGGAAGAGAATGACAAATTTTTCAAGTATTTTCAAAATAATTTTTACCATTTCTAATTTATTTTGAAAACTTCAAAATGAAATGATCACTTATTGGAATCACCTATAAAATTTTAAAAAGTCTTACATCTTTATTTGTTTTAAATGTTTAAAGAACTCACCCGGCAAAAATGCTGGCAAGGTGGGAGATGAACCAGTGAGGGGAGTTGAAGCCTATTATGGCCACACCTCCGAAAGGGTCCAGGCCCAACTAGGTCAAACACGTTTATCAATAAGTTGCAAAGCGGAATATTACATTTTTTACTTATAGTTTTTAAAAATTTTAATTTATATAAGATAAAAAAAATCAAAATGAATAACTTACGCTTATTTTAAACTTGAAATCAAAGTATGAAAATCAGTTAATGGTGTATATTATGGCTTAGAGGTACCTTGATGAACACTTTGGCCACATAGATGACGTTGTGGTAGTATTGTTTGTACGTGTACACATCAACGCTGTCATCTACATTCTGGACTGTGATGATATCAAGCATAACAATGTTATATAATTAGGTATGATACGATATTGACGATCTTGACTAATGTGGTTAAGATAATAAAAATCATAGCGGTATTTTGTAGGCGAGGTTGTTTCATTGTAGTTTAATGGCATCAAGAAATACTTGCGTTATTTCTGGTTTATGTCACAGAGTTAAATATTCTCAATTTCAGCGCTTAAAATGTACAACTTTCATACTTGATAACATTTTTAAGTCATTCATGATTCAAATAGGCCAAATCTTAAGCTTTTCTCAATGAAGTTTGCGTCATCCAACTAGAACGAAGATGACATAAGGGATAAGTTCCCCTTCAACAAACTACTTGCACAACATATCTTTATTGAAATTGAACGATAACCAAAAATCGTAGATTCAGTATTTTACAGAGTGGCAACTGGAACATGTTCTCTGCAGCGGCAACGCAAAATACTGCGGAAGCAATTGCACCTGCTTGTGGACGCCTTCATGCAAACAGACCTCTTGAAGACATGCTCTCATGCTTTCGTCTTATACATGATCGAAAGTTAAAACTCGCGATTCTAATAACTTCTCTCGAATCATGCATGAGCTTAAAAAATTGTCACTAGTGCATTAGATTTATTGGCATTCCTAGCATATTTGTTTAGGTAGAGAAAGTTTATAGGATAGGTTTAAGAGAAAAATTCCAAGTCTTTATAAGAAGTTGAATCGAAGTTAAGAATCAGTTTTATAGAGCTCTCTGAATGTTTCAGTGCAGTTTTGAAATGACTTTTGTATCATATTTATCCTCAATAAGATTTACTTTGAAATAGAATCGTTTCAAGCCATTTAAAAAGGTAGATACTTGCATTAAATTTATCAATCTATTTGAAGTATTGAAAAAAAAATTTCTTATTTAAGAAAAATTCAACTTAAATTGAGTAGTAATATATAAATAATACATAGAGTTTACTGAGTAAACATGAATCGTATGACATAAAGGATTTAAAACACAAAGGTCTTTTGAAATACTTAAAAAAGCTTGCTTGTCAGCATTGAAAGATAAATTTTTAAACTGAAAAAAAATTTAGTATATCGGAAACTTTTATTATAAAAAGAAACTTTATCTAGTTCAATTTGAAACTTATTTTTTATTGAAATTTCGCAATTATATCTTTTATCAACTTTCGAATAAATAAGCAATAGATAAAATGTATAATTTAAAAATAATGAATGAAAAAATATTTTAACTATTTCAAAAAGAAAAGTTCTGACTGAAATTGAATAAATTACATAAGCAAAAAATCTTTACTTACTCATAGCAATGTTGTTAGGATACTTTTCAACGCATTTGCTAAAAACCTCCACGACAGTTTCAGGAGTTTTAGAATTAATACCGTCTTTAGTGAGTCGCAATCTTACAGGCTGGTCTTTACTCCAAGTAAACCAATTTTTTGCAGGCTTACATTTCGGGTGAAACACTTCCGAAGAACCGTCTGTAAAATTAAAAAATATATGTGGTAAAAAGAACATCTTGAACTAATGAACAATAAAATTGACAACTGAAGTTGATTTTAAACGAGCATCTAAATTATTACTATGTATATCAAAAATTTCCATCTTTTTTCAAAAATTGTTGAAAAATTTTATCTAACAAAAATCTATAACTTATTGCAACTCATGAATTTGTGTTAATGAAACAAGTATTTAAGTTGGATATACGATGAAAACTTGATTTGAAGCAAGACTAAAGTTAAACAACAAAGATTATACAATCCAAAATTAATTCTTATATTTTTTAAACTCAAAAACTGAAAATATTTAGTTTTCATTTTTTTTTATTTTAATATTTAAACTTTAAAATATGTACAAAAAAAAATAGCCAGATATAATCTTGTTTTTGAGTTAGAAAAAATTTGCTAAGAACTTATTAACGAAAGAAGATGAAAAAAGAATTGAAAAGAATTTCTGAATTTTATAGTCTTCATTCAGTAAATGTTCAAGAGATTCCCATAAGCGTTATTAGCGTCAAAAAAAATTTTTTTTAAAATGAATATTTTATGTTATTCAATATCTATAAAAAATAAATTTTTCAAATGGAATCAAATAATCTGAAGTAAATAAACAATTTTAGAAGTATACACATTGCGGCATTAGTTTTCATTACGAAAAAATAACAATATTTATGTGAGGCTCGATGAATTAAAAAGAAAAAACATTACTAAAACACATGTCACTTGTTCATTCTGTTTTGATTTCGATAAAAACAAAAATAATTATTAACAATCTCATATTTATCATAAAAATCGAATTGATTTTAATTTACATTTATATACAATTTTTCAAGATTTTTCTAATTTTTGGAATGTTTGAAAATATTGCATTTCATACAGTTAAACTAATCGAACCTCAAGGTATCAAAAACTCAAAAGTTTGATAGGAGTTATATGATGCTACAATGTTGTCACCAAATCACAAAAATTCATTTGAATGAAACTAATTGTAGGATTATCCAAATTTTAGTATAAATCATTTTTCGCAGTAAACTATTATTTCCTATAAGGTTAAAAATATCAATTTATATTAGCTTTTTCCTTTGCAATTAGGTTTAACTTTGAAAACTTAAAGTGATAATAATCAATAAGTGCGTTCCATCAAAACTTGCAGCAAAAAGTATCCTTATTACTAAACTCTTTAAAGAAGAAAATGAAAATTTAGTTGATAATGTGAGTGGCCTGAATCTTAACAGCAAAGCTCATTACTTTTAAAATATACCTAGGTCTGCGTAATGATTAAAATAGCCTGAATTATTTGTATTTATTTTTAGAATCTCATGTTTGAATATTGTTTTTGCTGCATTAAATCTTTTATAAAAATCAATGCAATAAAATTTTGAAATAAGTTATACAGAGGAATAAATTAAGTTGGTGATAAGAAAAAAATGAATGTATTTAAACATATCTTAAAAATCAAAAATTCAATATATTCTGTAAGAACGAGATAAAATACGAGGCTAAAATGATTATAGAAAATAAACGCAAACATTGAGATATTTGGCTATTTTATTGACAAAGCTTGCAACAATATATCATCTTCATGTTTCAAAACTGGAAATGCTACCCTCTTATATAGATAATCTTTGAAAAATAATTAAATATGCCAAACTTTGCACTTATTTTCTATATTCTTGGTGATTTTTAACATTTACAGTACAAAATTATAATCGATATGGTCTTCACATAAAATGCAAAATCCTAACATTTGCTAAAATTTTGTAAATATTTTTCAAATAAAAACTCACTTTGTCTTTCAAAGCTCATTTTGAAGTATTGTCACTATCGTTTTCGAATTCCTTTAAATAGACCTTGATTCGAAATAATAGTTAGTAAACAATTATATGCACGAACCTATGAATAACAACTCAGTATGAAGCATGTATATTATAATTTTATAATAACCACCGAGTTCTTATATAACAGATATCAAGAATATTTTTTAAAAAGATATCTTTTTGGGAAAACCAATCGAAACTTATGCTCACAAAAGTTAAACTTAGGATTAATAAAATGAGTGTAACAGCAATTTAATTCATGAAATTTTAGAGAATAACAACATTGTCTTTAAATTTTAGTCAACTAGATAAAGGAGTCGCTCATTTAATTTATCTATATTGTGCATTTTGATCATAAAACTGAAACAAAAACAGAACTTAAAATTAAAGAAAACTAAAAAATTTAAACTCAAAAAAGAACTATAAAAACAGTTAAAATTCATTATAAAATATGAATAACCAAAAAAAGTACTGAATAAATTTTCTAACCAAATATAAAAAATATGAAATATATATTTTCGTTAAGTTGAAAAGGGATTATTAAGCGTTGCAAAGATGTCCTTTTATACTGTCTTCTATATTATAATACTGTTTAAAATAATTCACCGTTATTTATTGAAATATTTTCGTGGCAACATAAATAAATCATACAGTCTACCACAAAGTCATTTTGAATATCAATAACCAAATAAAGAGATGGCCTTGTAAAAAGCTTGAGCTTATTTCCATCACACTCTTACATCCGTATATGATTCATTACACAGAAAAAGACCTGTTTGAAATTAACCAACCATGCTACTTATCATAATATTTTCACCTCTTTTTTAACATATAATAGTAGGCTATCGTTTTTTTAAGAGAATATGCAATATAGTAATAACAAAAAAATTCATCAACTTAAACGACAGTAGAAAAGGAAAATTATTAGCTGATGTCACTATTTGATCACTGACCATAGTAGCTAGAATCAATATAATATATCACAATGTCAGTTATCTTGACATATATAAATATATTATATTTCGAGGTTGTTAATGAAGATTTTTTCTAGTTTGCCAAAGTTGAAAGCGCTCGGGTGTAAAGCAATCGAATGCAGCACTTGATACTATAGGAAGTTGGGGTTTCAAAGGAGACAGCATGGTAAATAATTTAAGTAAGAAAATTCAGTTTCAAGTTTTTGCTTTAAATGTAGGGAAATTTTTTTAGATTTTGATAATTTGCTTTTTTCAATAATAATTGCATCCCTTTACCATACTAATCAAATTCACTCATACATATATATAGATGATTCCTTACTTTAAGTTTGTCCCACTTGCTAATGTAAGTTCCCCTTGAAGAAAGCTTTTTGCAGTTAAAGTTAAAAACCCAAAAATTGTGTTTTATTTTATAACTTCATAAAGCTTTTCTGGTTGATATTATTTTTCAATTGAAGTATTCAATTAATATTGTATCTAAATCGAATATTTACACGTGAAAAACTGAACTCTTATGAACCTAAATGCGAGTCAAAAAAAAAGTTAACATATAAAACCATATGTTTTTAGATTCAGTTTTTGGCCAAAAACCTAGATTTGCCTCGCTGTCATTACGGTTAACATTGTCTATGCCAAACTAGATATTCAAACAAAGAAAATTGCTCTATAAATACCACTTTATAATAATACCGCTGTTATGGCTTTGGCTAAAGAAGTGTCAGATTGAAGAAAAATCAATCTCTACAAAGCCTCAGTCTTTCCTATACTCACATATAACTGTGGAATATGGGTTCTCAAAACAAAATCTTGGCAACTCATTGATGCCCACCACAGTGAACAACTAAGAAAACTAATGGGCATTACTTACCCAAGAGTTATCAGTAACAAGACTCTATGAAAAAACCAAAAGTACTTTTATGAGCCAACATGCCGCTAAACTACGGTGGAGTCTGTTAGGTCACATTTTAAGATCGGATGAAAACTTGCCAGCCAGGAAAGCAATGGAGATATACTTTCAAAATATCGAAACAAAATACCCTGGTTTTAGTGGAAGACCTCGTATAACACTACCAACTTTTTTACCAGAAGATCTATAAAGAGCCGAAACAATTGCTTCACGTGAAAACCTCAAAATATCACTTAAGCTATCTAACATAAACGATTTAACTGAACTTAGTAAAATAGCAGAAGACAGAAAACAATGGAAACTTCTCTTTGAAACAATTAACCTCAACTATTCCTTCCAACAATAAACCAATTTTATTTTATTTTCTCGTTCTGACTGTTGCTCGACAATATATTCAATATATACATTTTTATTCTTATTTTAATTTTACTGTGATAGGTGTGATGATATCTTTGATAGATTAGTCGTACACCTTTAATAATAATAATAATAATAATAATAATAATAATAATAATAATAATAATAATAATAATAATAATAATAATAATAATAATAATAATAATAATAATAATAATAATAATAATAATAAAAATAATGTCTGAAAATACAATAGCTAACCCTGAATATTAGTTGTTATTTTTTTTTTATTTATTTTATTATCATTTTAAAAAAATTTTTTTTATTCATTTATTAGTATTTTCTCAAAATCATCATTTTTCTTTTGCTTTTCACGTCTTTTTGCCCACTTTTCTTCCCTTAAAATCTCACTTCAGAGCGCCTTCTTTAACCGCTTTTCTCCATTTACTTCGATCGGTGCAAAGGACCCATTTAGCTATATCAATGCCGCATGTTTTATGGTCACGTTTGCATACGTCTTTTCAACGGACAAGAGATCTGCCTATAGCTCTGTTACCATCAGCTAACTCGCTATAAAAGATGTCCTTCGGAAGTCTACCATCCTTTATGCGCCTAACATGACCTAACCATCGTAACCTCCTTTCTTTTAGCAAAAAAAACATGCTTTTTGTTCATGCCTTCTTTAAAATCTCCTTATTCAAAATGCGATCTTGCCATGAGGTGCTCAAAATCCTTCTTAAGCAATGAAAGTGGAATGCATTTAGTCTGGCTTTTTGACGCGCATATAAGAGGTCCAGCTCTCGCTTCCATGAAGGAGATTACTAAGAACGCATGCTTTATAGACATTCATTTTTGTTGAAATGGTGAGAATGGAATTTTTTCAGACCTTTTTTGATAGACAGGCCATTGTTAAGCTTGCTTTTCTTATCCTCGAGTTGAGCTCATTTTCCAAGGTTAGATTGTTGTTAATATTTGTGCTTAAGCACACAGTTTTCAACAACTTCAAGCATGTTGTCTCCAATGCAAATATTGGGAATATAGCTAGTATCTCGTGACATTATTTGAGTCTTCTTAAGACTGATTTCAAGTCCAAAGTCATCGCATTAAATTACATTATATTAAAAAATTTTGATTCCATGATTAAGGGTTATATTTCACAAAAGTTTAAGCCTTCTAACTGCAATATTAATTAAAACTACAAAAATAAACCCCAAATTTGTTTTGATTTTGATTTATTTTAAAATATATTAAGCCATGGCCAGCAAATAGATGAATGTTAATTAGTTTATTAGTAAATAATCAGGAGGTTTATGAATATTATAAGGTTTTGTTAGAATACTTGGAATTGTTTTTGTTTTTATTCGTCAAAAATCTAAAACTAATTTAAATTTTTGGAGAATTCAATTTTTTCATGATGCATTCAAAAAGAATCAAAATTTTTCAAGAAAAAAACAAAAATAGCTTACAAAAAAAACCTAATAATAAGAGAGACTAAAAATACCGAAGCAAGATTCAACCGAACATGGGTATAATTCTACCTAGCTGAGACTAAAATCAAAGGTATGGGATCCTCTTCTAAAAAAACTTAAACCAAAGAAACGATATGGAAAAGCAGAAAGACTATCAACATGCATTTAAAATCTTAAATTAAGTGATACAAAGAGGAGAGCAGAGTTCGAACTCTTAAAAATTTGAAAAAAAAAATAATTTAAATAACTTTAATTTTCATCAAATCTCAATTATCAATCAATTAACTTTATTTTTTAAAATACTACATTAACTTTACTTTCTATCAAAACCTGTTATCTATATTTCCATAGTAATATAAATAAAACTGTTCTGGTTTGAAACTATACTAATGAATTATGGCAAAGTTGAATTTGTCAAAAACTTTAGTTTTTTTGCTGTAATAAACGTATTTTTTAAAATCTTCGTTTTTTTGACGAATAAAAAAAAATTCAAAATTACAATATAATTATAATTTCTTTTTAAAAATACTTGAAAATGTTATATTAATAACGAAAAACATTGTATTTTAATATACATTATTAGTGTTCATAAATCTTCATATTTTACCGTGGCTTGAGAAAATTATTGAAGTAAAAATAAATGGTGACAATAAAGTTAAAAGGAAAAACCACTGAAAAGTTGTTATATAAATTTTTTATTTTAAAATGAAAGAATTAATTTTTTTTGGTTTAGTGAATTAATATGTAAGAAAATTTATTTTTGGTGATTAAGCAAAATTACTTAAATTACTAGGTTGATGAACTTTCCAATGTTTACGAGTGCAATGTCTCATAATGTTGAGGTGTCAACAAAATTTATGGCGACAACCATGGTAAACAAAAATTTTTTAAATAAGATCAAAACAATGATGATAATAAAATGACGAGGATAATTATAAAAATTAATATTCGATCGTTTTGAATGGAAAGGCCGACTTCAAGATACGTCTTTCAAAAATCCTAACCATTGGTAAAAGAAACGGACAATGAAAAGGATTTGATGGATTGATTATAATAAAGAAAAAAAATAAGACACAAGATATAATTCTTATAAAAACATCGAAAAATTTTCCATAATCAACATCCCAGGAAACATCAAAACATATTGGAAACCATAGAATAAAAGATATATTTTTAAATACGGACCATTTTTAAGTTAGAGAAAAACGCACAATAGATTAATTTAATTAATTAAGAGGCACAAAATGTATCTCAAAAAATTGCAAAAAAAAAGAAAAAAACGAATATATTAATAGAAAAATATGGATTGAAATTTTTTAGGAGATTATTATTAATTATTGTTGTTGTTTTTATTTAATTCTCACTTTTGAAAATTAATTATTAAATAAGCTGTGAAATTAAGAAAGTTGAACCAATTTCAGACGAGTTATTCAATTGAATTTTAGTTAGCTATTCAGTCTTAAAACGCTATTAAATTGTATATGAGACCCTAACACGGGCATAAAGTTGTTTAACAACATAATAAAGTAATTAAATTTATGGAGAAGGCTCCGTCGATGTATATATGTAAGTTAAACTTTGTTGAATAAATAAAGAGACCCAAGTATTATTTTTATATACAAACAAACAATGGATGAATGAGTAAAATTAAAAAAAGTAGCAATTAATTAGAGAAATTAAGAATGATAAATAAGTTAAAAAGATTGAATTCTATAATTAAAGCGGTATAACTTTTAAAAATATAAGTGCCTTAAATCTTCACATTATAAATTGTTTTTTGTAAAGTGGGCTTTAAACTTATGAAGACTTTTAATCGTTTTCAGTTTCTAGTTTATTTAATACGCAAAAGCTAAAAAACAAGACAAAAAGTTGTTGTCGCTAGTTCGTCATCGGAAGCCAAGCTGAAATATAGAAGAAACTTTATTTATGATTCTAATGTGATTTTTTAAAAATTTTAAATTTTCATGAAGACTGTATATCAAGCCACAAATGAACTATATAAAGCAACAAGATGGATTTATGATAGCAGTAGTGAGGTGATGAGGATTTTGAATGAAGAAGAGTTCGTTAATTAGGGACATTGTTGATGGGTTAAGAATCAGGCCATATTGGGCATATTTATTAACTGCAGTGACTGTGATGCGGAAGCCTAATTAAAATTCTGACATATAACAATTTATAAAAACGTTGGTTAATATGCGGCTTTAATACTTATAAGAAAGCTTTGAAATTATTGAAAATGATTGGGTGATATTTCATTCAAAATGAAAGGAAAAAAAAAATAAAAGTTTTTTAAACTCAAATTGAAATAAATTGCAGAGAAATTCACAAAATTTCTTTTTGAAGTTTCATCAATCTGAAATTTCTGAAACTTCAAAAGATCACACTGTAATGAGTCAAGTTCCACTCGAAGGACTTTAAACATCCCTTTATAATTATTTGCACAAACAGGGGACCAAAAAACCACTTTGAGAAACATGTTAGATTATTTTTAAGCTAATGTATGTCCATAGAAAAACAATTATGATGCTTAAATGTGTTCTTAAATTTTTGTTTGTTTGAATAATCTTTTGAGTGTTTTTTGTACTAAAAACTTTCATCACTTCAAACTCCGAACAAATTAACTGATTTATAACTTCGGAAAAGATTTCAAATGCGAAAAAGAATGAAAAAATGTGAACTTTTGAAAACTTCAAATTTTTTTTTTGCTTTTCTTTTAATCATAAGACTTTGTTAAGAACTTTCGAGGTTTTTAAAAAATAAAAGCGAGAGGTTTAAAAGCAAATGGAAAAGTTGCTGAAGGACAATCCTTAGTGAAGGTTTTTATAATGTAAAAAATTTGAATACCATCATGAAAAACCAAAAACCGAGACTTTTGAGCAATTTTTGAATTTTTTGTTGTAAAGCATACAGAAATTTTTTAAAAATTCGCAGCAAAAACCTCAATTGGGAAGATACAATATCGATAAAAATAATATATTACATTTATAAAGTATGTTCAATAAATAATTGCAATGCAAATTAAAAGTGTTTATGCATCATTCATGCACTAAAAAGCATTTCTAAGCAATTTATTCGAGAACACAACAAATATGCACGCAGCATATTCCATCACACACTTCTATTACTGCCTCTTACTGTGGTCATCTTACAAATTTATATGATTTTTTTACTATTTTTTGAAAATATATGAATAAAATTTTAATATATTCAAAAAAAAAAACACTGATATTTATTTTTTTTATATCAAACCCAACTTTCCAACTCTTGAAGCAAACAAACAATTGTGACACAAAGTTGTTACCTAATGCACCATTATCATGCCGTGACTTACCATGAAGTTGAGTGCACCAGATTTGCAAAGTGAAAATAATTGAAATCTTTGAATATTTTTTTCCAGTTAATGGAAGTATTTCAAAAAATTGTGTTACTTTTTATCAATTTGTTTAATTTTCAAATCTTATCTAAAAATGTCAAGAGAATGAAAAACAGATTAAAAATCAGTTGGAATATTATTTCAATTTTCAAATTATTTCAACTTATAGAATAAGAATAAGTTCAATAAATGGAAGATAAAAAGACAGGTATCAACATAGTAATAAAACTCTCGAACATAATCTGATGATTATCCCAGATTTTTCTTTTATGAAAATCGATTTCACGTTCTAACACATTATTTTTGGTTAGTATGAAGAACTTTTTGATCGATAAATAAAAAGTTATTCAGTATGTTTGATATTGGCAGATGCTGAGGCAAAACTAGAGGAGTCAAAATTTTTGAAGATTTTTTCAGTAATATTCTTAAATGAACTTTTGGAAATTCCCAGTTGAATGAATTTCTTAGACTAAAAAAGTTGAATTTATGAAAATTTAGACCTGGTAAGGGCTTGGCATGATTATGTTCAGATGGGTTTCTCAAGGATGTATTATCCATTGTGAAGCAGCACTTGAAACATACATTCAAAAATTTAAATTTTATAAAAATAACATTTAACGAATGCTCTTCATAAGAATACTTTAATTTTTTTTTAGAATGTTCTTAGTCGTTGAGAGGGGAAGCGAATGAGGATGATCTGAGTGAAGTGCAAAACAGTTTACTTTTGATATTTGACTTTGCTAATGTGTTATGATAAGGCTAAACTTACCGAAAATTATAGCTGTTTGCTCAACAAATTTACTAAAACTCTTCTTTAAATCGACGTAAAAATTTTTTTGAATATTTGATTTATATCTTTTTTGTTTCCTTGTTTTATGTTTTAATGTTTTAAATTCGAAGAAAACACAACTTTTTAAGTTTTCACCATAAACATCGATAAAATCTTTGATTTTCAACAAAACTTTTCATTTTCCATTATGTAAGCGAATTTTAAAAATTAATTTTTGATTTTCCAAAGCAGCAAAATAAATTGCTATACGAAAGTCACTAATACGACAATAACACAAAGACTTTGACATTTTGTTCAATTCAAACAATAATTTCATATCGATAACAATTCATTGAAAAAATTATAATTCACTATTTATCTATCAAAAGCTTCAAATTAATCTATTCGCAACCTAATTAACTCTTCGCAACATTTTTTAACACCATATCCAGTTATTCTACCACGTGATGAACGATGCTAAATATCAGTTACAGCTTTTTCAAAATCACCAAAAAACAAAGCTAAGTTTTAAAAAAAATTTCAGAGTGATATATATAAAAGTTGAATAAGGGAAGCCATTAAAGAAACTTATTGTTTTGAGTTTATTTCTCACACATAATGATAGTTTCAATAGTTTTTTGTTGTGACTGAAATGAAAAACGTTTGATTTTTTTGAATTACTTATGTTAATATTAAGAACAAAAAACCTCAGAAATGACTGGGAGAATATTTATAACACTAGGCGTTCATTTTTGCAGAAACGATAATATTTTCTTTCAAAACCTCAATAAAATTATTTGTAAATGCTTTCTTAGCGTGGTTTCGAAATTTTATGAATAACTCATAAAAGAGAAGGAATGAGTGAGAAAAACAATTTCAACAATGGTTTTGATAGTAATACAATTGAATTTTGTAAGCAAAAGTAAGAAATATGTAAACAGATTGTAAAGTTTGTTTAAAATGCATGCCAATGTTCTTTGTAAAATATTGTTACCTAGTAAGTTTCACGGTGACGTAATATAATTTACAAAAATAGTATGGAAAACAGTTTTTATTTAATTAAATTCACTAAGCTTCTCGTAAGAAAATTATACATTATTCCTCGATAATTTAAGATTTGTTACAAGAAGCTTAACAATTTTAGTTGAGTGAATACTTTTTTTTTGATTCCCATACTAATAAGTTTAAAACCCACTTGAAAAATTGCAGGTAGAGAATATAAATTGTTCGATGACAACATTAACATGCTTCTTTTAACGATGCGTAAGAGGCGCTATATAAATAATTCATTATTATTACTGACGTTCAATCTTGGGATTTCGAATATTGGGGTGTGAATATAAAAATTGGTTAATTATCTACTATTTCATAATTTTCAAGTAGAAGAGTTATATTATCAAAACTGAAAAAAGGTGCTGTTATCTGATTAAATTCAGTTTTAAAACGCCAAGGCTGGGACTGAGATTGTGAAGGTGTAAACTTAAATTATTTACAGTTTCGAAGATCGGACAAGTCTAATGTTTGTATCTAATAAGATCATGTTGCTTGAATGAACTATTGTGAGTTTTGTGACAAAAAACATCAAAAAAATGAAAGTTTTATTACATTTATTGAAAATTGAAAGTTAAATTTTCGATAAGTTATCCTAACGTTTAACATATCGAAAATTATAGCTTTTTATTCTCAATAAATGTATTAAAAACTTCATCTTATTTGATGTTTTTGTTGCAAAATTTATAAAAAATACATACAATGTCTTTAAAAAGTTAAATTGTGAGTTGAAAAAAATGCCATTATAAAAGTGTTTGATATTGTACTGGAGGGTGATGTAGGGTTGTGGATTGTTTCAAAAAGCAGGTTGTGGTTGGATGGATTTATGACTCTGGTTGTTTTGTTCATTATATACCGCAAACGTCTGTGTTGGCGCAGTGAAATATGGCGCAGCTGAGAGTTGCAGTACTTCGCTCCACTGAGCATCAAACAACCAGCCAGATGTGAGCTCAGGATTAAGAGATCGATAGGGTTGAAAGTTGCTGAAAAGCTAGCTGATGTGTAGATCCAAGTTGTTCTGTCATCATCGAAATATAAAAAATAAAAGAATTGAGAGTTTAATTTTGGTGATTGTTAATATGAGATAAAAATTGCATTGTAATGGCTCCCTCAATGGTTTCAAAAACGTTGTGAAGATTTGATAATGTTTTGAAAATAGTTAGTGGAGTTGGTGGTTTTTAGAATGAGTTCAATTCTTGGTTGTTCTTTAAACAAGATAAAAATTCCCTTCATGAGAAGATGAGATAAATAAGTTGTTTGTGGCTGTTGAAAGAGGCTTAATGCCCTTTAAAAAATCTTTCGATGTTTTTTCAACAAACTTTGAAACAGAATGGTGATTATTTTGTCAAAAAATTCAATTTTCAAGTTTAAAAATGAAACAAAGTGCCATAAAAACTTAAGTTAAAATTAAGTTTGAACTGAGTTCAATACATTTCAAAAAATAATTTCTATAAATATAGAAAATATTATTTTTTCAGCTGCTTCATCAACTATTTAGCCAGATAACATGCTAATTTTGAAGCAGATCAAGTGAAATTTCAATTGTTTTAATTCACAAAAATAATCAGGTTTATAAAAAAGAGATAATCTTGATGGAAGTTTAAAGAAGAATTTAATTTCAAATGAATTTAACTTGAAAATATTTTTCCACTTCATAAAATAATTAAAAACAAAAACTTTTAAAATAATTCTCAGGATTATCTTGAATAATGAATATTCTCCAAAAACATATTTTTCGCACAAATAGGAAGTCACTGATACCCGTCAGCTATTAGATAGTTTTACAGAAACAAGATAATAATAATAATCTTTGGGTATTAAAAATCTTGATATCCAACTCTAAAGATTATATAAAATCAGCTTTTTGATGCAAGTGCTATGATCTATGACTGTACATGCCTCTATGCAGATGGGTTGAGGTGCCTAAATATAACAACGTTGAAAGCCTTCAAAATATTACCAGTTGATAAAATATCAAAAGTTTGGAAAATTTAATTTTTGAGTTAGATACAGTTAGTTTTGAAGCATCAGCAAGAAATAAAAGTTTTTCTCGTGAAATTCAAATTCTGAAACACTCAGATAATTTACTGTAAAAAATGAATGAAAAATTAATTGTATTCCAAGTTCATTAAGTGAAAATATCATTGATAAACTGTCTATAAATATATTTAAAGTAACTATAAAAGTAAAATGAAAGCTATCATAATTTCAATTAAACTTGATAAACCATCAAAAACAAACAGAATATAGAAAAAATCAAGTACGGTGCCAGTCTAGTCTGATTATCCGAACAAAGGCTTTTTTAAATTGTTGGTTTGCTAACGCGTAGCAGAAGGGATTGATGGGACTGTTCATGTAACACAACCAATATGAAATACTATAAATTAATGATAAGTTAAGTGAAGGGAATAAAACCATAAGCATAGAAATGAGATGCCAAGGTGTCCAGCATATCACGAAAGCTCCTAAGATAACAGTGATTGTCCGCAGAGCTTTGCGTGCCCTGTTTTCGCCTCTGTTTTTCTTTTTGTTTGCAATGGTGCTCAATACTCCATTTTTCTGTTTTTTCAAAAAAGAAGATTTTAAAATTCTTCTTATGTTTTTGGGTTTAGGAATATTTTCGTTTTTTACTTCCAAGGGTCTTTCAGATGCAGTTCTTGAATAGGTGGGTTTTTCATTTCTATTGAAAGCATCATTAGCAGAAAAGTAACGTTTCAATGTTTTGAATGTAGGTCTAATCTTTTGAAGATTGGTTGATTTAGGATGACAGATTTTTTTTTGTTTTTTTCTAAAATATTCTCTATTTCTGCAACTTAAAACTGGCGTCAAATCGGAGTTTCTTGCTGTTTTATAATTACAATTGTTTTGTTGGATGTTTGTTAATAATTGAGTGTTTTCGTTAGGTTTTTTTGGAAACATTTTTCTATATGAAGTGGGACTTGAAAATGTGAATGGATCTTCATCGTTTGGAGCTTGGTAGGTTTGTTGACTTGTTTGTGTGGTTGAATGAGAGGTGGTGATGGTGGTAGTGAGCGGGCTGGTCACGGAAGTTGTTGTTGCAATCGAAACCATTATCGAAGCTCCAGTGATGAAACTATGACTTTCCAGCTTATTGTCGTCTCTTTTTGATAGTTCTTTTAACTCCACATTATCGCCATTTTTATCAGTATCTGCTTCATCAGAAATATAATTACCATCACTTAGTTCCTTTTTTTCATTAGTATCATATTTTTCTTCTGGTTGTGAGTTTTGAGGTATTGTGTTATGACATGGAATTGAATTTTGTGTTGAAATTATAGCATGCAAGATGCTTTTTTGACCGTCAAAAGTTTCATTGTCAATTAGTGTTTTCGAAAGCAAACTGTTGGTTTTTGGACTAACAAATGTTTGAAGTTGTGGGGATTTGTCATAAGTTGATGAAGACGAATCTGACGCCTGAATACTTATTTGGTGTTTGCTTGAAACAATACTTTTTTGGTTTCTAGAAGGAATTAAAACCGTTTGAGAAATGGCTTGTTTTGCTCTGCTCATGCTTAGAGTGGCAGCTGTTTGCCCTGCAACCGAAACAATTGTATTCATTTTGTCATATTTTTTATCAGCTTTTTTGGCCATTCTTAAGGCGACTCTATAAATTCCTGCATACAAAACGCACATAATGAAAAGAGTGGACCAAAAATAACCAACTTGCAAACAAATGTTGAATGCTACGTTTTCCAAGTATTGTACATAGCATTCGTTAGCTCTGACCGTACGTTTTCCAAAATTATGCCATCCAAAAATCGAAGGAAAAAAAACAAAAATAGGAATGATCCAGGTAGCAGTTATTATCAAAAGAACTCTTCTTTCCGTTCTCCAGTCTCGATATTTGGCAGGAATTGTAACCGAGCAGTAGCGATCAATTGTGATGCAGAGAACAGTGTAGATCGAAGTGAGACACACTGTGTAATCAGTTGAAAGCCACAAGTCACAAGCATAATTACTCAGTAACCATTTCTCTCCTTGCATTAAATACTGTGTAAAAAAAGGCATAGAAACTGATCCAATTAAAAGGTCTGAAACGGCCAGAGAGGCAATGAAGTAATTGTTAGGTTGTCTGATAGATCGTTCAAGGATGAAAGAAATAATAACGATGAGATTGCCAGTTATAGTCAACAAAGAAATAAAACTTGCCAAACTGCCAGTTAAAATAAGTTTCCACAACTGTAAAGATGAGTGGTTGTTTTGTGAAGAACACATGGTAGCCATGTAATCTTGGAAAGTGAGGTTGGTGGTGGTGTCATTCTTGTAAGAGAAGAAGCATTCCGTATCATTGTGCTGAGACATATTATAAAAATCATTCGTTACATACTTTTCAGAACTTTCAGGGTAGAAGTACGTTGAGAGGTTTTTATAATGGCTATGGTTAGAAAACAGTTTGAAATAGTGTTCCCTCAGGTCAAAAGGTTTTTTTTCCACACTTTCGTCGTTATAACCACTTTCCGATGAATAATCTTCATCGCCACCAGACATTTTATTTGTGTCCTGTGAGTATTTTGAGATTTCACAAATGGAGACGAAGACAAGTTAAAATGTGTTTTTGAGATGATTTAGTCCAGTTTTTAGTAGCAATTAGCGTCTGAAAGTTTTAATGAGTTTGGTTGACTTTTCAAGTTGAAAAAAATGAATAAAAATTTTATAATAATCGAATTTTTTTTCTTTTCAGCTCCAATATTTTTTTTGGAATCGAGTGAATAGCATTTTAAAAAGTTTACCTACCAAGTCCTTAAAATATACGACCATTAAAAAATATGGCATTTCGAAAAAAAATTTTTTTTGTGACATCAAATTTATATATGCGCATTCAAAAAAGTTATATACCACATGAGTTCTAGCTGAAGTAATCTAAAGTTGAAAGCACATTCAATCAGATTCCGTTGAGAAATGAAAAAGACGAAATTATGAGAGCACTTTCAAGTTAAAAATAGTTTTATTAACTTTTTTTTTCCATTGAATTGAAAAGCAAAAAAATCTGATGAAAAATGACTCTCAATTTGATCAAACTTTTTGTAAAATGAATATAACTCAAGTTTTACCTTCAACCTAAAATCAAAACACTTTCAATGGATATCTCACAAGAACATTAGATAATTATTTGAAATATAATTAAATTGTTTGATGAAATATTCAATAATGCGCTGCCTAAGCCCATTAAATTTTCATGCAGCCCCAAACTCGCAAATATATCTTTAAGGCTTTGAAAATTTAATTAAATTTATACGTTAAAGTATAAATTTAAAACTTACGCAAAGAACTGTTGGTCTTGAATGAAAACAAAGTGATTAATAAAAATTTATTTGAAATAAATGGATCTTCACAGCACATGAAGGTAGTGTCTGGAAGCTAATAAGTATGAAGTCTAGAACTGAGACTATTTGAAAAGTTTTAAAATGAAGAAACATGAAAACGAATATTTGAGAAAAAAAATATAGTTGAGGTGGTGAGAATTAAAAAAATGTTAATTAGTTAATTAAAAATGAGTTAGTGATAAAAAATCAATAATTAATTAATAGGATTAAGTAGTGGAACAGCAAGGAAACAAAAAAGACGCTTATTATTTCACTTTATAATCTTCCAAATTTAGTTTTGCATACTCACTTAACCATATAAAGTTGTAAGCAATATGACCGCCAATATAAACAACAATGTTTTCATCTTGAATTAAGTTGTTTATTTGGTAGGAGAATACTTGAATAAGAATTGGAAGTAGAAACTGCATTTTGATGAATTGATCACAAAGAATCTATTTAATTTATTGTTTGTTATCATGTGACTTTTAATAAGTATCCCACAAACAATTTTCACACATTTGACTGATGATATGGCAAAACCTAGAGCTAAAATTCCAATTCTTAGCCCATAAGTAATTTTCTACTAGTTACTACTATTTAGTACTAACACTGACTAGGTAGTCAAAAATAGGACTCAACTCGACTTGAAACTGTTAAGTTTATATGAAATTCTCTATACGGTTTTCTACCCACTCGAGTGTTCAAGAAAAAATATTAATGACCAAGATTAAAAATAAGCTCTCAACACATTTTTGAAAAGCATTAAAATAATGAGCGTAAACAATTATTGGAACAAGATACAAGGAACTTTTTAGTTTGAAACTATCCTCACTTGCTCTTTACTGTTGATTTCATATTATTCTTTAGAAAAAATTTATTTCTGATATTTCAAAAAATAAATATAACGAAAGAAAACAATGCAAAAGAAATTTTTGATTTTATTTATACAAAAAAAATAAAAAAATAGATGTAGGTTTTGACTAAAAACTAAATTAATCAGAGACTTTTGAAAAATAAATCAAAAACCAATCTAATATCAAGTTATAGAATGTTTTTGGTTCTGTACTGCATCGCATATCGTGGAATCTATAGTCTATTACAACATAAAGAATCTTTTGGAAGATATTATTTTTAAAAATAAATTTGAACGCTTTATTGAAAAGCATAAAAGTTTAAGGATTTTCAAAAAGTAATTTATAATATTGTTGGATTGGTTAACTCTATCTTTTTTATTGGTTTGCACCGCTTAAATAGGAAACTGTGAAATGACTCTGTGTATCAAATAAAATAAATAAATGAATAAAAGATCGAAAGATTAATTACATGCAAATAAATTGAAATGATGACAGAAACAAAATCAGGATTATGCTATCAAGCGAGAAAAATCTTTTCCTACAGTGGTTTCCAATATTAATTGATATTAAAGTTGAAATTTATAGAAAAATATCATAAAAACGAAATTAATCATTATAACACTAGTATAGTTATTCAAGATTGGAAAATAATTATTTAAAAATTTGGTCTAAGCACAAGCTAACTATAGATAACTTTTTACTTACCGGCCCTTTATAACTCAGCTGGTAGAGGATTAGACTAAATAACTAAAGTTACCGGGCTCGATCACGTGTGGGCCGACAATTAGCACCTGTTTTCCAGTGTTTTCTCCTACATTGAATTTGTAGCAAGTGATTTGATATAAGAAGAAATGCGCTTTATAAATACCGCATTACATTACTTCATGGTATTTCAACGGCGTGCTTTGCAAGATTGAAATTAAATTTTATAATTATTAAAATGTCTAAAAAAATGAAAAAATTTTCACAAAGATTTGTTTATTCAAATAAATATGAAAATTAAAAGTAATAGTGAGAAAGTTGGTCACTTAAAGTAATCTTTCTAGTTTACTTTTATTTTAAAAAACATCAATAAACTGGATAAATGAACAAATTAATTAAAAAACTACATCTTCTTGATAATTAGAGGGATTTAAAAAGTTTACTTTCAATTATTGGATAGATCATAGTTTGAAAAACAAATTTGAAAGGTTGAAAAGGTTTTGAAACGTTAAAAAACAAACTATCTGTAAATTTTTTATTTGAAATAAATTAAAAGGTAACGTTTTTATCCAGTGTTGAATAATTGAAAAAGTTATTGAAACAATAATAAGAAACTTTATGTCTATTTTTTTTTCATAATTTTTTCTATAGATTCATTATACTTAGTTTTGAAGAAATTAGTTCCATTCATGTATGTGTACGCTCACTTTTTTAACTACATAATGATTTTTCACCAGCCACAATAAAACGAGTATATTTGAGAACACTAATAAATTTTATTAAGATACAAAGCTTTTCGTTAACAAAGTAACATTATCATGTATCTTTATTTGAAAATGTTACTTTGTTAACGATAAGCTTTGTATCATAATATAATTTATTAATGCTCTTAAAATCTTTATTTCAGCTACCTTTGTGTTTGTTTCATTTTTATCTTAAATATTAAAGTTCTAACAAACTATACTATGACTTGCAAGGTTAAGATAATACAAATAATAAAAAAAAACTATATCATACAGTGATATTAAGCAATACTAATCAAAGGAAATAAATTTTCATAAAACGTATAGGGTTACCCACGTCGATCTCTACAACACCTGAATCAAGTGCGCAAGAATTAAGAAACCTAAATTACTTAAAAAAACTTTTGTCCTTATCAAAATTTTTAATACTTTTACCTTTGCTACCTTTCTTAGACTTTGTTCAATTTTTTGCGAAAATGTTGACATTCAATACCAAACGCACGGCTCAAAATACTAACTATCTTCAACCTAGAGGCAAATTAATTGAAAACTGCTAACAAAAAAATACTCAAGCTTGTAAAGGTGTGTGCATGATTCAATTCATTTTATTAAGAGTTTTCATCAAATGTCACTCTTCTCTTATGACCTTAGTGTTTATGTCGTTTTCCCCGGTCTTAGACATGCTGCACGAAGTTACTTCAAGGTTATATGCTTTTCACCATATTTTATAGAACAACTTGAGCCTTTTTTTATTACTTTTTGTTTCAAAATTTTCTTTTTTTACATATTCATCGTGCGTATCCTGTGATTCTAGAGTGGCATCTCATTTTGAGTTATTTGAAACAATATATATTCATTTTTTTGTGCCATTTTACAAAATAGTTACATATATTATTGGCCCGTATAGCTCAGAGGTAGAGTATTAGACTACTTATCTAAAGTTACCGGGTTCGATCCCGTGTGGGCCAACAATTAGCACCTATTCCACTGTGTGTCTTCACTACATTAAAGTTGTAGCAAGCGCTTTGATCTATAAAGAAAGCGCTTTATAAATACTCTCATTACATATTGGGAATGAGAATAGGCGCATCTAATGAATTTGGAAAAAATTTTAGAAAGCTTATTTTTTTGCTGTATTAGCATGAGTTGGTTTGATGTTTTGTGGGTTCCAGTTTTTATTTCTGTATTTCATGTCTCATTTTTTTACTTTTAATCACTTGCAAAATAAATTTAAAGTATATAATTTTTTGCATTCTTTTATAAAAAATCAATGTACAGAGAACGTAAAAAATATTTTTTAGTAGAAATATCTTAAGTGAAAATAATATCATCAAATATCTATTAAAAATTTATCAAATTGGCATTTGACATATCCATTTCTTGCTTATTTTAAATCATGTGTTGCGAATATTAAAAACAATATGATCTTTCTAACTCTGTTTTTTTCATTATATCCAACTTTGTAACATAGAAACATCCCCGTTAAAGTATCCGTTGTACTAATTTATATCCCTAATGGTTCTGTCAAAAAGCATATTGCTAAATAATTATTGAGCACTTCTTAGTTGCGAATTCTTTTCAAGTTCTATATTTGAGTCATCACCAAAACCTTTATTATAAATTCTATTGTAACTTTTACGATAACTGAAGATTATCATAAACTTCCTTTTGATAAATTGTTTGTAGTTGTTTTTATCGTATGTGGCGATTCATTTCATCAAAAGTGTAACTTTCAAACACTTTTTTGTGCAAAAAATATTGTTCATGTGTTGAAAATTAGGTTGCACTCCATCTTATATTTTCGTAATGTCTACTAAATAAATGGAGTGAATGGTTTCATTGAGCATGTTCTTTTTCAAAGCTCCCTAGTTCGAAGTTTTGCACAGTCTGTTGTTTGTGAGTACATTTTTCTGCTCTACAATTAGCAGTATTCAAAATAAAACAGAAATGCAAAAAACACAAAGTATTTGAGTAAAAGTTTTTTGACTGCAAATATCTCATTTGGATGGAAAAAATATTTGACCATTCATCAGTCGCAAAAAATTCCAACATTGACCACGCACTCCTTAAACCATGTATAGTCGGCGTTTCATGCTCAAGTTTTCTGAAACTTATGTATTGAAAAATACAAATGTTTTTGAAATAACAGCTAACTTTTTGAAAATTTCAGTAGATTATTTCGTTATTTAAAATGCATTGATGAATGTTGATAGATGCCAATACCATGCAATTACGCATATAATTATAAAGGAATGAACTACAAGCCAGTCTGTCATATAAGTAATATAAATAAAGATTACTGCTAAAATTACCAAAACACAATAATAAATGAATATTTTGAAGTTTATAAATTATCAAACAAAGGATTTGAAGTTTTTCCAAAAAACTGCTAAAAAGCAGAAAACGTGAGTTTTTCAGGGAGGTTGGTTCCCATGGTAGGATTGGCACCATGCAACTACATACGTTCAGAAATTTGGTTAATGTTACACGATTTTTTTTACCCTAAAGAGTTACGTCTTGGTGTAGTGGGGTAGGTTGCGTATTCCAACGACCCGGAGAGCTTGTTTTCTGGTAGATTAAACTATGCCAAACAGGTCAAAGGATAGGGACCAGACAAAATTTAACTCACACTTTGGTATTGCGGGAGGGTGTCTTGATGCAAGCACAACTACCAAAAAATAATACTTTTGATATGGCAAAAAAATTTTTGTTTTGCATATGAATCATTGGATCATTGTCAAGAAGTTACTGCTTAAAAACTTATGAACTGCATCCGTAAGTAGATTGGCGCCCCTTATGTGTGCGAGCAATTTGACAGACAAAATTTAGTCCAGGCTGGCGCCCAAAAGAAGTAGGCAGGTAGATAAATTATATAAAGATACTTGAAAGACAAAAAAAAATTTATAATCAATAGAGTTCAACTGAATTAATCTACCAGCATGTTGAGAACCGTATCATGCTGTTTTCAACCCTGTGTTGAACGTTGAAATTTTAATCGGAGGGTTTGAATTTATTTCCATGATAACTCCAACGTGTGAAAAATATTTCAGCAAACTTCCAGGAAAATTTTATGACATAAAAAGACCGTTGGTTTAATTGAATGAACAGTTTTCAAAAGATGCGGGATTTGGGGAGAAAAGAAGCGCCAACAAAGAAAACAAAAAGCCTCCCAAACGGCCCAAATAAAACACTTAACGTCGTATGAAGGTTTGTTTTGGAACCACCAATAACTATCAAGCCATTATATAAATTGTTTTTCATTTTTCTTTCATGCCTCTTATTTATGTAAGCTTTTGAATCGAAAATTTCAATAACTATTTTATCATTTATTTATTAGGGTTTACGAAGAGACAAAAATAGAGATAAAATTGAGTGTTCAAATATTTTCAAAGATCTTCGTTGGCCGGTATACGGCTTCCTTCCAGCTTCCATAGTTCCCTGTTTTGCGCCAGTTCAACTGCTTGATCTATGTTTAGTTTGTGGATTTTCAGATCGTGTTTGATCGTTGCGAGAAGGCTGGTGCTAGGTCTTCCACGCTTTGCGTTTTTTTTCTTGAGGCAATTGATGGTGAATTGTTTAGCTGGAACCAGATCATCCATGCGCAGAATATGGCCTAACATTTGCCAGCGTCGCCTTGTCCCAATTTGAGAGGCTGGTTCAATCAGGGCATTCACGGTTTCTGTTTTCATGCGGTTTGGCCAGAAAACCCCACATACATACCGCACCATTTTTCGGTTGAAACTGTCCACCGATCTAACCATCCCCTTGTCCATTGCCCACGTGCTACAACCAAAAAGCATGATGCTTTGAACGTAAGCTTTGTAGCTTCTTAACTTTTTGTTTCTTCTTATGCTCGAGTTCCATATTTTTTTTAGCTTGAGCATTGCCGTTGTTGCTAGCTGCTTTCGCCTTTTCCACTCTTGCTTTGTATCGAGTAGCATGCCCAGTTTTTTCGCATTTTTCCACTCGTTGTCTGATCCGATTTTGAGAGTCTCCGTTTTCGTGGGATTCATTTTTAGGTTTCACTTTTCCAATATTTTTTCCACTATATTTAGGTTGACGCCATCTTTGCTAATGAAATCAACATCATCAGCATATGCAATGTCTTGGGCATGAACATTCTTTCTGATTTCTCTCAACGCTGCTTCTAGGTATGTGGTGAAAAGTACTGGACTGAGACCATCTTCTTGAGGAATGCCAATATTGGTGTCAAAAGTAGGTCCTACTTCTTTGGTTCTTACTCTCAGACTGGTGTCATTGAGTAGAAAATGTATCAACTTCATATCTTCCTCGAAGCAGATTGTATTCAATATCTCCATCATTTTTACTCTGTTGACCGAGTCAAAGGCTGAGGATAAGTCTATACCTTGGATTGTGATTTTGTTATTGGTGCTTAACGTGCTTGCTATTTCTAGTTTGAGTGTCCATACAATGTCTTCTATGGATTTACCTTTCCTATAGGCAGCTTGGCTGGGTGATAGGTAGTTTTCTATTGTTGGTCTTAGTCTATTTAGTGATGAGTGATATTATTTTTCTAATGGTGGAAAGTAGTATTATTGGTCCGGTGTTTTCTACTTTTTTGGTTTTATTGTGTTTTGGTATAGGGAGTAGGATGCCAAGGCCAAGTTGGTGAGGTTGTTTGTTGTTGATTGTGGTGTTTATTATATGAGTAAGCTTGTCAATGGTTATGCAACTCAATATTTTCATCATTTCTGCTACAATATTGTCATAGCCTGATGATCTATTGTTTTTTGAGTGATTTTATGGCAGAGTTGACTTCACTATTGGTTATTTTGACATTGATATGTGTTTGGTTTTCTTTTTTCTTGTGTTGCTGTTGTAGATTTGTTGAATTTTTCTTTATAGTATGAAGTGAGTTGAAAGTTGGTATAGGGAGTGGTGGAGTTTTATGTTTGATGTTTAGTTGTTTTATTGCTTTATGCATTCTTTGATTGTAGTTTGAATTTTCTATTTCTTTCAATTGTTCTGTTATTGAGGATTTGTTATCTAAGCATTTTTTGTTAATTTGTTTTTGTATGATGTGTTTTTCTTTGTTTAAGTTTATTTTTTTAGTTTGATTTATTTTAAAATTTTTCAAAATTTTTCTGATTTATTGATTTTGTTCTTAAGTTTGTTTATTTCTGGGTCTTTTATTTTAGTTTGTTGGTTGCTTTGCTTTTTGAAACATTTCAGGGCAGATTTATATATTATTTTTTGAAAATCTTCAATATTTGTGAAATTGTTTGATATCATATTTGAGAAGTTTTTGATATTTGTCTGTTGATAAGTGAGTTTTGTATTTTGTTGTTTAGGTTTTTTCCAAAGTTGGTGGGGTTCTGGTATTTGCAGTATCACTTTGACAAGCCTGTGATCTGTTGATAGTTTTATACCAGAGTAGCTTCTGGAGTTTTTGATGTAGCTGATGATTTTTTGTTGTGTAATGATGTAGTCCATTGTGTTAAAAACCATTTTGTTATTCAGTTTTCCTTGCCATGTGGTTAGGTGTCTGGCAGGATGTTTGAAGAGTGTGTTGGTGGCAGTTAAATTGTTGATTGCCAAAAATTCATTTAACAAGCTGCCATTTTTATCTTCACACCCTTTTGAAAAGTGGCCTTTGTGTGTAGACTTGGTTAAGCTTCTGTCTATTTTTGCATTGAAGTCTCCTTGTAATATAAGTATTTGGTTTGATTTTGTTTTTATATTTGCCTGGAGTACTTCAAGAAATTCTTCACAGATTTCTTGTTTTTTACTTGAGAGGATTTGTGTTGGTCCATAACAGTTCACTATTTTGAAATGCGCACCTTTGAGATTGCCTTCTAATATTGCAACTCTGTCCGAAATGTTGTGCGTGGTGAGATTAGTTCATTTCTTACTTACTGCAAATCCGAGACCGTAGTGGTGTGTGCTGGAAAAGAGTAAGTGTAGAGTGCTGTTTTTTTGTTGTATTGTTTCCTCGTTTTTTGTTTTTGTTTCTTGGAGGCAAAGTACGTCCAAGTTGTAGTCGGCAAAAAGTTCATCTAAGCATTCTCTTTTTGTCTTGCTAGTTAAACCGCGAACATTGAGAGTTCCGCTAGAAAACTTGGTAGTAGTTCTGGCTTTATTTTGACAGTTTACCATTCTGTAATTGCACGTTAGGCACCAGACCGGAAATAAATATTTTGTGAATAAAGAATTCAATTATAATAGGAATTTTATTTTAATACGGAACTTTTTTTGAAGAGAGTCGTACATTACGTGTAGAATTAATTGATTAAAAAATTAGCGATGCTGATCAAAGCAATATCAAATCATTATTCGGGTTAATTTTATAAAGTATGATGACACATGTTCATTCCACATAGCCTAACTAATTCATAGTTCTAATTTCTTACTTCTTTAGCCGACATATACGCTTTATCGTTCAGATGGGATTTTCACAAATATATTTTATCTAATTTATATTTATGAAACTATGAGATTATCTCAAAAAAACTCCGTGTTATAATGAAATGAAAATTAGTTATTGTTACTTTAAACTGTCACCACAGCATGAGACTTAATATTGAAAGTAGCTGGGTAGACATTTAGCTTTGTGTAGTGGTTTTTTGTCATCTACTTTCATAACTTCATCTTATTTCAAATATTTAACAGAATTCTAATAATTGAATTGATTAAAAAAAAAAGTTTAAATGAGTTATATATAATAATTAAAATCATTCTGGAGCATTAGATGCAAAGCTGAAACACCGAATATTTAATTTTAAAAGTACATAGCACAAATAATTATATGGAAATTAAATTTTTTGCACTCAAAGATCTTTAAAAAACTGAAAAAACTAATAAAAAAAGTTTTAATATGAATATTTACTTGTGTGTTTATAAAACTTTTGCTCAAAACTATCTGTAGAAAATATAAGAGTTTTATAGTCTGTAAAGTTGAATCTTCAACACATTCTTAATTGTTTTCATAGTTATAGTAGTTTCTATCACAAAATTTTTGAAAAAAATATCTACTGTAGTCATAAGTATAGTTTAACAATAAATATTTGAAAATATCAAATACTTTCTGGAGATGTTATTCTTAAAGAAAGAATAAGGAAAATTTAGTAAGTTGGAGTTGATTGAGGTTTGCTTTCAAACTCTGATCCAATCTCTTATAATAAAGGAAGGTTGCTTTCAAGCACATTTAATGAAAAAATTTAGTCTTATAACAAGCATAGGGGAAATCGAAATTCATTTCAATTTCATTAATATTTCACTTAATTTTGAGAGCTTGTAAAGCTTTTAATTATAAATATTCATGCATTTTGAGCAATAATTCAGTTGAAAAAAAATGAATGGATTTATTCAATTTCAAAACCTTTTTTTAAACTTTTATACTAAAAAATTAAACTTGAAAATTTGTCATATCTTTAATACAATTAATTACATTCAATTAATTTGAAATATTAAACATAAAATTTGATAAAAATGCCGCTTCTTCAAATAAATTTAAAATTTTAAAAACCAATCTTCATGAGTTTAAGTTATTGAAGATTTTCAGAACTTCTAGAGGTCCTATGAGATTTTTATAAGCTATTCTGATGGAGAATCATTAAGGACTTATATGAATAAAAAATATTTGAAACTGAATTTAATTTAATTTTAATGAGCATTCTTAATTGAAGAACAAAAAAATTTGAATCAATTTGTGTTTTATCAAAGTGCCACATTTAAAATTTATAGAAACAACAATTTTTTTGTTTATATAGAAGAAACGCTAATGACACTAGGTTTAATGTATTTTGTGTCAACAAAGTTTTTTTATAATTTAGAAAAGTTTCCTCCAAATAAAGTGTATTGAACAAAGCTTCTTTCGTGTTTCTTCAGTATCGATAACTTTTTCAAGGGCCTAACTTATCGTAGTTTAATTCATTTGTTTTTGAAAAAAATGATTCTGTGTCATTAATATTGATGTTATCTCGTTTTTCATGGCAACTTCAACGCTTCGGCTTTTAAACAAAACCATTTAAGCGAATTTGAAAGCCCTTAAATAATCAGGATATAAAAGAGAGCTTTTTATAACTGCTATCAAAATAAAATATTTTTTTCCGGAAACTCAAATGTCACTATAGGTTATTTGAAAAAGTTAATCTAATCTTTCATGGACATATGCATAAATGTGATTAACATTTCAAATACAGCAGTTGGGTAGGTATAATGTGGTATGATGGTTGTTGATAGGGCACCATTTCAAACATGATTTTGAGCATAGGCGTATGACAAGATGCTTAGTAGTTTTACAAACAAAAGATTTTTACAAGTCATATTAAGTCCTCATAATGAACAATAATTTTTGTCGTTTGTGGTGGATAAAGAAAAAATTTAATGGTTTTCGCAAATTCAATTAACATAGCATGAAATCAATCCAATTTTAATTTTTTCTTTGAATGAACAACATGAAGCTTTTTGTAAATCAAACTTACCTTAAAAGTTTCAATTCTCTAAACATTTCCATTGCTTCTCTGTTGTTTCAACACCCTATCATAGCACTCCTCTGCCTTCTATCTCATACAATGTTACACTATCATGTTTTTAAAACATTTTGTCAACTTAACATGACTTTCAATAGAGTTTGAATTCTCTCAAATTTATTGATTGATAAGTTCGAAATCAAAGCACATTTAAAATTTCAATGTTTTTTAGGTTGGCTTGTTTTTTAATGTCTTATTTGTCATAAAGAACAAAAATAAATTTTTTGATTATATTGAAGTATTTGAGCATATCAAACATTTTGTATCAGCTTTAAAGCATTTCAACAGTTTCAAGTAGTGATCATTCCTGAAACAAAATTCAAAGAGCATTTCGCATAAATTGTTTGGATTATAATCATATACAGGCACTAATAATGCTTTTTCATTTTCCTGCACAATAAATTTTCAGTACCCACTTTTTAAACTTCAATAACCTAACAACTTTAACTTCCAACGTTTTTTTCGAATACATTTTTTGAACTTGCCAGATAAATTTTGGCAAACTCTCAATTGTTTTTTTGATTTTTCAACTATCACAAAAGGTTCTTTGCACTGAAGGATCATTATATATTTATACAATTACTCACATTATGCTTCAAAAACTTGATTCAATTTAACGGCCATACTTTTTTCCACAGTGTTAAATCAATATTAGTTTGAATATTCAATGAAGACAATGATATATAAATAATATCAAAAGATTTATGAATTTTTTATATTATTCACAAGAATATAGTGCGGAATTGTTCAGCATATAGATGTGTTTTTCATCATAAGGTATATGTTATCTGAATATTTTATGAAAAAACTAGTTACTTTGGAATCTTAAATTTAAAAAATATAATTCGACTTTTTTATTTTTTGTGCATGCAAAAATATTTTTAAATTGAAATTGTATAACAATTGGACAAATGAGGGTTTCTTTGCGGTCGTTTTATATTCTCACTTTTATACATTTATTTTTTAAATAAATTTTTTATGTCCTCTCTACGATAATGTGCCTTTTCTGAGAAAAACGGGCGTTTGCTAAATGTTACTTTTGAAATAACTTTTAAATAATGAAAAATAAACTTAAATTTTGATAAACGATGTGTTTCCCAAAGCAATTTGCTAAAAGCGCTCTTTGGTTACTCTAATCGAATAAACTTGTTTTCCCAGACTGAAATTTTTTAAAAATTATAAAGTTTCTGTTAAATGATTAGGCACGTATCAACAAACGTCATGGATAATGGTCGATAAAAATGTTTTCTTGTAAATGCACAATTTTTTTTTAAATTTGATAGAAAATTATTGGAAAAAATTGAAATGAATTATTTTAAAATGCGTTTTGGTCGAACCATTGCAAACGAGTATTGAATGAGAATGGTTGTCATGACAATAGCAAAACACGATACAAAACACAGCAATAGATCGGAAGAGAAATATAAATGCGATACCAAGTATCAAAGAATAACATTGTCCAAAAAAGCCCTCTAAAATAAAAACATTAAAGATGAATGAGTTTTGAGCAAATAATAATTATGCGATTAACAAATGATACTTCAAGAATATTGAACACTCTTTGTCTGCCAAAAAGGCATCGTAAAGGTTAATCTCGTTGAAAACCACAACCTTCGAAGTTGACTCAAGCAAAACAATATGACATGCCCGAATTATTATCTATAAAGCTTTCATACAATGACCTAAACTGAAGGTTTATTGGTGACCAACCTCACAAACAAAGTCTTAAAGACTAATTGGTCTATGGAGTCTTATTGATTGTTCTAATTAAGCTACCTCCACTGTGTGAAACTATTGCAAGCATTTTGGAATATTTCATGCAGTCCTTGAAGAGCTACATTTTTTTCTCAAAAACTAGAAATATTACAACTAAACTATTTTGCTTTGCATTTTTGAGGTGCGAAATTAAAAACGAGCAAAATAACTTTGAAAAAAATTTTAAAGATTGATATAAGAATAAAATATAAATAAAGCAAATTTTAAAACGAAAAAACAAGGATATTCAAAAAGTGAACTCCGAAGGTAATTCTAAGCTTTGGAAAGACTTTTAAGTTTATTTATGAAAACCTCAAAATGAAATTTAAAGTTTAAACTTACGTGCTCACCAGAAAAAACTTTTTCGTTATTAACAAAATTCATTTCAATAGAACTTGTAGTTAAATTAACTTATAGTCTTTTAATTATCATTTAAAACTTGGATAAAGGAAATACTTCATGAATTTTCAACAATCTCCAACGTCTTAACATAAATATATTGACACTCTGAAACCTGGAGAACAACGCTCATACCTCCAGTTTATATTGGGCATTCCTTATATGCTCCAATATATATCCCATGTAAGACATTTAATGATATACATCTAGAATATGAAATTTTCAGAATTTAATATTATTATGCTGAACCAAAAAATAGCTGAAGTTTAATTTGACCCAGAAATATTTCAGTTTTTTGTATGAAAATAAAAAGTATGTATTTTAAATTTTAAAATAATTTCAAAAGGTTTAACATCTTTCTCATTGTCACTAAATCTAAGAATAACTCATCAGATTTAATAGATTTTTCTTCAAAAGTATTCAACATTGAAAACGTCACGAACTTTTAAACTAGCATTTCAAAAAATTTCGATTCATAGTTTTGAAACTTTTAAAGGTTTTTGTTTGAAAATAACATAAAAGATAGACATAAAAATAACGGCGAACATGGGGATGTCAAGACGTATGAATTCTTTATTAGAATCAGGTGTTCATATTGCAAAATATTCACACCCAAATATCTTGATTGTTTGTTAAGAAAATTTTCTAATTCTATGAATTATATAAAAAATTTTGTTTCTTATTCTCTATCACGACAGCTTGACCTAGTTTGTGTAACTTAAAATCTACGTCTTGTAAAAACTCACAAAAATTCTACTCGTCATAAAACCTGCTGAGAAATTTAATAAAGATTTACACCTGCAACTGAAAAACCTTATTTCAAGCTTATGTCAGTGCTGTTTTGAGCCACGACGTCTGGTTCGTGGCATGAGAAGGTGTAGTCTTGAGGATGATGAGTGTTACCTTTGTTCGAAAAACCATCTTTTGAAAGTTCATAACTAGAAACAAATAAATTAAAATTCAAAATAGCTTCAATTTATTTTTACAAACTTTTCTAAATTTATGAATTGAAAATGAAGTTGTAAGTTCCCAAGGAAGACGTGGGATATTTTTGCAACGGAGGAAACTTATTAAATTGAAATTTAATTTTTGAAATTTATTTTTTCGACTAAATAAACAGAATGAAGCAGCTCGTTTTATATTTCAAAAGTCTTTTAAAGGAGAACATTTTATTTTTTCCTTTATTGAATACTTTTACTTCTACTGAACATTTTAAAAATTTTAAAATTCTCACAAATTCTTGTTGAAAGAATTGCATGAAAGTACAAAATAGAATTTTGTTGCAAAAGTTTGTTTTCATTTGAATGGACAAATGTGACCGATAAGATATCCTTTAATTTACATCTGGTTATCACGGAAGCATTTAAAAACCATTGAAAAAAAATTAAAATCTAGGGTTTTTCAATGTTAATTTGTTAATGCAAAAATGCTTAAAACAAAACTTTTTAATTTAATTAAATTTTAAATTAAATTAAAAAAAAAAACTATCGTTATAAGCTTAAAAACACTAATAAAATTTCATTGAAAAATGAATATTTTGAATCAATTTCAGCCTTATAAAGCGTATAAATAAGCTATTCACTTTTAAAAGGTGATATATATCAAAGTAATGCTCATGGTTCTCATAACAGGAGTGTCGAAGAGGTTCTAAACCACGTCAGCTTCCAACCACAAGGCATTTCGAGAATCCATCTTTCATTTTTCACTGCTCACCAAAAGTCACAAATAACTCGAAGCTACAAGTTTCTTTCGGTACTCGCTCCAAAGAGTGTCGAAAAAGCCTTTGGAAGTTGGCGCTCAACAACAACAACAGCAGCACCATTTACCTTCGTATGCTTTGTAAAATTTCATTTCACAAATTTTACATGCATAATACTCGCGTGTTGACTATACTTTTGTATTGGATTTTATACTACTCTATATTCCATCTGAATTGTTTTTTTTATTTAATTTCTATCTAAAAATCTTGTTTCAAAAAACATGGCTATTATTAAAATTGATGCATTGAAGTTCAAAAACGTATTTAAAAAGATAAAATAAAAGTATATAAAATTTTCTCATTAAGGTTTCCATATTTAGGTCATCATTAAAACCAAAAAATAATTAGATTGACATAAAATTCTTTAGACAAAAAAATTCCTGTTTTCAAATCAAAAACTTTGAAATAATTTTATGCAACTGTTTTTGCAAAGTTTTGAACAACTGTCTTCTAGCGGATTTTCTCCTTTCCCGAAAGGCTATTAAATCATAGTTTTGTACCACTAAAAACCATAACTTAATTCACTGTCTTTGTCGAGCGCTTCCCCTGCACTAGATGCCATCATTGCAGAAGTTAGATAATGTTTATTGAAGCATCGACAATTTATATGTAATATAATGCATTTGTGACTGACAATATTCATCTAATTGTGCAAACATCATATTGTCATAGCACTTGAAGGTCGGAAACATATGAAGTTTATATTTATAACAGTCATTTCGGTATAAAGTTTTATTTAATATTAGTGGTTTCAATGTTAAAATAGTCTTTAAGTTTGTTAATTTTTAATCGATTTAAAATCCAATTTTTGCAATAAACCACTGATCTTGCTTTTTTTATATGATTAAATAATTATATGAAAAAAGGTTTTTTGGAGTGTCAAAAAGAACTCTAACTTTATTTGAGGCTTTTATTGAATTAACATTGTGAGGCTTTGATGTCATATGCAAGTAGTAAGCCCAGCAAACATTATGTTGATAGTTGTTCGACAAATTCTTTTTTTTTTATCTTCTCTTCTATAATTTTTGGAAAAATCTTTAAACAATTTCAAAAAAAACAACTAAAAACAAGAGTTTTCAATATTTCTTATAAAAAATTCGAAAATATGTACAAATGAAAGCTGAATTTATGAATCTTCAAAAAAATTTCATTTGTCTGAATCAAATTAACGAACGTTTATGCCATAAAAATGCTACTGAAATCATCTGTTGTATTTCTTCAATAAAATAACGAAATCATTAATATGTTGAACATGTAAAACCGCCGCAAGAAATCGGCTGAATACCGAAGGCTGTTCTGAACTTTTTTAATGAAAAAGTTATTCTTAAAGTAGTTTTTTACACTTTAAATGTATAATTTTTATATTCCTTATAATTTCCTTGAATAAACAAACGATAAGTTAATGTTACAATGATAATTAAAGTTTCTTTAACTGCCGCTATAAACAACAACCACACATCTTTGTAGACATTTGCAACAATTAAAAAAACATATAGACAGTAAATAGCTTATAAAAAGGTACATTATTGTATATAAATTGTCATAAAACCTACCTTTAACATTCTCATCGTACTACTATAACTCTAAGTAACCTTGAAGCCATTCGATTTAAATTAAAGAGTCTTATAAAGGCATGATAAAAGTTAACTGAGATATTCATTTGAAAATTTGCAAGTTTCATAGAATTGTTAAAATAGCTCACAATTTTATGGTTTTAAAAACCATTCCTTTTTGGTTAGTGCTTTTCTTTTCTATATAAAACCAAAAGAGTCTAAGTTTGATTAATAAATAATTGGAAAAATATTAAAAGTTTTTCAAACCTTTTGATGTAACCAATCAATGCAAAAACTTGAAAAAAATTGATCTTAACTGCAAGAGTTCCAAAAAGCGTTTGAATAATATTAAAAAATGCTTTTCACCTGATCACGTCAAAAAAGCAAATCAAAATGAGATTTTAAGAAAAGTATTAAAAACAGTAAATTTTGTAGAACAGTGTGGGGCTCAAGTATGAGCAGGTGACAAGGCAGGTGATGTGATACGTTGGAGTTGCATCAGATTCTAAGACCACCTTACTTATTTAAGTGGCGATATGCGAAAAACCCATTTTTCTCTGAAAGATTAACTTATGTTTTTAAATTGAAAATTTACAACATTTAATTTTATTCAATATATTTTCTACAAGCTTTATGATCCAGAAATTGAAAAGCTGAAAGGCAAACAAAGTACGAGAGGAGCATGCATAGGTAAGAAGCCTTTTTGTATACTAATTTATATGCACGAATGTCACATGCCCTTCTTCTTGCTTTGCACATCATTCTTAAATTTGTTCTATTTATAAAGAATTGCAAAAAACGCTAAATGGGACATTTACAACCTGACTGGTTTTTCTTTTTTGTTGGATTTTAATTCTGAAAAATATTTTTGTGTTCATTTTTGAGTTCAAATAACTTTTATATAGTCTTGCATTGGAACCATTTTTTAGTGATATTTCTTAAAAAGTTGCATTGATTTCTAAAATTAGATTTTTGAAGTTCAAATGGAATTTTTATTCACAAAAAATTTTGTCAATTATTTTTTTTTGACATTAAAAACTCTACCACTTAGTTTGGTGTTGATAACTGATATGAGAAGTAAAAAAGAGCTCTATCCCAAAAAATTGCATTTGTTCATCAATTTCAACATATAACGTTACAGATAAAATCTACCTTACAAGAAATTCTTTGACAACAATTTATAAACTCATTTCAAAACGTTTAAATGAATTTAAACAAAAATTTTCAGGGTGTCTTTGTGAGAAAAAATCAATCAATTTCAAATAATTGAAATTTATATTCATTGAAAGTTTTAAAAACACTTATATACTGTCGAACTCACAAAAGAGCATGGCATTGTAAAAAAAAAACAAAATGAAAAATACTTTAAAATACTTTTCAAATCAAAACTTTATGATTACATTTTTAATTAATATTTTGTGTTACACAATCTCTTCAAATTTTTAAAATTATCTTTGTGAGAGGAAACAAAAACTCCACAAACATTTCAACCACTCAACACAAAAGGCCGGTATGCTTATTATTGCAGCCTTCGGAATTGCTGCAATCGTTTTAGTTTCTGTCTAATTATCTGCAACCAAATTCACAATCGTCCAAATTTTTCAGTCTTCAGTAGTAAATTTAAACTTTGACATTGAATATAGTTATTTTAGTTAAAAATCAATAAAAAATAAGACTCACTCAAACATTAGGAACTATGAAATCTGAAGTATAATTTTTTATTTATGACTTCCTTTTAAAATCCTATTCAATTTTCCATGGTCATCATTTGGTTATGCTACTTGAAATAGTAACTGTGGCTGTTTAAAGTGTTAAGATATTTTGCGAGAGTTAATTCAAATAACTTTAGTAATGCACGAAACAAAATGAGTGGATTTCATATATTTTAAGATGAAATATTCCAAATCTTGATCGGTTAAACTAATTAATTGATTTTTTTAATAAAATTTTAAGCTTCAAAAAAAATTTTGATTTCTTTTACATTTCACATCTGAAAAAATAAAGTAAAGTGAAAAACATAATATAAAATTATTCCTTTTTGTTGAATCACAAAACTTCCAAGCTCACGTTTGAAAGGTTTTGTACAATATCAGGCCGGACATTCAAATATGATCTTCACCAACTCAATAACTGAGCAAAATTGTTTTCCTATGGTATAAACCATGGAAATGGGTTTTCCTACATATCTCTATTGTGTCGAGCTTGGAATTACATACTTGCCTTTTCAAAGTGTAATGATTTGGTTGCCAAGCAAATTTTTAGCATCAAAAATTTATTTTAATCGGGATTGTTCTAGTTGAAAAATATATTCCTCCAAAAATTTCATCGCAAAAGCCATAATTGAATGAAGTTTTTGAAAAGCACTAAACCATTGAAAGCTTTTTGGAGAAGTCTTTGGTGCTTTCCTCAAATATGCCAATACTGAGTCTCAAACAATATTTGAGCATCATTTTTCAAAACTTTATAAGACAGTCTGAAACGGTTTTAATGACGAAAAATGTAAGTTTTTCTTTGCAACAATTAAGTTTGCTAACTCATCTATGTACTGGTAAATTCCCCTTTGTTGCATAGTGCCATTGTCTGGAGCTGAGTAATAACTCGTCATTCATATTTATCCGATGATGAAGTGTACATTGAAGATCTCTTCAGAGATAATGCAAAATTTTCACTTTCGTGATTTATTAGATGGTTTAAAATAATGTAATATTATTTTTTAGTCTTTCTATGTTTAGACTTCATTACGACCCTACCGTCCCTGATACTTTGCCTTAATTTTGCTGCATTGAACAATGAAGAGCCGTGCATTGAGAGTTTTATTAATCCTAATAGAGGCTTTATTTAGATATAACTATTTAAAAAAGCTTTCCATCTAAAATTAAATGTTCACTCAATAACTCACTAAAAAATCTGAAAACTTATGAAAAATATAAAATAACTGTATTGAATTATAAATTATTAAAAATTTTTTGATATCTTTCTTTTAATGTGAAATACTAAGTGCTTCTCATTTTTCAGATTGTACGTTTAAAATAGTCAACCGTGCCATCCAATCACCATAAAGAACCAATCACTTACAATATCGATCTACTTTGATTGATTCTTGTACCTGCAGTGTGCCGTTCAAAGTTTATTTTGAAACTAAAAATTTTTTGCAGTTTCAATTTATTCTGATTGCTTTACATTGCTGCGCTTATGTTTGAGGTTGTCTTGAAAAAATTTATTTGGAAAAATTTTATTTTGCAAAGTAAAAGACAAAATTTGAGACGTTTTTAATATTTAAAACGTGATCACCTGGATTTAAAAAGTGTTTCTACAAAAACCCCTTGAAACGGCTCCAATAAGTTCATTTTATATGGCACTACATCGGCAACAGGTGCGAAATTCTGTGCCACCAAAGGTTTTATTGGTAGTCTTTTAAACGAATCCAGGCTGTATATGCAGTAGATAAACCACTTATGAAGCGATAGGAATTTTTTCTAGTATCTCATTGCTAAATGAAACGATAAACTTAATTATTCATCTAAGGTTTTTTTTCGTATAATTAAAAAAGAATTAATAGCTAATAATAAAAGATTTATCGTAAATTTGTGGGTTTTAGGCTTAATCAAGCTTGATATAAATTATAAACTTTCGTAAAAAAATATCATTCAATAGAGTTATTAATTCAAATAATTTCTTTTAAAATATTCTTTGAGAACATCACCCATAAATCCAGCCCAATGAAAATTTCATGACATCACCTGTTCATCAGCAGCTTTCAAACACAAACTTTTAAAGACAGAATCACCTTATAATCTATATCTCCTATGATTTAGACAGATAGAAAACCCAAAACACTGAGGTTAGAAGCTTGATGGATCTTCGCTGTGGTCGAGGAATCCATTTGAAATACCTCACGGATGTCAAAACTACAGTTTTGAATAGATGAAATATTTAATACGTTCCCAAATGATTTGCATTTATGTCAACTCTTTTTAAAGGTATTTAGTTGTTCTTATGAACCTAACAATTCTTACAATCATTAATTTAAAATTAAATTTTATTGTTTATATAAAAACTGTACTCATTTTGTTTGCACATTTTTTATATGAAGCATGATTTGGTTTCAAAGAAAATTCAACAGCTAGTGAAAAGACTAACTAATTTTAAAATAAATTTTAACATCTTAAACCAAGACAAATTGTTCCAAATTTATTTTAGCATTAAGATAAATAATTATAGTACTTGATACCATGAAGGTTTGATTATTGCTCAAACCACTGATAAATTGAACATGGAAATATCTAGGATTGTTTGGGAAGGAAGACATTGATCAAAGAATTATAATGAAGCAAGAGCGCAGATGGGAAAACAATGTAGTAATATTTTCAGTGGCTGAGAAAGTTATGCATTTTGTAAAACATTTCAATACACGACTTACTTTTTTCAAATACTTTACATATTCTTAATGTATATAATAGTTCTATCATTGTTTGCTGTATCAAAGTCTCTCAAAGGGGCTTTCTTATTGATTCACGAATCATGATTTGAGGGTACTTCACACGAGCGTATCTACAGATATATTGAAACCCCTGTAATTATTGTTAAACAAACACTATCATGGCTTTAAAAATTTTATTCGTGACTTTATGTTGTTTAAAAATGTAATAGAAAATATCATCAATGGAAAAGTGCGGAAAGCTATTTGATATCTGAAGCATATAAAATATATAGAATACTCGAAAAATATTTGCCTTCGATTGATATACCTATAGTTCATAAGTTATTTAAACCTTGAGTTCCAAATGGTGAAAATAACAAAAACTAACCAATAATTTTTAAAAATACTTAATAACCGCACGGATGGATTAACATTACAGGATTATGCCATGCACAGCCAAATCTTTTAAATTATATATCAGTATTGGACATTGTGCCAAAAAAAATCAAACGTCAAATTTCGGGGAGCTTTTTATGTGGAAAGGTAGAACCAAAGTTGAAATACTATCAATAATTCATAAGAAAATGTCAAGTCGAAGCACTTTCCTTCGGATTGAGGGCGGCTTGCTTCAATGATGATAATGAGTTTTCACTTCGAAGCCCACGTGTTTCGAGGCATAACGTTATAATAATTTTTATCACAAGTATGAAAATTTTTATAAAAAATGGTCAAACATTGATATAACAAAGTTAAGGGTTTGAAATAATGAAAAAGAAAAAACCGCTAAAAGCTTGACATGAAAATGCAAAGCTAATTTTATGACACCTTAATAACAAGAAGCAATATGTTAGTGAAACATGAAATGCAACGTGAGATTTTTTAAACTTTATAAACGGCCATATTGTGTAAAACAAATTTCAAAACATTTGAAAGCTGACAAGTTGTAATAGAAAATAAATTTAATTTGAAAGTTCAAAATAGTAATTACATAGTTTCATTTTTTGACATTATGGAATTTCTACCTGAATTTAAACTTTTTGTATAAATTTTGTTATATAGCTATAATAAAAAATTTAGCGAAGTGATGTATAAATTTTTCAATTAAACAGTGAAATTATTCATAAAAATATGGAAAAAAGTGGAAAAAAAGTGGAAAAAAACTGGAATAATGATTAAATCTTCAAAAAAAATGGTGAAAGACAACATGATTCGAGATTCAAATATAAATTAAATTAAAATGCTTGATTTTGCCTTATAAATAATAATCGTGAGTCGAAGCGCTTGTAAAACTTTTAAATGAACTTATGGCAGAAAAAGCTCATCATTTTTTCCCTCAGTTTTTTGAACTCATAGTTAAAAACATTAAAATGGGCAACTTTTAAGTGATGGTGGTTTGATCATTCCTATTAATTTTAATGGCGTTAAATATGCAATATTCTATCTTTTTAACACGATTTTTTATCACATCAATGTCTCTTCAGCGACATGAGTATCCTTGCACCTTGTTTGTCTACAGAGCCTGCCATACCTTCTGGATGCCTTGAGAGAACTTCTGAAGGTTTCTAAGATTCTTCTAAAGTTTCTTTTATCGTACACCGCATGTGCCGTGTTTCTACCCGTGAAAGGCTCTGAAAAAGAAAAAAGATTGGAAAAAAATTAATTTAAATGTTTCAAATATCATCAAATATAAATTTATTTTGGATTTAGGTTAGAGCTCGAGCGTTAAGGGTTTGCAAGACCACGCTAAGTTCAACTGCTGGTGATAAATTTTCATTGAAGGCTTGATTTAGAGCATGAAATACGAATTTATTTAACAGAAAAGTGAAAAAATATTTTTATTACGTAGTATTTATTTTATGTCCCCAGCTATCCTTGCAAAGCTTTGTTACTACAGTAAAATAAAATTATAAATATACATAGGTCCACTTCACCTTCTATGTAAATGTAACTGTGAGAGAAGCATGTCTTCATTTGACCATACTCAAATAATGACATTTTTTTACCCAACCTTACACTCACCACTTGACTATGGAAACTGTAGACAGGTTCAAAATGCTTTAGACTATCATAAATGTTTTTCTATTATTTAATAATTGTGAAATTTAGTGACAAACACGTTTATAAGACCAGAGGTTTTACATTGAAAAAGAGGTTTTATTAAGTATAGAAGAGAAATGCGCATAAAAGTTTTATCAGCTTCATTATTAATGGAAGATAACGACCAAGATAAACTCACAAATAACTAAAAATAAAATGTTTTATCCTTCAATATCACTGAAAATATAAGCTTGGTTCTACTTTAGAAATTCCAACAAATTATTCAAAAAGACTGCCAGTAAATGCTCATTTCAGTTCACATATGAGTTGTTTTATTAATGAGTTAGAGTTTTTAAGGTACTGAAATAATTAAGAACAAAGCACTTACTTGAACTGGTACGAATAAAAGTTAAGAAAGCCAAGAAACAGTTCACTTAGTTTTTCAACATTGGCGCTTTGACGTTCAGGTTCAATTTTTCCTGTTGACATGCTTGAAAAGTGTCCCGAAAATCGATGCTAGAATTATAAATTTGAATTTTATAAGAAAAGACGTGGAAAATTTTTTAGAGTAAGCAAGATCAGATTTTAATACCGAAATTAAATCGATTAATGTATATGATAGCAAATAATAAGTGTGAATGGGTGACTCAAAGGTGATCTAAAGTTCAAACAGAGCAGGTTTATATAGCGTCTAGGACATGAAGTTAAAAGGCTGATACCCTTTCATGGCAATGTAATGGAATACGGTATTTATAAAGCGTTTTTCCTTTTAGATCAAAGCTTTTGCTAAAAATTTAATGTAGCGAAAACACACTTTGGAACAGGTGCTAATTTTACAAATCTGAACGATATTTCACTGTCTTGAAATAACCCTTTGGGTTTTCTTATCTTTTAGATACTTATTTTTGGAGAATATTATACGCAAGATTCCTAGAACGATTTCTTAGAAAGAAAAGAAAGCCTCCTAGCACAAACACAACAACCTGATGATGAAGATAAGGTACGTTCTATATCTACTCGGAAGAAAATAGAGTGATGGCAAACTCAAGTTAACACATGAATAATATACGGTAAGGAGATTTGAAACAAGAGTCAAACAGGGGTCTTTATTAATCTAAAATTTAAGTGGAATGCCGGAAATTCCATTGATATTTTTGTTGATAACTTTCTAAGCAATTTTTATGTAGGATTAAAATATAGAATCTCACCGGATATTTACGTTGTAGACTGGGGAAAATGGGAGGATCAGTACCACCTATGGAATGAAACATACTTTCAACTTTTAGCAAACGATCTCATATCATCATTTGTTATGCTAGAATTCGAATAAGCCAAGAATGCGCTTAAAAATGTAAAGACGAGATGTAGACAAAAAAAACATAAGAAGCCATAATCGTTGAAACACTAATGCATCATTTGTGAATAAAGAACTCACACTGTAGAAAAAAAACGACCATAAGAACGAGAGAGTATGAAGAGAGGGTACCTCTATATGCATCGTTTATCTGCTTTTTATTGGCCCACTTTTTCACGAACAAGACCAAAGGTGCTAATCTAGTGTCATCTTGAAAATTTCATCAATATTTTCACCATTATCAGTTCAATTGAGCGTTAAAATCAAAATCTAACTCCATAAAGATGGGACTATAAAAACTATAAACGATTATGATAAAAAATTTTTACTTATTGAAATGAAAAGCTAACACAGGTTATAGCAGTGAAGAAGGAAGGTGTTTCTGATGCTTTCATCGTTGTTAATGTTTAAATCGCATGTTATCCCGGAAAGCTGATCAGTGAATTTGAGAAGTTTTACATTTGCGTTAACGTAACTGATTTTGGCGAAAGAGGTCGGATCTGTGTTTTAAAATTTCAGTCGATTACTTTAAATTATTTTTCCATAAAATAGTTCTATGGAGCCGAAAAATTATAAGATTCTCACCAATCACGTAAAATATAACTAACAATAAAATAGCAAGAAGATTTGTAAAAACTTCAACAGCGTGAGTTCAGTATATCGAGTCTGTAAATGCTAGGAGTTAGTTGGAAAATTCTTAAGTTTATTGTATTAAACTTTACGTTTTTCTGAGTCACCATGCACAAATCCAGGTCGCTGTTGTGTAAGCCGAAGCCTGTTATAGTTGATCCCAGAGTGTACAGTCCAGATTCTTGTGGCATTTTAATGCTAATAACAATTAATAATCACTAGAAACACAAAATATTCGTTTCTTTATCAATAAAGCTTTTTGAAAAAATAATTTACATTACCAACTTGATTTGATAATATAAGTTATACTCATGAAGCATTGTCGTTAAGTAAAAATTGTTTCTGTTACAATTGGCTAACTGAAATACAAACATAATACAACTTTGTTCATCAAAGCATACTCTCTTTAAACAAAATCTTATGGAAGTATTTTAAAATGCTTATTAATTGAGGAAACGAATGGTATCAACTGGGAAAGAGCTGTCTGATAGGACGGAAGATAACGTCACGCAGCCTGAGTTTTCGGCAGTACATTTTGTCAGTTTGTTCACTTCTTAAATAGTTGATGATGATGTTGTAGGACAACTGAAACGTTTGATTGGTCCGTTATAAGGTTTTACAACAACTTCTTTAATTTACTATGAAAAATTGACGAAGCATCTACTACATGATGTTATAGGGTGAGTTTTGAGAATGAGTAGAGTATAAAAATATCCAAAGCTAACTTCATAATATGGATCATTCACGAATATATTAGCAATGTCCTCTATATCGTGACCTAGAAACTTCATCGTTCGAAAGACTCCAAAGTTTTGAAATGGGAATTCGTGTCTGAAAAGAAACTTTAATTGACAATGATGTGAGAAATAGCAAATTTTCATAATTCTTCTCAAGCAATAATAAAAAAGTCGAAAATTTTGTCAAATAAATACTTGTATTTCTTTCTTGTCAGGCTATAGTCTTTAATATATAAAACTAGAAAAATGATTAACAAAAAGTAACTAGTCTCAAAGCGACCATAAATGAATTCATGGGTTAATGTAAATATTTCAATAATAGCCTTCAATTATACATATACGCTCTCGAATAAGCCAAATTAATTGATAAGACATTTTCAAATGGTATGTTAACTACATAACAAAAAATTTTTCTGGTTATATTTTTTAATTAATATAATTAGTTTTCATTGAAATATTTTCATTTAAACTAAGTCTAAGTACAAATATATCTGCATTTTATAAAATTATCAGTGAAACTCATAATATGAATTTAAACATTTTTAAGAACCCACCAGTTTTTCCAATTATCCTCTATTGAGCTTTAAAAATGGCAGTTCTTTCCTTGTGTTCTTATAACTTCAATACAGTATTTTTAAACATGCTAAAATTCTCTCAAGCCTTATTGTATGGTACCTATAATGAAAACTTTTCTCGGACTTTTTTTGAAGTTACTTTGTTACTTAGTTCTAAAATCTTTTTTAGTTTCAAGGTATTAAATACAATTACGTTAGAACCACAACTCCCGCGCAGTGCCGGATTAAATTAACAAAGATCCTAATAAAATTAAAATGTTCATAATACTTTCAAATTACAAACTCTACTTTTCAAATATATTTTCAATTTTTTATAAAAAATCTCGTTAAAGGAAAAGAAAAAAAGATAAAAAAATGATGTATTGAAATATTTCACTGAAACCGTCTGATTTTTTACTCACGAACAGCAGTGACTCAACAAAAAAATTTTATTTTTCTAAAAGAAAATTTATATTGTATTTGAAGAATATTTCATTCATTTTAAATTATAAAAAGTGTGAAACTTTCAAGATTAATGTATATCTCTTTAAAAAAAAAGAGGTTGTGTTAAAAGGAAATCTCAATTTTCTAAAATTTAAACAAAAAATATTTTCTACGATTTATCATTTTTCAAAATTAGCTTAAAATATTTTTATTTATGTTAATAAAAATAGTGATTTATGCACATTCTTGTTAAATAACGACAACAATAACAAGTCTTTATTTAATCATTTACATTTTTATTTATAAACTCTATTTTTGATTCTATACTACATTATCTTTGCTCAAAGTAAAGGAAACAAAGCTACCATGCAATCAGCGGATTCATATGTCGCTTGATGAAACATCCTTCATTCCAGCACCGTTTCTTGCGTGATAAAGAGTTTTTAAATGCATGTTTAAAAATTTTTCGTTGTAAATGTCAAATAGTTGCAATTGAAAAAGTCTTTTTAATTGTCCCATGAAACCACGTGCGTGCCATCGTAACAAGTATGAAGAAGTCTAATTTATTATTTTCTGGCTTTGATAGAGCTATGAAGCAGAAATTCAATTTTTTCCCAATGAGTATAGTTTTGATAGTACTATATAGCATAATATAACTGTAGTCCAAAGACAATTATTTTTAAAAAGTGTTCTTTCTACTGATAAGTGTTACTACAAATGTGGATTTTTCTTTTCCTCGAATTTTATCAAATTACTCTTTTTTGATCATGTCAGGTTTCTTTATTATTCCTTTTTTAAAAAAAGATTATGTAATTTTTATTCAAATGCTAGTTAAAAATCAGTGCATTCATTTTTAAAATTTTTTACTCCCAAATTGAGTAAGTATTTTTATGAAGCCTTAGTGTTTTTAAAGTTTTTTATTATTTTTTGGATTGTTACATCCATTGTTTCGAGCAAAACTTGCAGGGTCGATTTAAGTCTCCAGCAACGCTTCAATCCTGGATTGTGAACTTGTGCACCTGTAAACCACAGAAATCTCTTGCAATCTTTAACTAATCTGGGATCACATTACACAACCAACCGATTTTAAAAAGTTGAATATAATAAAAATTGTAGATTTAATAAAGAATAAACTAGATTTTTTATGGTTTAAAAACGATTCAACTTTTCTAGTAACATGCGGCAAAAATCTGGTAATTCTAACAATAAAAGATTGTCAAAAAAAACTCTCAGACAAAGATTCACTTTTCCAATAACGAAGCAGTTTCGAAGGCACATTCAATGCCAAAAACTTGAAAGTGTACATCTTTGGCACTGTAAAACGTGCCACAGAGTTGAAGAATGTTGTGCATGATGACAAATTCCGAATGACCATGAAATGAAACACAACGAACACACTCTAAATTGGAAGCTTCAAGCCAAATTAGTAACGTCTGGATGAAATATACAAGTATAATTCTACATTCAAGTGCAGAACACAAAACAGAACTTGTGTGAGGCCTTTAAAACTTGTAATCTGTTGCGTTCAATGGTATCAATAAGATTTATTAAAATTTCAACACAAATTTAAAAAAATAAATTCATTTTTCTTCATTGAAATGAAAGCCTTCCATAAGGCAATCTTCCATTTTACGTTGAGGCGCTTAAGTTTATCCAATTGAAAATTTTAAATTTTCTTAGGTGTTGAAAATTGTGTTGTAAAAAAAAAGATCAGTACTTTTATGTTTTAAAAGTTTTTTTTATGCTAATAAGTTTATCTTCAGAGTGATTGTTTACTACGTTAAACAACTTGCTTAATTAGTGAGGATGTATTGTAAAGAAGATATATTAGTATTCAATTTGAAAACTTCGAATTGATTTAGTAAAATTTCAAACTTTGACCTAAATGAAAAACATTCGATACAAGAGTCATTTTTGAAGTTTTTTTGAATTTTTTCGATGTGAGCGACTTTGAATCAATAAAAGGTATCTAACCTAGACCTTTAGAAAATGATGTTCGAACATTTATTTGTCAAACTTACATTGATTAAATTCGAGAATTTTTTAAATTGTATTTAACCATAATACACAAAATAGCGCAAAAGCCAACGTTTTTGACAGATTTCTTTAATTCTAAAAATTTGAAAAAATTAACAATAAAATCGACCCAATTCTTTAAATTTATGTACAAGCTCGAATGTTCCATTGAATTAAAAAGTGATTAGATTTGATTCTATTGAAAATACTTTCAGTTTTATTCAAAACAATAAATGTTTAAACAGTCTAAAGTAAATTGGAAATTTCAAAATAATCATAGAATAGAAAAATTATATATCAATAAATTCTCAAACTACAAAACACGCACTAAGACAAGTGATAACAAAGATATAAACCAGGAAAGGGAATTTCTTAATTGACAAAGGTTGTTCGCAAAGGTACCCTAGAGATGCCAGGTTCAAGATAAATTACACAAATGCTCAGTGTGGCTGCAACCATTATAACATTTAAATAAAACATTGAGTTTTTTGATAAGCGGTCATTCAACATTTGAACTCTAATATAGATTAAGATTTCAGCAAATAGCTTTCGAGATTTATTTATTTTTAAGTTGATAAATAATTTTAAAATAGGAAATAAGAATTTTTTGTAAATAAAAACAGAATAAAAGTGAAGATTTGAAAGAAAACCAAGTATTTAAAAAGATCAAGATTTTAAAAGTATCAAGGATTTAAAAATAAAGAGGTTGAAAAATTTTTGCATCGAGGTCTGTAGACGATTTCCCAAGGCTTTTTAAGGGCCATTAATGCAGTTAGATAGTTGAAAGGTGCTTACGGAATGCTGGCAATTTAGAAAAAAAGTAGAAATTTTAGCAACTTAATCTAAAAATTATTTGAAACTGCAATGAATTTTAATTTTTTTTGTGAAAATAAACTCAAGAAAATATAAATGAATTTTTGTTTTGTTTAACTTTAAAAATGACATATGTTTTTTCTCTTCATTTTTAGTTTTTAAAAAGTTCACTTTTATCAAAAGACATTAATGTAAATTTTAATGAATACGTATAAATTTTATATTATAAACATTATTTTTCTATTATATACGAGATTTCTGTTTGCTTAGTTCACCGTTATATTCAAACAAATGAAGATTTCAAAAAAACATCAATACATAGTGTAAACACACAGTTACACCAAACCAGTACATTCTATAATTAAAAAGTGCAGGTAATTCACAAGACAGCCACTTTGTTCTGATGCTATTGATAAATGTATTTTTTCCTTAGCTTTGTTTATTTAGATAAACAAGTGACTTTCAATACATTTATCCACACAGGGTCTTGTGCTAGGACAATACGTCTCAATTTACTGAACTTTTATGCTCTTTTGATGCATTTATTATTTATTCATCAAACCATTTAAGTTTATTTTAATATTTATGAAAAAGAGTCAGTATAATAATTTTGCTAAAAGCATAATTATAATGAATTTTGAACTATTATGTTGAATCCAAAGTCAACTTATATAAATAAATATATCTATTGAACTAAGTAAACTTCTTTTTGCGCAGTGTTGATTAAGGAAATGCTGATAGATGTTAGTACCTTATCAAAGACAGATGGAATAACAGCCTTTATGAACACCTTATACGGTTTTCAACACCCTATATATAAACAACGTTGAAAAGTGCAAATAGTGAACATCTCAAAGACGGAAAAGTGCACAAAAAGCGCAAGGATTTTTAAATTATTAAAAGAAATTTGGAGTATTGAAAATATTGAATTAAGGTAACTACCGGATACACTTTTAACTTAAAAATTTTTTATCGATTTGATAATGAATATTTTAAAGGTTTAAATGATCAATTTTTATAGGTTGCATTCAAGTGAAAACCAAAAAAAAATTTCTTTTTAATAATTCAAAGGCAATCTTTAAGAATTACCCACAAAAGGTTCTTATATTTTTGATGAATCTATCAATTTAGCTAAATACAAAAGCTCGTAAAACATGTTTATTAAAATTTTGCCTAGAACAAGTATTTTACAGGACTTTTTAGAACCTAATTTTATTTAGAAATTTTTAGATTAATGTCATTTCATGAAATGTATTTATAGTATCGTAAAATTAATGAGCTAAAAATTGTTGGAATAAATAGAGTACGTATGGAGATTGTGTGGTCTTGACAATCATTTAAAGATGTTGAGACTTTTGCGTCTGAACAACGAAACAACCAAATGAATGATGTCGAAATAAGATTTTCTGAAGTGGTCGTTTAAGACTCCATAAATGATTGGGTTGGTACAAGATCCCGCCCAAAAAGCTAGCGAAGTCACCATGTACCAGTTGCGACTCACCTGTGCTCTATCATCTGCTAAGTTGAGAACAGTGAATGGCAAGTATGTGAGAGCAAATGTTATAAATATGACTAGTATCATTTTCAATGAGTTTCTGCGGCGAGATTTGTGTGATCTTTTATGCGAGGCATCATGGGAATTATCATATTGACTCGAACTTGGTGATTTGAACGAATTACTATTATTGAAACGGTTGCGGCATTCTTTAGGAGATAGATATTTATATTTCATTTGGACGTCTTTTGTTCGACCTTTTTTACAATTTTTTATTGAATTACTGTTTGCGTTTTCGATCTTAGAGAATTGGCTTTTTGTATGTTCAAAACACAAAGGCTTCGCATGAAGTTGCGATGAAGGCATGCTTCTCAACTTTATTCTTTCTAGATTTTCTCTTTCGTTTGTTCTATTGATGAAATATAAATTATTATTTTTATCGTCTTTTTTAGTTATCAATTCTGATTCTTGCAAATACTTATATTCATGTATTGTTAATGGAAATTTTCTTTGTCTATTATTTAATAAATATTTATCTTTCGACAAGAAATTTTCTTTCTCAATTTTGTTAAAGTTAAAAGTGTTCCTTCGATTAGGTGCACAGTTCGGTGTATCATTATTAAAAACTTCGCTTAATTTATTGTTTCGAAGGCTAAACAACTTATTCGTGTCTGCACAACCCGACTGGAGTGCTCTCAATTCAGGACAGCTCGAACTTTTCAAAATGCTTCGAAAAAAATTCTCATTAGTTCTTTCTTGCGTTAAAGGTTTAATTACTTTTGTGCCGCTTATGTTTTCTTCCTTGTTATGATAATTCAAGCGTACATTCACCCCATCCTTTGAACTATTTATATGGAAATGCTGCAAAAATTCAATATGTTTGTCAGGCTTTTTATTATTTATATTGTTTTCTCCCAAATAGAAACTAGGTTTAGAAAAATCATTCCTTCCTATAATATGGTGTTTATAAAGTTGTTTTGGTTGGTCTTGGCATCGATTGTCGCAATTATTGTTTGTGCTTTGTATTTTATCGACCAAGAGAAAAATATCGAAAAGTGTGGGCTCTATCACCTTCGTGTTTTTAGTTGTCGTTCTGTTTTCTGAATTATGCCTTTGCATAAATACTTTTGATTGATTCAATCGAATATCTTGTTTTTGTCTCTCTTCCTCAGAAGTCTTTTCGAGTTCTTTATTATTAATTTGAATCAAAGGTATGTTATTTTTCGTTGGAACGTTAGATAGGTATTCATAGCTATGGCATCGTTTGGTGAAATGGTGCTTATTTATGAATCGCAGATAATGATCGCTTTTACTGAGCAGTCGCTCAAACATTGATGCGTTAGGTTCCTGTGAAGGGGGAGCTTTATACGAGTTCATTTTTTTCTGACTTTGTTTGCTTTTGTACATTATTAAACCATAACATACCATTACTACCAAACATGGCAATACAAAACCGAGTGAAAAGACAATGTCAAGGGATTCTCTGGATCTGGCTCTAACATAGGTACATCTAGAAATTTGGTCTGTGTACCTGACTTCAGCATGCCACCCTAGAGCTCCCGGAAACACTGTAGCAATAGAAAAAAACCATATAATTATTATTTGCATCAATAGGAAAACAGAGTTTGAAAGTTTTGGATACATGGCTGGGTGCACCACTAAAATATACCTGTTAATGGCGATCAAAGAAATGTGGAGGCAAGAACACATTATTAGAACTGTGCCGAAAAATACATGAAATTTACAAAATCTGGTGTTGAATCGCCATTCTCTATACAAGAAGCTGTCAGCAAAAAAAGGCATTATTAAAACATTGAAGAGCAGGTCTGTAGCGGAAAGGGAAGCAATGAATGCGTTGTATGATTTACGTAGCCTTTCAAACATTAAAACCCCTACTAATACCATCAAATTACCTACAGTCCCAATAATGATCATTATCACAATGAAAAAAGCTCCTATTAAACCCATTATATTGTGAGGGTCGTGGGGATGTGTGCTTGCCCAGTTGTCGTAGTCGAAGCCACTGTAATCGTACGTGAAGTTGTTTTCAACGACGTTTCTTTGAGAATCATTAGACATTTTCTAGATATATTTTGCGAAGTTCAAGTTTAATGTTTTTTAAGGAGCTTTAATAAGATTCGGTCTTTTTTACTGCTGAGGATTATATCGGATGTGTATGAACTCGGAATATAAATTCTTCCAAATTGCTCAAAATGTTTTAAACTGCAAAACAAATAATATCTCTTAAAACTTTGAATTGCTTCAATCAAATGAATTATAGTGAATATTGAAAAAAGCGTATGAACATAAGTTCAATACTTAAAACCTTTCACGCAATATTAACATCGTAATAATTATCATATAAACTGCTGAAAAAATTGCAAATCGGACGCTTTTCTAGAACTTTGCCAATAAAAAACGTGAATGGGTTGAAGTCCTATGCATGGATTAACTTTTTTTTGAATAAACAAAATAAAAATTCAAAAAATATGTATATATATTTTTATCAAAACCATATTTGCTACGTCACCAAATATATAAAAACAAAAAACGATTTAAATATTCAAATGAAAACACTTTTAGGAGTTTATTTTATTCCACGAAGCTTTTCGTGAGATGAACTTACATTATCAAGTGGAGGTACAAATATTTGTACTTGATAATGTAAGTTCATTTTACGAAAAGCTTCGTGGAATTAAATAAACTCCTAAAAGTGTTTTAATTTGAATATTTACTTTTGGATCGAAGAATTAAAATGTAAATATTGCTATTAATAATTTTTCTCCCAAATTTGTCTTTTCATTATTATAAAGTTTCAAAGATAGTGTTCGCTCCAAGTTGCACTAGACTTCATGTGTTAAAAAACGTAAAAGTGAGTTGTCATAAAAGGAAACTTTTTTACTTGTTTGAGATCTTTTCGTACGTAATAGCTCAGTAAAAAATTAGCTATTTATACAACGTGAATGATATTTTAAGCTATTTTCAAACGGAGAGTCTTTAGCCAAAAGTCTATAAAAACTCGGAACTATAAAACGGATAATAAATTATGGAATAATTCAAATTTATATCCATCTTGGATATTTTTGGTTTCATGATATTTATACTTTGTCTGCATAAAGCATATATACTAAATGCTTCAGATAACTTTGCGTTTATCAAGAGTTTGAGTTTTGTTCATTAATTAATACTATCGAAAACCTCAGCCACCGAGATCTAGATTTGATAACACAAAAATTCTTTTTTCTCGAAGTAGTCTTTTTTCAAGTGAATTCATTGTTGTTTTTGTTCGACCGTAGAGTCGTTCTGAATAATTATAGCACAATAAGCATGTAATTCTTCAAGCCCTTCCCACACTAACTTCACGCCCAGCTATTACATTTTATTACCTGCGCTGATACATTTTCAGTGAATAATTCTTTATTGCCATAAAGCTTTTAAATTTATTTAGAAAGTATAAAAAATCTATTAAGCATTTATATATTTTTTTGCATGAACTTTTAGTAATATTAGTGAATAGGCTTCCAGATCAACAAGTAAAAATATTAAAACTGATGTTTTTAATATAAAATTTTTCAAAGGAATAATCAGGCTTCTGTTGAACTTCCATTGGGGGAAATTTTGCGAATTGAAAAATTTCCAAGCCATAAAATTTTTTAGTTTCAATAATTTTGATTTTATTTTAAAATTTAAATGCCAATAAAAAATCTTTATAAGATGAAATTTTTGAATTTCAAGCTTTGTTCTGTTTCTTAACAAACAACAATGTGTTTTATGTTTCTAATTATTCCCTAAAGAATATATTCGAATTGATTCATAAGAAAGTCACTTACTAGTTAAGTTTTTTAATGCCAGAAGATGAATTCATTTGAGAAAATGTATTACGACTTAATGTAGAAACTTTTCTCAAAAGACGAAATGATCGTGAATCGTAATAAATGGTTTTTAATCTGTCAAAACAAACGAAACTATTGTAAACATAATACTGCAAAGAGAAGCTGTTGGAAATATTTAAAAAATCTCCCAAATTTTACTTTTGCAGTTAGCATTCAAAAATGGATAACTATATTTAAAAAACGCGCTAACCCACAAAAAATTTTCATTTAATAATAGCAGGTTAAGAATTGCCCATGAAGTCATTAGTTTGAAAAAGAATCATGTAAAGAGATGGACGGCATTGCGTGAGGTTTGGCATAAGTTTTTTATGCTGATTCGTGTTTTCAAGGTGCCGAAACATATTTGTGAAAATGGCGATCATGAAATTTTAAAAAATATTTTGTTGAAGTTTTTGCATGCATTTATCAAAACAAGGAGTTTCCTATATGCAAACAAATTATTAGCTTTAAAAAATTCAAATAAAAAGTGAAATATAAATTAAGGATTTAAATTTTGATCTGACTTGAATCACTCAAATTGATATCAATGATCTGCCAGTCTCACAAAATCAATCAAAGTCCTTCTAAAGTGCTCAAATCGATTCGAAACTAAATTACAAAACTTTTTTTTTGAAATGTTAAAAAGCTTGTTAAAACCCCTCTTAAGAGATTGATTTCGCCCTTAATGCATCTCAAACATGTATCCATTTGGTAAAATAAAAACCTTTTTACTAAGATAAATTTATCATTTTTTCAACATTTAATATTGTTTTTTTTCATTTGGAAGCATCTTTAATACTTCTGAGGACATGTTGAATGCTTCACAATGCAAGAGTCGCGTGTTTCTTGATGAAGCCAACATATATAACAAGAGTCAATATTTTTTTAATGAAAATTTATTTTTTAAAACTTAATGTTTAAAAACTAAATAAGACCAGAAACGATGTTAGATCAAACGTAAGTTGAAGCATTAGAAGTTGAATGGAGAAAACTTTCTCTTCTCATTCATAAATCTCACTCTTCATCCAAAACCATACCTACTTTTCCAAAAGTTTTGATGAAGTATTTAATGTTGAAAATTTTTCATTGATTTTCTTTTTTCAAAGGCTTTCAACATTTAGTTTTATATTAATAAGTTGTGTGGGTGCGAAAACTATTATTCATAGGGCTATTTTAATTTAGATGTAATTGATTTGTGTTGTTATCCCAAATAATAATTGTTTTAATTATCTGCGTTTGTTTTGCTACTTTATATTGTGAGCAACTGTTCACAAACAAATTTTAAATTTTTATCCGTTATATCAAGTCTTATAAAACAAAAATAAAAAAGTTCATTACTTATTCAATATGATCATCCAAGTAATAAGCATTACTAGAGTAAAATATTATATTTAGATACGAGCATTACTATATGGAAAGTTTATATTCAGGTAACCGAAAAATGGCTGTATAAAAGCATTTTTTGTTTGTAGTTTAGAGTAGAAAATCGTTAAAAAACACTAATTTTCCAATTTCTCGTTGTTCTTATGAAGTTTATTTTTTAAATTCAAACATCAAAATTTTATCAGCTTGAAATATTTCCTTAAATCTTACCTATGGTTTTTAGTCATTCCAAAATGATATGATATCAAGAATCAAAGACTGCAACTCTTTCTAGAACCATGCTATAAGCAATGTCCTTTAGTTTTATACATCGAAATTTATATATATATATGTGTGTGTGTGTGTGTGTGTGTGGGTACATTCATAAATAAGCTGAAATATTTGGTTCAAAGCTTGGGAGGTTCTATCTTATAGAAACTAGTATATGAAAAACTAATATGAATAAATTTACAAAATTATTAAAAAATAAATTTTTTTTATCATTAAAATTACGAAGCTTTTCGTAAACGATGTAAAATTGTCAAATATGCAGGTCTTCAAATTGGTCATTATAAATAAAACTCCTCTTTAGAAACAAGTTTCAACCATGAAAAACACAAAACTCTTCGGATAATCCATTCTTGAAACAATAATAAAGCAATCTTCTATATTTTTGATTGAAGTTTTTGTGGTCTTACTGTGTAATTAATTTTCGCAGCCTAGCATAAATCCTGAAGTTACTATTTAATCTATCAATAAAAAAGCCATAAAACAATTTATAAGATGTCTCGTCTCATATTTTAACTCTAACCTTGAATAATTCTCTTTTATGACATACTAATTTCGGTACTCAATATTTAAATTGTGCGCAACCAATTCCATACTTAAAACTTTTAATTTTTATGTTTAATATCCGAAAGAAAATTCTACTCGTGATGACGACGGGTTAATAAAATATGCCAGTAGTGGATGGCACTGTTTTAAAGTGAAACGGTTATCTATAGAATAAAATTCAAAATTCACTCATTAAAATAAGATTTTTTTATGAGCCACAATAAAATTAAAGAAGTTCCAAGCTGCAAAAAGCTGTTTTAAGTTGGAGCAAACATAGGCTTTGAAAAATGTTTTTTTTTTTTGAAAATATTCATGTATCAGGATGTTTAAATATTCACGGATTGTACAAAAAGCTTTGTTAGTTGACAAACGTTAGTTTTTTTTCCTAAAATTTAAAAAAATGATTATTTCAGTACTTTCACAATTTTTTTTGAGTTCTATAATTGGTTCATCAACTAGCCTAAACCTATTCAATGCTTTTTGCGTGAGCGCGAAGTGCCTGTCAATAAAATAAGGGCATTTAAAAACACTAATAACTTCCATTAAGAAAATGTTACTTTGTTGACAGAGTCCTATATCTTAATAAAATTATATAGTCTTCTTAAATATCCAATCATTTTTATCTTAAACCATGAATTAAGAATGAATTAAAACGCCATCAACATTCAAACGATTATATGAATTTGCAATTTTCGAAGAATATAGATTTGTTTCCATAGTGTTATAAAAATTTTTGAACTTATTTTTTAATCTGTTAAACAAATATTCGGCTCTATCGATCAATTAATTCATCATTGTTTCAACACATTTTTTACATTATCTTGAGTGCCATAACGAATGGTTTGAAAAATTTACACAAAATTGGAAAACATAAATTTATAGCTAAACCATTATTATTTATGATGGAAAATAAATAAAAGTATACTTGATCAAGTTAAAATTTTAAAATTCGATTTTAATAGAAAATAACTGCATTAAAACGACATTTAAACATCAAATTAATGCATGACTTATGGCAGATAATGTAATTTGATTTGAGTTTTGTATGTTATGTTTGCATAGCAATTTTTTGAATAAATTGTATTCAAATGTGGTTGTAGAGGCACTCAGCTGCTTGTTTGTTCAGCTCCTGTAGGATGCTTTTTCTTTTTTTTTCAATGGGTGTTCTAGAAGATTTTTTAAAAAATGTATGTTTTATACAATTGAGCAAAGACAAATAGCTTTAACACTTTTATTTATTCTAAAAATTTTTTTCTGTTTTTCTAAATCAAATAAAGTCCTGGAACTAAAAAAATTTTTTTTTTTGAAAGCAAAGCAAGAAGAATTTTACCATAAAAAGTTTTCTTCAGTACCATTCCTTTCATTTATTATTTCACCAACAAAATAATTCATTTTCTCAGCAATTAATCATTGCTTCATACATCTTCAAAACCCTGCAAGTGCCAGAAAAAATATTATTCCTAAGTACTATCTTTATATTTCCATTATGACCATTCTACTAGTAGCCACTCCATGAATTTCAATATATTGTTCTTTTGTGATGTTAAATGTAAGAAATGAACAGAATGGATGCATGGTCTTCTCCATTGTGAATATCCCATAATAACGCATGGTTGATGGCTATATAACTTTATTTTCTTTTAGAAAATTGTTAATCACTTCACGATAAATTATCTAGTTTTTAATTAGATTACAAGCAACTTTCATGAAGCTAAATTTTAAAGAAATGCTGGTTTAATTGCAATAATTTTTAACAAGATTTTTATACTATTTATTTTTTAAAAAATCAATTAACAAGAAAATAAATTAAATTTATATAAAATTCAAAATTCCTATCAAATAATTCGTATTTAATATAATAAAAATCTGGAAATAAGTGCATTTCTATATAATTAACTTAGAGATCTGTTCAACATCATATCTGCATTTAAGCAAACTCCTACATAACAGAATTGATGAAATATTGAAAATAAACAATATCCTCGCGTATTATTTCTTCACGGCAAACGTAAGGAATAAAAACCACCATTTTATATAACAAAAGTTGATTGATCCTCCGTACACACATACTTCTTTACATTCCATAGAATACCTTGCAGTGAAACACGCCACTACGGGATATAAAAAAATATGTGATGCTGGTAGGATAGCTTTCTGTTATGCAACATAAGGGTCAATTATCAATAGTGAAATCTCAATGGATGCTTTTAAGAGGATGCTGGTTCAAAGTTGAGATGTTTGCAACAGTCAGATTCGCTAGATTTTTCTGTGGGTTTTATTTAAACTATTTTAAAATGAAATTCAGACAATAGTTTATAAAATAAAAGCTAATGAAGTTCTCACGCTAGACTAAAACATTGATAGAAAATAATTGAATAAATTCAAAAGCCATATAAGAAAATTATATTTCTGAGAAAAATAAACCATACCCTAAAGCTATAAAATATATTGAATAGTAAACCAGCGATACTTAATAGCGAATGACAAGGGCCTGAAGTAGGTCTGGTCTGTGGCATATCAAACGTGAGCAATGTGCAGACTGTCAAACTCTTGAATTTCTATTGTAAAACTAATCAGTAATATTTAAAACTGTTTGGAATTCAAAATTTATTTTATTTTTAATTTCAATAATTTCATAATTATTTAATGGAGGGATAAAAATGGCCCATCGAATCAGTTGAATTAAAAAATTATATGAGACGAGACAAACAAGATAAAACATTCAAAGTTCATACATTCAAAAATTTATATTGAATTTTATGGTTAATTTTTTATAGTAACATCTGACAAACTTTTGAATACGTCTAACTTTTTATATAACGATAACATGCGTACACAAACACACCAAACATAGTAAAGATGAATAAAGATTACTTACTTGATAAGATGGAATAGCTGTAGCTGGAGCGTGCCTTTTCAAAGAGAAACTCTAGCCCGCTTAAATACTCAGTGTGTATGTATGGATGTATATATATATGTGAGTCTGTGAAGGCTTCATACATTGTTGCAGAATACTTGTGCTAAAATATTAAAGAATTGTATAAATATGTTTGTGAAATACTTTACTAACTGTAGAGTTATAATGAATGTATGTTTCTATAAATAGTTTTTTATAGTGTATTATTAGATTAAATAACAATTATGTAATGGATACTAATTATCTTTTATTTCCTTCGAGAGTGTCCCAACCACATCATATTCCCAGTTATCAGTCTTATCTTTATAATATGTTTACTTAAACAAAGAAAAAATTTGTTTTGATTAACTTTGAAGTTAATTTATTAAAACTATTTTATACCGTTTTTGTATATTTAAAGATCTTTTGAAAATGATATGTGATGATTAAGCGGGTATATTCTGAACTCTAGCTTCCTCATCATTTAATCTCGAATTTTTGGTTCTTGTGGTTAATGCATTTTATGAATTATACAATCAAAAACTTCGCTTATAAATGTTTTTCAGTTTCAATATTGTGTTAATTTTTTGTTTAAAATATGGAATAGGATGTTTGCTTGGAAACCTACTGATGTTTTACAAAACAGTTCATTAATTTTGATGACTTTAAATGTCGAACATTTGAAGGTTTTATCTCTTGTTGAAATGATTTTAATTTTCTAATACTTATCCCTCCCACAACGCTATGTCTGCAAACTTTTAAAATACCTTCAAAAATAGACCACGGGTAAGTAAGGAAACAAATTTATTTGTACTGTTACACGTGATGTAACTTTCTTGAAGGTTTTCAAAGAAAAACTTCTTTGTACTATATTCATAAAAAGATAAATATATTAGCTGGAATTCTTTGTGATATTTTTGTTTCATTTGTAAGAAATAAAGCTGTATATTATACATAAGGTTATAATTTTCAGTCTATTTCATCCATCGAATAACTGAACAAAAGAGATAATAACATTCATTTTTCATTTGGATTTGTTTTATTACTTTTTACTGGTTTGAATTAATATTATAATTTCATTAAAACTTCTTTTGAACATTAGTCAAAATTCTTCATAATCAGAAACTTTTGTCTTATCATAGCCATAATAATTATGGACATCATCGCTGCATTAGTTCAGCTATCATAATCAACAACCCATCCTCTTCTTCCTCTCTTCGCATTGTTCTTCAGCTGCCAGCTTTGCCGATTGCAACTGCACCAGCAGAATTCATTCTAAACTTTTATCTTTATTTAAGTTTTCAAAATATAATATTTTTTGTTTTTATAACATTAATAAATTTTTTTTAATTTTTAGCCGTTTCACCGGCTTGAAAATGTTGTGTTTATTGCTATCATGTTAATACAGTTTTTTTCAAACTTCTTCAGACTCTCATGACTCATTTCTTCTGTTATATTTTCCATTTTTATTGAGTAACATTTATGGTTATGAAGCTATATTTGAATACTAATTTTTGCTTTACTCTAAATAAATTTTATTTTTTGATGATAATTTTGAATGTATTTCATGTAAAATTATTTCTCATGCAAACTACTATCTCAAAATTTCGATAGATTCTAAGAAAATAAAACTAACTATTAAAACACCGATTGAAAACTGAAAATCTAAACATTTATAGGATATATCAGATTGATTTGATAGTTTAAGGATAGTGTCTACATGTGGTAATGAGATAAATTCGTAATTATTATAAAAAACAGTCATTAATTATGAAAACTTCATAAATTTGGTTTTAGTTGTCAAAATAGTAACGGAAATTTCATAAAAATAAAAGCAATAGATGATAAATTGAAAAATAAACACAATTGTACTTGATACATTATGTAATCCGTACCAGCATGAAAATCTTCCACCAACAAATCTCTAATTTATTCCATAAATAAATCTAATTTAGAAACTCTAGATATTTTCTTTCATTCCTTTCACGTTGCCTATAGCATAACTTTCTTTTCAACAGTTGTGCTCTATAAGTTATTTGCTTTCTCCAAGAACTTTATGTCTGAAATACCAACGCACATGTTAGCTATAAAATTTAGCATCTTGTTAAAGTAACTTTTCAGTTAATAACACCTTTCGTTAAAAATTATTTCTAACTTAAATTATCGCTTTGACGAAAATTTATTTTTTTAAATGAGATTTTTCAACTAATCTTTTTAACGATTACATATATTATTAGTGTACTAATAATGTATTAAAAATCATCGTGGGGTTTATTTCTCTGCTCTAAAAGTTCGCCCATGTTATTGAGGTACAAACTTTATTAGAGATTTTATTTTCCAAAGCACAATTCTTGAGTTTAAAGGCATCATAACTAGTAAGCAAAAGCTTTCATTTTAATTGAACCACGACTCAAAACGCACCTAATCAACATAAAATCAACTGAGTCTTCCGTAACATATGCTTTAAGATGGTTTTACAATATAACTCAATGCTTGATTTATCTTTTTAGTCTTGCGAATGCGTGGAATTTGTAACATACATATCACAAAGAACTCAAAGATGCACTAGGCCGTCATTTGTATTGATAAATCGCTCACAACCATGTTATATGAATTAAGCGAATAACACCTTTTTTCATTTAAACATTTCAATTCATAAGTTAAAATTATGCATGGTGAAGCTTTTCGGAAGTCAGCGTTAGTTATTTGGAATATTTATTTATATTTTGCATAATTGTGAAAAGTTACCTATAAAAATTTTTAGTTATTAATGAATATCATAATTTGATGAAAATAAACATCTGATAATCCATTCGGAGTCTTCTATCAAGCCTATTTGTGATGAAACAAGCACAAAATAAATAAAAACTGCGATAATAATTCAAACTTTAGCCTTGTTTCAGACGATGCTTCTAATTAGTACCAAATGTTGTGTTGGTAGAGGCACGAGAGATGGGCTTGTAATGAATGCTTTTAAAATTGTTCAAAACTTCTAAATTATGATCTAAAATGTATTTATAAATTTATTTTTAACATTATAATATGCGATGCTTCATAATATTTGAACGTTTTCAATGTGGGTTGATGAAGGAATAGTTTCATTTCATTCGCGGGAGTTTCAGAGGCTTTAGATTTGAAGGTTTCTTTAATGATTTTTCTGAATCAATTTCAGTAAATTTATCGCTCGATTTTTCAGAAATTTCATTTTTCTTGTTATTTTTTGTCAAAAGTCGTTCTTCGCCGAAAAAGTTATTATCTGAAATTGAAGTTGTTCAGTCATGCAAAAAAATATTTTCTCGTTTGTAATTAAAATACTGTGAAAAAACTCTTCACTTTGAAGTATTTCTTCTGCTCTGGTTGAGAAAAAAGCATTAGTTGTCTGAAAAATTTTGTTTACTTAAATTTAATGCTTTCACAAAGTTTTTTATCTTTATAAAAGAACGATAAAAAACGACAAGTTTGTTTTTTAAAATTATATTACCTTGAAAGATTTTGTAGGTTTGAGGATGGGTGCATCTGGCAATTGTAACTTTTGAAAGACCACTGCAGGTAAACTCCACGACTTTTCTATGTCGTCCCAAGTTGATAATGACCTGGTTCAAAGCGTTATAATCAATCTCATAGTAAATTTCTTTAATAATAAAATATAGTTTTCATGAAATGATTATGTTATGAATATTAATAAATACAAATTCACGAATGAATATACTTTATTCTGTCGAGGTTACAATAATTGCAGTTTTTTCTGACGAGAGCAGTCATACACTTGAGAACAGCGTTGAGCCATGAGTTTTCTTTCTCGTTGCTTCTTATTGCATCGAGGTAGTCTGATCGATCATTTTCGAATTCTTTTCTGATGTCCACAAGCTCTTGTTGCAAGTCTTCAAGCTGTTTGAATCAGGATTCACATTTATATGGAAGCTCATAATGTTTAATATTTAAATTATACTTACACTTTTTTACCCTTCTTATTAAAATTAACAGCTAATTAATAAATATTTCAAGAAATTTTTCAATATAATAACATTTTTGTTTTTTTCATTGATAATCTTTTCTAGATAACTTATTTTTTCACAACTTCCTCCAAACAGTTCCAGCATGACATCATCACCAGCTTTTTTTTCAAGCACTTCTGAAAATTTAATGAAGATGTTGAAATGTATTAAATCATTCAAAACCCCTCAAAAGGTTGCACCTAATACTTTTTTGTTATAGTTTTCAAATTCTTTTTTCCTTTGTTCTTTCCTTTTTTTAATTGTATCGCTGTTCGTTTTTTCTCCTCCAACTAGCTTACTTTCAAGCTCTTTTATCCTGTGTTTCATGTTTAAAATTGACATCATTAATAACACACAAAAAATATTATCTTATTCTATTTGAACAATGTGTCAGGATTTATGAAGCACAAACCTGGCAAGAGCTTCGTTCAAATCATTATTTTTTTTATTTTTCGTTTCTTCATTTATGTTTTTCTTTTCTTCAAATATAGAAACACTAGAAAAACATTGATTTTTTTCTTCGTTTTCAGATTTTTGTTTCACGCAAGCAAGGTACTTTTTGTTCAAATCTTCAAACTCATCTTCTGCTTTCTTTTTTGCTTTTTTTATTTCCATCAATTCATCTTTCGATGATTTTATTTCCTCTTCAAGTTTCTGTTTAATTTTAAATTTTATCATTATTAACTATCAATATTTAATGTTACTATTGTTATAGCATCTTACAGGATTGATAAGTTCCGAAGTATTTCCATTTTCTATTGTGGACGCATTTGGTTGCATGTTTTCTGAAGATTTACTAATTTCACTAGTACTTTTTTGCATTTGGTTTTGAGACAGTAGCTCTTTGAGCCTTTGAATTTCTTCTTGAAATTGTCTTATTAAAGCATCTTTAGGATCTTCATTGATTTTAGGCTTATTTTTGATACTTTTTGCTCTGTTGGCATACCTCAAAGTGCTGAGTGTTTCTTCGGCATTGTTATCTGCAGGAGAAAGACAAGCAAGCATGATTGTTTTCGTGTTACCCCCCAAACTATCTTGCAGCAAACGGGTGAGTTTGGAATCTCGGAAGGGAATATGAGATGACTTGCCATCGACTAAAGCTGATATGACATTTCCTAGAGCTGAGAGAGACAAATTTATTTTAGAGGCTTCTTTCAATCTTATTCCAGACGCCCCTGTTTTTCCTTGTCTTTCACTTCCCGCTAAGTCTATTAAATTTAGCTTTGCTACTCGAATTTTCGCTTTTCGATCTTTTTGAAGCTTATTTCCAAGTTCAAAATCAGATCTTTCTAAATGGATACTAAAAATAGAATGGCTGCGGGAAGAATCAGCATTCATGAGTGTAGATCCTACAGACCTATTGTTCCACCCCCTCTTCATTATCCTCTCGCAACTCTCTTGACTATCACACTGATGCATTGTCAGACCTTAAAAATTGAAATATTCAGATAGGAAATGTAATTGAAGTACATTTTTATCAGTATATTGGTTATAAAAAATCCTATCATAACATTTATTTAGCTGACAAGCTGCTGTAGATTTTGGTTATGAAAAGATATTGGCACTTTAACTTATGAAAACCCAGAAGAAACATAAAACGAATAATTTAATCAAGGAAAATAACGAGATAAAACCATTAACGTAGACTCCTTTGTTGCTTCCTTCCTTCACTTCGAGTTTTTTCTTGATATCTTTCCCTAAAAGATCTCTAACTTCTTCATTATAGATCTCCAAATATGAAGCATGAATGATGAATTTCGAATTTTCACTCACATAAACATTTTCGAAAATGTGATCAAATGACCTGAAATGGTCATTTTTTTAAATGATTATCAAATTGAAATACTGAAGCATAAATGATAAACTTAAATGGGAAACAAATGTGGTCATGTATAAAACTGCTTATCTCTCAGACTACATTCAAAATTTTATCAAGTTTGAACGCCATTGCTATTCCATTGCATATATTATCAATTTTCTAACTCTACTTGTATTAATTATATTTTATGGCATCAATAGTTTCAGCATAGATGTCGTAAGACGAGGTATGTACCGGCTAATACAAGTTCACGTGTCAAATAGGGCTCGAAGGATGTATAAATTGTAATTTTCATACAGATATTTCTCTCTTTGAATATGAATCTTTTTGTTTTCTTAATTTAAAAAATCACTACTAAGAATTTCGAAAATTTAAAGTTTATAGCTACTCAGTCAAATACAAAAACTGATGAAATCATAGATATGAACTTTTTAATTAAAATATGATATAATTCATACCGGACTTTTATCAAATAAATTCTCTAAATATATTGAAAAAATTTAAAAAAAAATTTACGAAAAAAATTATTTTAAAATAAATCAAATGAACTGTTAATCTTTTATATAAAAAAAGTTTTTGAATTCGAAATGAAGCAAAACGAATTATAAATTTTGATTTTGATAATATGCATTCTGATGAGGTTTCATGCTTCCTGTTTCACGACGGCTTATGAAACAATTCATGAACTACCTGGGAATAATCCCTCTGTCACAAGCTGGCTCGTGCACCCCCTGCATGGAATATGACTTGCCGCTGCCCGTCTGTCCATAGGCGAAGATTGTGCCGTTGTAACCTTCCAGAACACTCTTTAAATGGGTTTTAACAATTGGCTAAAGAATAAAATAGCTTTGAATGTTTTATAAAAGGGAAATATAGATTTATTGTTCAGAAAACATATTAAATATTTTTTACGCAAATATAGGGTTTTTCAATTCAATTTAAAATCTTAGCAATTGCTTACCAAATCTTTGCAATTGACTTCAAAATCTTGGCAATTGCGCACAAAATCATAGCATTTGATTACAATATTTTTTCAATTGATTATCAAATTTCAAAAAAAAAAATAAATTTAAGAAAAATTAAGTGAATATTCAAAAAATTTCATTTTAAAATTGCAATAAAAATACCAAAAAAATATTTTTTTGAGCTTTTCTGACAAGTACCGTGTTCTTAGTATATTCACGGTGCCAAACGCTCGTCCGCGGAACTTATTTACGCATCTCATACTGCTGGAAAACAAATACTACTAAGTACCGAGTTTCAGTAGGAAATTTAATTAACAATAGTAAATAAATAAATAATAAAAACCGTATTAAAAATTTATTCCAAATATTTAAAAAAAACAATTCAAATATTTAAAAAATTATACAATAAAATATAGTTTATTCATTAATAATTTCTTTATTGGAGCATTTTAATAAATAACCCAGCATTTTTCTATAAAATGAATAACAGTGATTACCTGTTATTTCATCAAATTTATTAACAATTAAACATCTTAGTTTGTTTTCTGCCATGGCTCCTCCTCTTGTACTAATTGATACTTCTATGCTGTGCTCATTTTTAACCATTCTTTAAGCTGTTTGAGAGTTGTCGTGCAATCAGCATTGACTTTTCTTAATAGAGCTTCTTTCAATTCTGGGGTAAATATTGGTTTTCTAGCTGCGTTTCCATATTTAAAAAATTTTGAAACAATGGAATGTACAGTGTGGTAGTTTAATTATAAAACTACACTTATTGTCTTTACAGAGCACCCCTCTAAGCACTTTGTGACTATTCTTTCACGATCCTCATCTGAAACGGCTTTTTTGCTCGTTTTGACTTTACTATTTTCAGCCATGAAGATAAAAGATATAGAGTAAAACAAAAAATCACAACTTTTTCAATTGCAAAGATCTGCTATTTAATTAAGAAATATACCACGAAAAGCTCAAAATACCTCAAAAAAATATTTTTCGGTTTTTTTATGGCAATTTTAAAAATTTATTTTAAATTTTAAAATAAAATTTTTACAAAATTTTTTGAATATTCAAACTTTTGTGCGCAATTGCCAAGATTTGGAAGTCAATTGCTAAGATTTGGTAGACAATTGCTAAGATTTTGAATTGAATTGAAAAACCCTATATATCTTTCATTTTTACTTAAGAATGAGAGAATTTTGAAAGAGTTTTTGTTTAAAAATCTAAAATTTTTAATAAACTTTTCTTTATATTCAAACATTAGTTTTTCGATGCTAGTCAAAACAGATAAAATTGTTAGATTCATATTGAAAGTTGAGTAAACACATTAATGCGTTTTATCGTTAAAATCTCCACTGACTTCAACAAGAGGGTAAATCATATGTGCATATATTTGTTCTGTGTTGCAATGGGCATCGTAGGCCCCATCAAATGTGAATCTCTTTGCAGGGTTGGTGTCGTCGAGTTGAATGCTGCATTCTCTTGAAGCGTGATTTATGTCAATAACATTCAAGCATTGAAGTTTCACTTCTCTTTCATTCATGGGCCGACACCTCACTACCACCTTCACACACTCGCCCATGTTTCGATCGTGGGTGATTACTGTTTTAAATTAATGTGAAACTTAAATTAATTTTGAGATTTTTGGTTATTTAGAATTTATTTGATTAGAATCATTTAGTTAGTTATTTCTATAGACGCATAAACAATTTTGTAGCGGCGTTTCATTTTATAAAATTAATTTTGAAACATTTTTTAAGCCTCAATTAATATCAATTCTACTTGAATTTCCGTAAGAAATTTTTATATTGAAAAAGTAATGAAAAAAAAATGGAGCTTACCGCAGTATTTTTATATATACAATTTCCTACAAGCAGGCACCAGAAGCATTTATAAAGGAATGTACAAGAACCCCATCAAGATTGTCATTTGTTGTAGAAAAATATTCCTCAACCCTCTTGAAACTTGAGTCAAGGTAGGATTTATTTATGAAAGACTCATACATTTAAGAGCATGTTCTGATAGACAAAATATAAAATGGAGATTGAATCTTTATGATATTGTGAATCATTTTCATAGCCTGCAACCCAACATGGAGCAATCTACAAGGTTTTCATTCAGACGCAAAAACAGCCAGCCAAAATCTAACGCATCCAGATTCACTGCTGAAGCCATATCGCATGTCAAGTAGGTGGAGTTAGTACTTTCGTTTTTTCCCTATACTTAAAAGTAAAAAAGTCCAAAATTATTTGTATGATGTGAGTTTTGAAAAATGATCAGCACTAGATCAGGTTTATTGAGAAATTTTCAAATGAATGGTGTTTTTCAAATTCTTAACTTGAAAGAAATTCATTGAAACCATTGATAGATTACCGTTTCGAATAATTAATCACTTTTGAAGCACCCATTTGAATGATTTTCAACAAAAATTTTTTGCCTTTTCAAGTTTTGAGAGATTTTCAGTATTAAATTCTCACTGAGAATGCAATAAAAAACGCTAACATCGATCCTTGATATTTTTTATGAACGTAAATATGGGATCTACTTACATCAAATTAATTTGAGAAAAAGTCTGAAAGATTTAAAATGTTTGTAACAATTTGCACTGAAAAAATTTTAAAAAAGCTTGCAAATAAATATTTCTAGAACACAAGATTTTGTTAAAACAATTCTTTAAAAAGTAGATGAGTACAGAAACGTGAAAAGTGATAAAAATTAAGTTGGAATGAAATGAAAAGAAGATCAAAAACGAAGTAGGCGGGTGCTTAAAACTCAATATTTAAAATAGAGTTTTTAAAAATTTAGTAGGTTTTCATTTCAGTTATAATTTTCATATTTCAGTTTCTCAATTATTTCTTAATGTTTTTTCTTTGTATGAGAAAATTTAGATTTTTATTTTTTACTAAAATTTTGATTAAATTTTTTCTCTATAGAAAGAAAAGAAAAAATTTATAACTAATAAAATTACAATAAAAAAAAATTTGAATGATTTTTTATGTAAACCAAGTTTTTTATTATGCCAATTATTCGAATATGAAAATTTCTTGCTTGAGCTTGCTTCTACAATTTGCTATATCCCACCAATTTTAGCTGTTTCTCTCAATCAAATTTTTTTCTTAGACGTATTGACAATCTTATTTACACGAACCAACACAATATGAATATGAGAACATTGGGCAGTTTAATTGAAAATCTAGATATATTTTACATCCAGAACAAACAATCTTCACATGGACAATCTCCACATGGGAGTTTGGTCCACACATATAACTGCTTGGAGGATGCCTCTGTAACGTGCTTATGAGCTTTAAACGTACTCATCACGTCTGAAAATGAAACTAGTGGCGATTCCAAATAGAACTAAAAGTAGATTACGATTACAATCTTAATTCATATTTTATACACACATTCCACGTTTTGGGATCTAATTACATCAAATTAACTTGAGAAAAAATGTGAAAGAAAATGTTTTTAGCATTTGAAATGCTCAAGGAAGTTCAATACTTCTTAAAAATTTTTTTTTGTATTTTGATGCCATAATTTGGGGTAATAATATTTTGAGGCACAAACAGCAGAACTTGAAAATAATTCTGCACACAAATACACGAAGAAATTTAATAGTGGCTTTTTTCATGTTGGATATTCATAATAAATGAAAAAGAAATTTGATTATTTGAAATTTTGAGAAATATCTTAAATAAAAGGGATTATTGCATATAATTTTTGACGCTTTTTATGATTAATTTTTAATTTAACTTTGAAATGCGAGTGACACGATGTTAGATAAAGTTTCAAAACTAATGTGGTTCTAGAAGTTCTGTCAGAAAGTTCTTAGCACTGTTGGTGTAGTGTCTCGATGCCCTTAGCTATAGGAGTTATTAGTTATGATGTTTTCTTTGCTAAATATTCACTTTTAATTTCAATGAAGAGTGATGTGAAAGGTTTAATGTTTAATTTTTCAATGACATTCTTTGTTTTTTTGTTATTTTATCTTCAAAACTGAAGGGTTTAAGATATTTATTGGAGCGATAAACTTGTCGATAATTTAGTTTTATCAAAATACGTTGGTTTGATTTTTATATACTTTCCAAGATTTTCACAAAATTGTTTAAATGGGCTCACGATAAGAAGAAAAAAGTTTAAAATTTGTTTAAGAAAAAAATATAAGAAATCCTTTTAAATAGATTTGAAAACTAGGGTTTTCCGAAGTATTTTGTTTTGCATTAAAAGAATTAAAAAATTCAAAAAAAGATTAAAAATTTTTCATGTGTGAAACGCCTGTAAGTTATAAAAAGTTTTCCAAAAATTAATCTTTCAATTGGATAATAAAGAAAAATTAACGAAGTTTTTGAATTTTAACTAAAAATAAATCTACCAAAACCTTAAAAAAGCATAATATGAATTATTAGATACATTAAACTTTGTGAAACTTTATAACCATCAATCCTAATATAGGGTAACAAGATAAGTAGAAAATTTTTTTGAAAACGTTCAATTTTCGGGTAGCCATTCTCTATCAATTTTTACATTAGAATTCAAATTTTTTGGAGATGTCTTAATGAGTTTTAATGAAAAATTTTTCAAAAATTTCACATTAAAAAATGGTAGTGTTTTCTACATATATTAAAAACGATATAATTTTCAATAAGTTTAGTCTTAGCATAAAAAAACTAGATTTTTTTAAGAAACATTGAAATTCTGTTTAAAAAAATGTTAAAAAACGAGAAAAAATTCAAAGTGAAAAATGTTAATGAAATAATAAGTTATGAGTTTTGATATGAATGTTTTAAAAAAAATGGGCATAGGTGAAAACTAATGAGTTCTTGCGGTGAATTCCATGTTTTTGAGCAGAGACGTGCTCCGTTGTTTCAACTTTATTCTCGTATTTGTTTTATGGCTTTTTTGTGTTTTTAATTCAGATTACTTTCCTATACAAAAAACAATAAAATTAAAAGAAATCAAAAGTTTTTAAAGTTTTGAAAATTTTTAACTATTATCAACAAATTTTCAGATCTATCTTTTATGCGGCTATTTTTCGATACTTCGTTGCCGCTAAATTTTTTTCTATCCATGAAGGCTTTAATTAAGGACATTGAATTTGAGCATATGAATAGAAAAAAAAACCAAAAAAAATTTTTAAAAGATTAGTTAGTGAAGTATTAGAAAAAACTTTCTGTTAGAGATTGAAGAAAGGGTATGTAAAAGAAACATCAGAAAGACGAGTGGCTGAAAAATACATGAAGAGAATACAAACAAAAAAAAGGAGAAAAATTGTTCATTAAGTTTAAGAAAAAAAAACTTCATTTTGTTTATTAAAATTTTTTGGTAGATTCGAAGAAAGTGAGGTGAAAAAATAAACTGAAGAAAAATGGAATGAAAGAAAAAAATGAAAAGAATTAACCTGTTAGTTTACGAACAAAGTGATAAAATATACCAAGAAGGTAGAATACCTGATGTTATTTTATTAGATTAAAAGGTTTTGAAGTAAACTTTTGAACACTTTTGTGTTATTTTTTACCACAAGAATGAGAATGAGACCTTTTTGAAAAAGGATAAAAAGCCCCTGATCGACCATAATTATTAGATAAAATAGTTACATTTTTTTGCCAGTCTCATGATAAGACTGAAATTTTTACAAGTTCTATCTCAGTTTTTCGAATAACGTGTTTTATGATAAAAATTAATCATAAGTTGAAGTTATTGTACAAAAGAAAATAGCTGATGAGACAAAGGCTAGAAAGAGAAGTTCACAAATATTGATGACTCTAAGGAAAACTACAATGCCTATTATAATGCACAAAACCGAATCTGAGCACCCGGGGTGAAAAGGGACATTGAAAAGCTAGTAAAATAGAATAATAATGAATTCAAAAATTGTTTAAAAATCATTTTATTAAAGATATATGAATTTAGACTAATAAAAAAAGCATTGAATGTGAAAAATAATAATATATCAGATTAGAGCTACCGGTATCAATACGTTAAGTGAAAAATATGCACTGGTAAGCAAAAGTTGCGATGAAAGCTTGGTGACACAAAGAGATGTGTCTGACGTCGAAAGATTGTAAAATAGGTATTGATAATGCAGAATAAAAATATGTACAATAAGTAGATTTTTCTATGGTTGATAACATGTCCGCCATCGAAATAATTTGTTCCGAGATTCTATTCAAGCAGCTCTTAACACGTTACGAAGTAATGTGTTGAACTTAATAAAGTCTGAGGAACCCTCGGTTCCAAAAAAAAGAGGGCGAGAGCCGAAAACTATGATCACTTCATCTCCTTCACTTTTCTCGCCTACCACATTTTCTTTGACTACTTCTTATCCTTCAACTACTTTACTTTCCTCGACCACTACATTTACTACATTTACTTCAACTACCACATCTCCTTCAACCACTTCAATCTTTTCAACCACTACATTTCCTTCGACTGCCTCAATCTCCTCATCCACTACATCTCTTCTCAACAACTCCATCTTCTTCATCAAGCTCAACTTCAACAACTATGACCACTTCTCCAACTTCATCTACAAGCATGGCATCATTTTCAACTTCTCCATCTCCTGCTTCTACAACTACTTCATCTCTTAGTTTAATTAATAATTTTCCATCATTAATTTCACTAGAATCATTCTCACCAATCAATTCAATCACATCTACTCTTACTTCTAACTCACCTCAACCTACTTACAGCAGTTAAGTCAAAAAACAAGCACACTCTTTCTTCTCCACCCACTAACAAAATCTCACACTCACACTCCCCCAATCAACATATAAACCATTCTATCAAGAAAACTCCACCTATAATTAAATATTTGACTAAAATTACTTCCACCACAGATGAGACTTCAAGTGAGCTCTGCAGAAGATTGGTTTCATCCATTAACCTTTCTAAACAGACCTTTAAGTCTTATCCCAAGCATGTTCGTGAGTCTACTGATGCCGTTGTCTGGGAAGCTGACTCTGCTGATTTACTCAAAGATGCTAAACTTTTTCTTTCCTCTCTTCCCAACATCCGCCTCCATGACCCAATTCTTTTAATCTCTTTCCATCTGCTCATCCCAGCGCTCTCCGTGCCTTCAGACAGAGGCCTAACGCACGAAATCCTTCTACCCGTGATTGGCTTATCCAAGTTTCAAGCACTGTTTTTCCCACGCTGCTCAAGTCCAAGAATATACATCTCCCTTTTGGTAGATTTCCTTTCCACTTTCGTATTCACCCTACTAGATGTCTGAATTGCCAGACTTATGGCCATAATATATCTAAATGCCACAACCCTAGAGTATGTGAGCACTGTGGCAAAGACCATCCGTCTGACAACTGTTCTGAATCTTCTCCTCCCTTCTGTGTTCCCTGCTTTAAATCAAATCGCCTTTGTCCTGACCATGTCACCACATCCTCTTCTTGTCCGGTGTATAAGCAACAAGTATGGCCTGGCAATGAAGGCCTGCCTTACTCATGCACCCTCAAAATCCATCTCCTTCTGTGAAGTTTGGCCTTCTCAATCCCCGTTCCACTCGCAACAAATCCACTCTTATTCTGGGCGCGATTTCCACTCACTGTTTCGATATCCTTGCACTGACTGAAACGTGGATCCCGGAAGATGCCGACAATGTCACAAAATACGACATTGTTTTTCCAGGTTACCATGTTCTACATTCTCATCGTTCTAGTAGAAAGCGCGGTGGTGTTATTTCTTTGATTTTCTCCAACTCCGTTAAACTGACACTTGTAAAATCTGAAATACACTCTTTTTTTGAAGCATTAACTGCCCAAGCCTCTTTCCTAACACGTTCCTTAACCATTTCTGTTATTTACCGCCCCCCTAACTCAAGTAATTTTATTCGTGAACTCACAGGTTATCTTTATTTTCATTCTTCGACATTCAATCATTTCATAATGGCTGGAGATTTTAATACCCCTAATTGTCATCATCTTGATAATCCCCTTAATATTCTTTTGCGAAAGCACGGTTTGACGCAGCATATTAACTTTCCAACTCACAGACTTGGCAATACTCTTGATCTTGTTATCACACCGGCTTTTCTCTCTCATCTTATTTCTGACCCTGTCAGCGAAATTTTTGAATCTGATCATTTCCTTATTTCGTGCCGTCTTAACCTCGTACGGCCCCACCTTTCACCTCATCGTGTCACTTCTCGGTCTTTCAGGAATCTCAACTTGGCCGGCTTTGGAAAGGAGGTCAATTTTATAAGCGATTTACTTATTAATTCTCCAATCTCTAAGGTCGATGACTTTGTTAGTTCCATGGACAAATTGTTCCTTTCGCTGATGGATTCTCATGCTCCTTTACGCAGTCATACTTTTGGCCCCAGCTTGCATTCACACTTTCATCTGTCTGAAAATGCTCTCTCCACCAAATGCCGAAGAAGGAAAATCGAGAGACAGATATCCAGTCTCCGAAAGCTTTGCGTGCAAGTCCCTGATGATCTTTCACAAGAATTCCGTATTTCACGTAAACTCGCCCGCGCCGCCATTAACAAGTCACGTGCTGATTATCTTAATCTGTCGCTATCTTCAGCGACACCTAACTCCAAAGCCTTTTGGAAAACGGCGAACTCCGTACTTCACAGCTCTCCTCCACTTCCTCCCCGGACTCCAGCGGAATATGATCTTTTTGTTGATAACTTTAGCACTTTTTTCAAGACTAAGATTGATTTGATTCATAGCTTGTTACCGATCACTAATCTTCCCCGTCAGCCTTCCTTAACTGACAGTGACCAATCAAATTTCTCATTTTTCTCACCTCCTAGTGTTGACGAAATCATCAAATTGATCAATTCCCTCCCAAATAAATCCTCACCTTTAGATATAATCCCTGTTTTCCTGCATCTTTGCCTCCATTATATGCAAACTTTCTGCTCTTTCCTTTTCACAGGGTATTCTTCCAACTTCATTCAAAACGGCGCAGATAACCCCTTTACTAAAAAAATATAACCTAGACCCCATGCAACCATCCAATTATCGTCCAATTCCAAACCTCAGCACCATCTCAAAAATTTTAAAGAGGGTTGTTCTCAAGAGACTATCCTCTCATGTTTCTGTACTGCGTAACTTCAACCTTTTCCAGTCTGCGTATCGCTCTCATCACTCAACGGAAACTGCGCTTTTGTACATCACTGACAGCCTCCGCAATATCTGTGCTACCGGGTCTGCGGCCGTCTTAGTGTCTTTAGATATTTCAGCAGCTTTTGACATCATTAATCATCCAAATATGCTGCATATCCTTGAAGACTACTTTCACATTTCTGTCATTGCTTTATCCTGGTTTCAGTCCTATCTCTCCGAACGCAAGCAATTTGTTAAAATAAGCTGCTCTTCTTCTACTCCTGTCTCCCTTCGTTTTGGCGTTCCTCAAGGTTTTGTTCTTGGGCCCATACTCTTTTCTCTTTATACTTCTCCTCTTAGCGAGCTCATACAGAAGCACGACGTTTTATACCATCAGTTTGCTTATGATATTACTCTCTATACAGGCGCCTCTTACCTTGATCCTCATCCCAGCCTCACTAAGATATCTGAATGCATCACTGAGCTCAATCTTTGATTTTCTAACAATCACCTCATGTTGAATCCTAACAAAAGCGAAGTGATGTTTGTCGGCAGTCCCATACTCCTTTCCAAATCCAATCTTCCCACTGAAGTTATCTTTGACGGCACTACTCTTTTCGTAACGTCCAAACTGAAGACACTGGTGTAACTCTTGATTCTAGACTCAACTTTACACACTTTGTCTCTCAGATCATACAAGCATCCAACTTTCATCTCTATGCGATCAGACAGGCAGGCAAGTTCTTACCCTTTGACACTGCCGTTGCTCTGATCATCTCTTTAGTTCTTTCAAGGATTGATTACTGTAACTCTCTTCTTTGTCGACTCCCGAACTGTCTTATTTCTAAGTTGCAATCTCTCCAAAATCGTGCTGCTAAAACCGTTCTTCAAGCCGACTACTATTCTTCATCTCGTACTTGTCTCGATCGCCTTCATTGGCTGCCGGTCGCACAAAGAGCCCAGTTCAAGTTGCTATGGCTTACCGCTAACACCTTATGTTTTAATCAGCCGGCTTATTTATATGACCGTCTTTCCATTAGACAGACTTCTGAGTCTCTCAGGTCTTCGAACTCTGGTTTATGGCTGCATCAGCCTGTCTCTTCTAACTCTTTTTTATATCGCTTCTTCTCGCATATCGCCTCTCACTTATGGAACTCTTTTCCACTTAATCTAAGTCTTTCACCTTCTCTTAAAGTTTTTCGCAAACGTTTAAAGACGCATCTTTATAACCAAATTTCTCTCTCATAGCCCTTCTGATTAGAGCATCGCCTCTGCAGCAAACCTAGCTTGCAAACTGTGCGCCCTACAAATAATAAATAATAATAATAATAGTTCTTGGCAAAAAAAAACTATTTAGAAAGTAAAAATTTTATTTAAAAAAATGCATAATATAAAATAAATATATAATGCA
>OZ038321.1:16311047-16432419 GCA_964035795.1 Pterobdella sp. o SKG-2022 | reverse complement strand
AGTAAAAGTTGCAATTTTTCCATTCATTTACAAGTAAATAGTATAGCGAATAAAAGTGAATATGAATTAAAAAAGATACTATTAAAAATTCAAACGATGATAAAATCTTTATATGATCAAGAAAATGAACATTCAACAACAAAAAAACTGGTGATTTGAACCATGAAACATTCAAATGGTAATTGAAAAACAATGATTAATCAAAAAGTTCACTGCATGATTGGTGAAACTTATTAATGTTGATGAGAAAAGTGAATAAATAAAACACAACATTCTAAAAAAAAACAATAAGTTGTCACAACATTAATCAACAGCAATTTAATAAAAAGCACATTTGTTTTGGCATCACCCCTGTATATAATTGAAAACGTGACTGAGAAAATTTAGTTTTTGTTTTGATTTTGAGCTGTTTATCAACAAAAAACATATGCCACACAGAAAAAAAATCAATCTATGTCCTCATCAGAAAGCGCTCATTGGGGCTTAAGGAACAAGAAGGAAAATAAAATTAAAATTTAGGTAGAGCTGCATAAACTTTAGATTGTTTTTAACCAATTTTTTTTTACGAAACTTCGATACTTTCAAGAATTTCGGTAGATGTTCAAACAAATTAGGCCACCAAAATCTTTGAACTTCTCAAGAAAATTACAGAAATATTTAATCTTTGTTTTGCGTATATAAATTATTTTTTTTATACTTGAAAAATATTGACATAGTGACAAAAAACATTAGTGAAGATAAACAAATATAAATCAGTGTTGCCAGATTTTAAATCAATATTCGAAAAGACCGTCATAATCCCATAGAGATTCAAACAAGTAATACAGATCTATTTTGGTAACGCAGCCACGGTGAAACACACACAAGCAGCTTTTTCAAACTTTGTGAAGTGCAAAGTTTTCAAAGCAATGTTCTCAAGCGCTTACTAAATGATCTAAAAGTGAACCAAGCGCTACAAAATGACCTGAAAGTGAACCAAGAGCTACAGAATGCTCTAAAATCGCAGCATGCTTAGTATAAAAACTATTAAGTCATTTGAGTTCAAAACCATACATAAAGTTTTTTACTATTGGGAAATCAGATAAATTGAACAAAACACGAGACTAAGGTGTGGCGAGATGAGTGATGAGACAGAAAGCTGAGGGTTAAGGTGAAGTCTGAGCATTTTGGAAGTAAAAAACTACGTTTTAGTGTTTTAATTGGCTTTTATCTCAATTTTCCAAAAATAAAATATAAAATCGTTTTTAAAAAGATAATATCCTATGCGGTATATAAATGGTCCCAAAAAACTTGGTTTTTTGATAGAAAAGTGAGCGCTATCTCTGCAATATTTTGACATGAAAATGCTCAAAAAATGCAATCTAGGAAAAAATCTTAGGAAAAAAAATCAGAGTTTTTTGTGTTAAATGCCATTTAGTTGTTTTGAAGTGGTTAATAATAGTTGTAAAAAGATTGTAATTTTCCAGAATTAATTTTTTTTCAAAAAAATAAATTTTTTGTAGTTTCATTAAGCTTTGAATACTTCAATTTTATTTTCAAAAAGCGCACAAAATAATTTTAGCAAAAAATTCATCTTATGCAGAATGCATAGAAAAATGAAAATTAAAAGAGGCCTGTTTTAAAAGTTATTTATAAGCATATCATTCATTTTTAGTCTGTCTGAAGTCAGAAAGATTTACCACGAGCTCGTATCTGAATATCACTTTGAAGCAGCACAACTGGTGGAAGTCATCGGCTTTTTATGCGCCAGTCTTTTCACTAAGGTGAATGATCTTTAACTTAAATTTAACTATTCAAAAATTCCAATAATATAAATTCTAAATTAAAAAATATTTCAATTAAAACTGTTCATGTGTCATAGTAGTTAGAATACACACAAAAAATGAAGCTGTTCTAACGCAAGAAGTTGCATGAATAAAAACAGTCGACCAAGTAGCTTATAAAGGGCAATAATGGTTTTAGTGGCCCAAAAATTTTCACTATATTGAAAAATTTTTTTATTTAAAAATTTTTGAAACAATATGGAACCTGTCTCTAAATATCTGGACTGAACTTGGTAACCCATGCTCGTCATTAAATATTGCAACATTATGGACTTTTTTAACAAGCTTGAACATGTTTTAAATAAATTGCTCAAATTATTAAAGCAAACCCAACAAAAGATTTTTAGTTGCATGGAAAGTGTTTTATACGTTGTAGACTAAAACCATTCATTCAATGCTACATCATCTATCGTTCAACACAAAAAACCTTTGGGAAGCTTCATGGTGAACTCGAGGAGGGTTTTATAGCCATTTCATTATGTGATAAAGAGGTCCTTTTATTAATTATTAACTTGCTCCTTCAATAGCTGCTTTATAGTGATACCATCATTAGAGTTAACGAACGATTTTTTATCAAAACTTTCATTTAATTAAGTTCATTTCAACAACTATTTCTTGTTTTATGTTATAAACTCCATGATTAACACATGAGCACTGGTGGTGGTCCAGTGACATCGGCTTACTAATTCATTATTATTGCCTCTGTGAGTGCAACCAAATGAAAACAATAATAATATAATTGCGAGATGAAATCAAAACTACATTTGAAATAATTAAAAAAAGCTCCATCGTATTCATGTTACAATTGTGGTTTCAACAACAGTCATTGAGGGTAATATGATTTGTTATATAATTTCAATGAGAAAAATCTTTTATTGGCTTTAGCTTTGAGGCTTTGAACAATTTTGATTATTTTTCTCGTTTGCTAAAAAGCTTTTTTTTTTCATTGACTACACATCTTGATAATTCTTCAGGGTTTTAATCATTGTGTAACCTTAACGAGGTTTTCTAGTCTGCAAGTTATACCTGTAACAAATCAACCCAACAGTATTTAACTATCATTTTTTGGATAGATTTAGTGTAGTATTCTTTATTGAAAATGGAGTTTTTTACGTATTCAATTAAGCTTTTGCTTGGCTTTTATACATTATTAATCTTTGATTACGCAAATAATCGATCATACTATGAAGCTTAATGACATGAGAGGTTTGTGGCGTTGGCAACACAAAAATTTTAAAAATTTCAACAATAGAACGTAAAAAAGAATTTGAAATTTGATTTTAAATTCATAAGTTTGATAAAAAATAACTTAATGATAAGGCCTCATTAGGTCTATTGGGAAAATCTTTTTATAAATTAACAATTAAAAACGTTTTCTTGGTTATCTTGTGCAATTCTGGTATTTTACATGCTATTTTGAACTTCAATTCACATTTTGTTTTTTCTTAGAAATATTTTTCCTTTTATATGACATACCTTGTGAAAAACTTTTATTCGAGATATCTTACAATTCGGAAGTTAGCATGCCAATTTTTAAAGCAATATTTTCTAAAAAAAACTTTCAAAAAGAAATTTTTTATTTTTTTTAAAAAAGAATTTTTTGTCAATGCTTCACAGTTTGTAGAAATAAAGCTTACTCATTTTCAGTGGATTTCATCAATTTTTTTTCAATATTAAACATTTCAAACAAGTTTTAGAATCTTTGACACAATAAGGTTTTTTTGGTTGAGCCATGTTACATTTTAAAGTTTAATAAACTCAAAAGACTGTTTCAATCAGTGAGAAATGATGTTATTTTTATTAGGGTCAACGTACCAACCGCATGGCGCAGCACAGTCTATTGGAGCAACCATTTGTTTTTGAATCGAAACATTAAAACTTTCAAAAAACGGATAAGTAGAAATATACAACTGATAATGAATTTTTTTTTCGAGGTTTTTCTTTCATTTGGAACAAATAAGAAATTATGTGCCCAAAAACATTGCACTTTTATTTGCCAAGTAAAAGTCAATGACGTTTACTTTGCATACGAGGTTATTATAGAAAAAAGTTAGCATTGATTTTTGTTATTATAAAAAAGTTTTTTATGTATTAAGAAAAATCTAGTATGCACTTGTCAAAAAGCGGAAATGTTAGACTTTTGTCTGGAAGAAATGGTTGGAACAATAAAAACATTGCCAAACAACCAATGCTTCTATAAACCACTAATTATTAAAAGTCAACAAAAACTGGTGAAAAATAAGTTTGTTCCATGGTAAATTTTTCTTCTCATGGAGTTACATCAACACTAATCAAAAATCTATTCTATTTGATTTTAAAAGCACAACATCGTCTGTTGAATGATTTGCAAAACACAACATACAACCAAACTTAAAACCCCTACATACAATCGACATCAAGTTTTTTTAGAAGAAAATTGTTTTGGATTTTTGAACAAGACAGTTTTTTATGTCAAATAAAAACTCAACTCGAATTAACCAGTTTAATCTTATCACTATTGAAACTGTTTGGAAAAAGATGTAAAGACGTTTGAGAAGCGAGTCAGCGCAGAAGAGTTAGCGATGATTTGAGATGTCATTATTACAAAAGAAAAAAGATTCTGACAAGACCTTGAAGCCCAAATAAGTTTAAAACTTTCGGAAATCATCCTTTGTCTGCTATAAACCATTATTAAAGCACCCAGTTGACATCCAACTAAGTAATGCACTTTTCCAAAAATTCAAGCAAACAACGTTTTGGTTTTGTAAAAAATAAATCAACCTTGAATTGCCATCCAAAAATACACATCCAAATCGATTAAAAATTTTGCAAAGTTTCTAAAAAAGCTCAGTGGACTCAAAAGCAAAATTTTTCAATTTCTTTGATGGAATAAACATGTTTCAAGGGGGTGAGGAAAAAAGGAGAGGTGATGGCATGAAGATTGTTTCAATTACAAATCAAGAAATACAAAGAATTTTGATGAAATCAAAAAATGCATGGTTTGTTTTGAGCAGATATTCACCAGTTTACTGTTGAAATAAATTGAATGAATTTGAAAATATTATAAATAATAAGCTTGCAAAATGTGAATTTCAAATTTTTTATTGACACGAACAAAAATATAACAATATTGATTTTTGAATAACAGTTTTATTTTTTCAAAGATTTCTAAAAATGCAATTTTTTCAAAAAATAAGTTTTCCAAGTTATTCTGGAAGGTTTTTTGAAAAGGGCTTTGTTGATAATATTCAATCTATTATGCTCCTATTCTTCATCTCATGCTTTATTAACAATATGGCATCCTAATATTTGAAACGTTATGACGCATACAATCTTCAACCATACACACTGCGTTTCAATTATTTTCCCATCTTTAATGAACAATCAAAGTTGTACCCGAAACACGCCCTGCCGAAAGACAAGGGCTCTATACTGATCTGTTGTGGACAGGGAATCAACGGAGCTGAGGGCTTTGCTTGCTGCAAGCACCTTAAACTATTTGTGTGTTTATTTCATTCATTTTCATGGTCATTTCTGTAGTTTGAGCAATTCTGATATTATGTATTACATGAATCAAACAAATCTTACTCATTCATTTAATTACCTTTTTGAATTTATTGATTAGAACGTTAAACATACTGAAAATTATAGCTTTTTTAAAAATTTAAATAGTTAACAACCACTCAACATTATTCTAATCGCTTCAAGGGTTACAAGCCGACAGCTTTTCTTGTTCAAACACCTTTGGACTCTCTCGAAAGTTCTCTCAAGGAACAATGCGAAAGACTCGGAGTGCCATTTCTATATTATCTTCCATCTGAAACGCAACTTATAACGGATTCTTACAATGTAATTATAGATTCAATTTATGGCTTCGATTATCAGAACTCCATAACAGAAGAGGTTCAAAGCGTTTTGCAGACCATCATAAAGTCCAAGCTGCCTGTAGTTTCCATCAACCTTCCATCTGGTTGATGATTTATTTTTTAATAAAATTTGTTTAAGTTCAAATTGGAGTAAAAACATTGGCGATAATTAATTATTTCAAATGGCTATTTGTTGACACCAGGGTGGAACGATGAAGTTTGCCTTGAAGAACCACAACAGATCTCACCAAGCAAGTCTCTATATACCCAATCAAAATTATCTCTCATCTATCCTGAAACATTGATTTCAACTTTTGTTCCTCTGGCATGCACCTCAAACTTCAAAGGGAAGCATCATCATTTGGTGGGACACCTTCTTCTCCCTCAAGATCTAATTGAGCGTTTTGAGCTGCTCCTCCCTGATTTCAAACAATCAGATAACTCCATTTTCGATTTGTTTTCAAGTTTTGAATGTAATTCCTGCGAGCCTTCGTTCTATGGATTTTTGAATATACAGGATGATATGAACCACGAAAACTAACATCAATTTTTGTTGTGAGCGTTTTAAATTCTAAGCTTTATTCAAAAAATTTATTTTAAAATATTGAAAGAAATTTGTGGCATTAACCTGAAAAGGTATCCTTTGAAGGTTAAAATTTAGTGATCATTCCTATAGGTTTATAAGAGGTCGGAAGATTCATTCTATTCTAAGCGTTTCATTTTTGAAAAAATATTATTGGAAAACTTTTATAAAATAAAAAATAGCATGACAGCGTCTAAAAACCAAACCTCGAGCACTAACAATACATCATTTTTGGACTCATTTTCACACGTATTGAATCATTATGATTGAAATTTAACAGTAAAAATTCAAAATTTTTTTTTCAAATTTTTGAAATAATTGCTCATCAATGCTTTGGAGACTTGAAAACTGTTTTCAGCAGAGCCACACTTCATTGAATGCCGATAATGTTGCTAAAGAGTCAACAAGAGTCGATGCTTTCAGTTTTTGATCTTTTAGAATATACAAAGGTAAAAATTTCAAAAATATATACAAGCAGTGAGAGTTCCAGAATATTGGATTTTTTTTTAAATTTTGAAAAGAACACAAAAATAGCAAAAAAAGTAAAAGCCATGTGTATCGTTCTACTTTGAATTTTTGCAAATTATTTAATTAAGAGCTTAGAGCAAAAATTCCTCAAATTTAATTAAACTAAATTTCACGTCATTTGAAAATAAAGTTTTAAATCTTTAAAAATATATCCAGAAATTAATCTTAACTTTCTGAAAATATTTAATTTTTAATTAGTTGAGTTGCCCACATGGATCAGCCCTTATTAGGAAATAAAAGTGATTCTTCTTGCGCTAATATTTTGAGCACAAGCTTGCATCTTCTGAAGTTCGTCGCAATCTTTGGTTGGAACTATAAATACATTAGCTTGTGGATCTTTATTAATTTCTAGCCTTATATTAACATTTTTGCATTCAAGTCTTCTTGGGAATCTACATCGGCATGTACTTCGATCCAAACATAATGCCGAGTGGCAAGTATAAGGAAGTGATACTGGTGTTCAATGGGTTTGTGAGTTTATGCAGTTAAAAAAGTCAAAAACATGAATGAAGTGTAAAATCTTTTTATATAGAATAATACTAGTTTGAAAAGATGATTTTGCAAAGACATCGCATTTATCTTTTATTTAATAGTTTTTTTGTTGTGCACGCCATAATAGAAGTTTTTTAAGTTATTTCCAAAAAAAACAAATTTTTGACAAGTAAGATCTTGATATTTTAGTATGAAATTCATTGTTTAATATGAAGTTTGAGGTGAACATAAATTAAATGTAATTGTTTATATTAAAAGTTGAATGTTTCACATGACCAGCTGAAAGCAAATGTTCGGATATCTTGTAATGATCTTTATTTGAAAAAATAATCTTTCCGCCTTTATCATTGGTTATTCGAGTAATTAATTTTTTTATAGAGGGTTGTATTCTTGTTTGGTGGGTCACTCTTTTTGCGCCGTCTCTTTAATTATGAGGTTTATCTTGTTTCCTCAAATAGTTTTTTTCACTTCAAAGTTTTCCAATAAATGTTTTTTTTTGTGATTTCTTGCTTGTGCCAACTCTTTTAATATTTTTTTATATATTATTTAATTTTTACATTCTAAATTTTTCTCGTGTTGGTTCATTCTTGCAAGGGTTTCCGTCTTTAATTGGCCGATGTATACTTCAATTTGGTGGCAAATGCAATTAAGTTACTTAGTTCTTTAACTAAATTGCGCATTTGCTCACTTGATTTCATAAAAGATGTTTTTAAGTTTAGAACCTGAACGAGTGTGAATGCAACATTGTTCTGGTTGAATACTTTCCCAAGAGATTATTTGTGGTTTTTACAAAGAGGAACGATTACAAGGGGGATATTTTTGTTTAGTTTTCGAGCTTAAGCAATCGGTAGATTTTTAATTTATTTTGTGTTTTATGAGTGTATGTTTTATTTAAATTTTTTATGATAGCATCTAATTTAGTGAAAAATATATATTTTTCAAAAAACTTTTCATTTTTGGCTTGTGAAATTGAAAATATAAGGTGAAAAATTTAAACTGACATAACTATCCAAAATTTATTGAACACTAAACAGTTGTATTTCAAAGTGCAAAGCTTTTTGTCACAAGCTTATACTAATGATGGCACATTTGTAATTAAAAGCTTTGCACTTTATAAATAAAATTGTTCAATTTTCAGTAATATTAAAATTAAGGGTTTTGTTCTGACTAAGCCAACGTAATTATCAAGAATTTTTCTTTAAAATTTCGTCATTTTATGTTTGTTTATAGCCATAAAAATTAGTTTTTGCATTTTTCCTAAAAAAAATAATGCAACATTTATCGAGAAAATTAAGTTCCATTCAATAAAACTTTCATTCATTTTATTATGACTTAGTGTCAAATAGATTAGTAGAGATAAGAATAGGCCATCCGAGCCCAGATCATTGAATAAATTGTTCACATCTGCAAGCTTCACAACAATCGCACTCTGTTTCATACAACCACAAGTTATAAAAACCTTACGCTAGTTTTAAACAACCACAAGGCTCGTTTGCTGCTTGGTGCTCATGAATGAACTTCTGGGAAGGTTGGGTACTAGCATCAATTTTGGGTTAGTTTTCATTATCCTACATCCAACAAAAATCATTAATGAGTTTTGAAACTACAGAATCGCAGACTGTAGTTGTACAATAACGCGAGGAAGCGTTCATATACCATTTTACGGTCTTTTGGGTGTAATAGATTTGATACTTGGAGAATATGCGAATACTATTTGGACAAAGTATTTAGGTTTGAATAATTTTTCAATGAATTTTGTATAAACCGATGATTTGTACTGCTCTTTTCATTCACATAAAAAATAAAACAAGTCAAAATTATTGTCAATATAAAAAAGAAAATATGCAAGATATAGTGTGTAAAGCAGAAAAGAAAATATGTATTGGAAAACATATTGATCCAGAAGCATTTCTATAATTTGCAGTAAATCTCATTTTCTTGGAAAAACTATGACTTACTATATGATATTTTTATTAGCTTACATTCAAAAAAGCTTTTCCATTAATAAACTGTTGCCAGTGTGTACCTGAAGCATCACTTGAAATATTTCCGACATTTTGTTACATGTTTCTGTAGCATTGAAACTCTTAGAGGTGTGATAACAACGACCACATAACATTAGGAAGACTCATTTTTATTACATTTTAATTTTTATCCCAAGGTTTAATGGCGTTGAATTTTATTAACTGATAAAGATACCATTTTATAGGAACTTTATTAGTTATGAAACATTTGCTTTATTATTTATGTATAAGTTTTATCTGGTTTTATGACCAGACACATACATACGTTTTATAAGTTAACTCTAATCACTTGGACATTCAGAGTTGAAGTTAATATCTTTTAAATTTTAAACAGTCCAAAGAATTCTCGATATCATAATACAAAACTTCGAAGAAAGATTCTTTGAATGTAACTTGCTCAAAATAGTTAAACCCATCAAGTTCTTTCAATTTTCAAATTTTTGAAGCGTCGTGGCTCCTTATTCAAAAAACTTAGGGTTGCCATATATTTGTGCCATTCAATTCAATTTCATGTGCACTCTCTCCAACAATAAAAATCAAAAATCTAATAAAAACATGAATGATAAACGACGAAACACCAAGGCTTGAATATTCATTTTGAATTTTTTAAAATTTTAGAATAAGCATTATAGGCTGACCAACTAATATAATATTGTTAAATCAGTCTCAAATTTCAGCAAATAATATTAAAAACAAATAGTTTTAAATATTTGAAAACAGTTTCCTTTGAAGGTTGCAAATAGCATCAAGTAGAAAATAATTCACAAAGCTTTCTGTCATAAATGCAAAAGTTTTGCACTTGAAAATAGTTTATTTCTAATGAGACTTTTCACGCCAATTTTTTTAATAATCTCAGTGTTTGTTTTGTACTATTGGGTAATTCAGGTTATTCAATAGTATTATCACCTACAAATTTAAAAAATTTTTAGATCTCCGTTAAGTGATTCGAATTTTTTTGCAAACGTTTATAAATATAACAACATTCATTGTGAATAAATAACCTCAAAACTGTGAGTCATAAAGACACGACAATATTTGAATTTTTCATTTTCACGCAGCTTTTCGATATATTCTATATCAGCATCAGGTAACTATTTATATATAACTACTTTTTGATCTAATCATATTTTTTCACTTATTTGTTTGTTATTTTGGTTCAGTTTACTGATAATTGTATAAAATATATCGAAAAGCTTCGTCAAAACAAAGAATTCAAATATTTCCGTGTTTTTATGATTCACAATTAACACTTAACTTTCGAATAAGCAAAGTAACAGTTTAATAGGATTTAGGAGCAGTCTTAAATAGATAAAACCTCATATTTCCAAGTCATATGAGGTTTTCCTCAAGCTTTTAGGATAAGATGTTACTAAAAGATTTACGGCTGAGTTTGTAATTTCTGAAGTGTTTTATTTACTTTGATTTTTTTTTAATTTTTGAAATAAACATGTTTTATTGCTTTTTTTTATTTTCAGTGGTTTTCCAGCAGTCTTTGTATCTTAAGGGCTAAATTGACCTTTCCTATAAGTCCTTACTATAACAAAAAAATAATTATTGTCTCAACTCCAACCCACCCATTCATTTGAAATGCTCAATTAAAATATTTTTTACAATATTTAGAAAATTTTAATGCGTTTTCTATAGAACAAATAAACTTTTTTCCAAAATTCTATTGAAATAACTATAACGAGATGAAATCAGAAAAAATTTTTACATATGACTATTTCAAAACTTAATATTTTAACAGGCATCTCGCTGATCGCAGTAGGTCTTTTTGGCTTCTTTAATTTCTGTTTGTTTCGGGGAGATAATTGAAAGCATTACTTAATGCTCAGTTTTTTGATAGATTTTGACTAAGTTTTAATAAAAGTTTTGTTTTATTTTGAAAGCTTGACTCGTTCAAAACAACTGTAGAGAGCGCTTTTACACAGTTTAAAAAGTTTTCAAAATATAAAAAAAAAGTTAGAGAAAAGTTTAGAGTATCCTAAAGAAACAACGAATCAAACATAGAATGAACATTTTGAAACGTTTCTTTATTGGATTTATAAGCCCTAAGTAGAAGGCGGATTATGAAATCATACATTCAATTTACATGATGTTATCTAGTGAATGTTGAAAATTTTAGCCATTTTATTTAAAAATCGTTGAAAGTATTTGATTTGAAGAATCATTAGTTTATTGAGGTTTTAATAAATTATATAAAATGGAGTTTTCAATGTTCATTAGTGAATAAAAATTTTATAAACCAAAAAAATCAACAAAACAAATACTGCAATAATCAAATACCAGCTAACTATATTATTTATTGAAATCCTTTTAAAACGCGTGCTGCAAGGCAATATATGATTGATGGCATTACTTCACAAATAATGATATGGTAAACGCTAGTCACGATCTTAAAAGCTAAGTCGAAAAATTACATCGTATATTTCTAATCAGGTGACGCGTTATTAAATAAAATTTTAAATTTCGAAGAAAAACAGTGAAATTTATAAAAAATTGTGTTTAACAATAAAAATATCCAAATTAATAATTATATTTTTGACTTAAATATGTTACCCAGAAATTTTCGAGTCAAAACATCATTATCAATAGTTGATAACAATAACGTGAAAAGCCTTTTGAATATCGAAAAGCATTGATCAAATGCAATTTTATGAATCTTTATATTATAATTGGAATATTTTAAGAACAAATATATTACAAAAAGCAAGTGCTATCAAACAAGAACTTGTATGAACCGCAGTTATGCTGAAAACTAGTTTGAAATATATAGTAAACTGATATACAGATGAAACAATCTATTTCAGCCTTATGATAGTCAAAGCATAATCGAAGCACTTGAGCACCTGGAGGTGTAAGCGATATATGAGCGGAGAGCTTATAAAATACCTGAAACCATGAAGTGACTAACATGCGCACAATAACAAGCAAATAAGTGAAAGCATTATGATCATATTAATAAGGAGTTATATACAAATAGTTAGTTACCGCATTATTTTTTTGAATTTTTATGAGCCAAAACATAATTTTGAAATCATCATAACTCTGATACGTTTTCCACGCATTGATAGATATTTGTGATGGAAATTATGAATTTGGTCAAAGTCGAAAAGTCTAACTTTATACTAACGTGATCATTGGGTGAAGGCAATGAAGAGAAAAAAGATCAATCAAATAGGAAACTTTTATGAAAAATGAAGAAAAATAAACCAAGGTTTAAAAAAATAAAACTCGAATCAGTTGAGTGAGGGTATCAAAGGACTGTGGCAAGATGTACTGGTATCTGCAACTGGCCACTTGGTGATGCCTTGGGATTGCTCAAAAAAATATAAACTATAGTGAAAGAGAAAAACTGTGTAGAAGAAAGTCCAGAGCTGTTAAAAATTCTGCATTGGAGTCCATTCAGAGCTGTTGAATTTAATTTTTATTAACAATAATTCAATGTGAATACTCATTTATTGGAGACCATCAAATGGTTATGAACGAAATATGGTTTAAACTAACTGCAAAGGTATAAACATAAATTTTCCTAAAAATATACGAAACATGGAGTTATTCAAGAAATTATCAACCGAATATGAGAGTTTAAATTGTTATAACTTAATTTATATGAACATATAAAAGCCTTAATGATAAATTAAAGTCACAACAGCCATGAATGGACTAGAATGCATAAGTAGAACTTAACAATTTCGGAACGTAAAAACCCTCATTAGATGAAACGTTTTCATAACGTGCAGTCAATTGTTGATACGGTCACTTTTTTGTTTTTCAAGCCGTTGTTTGGTGAGAAGAGTTGAGGCGAGGAGACAGGTGAAGAAGAAGAGACCTATGTTGCGATTAGATCTAAATTTGTTTCCACAGTCCTCTCTGTTTCTCAAGTCTACCGACCACACCTGTATCATTGTCAGTTGATACTATCGAATTTTCTTCACTAGACATTTATAATTTCATGACTTAAATAAAAAATGGGTCTAGTTAAAATCCAGATTCTAATTTTTAAAACATATTACGTATCTCATAATTAAGATAATTTTTGATTTTTATAAACTTCAAAACAAGGCTGTTTTAAGATCGATCTATTGTTTTCAGAAAAACTGATACTTTCGATGAGTTCATCTGATTAATGATTCATGATAAAGTTGAACTTATCGAAAAAATATTTTAAAAACAAAAAATTTATCTGAAAATTGCTTCGTTTTAGAGATTGTAAGAAGTAAGAAACATCAGCTTTGAAATTTTGGAGATTATAAAAAGCAAGAAAAACCAATATTGAAACGTGCATACTTGCGAGGTAAGGTGGGCAGAAAAGAGGACTACAGCGGTGTAATAGATGCAGTTCTGATCAAGAAGGTATCCTGTGGTGAGGAGCCCCCCTGTAGTGACAGCGTTGAAAACTGCCAACCACTTTTTTGTGTTCTCACCAAACCTTATGGCTGTCGACTTGACACCCACTTTCAAATCATCTTCAATATCCTGTAATTTTCATTTCGTTTCTCACATTGGAAAAGATTTGAAAATAAAAATACATCGTGTTTAAAAAATCTATAATAAAAAAATAATAATTTCAAAAACATTTGCTGATGTGTTTGGAAGCTGCATCTAACGAGAAATGCAAAATTATTCAATAAATCTGTCACTATGCGAAAATTTATTAGACAATTCCATTCTCTAATTGGCTCACTTTCAACTCGTATAGGCTCTTGTATATATACATGCACGAATGACATGATTTATAGCGAGAAATGTAAGCTTGAAAACCCCTTTTATATGTACATTAACGCATACACTATAACAGATCGAAGTCCAAAAAGTAATGAGAAGCTATAAAAGTGAAGGTTGCCGTAAAGTTATATTAAGTTATAAGAGTCTAGAAGTTAAAAATATCTTGAGAATATATTTTTCAAAATTCTACAATTTAACTAGCTAGAGGTGTTGCAGTAGACAAAAAGCACTAACTTGAAATGCATACATAGTATCATAGAAGAGAGTCCAAGAAATGGCTGATATGTAAAGTGGCAACACAGGCAAAGTCAGCGTACCCAACTGAGCACACCAACCCATTACCACTCCCCAGTTAAAAATCAATCCTGAAACGGATGTCAGTCGTTTAAGGATTCCCCAGTTTAGGGAGGTTCACAATTTTTTTGCTTTCATTTTTGAAGCAAAATATTAATATTTTTCATAACTACCTAAACATGAATTTTCGCTTAATGAAGATTGAAAAAAAAGCTACCATAATTTTAGATCAAACGTGAAAATTTTCCAATTTCGCGTTATGCAGCTTCAAAACACATCAATTGAAAACTCGAATAACGAACATTTAATTTAAAACCGATAAAATTTTTTAAAATTAGAAATAACTTGAAACGAAATCTTTAAGAAACCTGGTGAGAATAAACGGTATCATAAAAGGCAGTCCAGAAAATAGATGAAAAGTATAGGGAAAATGCCGCAGGTGGCAGGGCACCGAGACATTCGCACCAAGCTATCAATACACCCCAACCCTGCGTGATTCCTTTACGCCACGTCCATACGCATTAAAATGGTTGACGTACAGATCACCATTAATAGTAATTATTAAAGATTCTTTAACTATTTTTACCTTATTAATAATTATTTTTCTTTTATTTGAACTCATGAATTTTGAAGGATTAATTTGAAATAATTGCCGAAAGTGAAAATATACATACAAGCTTTTGGATTTTTGAAATAATTAAAACTAGGATAAAAACTGAAACATTGGTAGCTTAATTTTCAACATGAAAGCTACGTTTTAAAATACCACTGGTAGATTTGAAATAACCTAGAAAGAATTGGGGCCAGTAGGTGAATCTTTTGGCAACAGGGTAGAAGATGCATGGCAACATTGAACACACTCCCAGTATTATCCTGGAAGTTCAAATACAATATACCAAACGTTGACAATATCATTTTCAAGTTTTACCAAACAAGATAATATTATATACTAGTTAGCTAAGGGTGACATAATGGCACAAACGTGTTCCAGTTGAAGGTGATTAGGATGGATAGAGAAATGGAAAGGGGGATGGATAAGAAGCATAATGCCTTGAAGCGTGTCACATCTCCGCATGCTAATGGCCGATTCCTTGTTCTTTCAACCTGCCCATGAGTTTTTTCAAAGGTGAAGAAAAATAAAGAGCATTTAATAAAAAAAATATTTATAAACGATAGCTGATGGTGTGAATAAAAAAGAGTTGATGGTTAGATTAGGGTTGAAATGGTGAGACAAAGAAGTTTGAGGTGGCTGGGACATGTTGTAAGGAAAAGGGATGAGGATTGTGTTAAGCAGGCATGGAGGTTTGAGGTAGACGGCAGTGGAGGAAGGAGGAAGCCAAGGTAAGCTTGTAAAAATATGATGGAAAATCTTTGTCGTGGACTTGAATTAGACCTTGAAGATGCCTATGACAGGGTGAAATGGAGAGAACGGGTTAGGTCATGGAAACAAGTCAGTGACCCCTTGGAAAGATGCTGACTATAATAAAATGATGATGATGTCAAACTAAAAACCTTGAAAAAAAAAAATCAATTCATAAGCTATGAAACAATCATTAAATTGTTATAAAATTAATATAAACTAATACGCCTTATAAAATAATTAATCTTCATATATATACAAGTGATCTTCTAAGAATAAACTAAATTGATCAGGTAATTTATAATGTCTTTTGATCACATGGTGTTTGCAGCAATAAACAAATGATTAGGTTTTACAAAAGCTTAAAAAAACATCAAAACTTCATAAACTATTTCATCGTTATATAAAAATCATTTTAAATGTTTCGTACAGCTTTTACTTCTGATTCAATCATTTTTCAATACAATATATCAGTCTTTTTTTATCAGTACTTTATTCCAATAACTACATTAATCAATCAATTAAGTTCCATTTAAAAAATTTTTCTTACTTTGAAGTTTTGCACTCTATTGAATAACCTTTTCAATCAATAAGATAGTATCTTGTCCAAACGGAAAAGTTTATAATACCATAAATTTTTCTCTAAAATAAATTCTGCCAACAGTGAGCTCCAGTGGTGGTTAATAGATTAATATTTTTCTATTGATTCAATACAGCTTAGAGAATGATTCTAAACAATACTGGCTAGAAAATAAACAAACATGGATGAAAAATATTGAATTTTTCGATTTTATAAAAATATACTAGTTATTTCAATAATTCAAAAACTACAAAAAATTTTAATGCCATAAAAACTTGAACACTTACAAGAAACTATTGAGTGAAATGGTTATAATAGTTCATACTAAACGAAATTATATAATGATTGCTTTTTTGCAAATCATAAAAACACGACAATATTTGAATTTTTTTATTTTGACGAAGCTTTTCGATATATTCTACATAAGGTAACTTATTAGTTACCTGATGATGATATAGAATATTCAAATATTGTCATGTTTTTGATTCACAATTTTGAGGCTAATTATTTACAATGAATATTTTTTTATACACAAATTAGAACTAAGATTAACACATGACAATATCTATACATTATTTCAACAAACACACACATTTTATCAAACATTATTTGAAAAATTATATATGTAAGACATGTGAACTAGAACAAAAAAGTTTATTAATTTGTTATTCATATCAGCTTATACTACTGTAGGTGTCCCAGTAGCTGGGGTATACAGCAGTTGGCTGCAACTAAATGGGTCAACATTTCTCAGGCCATAGGATTCCATACCCTGTCCACACAACTCAACCAGGTTTTTGCTCGTCTACAATGGAAACGACCTCCAGGCAGAGAAGTTCAAGCACGTCTTTGATACACATGAACGAACGTCTCACGTGACTATGCCAACAAAGACGACGGCTCTGTAGCAGCGTTCCTATTTCTAAGATTTTGAGTTTTGTGAGAAAGGCTGATGATGGACTTCTGTTCTTTAGCTTAACGCCACATATCCAGTGGATCATAGACCTATCGTTGCGCTGTAGCCTCTGCAAAACAGCAACTGTTGAGACCCAGTTTCACTGCTATATAACAAGGCAGAACACACACAAGATGTTTATAATTTGCCACGAAATTCCAAGACGATGTGTTTAGAGGTCTTTGAGCAACATTTTTTTAAATTTACCCCAAGCAACTGAACATCTGGTGATAACTGCCAACTCACAACCTCCACCTGCACACAAAATATCACCAAGATAACAAAACTCGGGTTCTACATCCATTATGGCATTACCAACAGAAACCTTTTGATAGGCCTCTAATCCAAAAGTTGTGCCAAATTAACACAACGAGAACATGTTTGGCGTTTTCACTGGTGGTTCAGAGATGTACCACAGACCTCTGAAGAGGTTTCAAGAAGGGACTTTTTGAGATGAGCCTATATTTCCACCACGTTTGGAAAATTCATGATCTGACCCGCTGTTAACTTGACGTTCAAAGAAATGGCAAACTTTTTTGCAACTGCTGGATCTTGAAGTTTCAAAGTTCGAAGATGAGAATAAATCTTTTTCTTCACACACCTTCGTATAGTGAAAATGATCCCAGACAAACAGACGGTGTTGCAATGAACATTTCTCTCCAGGAATGACTAACATTCTTTACCATACTTTTAAAAGTTTTTCAACAAAGAATGAAGTCAAGCTTGGACTTGGAACCATCGGAGTTATAAGTCACAAGATGGGACTGCCTTTTCGTGAAACAAGTGTTGGTGACAAAAAAATTGTTGGCAATTGCAAATTCAGTTCCATAACCGAAACCACCATGCAGGTTTTTAAAACCATCTGCCTTCTCACCAGCAAGCTCATTTCAGTCACCCAGTAAGATAAGAATCTCAGAAGTTGAGACTTTTGAGATACATTTCTGCAACTCATCATAAAATATTGTTTTTTCCTCATTCGGACAACCAACTTGTGGGGCAGACTGAAATGAAGGTGAACAAACTTGCCAACAAGAAACAATACTAGAATCCTGTCTAAGATTTGTTGAACTTCAAAAACATTATTTGTCCATTTTTCTGCCAAAAGAAAGTCAGCACCACTGAGGCCTGACTTATTGTCACACCAATGAAACTTATAGGCTGAATTCTTGCCCTTCAAAATGCGAAAATTATTTGACTAGAAGTATCGATATATAATTGAAAAATGAATAAAAAGCTGATTTAAAGTAGAATGAAAAAAATTTCATAACTATAACAATAAAAATACTTATTGTGAAAAAATCTAAAGTTTTGAGAATAAATGGAATTTACTTGGAAAATAATTTTTTACTGAAAACAAGAAATTAAAAAATGCCTTCATACTATTTTTTATGTTAAAATATTATTTTTTTTAAAGACATCATACGTTTTTTAGTAAACTTGAATTTTACCAGTAAACTTCAAATTATGAGGATGTATAGGAACACAGAAAAAAATTTTTTAGCTAAAATTTTCAACAAGCAAAACCTTGTCATTATTCATTAGCTAGTAAATCCTCATAATTTGAAGTTTACTGGTAAAATATTATTTATTTTAGAATGTAGTTTATGAATTTAACTAATAACATTGTGATTATTATAATTAATCCACTTAGATTATACTGTTGTACATGTCCCAGTAACTGGGATTGCTAGCTCGAGCTAATGTTAAACTTGAAACTATCGAATTCAAGCTCTGCCATTCTTATACTTAGACAGTTTGCCTTGCCATTGTCAACAAAAAAATCATTCACCAAGCCAAATGACAATGATACCAGAATATCAGTTTGTCGATACCTGCTACTAGAGGCTACTATTATTCAGATTATAACAAAAAAGCAGTCTCAATTTTGAGATGGTATCTTCCATGCAGTTTAACATCATGCCTAAAACCATATTAGTGCAGTTTAACGTCATGCCCAAGACCAAATTGTTATTGATTGTAAATATAAACACTTTTAAAAAAAGTATATCTAATTAATAAATATGTTAGACATACTTTTTGATCAAAGTCTTTGTCCCACATATCATTTATGGTGCATCCAGCTCCTCTCATAAAAAATGATCCCAGGCCAAAAAGAAGAAGCATTTTTGAATCAGGGAAAACTCCAGGAGGTGATGATAGAGCAATGCTCCATGCACAAGGGAGAAATACCAACCAGGTACCTTTTAAATCAAATTTTGATTTGAAAGAGCTTCACAACAAAGATTGAAATTAATTTTGAATATTTGCTTTAAGGTAATTTATTGAATTTTGTACCGATTGGTCTGTCAATTCTCATCAGTTTAAGATATGGTCGCACACGTTCAGGACAGTTTTGAACCATTTTAAAAGCTAGGTTATGAGTTGGCTCTGCAAAAACTTTCTCGGAAAAATCTGGAGATTCGTTAGTTCTGATTTTTCTCGACAAAAGTGGTGAGAATGGCTTTTTTGTATTATGGGCAACATTGTTTGATACTTCCTTTTTCAACAAATTCTTTTTATATTCGTGAGAAACCAATACGTTGGCCGTGTAAAGACAATGAAGTTGAGTGATGGAATGATTTGAAATTTGAAAACGAAAAAAATTTAAGAATCTGAAAGTTAACATTTTTTCATGATTAAACTACTTTAAATTAAACATAACGCTCGCCCAATAACTGACATTGTAGGAACTTTTAGAAATGGCGGTTAAAAGTTATTTTTGATGTTGTTATTTGTCGAAAGAAAATTTACTTTGGAATAAATGATAAAATAAATTTCAAAAACATTCGTTTTTTTTTTGTTTTTTTATTTTTTTTTATAAATAGTTATATTGAAGAAGTATCACTCAGGAAATCCCCATTTATTTGCAAATAGCTACAAGTCACAATGGAGAAGTTTGAAAATTTTCATTAAATGTTTATTTCAAAAATATTAATTTTTAGGATACATGATTTATGTCGAAGAACACAAGAAGCAATAAGAAATGGTAACAAGAACGAAGCAGAGAGACTAGCAAAAATAGTGGCTGAAAGCAATTATAAAGTTTCAATGAAGCTTGATGATGTTGTTCGAAAAACAAAGTTTTTATAATTTCAATTCATTTTCTTATTCATTTTCCAAAAAAATAATGTTTATGTAGTTAGGGAAACAAGCAAAAAGTATTTATTTTACCAAATTCCCTAAGCTTTTCTTAAGAAATCTGACATCATCAAATAATAAAATAAGAGCTATTTATTTATCAGAAATACATTATATTCCATTAAACTAACTAATTACTCAATTTTGCAGGTTATTATTTAACTCCTAAAGATTTTATATTTTGCAGAATCACTATTCATATTGAAAGCAAAATTTCATCTGAACATAAATACACCCTGACAATTTCAAACAAAAAAAATATTTTATCTCTCAAAAAACAGGTTCATTTTAATAATTCAATTAAAAAACTATTTTTGAAAATTTATTATTTTTCAAAGATAATATATAACATAAATTGACAGCTCTGCGAACTATTTGGGTTTTCCTTGGAAAACCAAGCTTTTTTTTTAGACACTACTCCTTTACAAGATAATACGAAGATTGAAGAGTTGGTTCCTTTCTTAGACAAAAATAAACTCGTTCTTTATCTTTTAGATAATTTATGATGGGGTACTTGAGAGTTTTGCTTATTTATTCAACAAATCCTTTTTATTTGAAACTAATACATTCGAAAATATTATCAATAACTAAGTTTAATAAATGATAAAAAAAATATTCATTAAAAAACAGCTCATTAAACGCAAAAATATTTCTAGAATAATGATTAGATTCAAATATTAGCACATAATTAGACTTAACTTACAATTTTGAACTGATTAAACAGAGTTCATGAATGCAAATTAAAAATAATTGTTTAAAGTCATTTAAAACGTCACATTTATCATTTTTTAATTTTTATTCCAAGGAAATAAATTATTAAATATCAATTTCTAAACCTTGTCGTTTACCAATCACAGTGCGCAAGTCATGAGTTTATTTTAAATTAATGAATGACTAGTTTCTTCAGAATTTAAATCTAAATAATTCTAACTATGCTCTCTAATAACTTAAATCCAAATGTATGGAAATTTCAAATATATGCATTCAATTCTATTTTAATATTAGTTACTTCATGATATAAGAAATATATGAAAAAGCTTCGTGACATTGGAGAAGTTTAAAATTTATCGTGTATTCACAAATATTCAAGCAATAACTAAAAATTATTGTTTCTAAAAAATATCTATAAAATACAAATAAAACATGAAAAAGCACTAAAATTTTATTTGAAATTAAGTTCGCTAAAAACGAAAAACAGAAACCTTTTGGTCTTTTTCCAAATAATCAATTATTGGTTGACTAGCCGTTTTGTACGTACTTCTATACATTCCATACGACCATCAAATTACTATGGTTTGCATAGAAACACGTACATTCGGTTGAAAAATTCGACTTGATTCTCGAGCTCCAAGAACTAAAAACTTTGAAATTGTTTGTTTGATTAAACAAGATAAAACTTATATTAAATAAACCACAGTTTTGACTAACACCTTTGAAAGAAAACTTCGAAATCAGGGTAGCAATGATTGCAGTCATCTTTTAAGGATTCTAACATAAAGCCTTCTAAAGTTGCATCTTAAACCAGCAGGCTTACAACAGCAAACTTCCAAGCATGCTTGTTGAATGCTGCGTGAAATCGACATAAATCCCATATGTTCTTAATGCATATCTTATCACTTTGTATGCATGTGTTATATATTCAGCTCAAAATCATTTTTGTATTTCTATCCAAACTATTAAATTATGTGTGATTCAAAATGATAATTCTGTTATAAAAATTTCGCTATAAAAACTTACCTAGATAAGTTTTTGAATGCATATAAAACATATACAAAGCTTTCATATATAATAAAGAACTACAAAAATATTGTATGAAGAGGTAACAATACGTTTAAACTTGAAAAAGTGAATGTTGTTACGAAGACGATGTGATAAAGCTCTTTCTTCCTAACATTCCCAGCATTCACCAAACAATAAATTAGCTTTTTGCTATTTTAATTTCTATGCTTATTCATAATTTTCAGCTTCATAATTATTTGTAGTTTTTTGTATTTATAACTTTTATTTTTTATAAATTCTTATTTATAAAAATTTATATTTAAAAACATAGAAACTTAATAAAAATTTTATATAAAAATACATAACTTAATAAAATCACCAAACAATTAAACCGACATTTCTATTTAATATATTGAAACAAATGCATTCAAATACTCAATTGAAATGTCAATATTGTACACAAACACCATGAAATAGTTTTAGTTACGATTAAAATGCCGAATAACAACACCAAGCAGCAAGGATTTGCAAGGCATTGAGTAATTGAGCTGCAATGCTATTTAAGTACCATTGTTTCTAATTTTTTCTCTTTTACTCATTATAATCTTCTAACCAATAATTTCAGATGTTTGTCTAATTTTATCATGAATTATTATCTGATAATTTGTGTGAGTTGAAAATAATTATGCATATGTGGTTATTACAGGAATTATGTTCAAACATCTTTCCCAATGTTGAACTCTCTAAAACTAGAATAGCTCAACAAATTTTGTTAAAATTTTATTTTAAAAAATTTATAAACGAAATTTTAAAAATTTCACTAAGGAAAGATTTACGTTAAGATCATTAAGTTTCTAAATCACCATCATATCAGTATAAATCTGAAACCATTCACAAAATTATGCATATTTAAAAGCAATTTGCATTGTTTTAAATTTAAAAAAAACAACAAAATAAAATTGAAAAAGCTTTCTCATAGAAACAACTCAAAAAATTATCTCAAAAACAATGAAATTGAAATCTCTCAAATTTCAGAACTGTAGTGGTTTACATTCTAATTCAATTTTTAAATCACGTGTGTGATAGGACAGGTAGAAAAGAAAACAATGTTGAAATTATAGTCGTTCTCATAAACTTTATAGCCTCGCTTCGTTATGAGTAATCGTTAGAATTACGTAGTTTGATCGTTTTGGGAACATTTTACTTTCGAAATAAAACTTTTTGAAATTTTAATATTGATAATTTAAAAGTAAAAAAACTTTAAAATGGGTAGAAAAACACACGGACCCTATTTGCTGGCAGCAATAGAGCTGAACGATATAAAAAAAGTTAGCGACATACTTTCAACTAAGTTCAGAGATCAAAAAAAAGTCAAAGCATTTCTCATTTCAGAAGTCAAACGTTTGGCATCAGATTTTGTAGAACTACCCCTACTTATGGCTGCTTCTCTTCCAGATCCTGCTATCTTAAAATACATGGTTCAAATACATGGAGCTGATATAAACTACATTTACGAGTATGGATATTTGAAGAAAAAAAAGTGCGCCTTAATCATAGCCGTCAAAAAAGGTATTTATGAAACAGTGGAAACTATAATCGGTTTAAACGCTGACTCCAATGTGCAAGACCACAAAGGTAGGACACCATTGCATCATGCTATCCGAAGAGCAAACTATAGAATGGTCAAATGCTTATTATCTAGAGGAGCTCAATGTACTATTGCTGATATTTCTGGGAATACTCCGCTTCATGTAGCTACGATATATGGACACACTGAGCTGGTGCACCTGTTGATGAAGTACGGAGGAGATCTTTTCAAACGAGGTCAGCTCGGAGCCCTTCCCATACACATGGCTGCAAAAGAAGGCCATACAAATCTTATTCAAACTTTTTGTGAAATTTATGGAGTTAATCCAAACGTTAAGGTACCATGTTATGATGATTTAGAAAAAGCTCCCATCCATGTTGCTGCTAGGAACGGACATGCGGAAACTGTGTTTGCTTTGATAAACCTATGCAGTGCCGATGTGAATTCTTTGGATACAGAAGGAAATACACCGCTGCATTACACTGTTCTAGATCTTTATGATCCGTTAGGTATGAAGTCTAAAGATGATTATGCAGAAACCGTTAAAGTGTTGATAAACTCTGGAGCTGAAGTGAACCATCAGAATGGGAGAGGAGAAACTGCCATGCATTTGGGTGCTAGAAGTGAATTCCAAAAAGTGATTGAAGTTTTAGTGATGGCTGGATGCGATCCTCTTCTAGAAGACAACAACAAAAATAGAGCTGTAGACCTTGTTGCCGATGATGACGCTGTTTCTAGACAAACTATCAAAAATGCAATGCAGGATCGAGATAGAATTATGTATGATTCTGCAGAAGTTAGAGCAAGAGGGTTTGCTACAAATTTCCAACGAAACGCATTTACAAACGCTTCAACAAGATCGTTATCTACTTTTAACATAAATCCTATGCTTGCTGGTAGTCACAATCGAATGCCCCAGCCTATGTTTGGTAGCAGAAACTTTGTTGGAAACCAATCCGCAACTCAACTGCATCCAATAATGCAAAATTCAAATAGTTCATCAAACAGTTCTAGAACAAAGACTGAAGAGCAAAGATATTTTGGAAGTAGCACTCGTCATTTGAGAACTCCAAGTGAACAAAGTACATATCTTGATTCAAGAAGAGCTAAATCTGTTGAACATTTAGATCGAAAAAAGGCACGGAATAGATTGAAAAGTAAAGAAGTAGAATATCGCCGAAGAAATAATTATCAAGCTAGTGAAATAACTAGTGTATGGAGTGTGACTCCTCCGGAATCTGTTGAAGATCTGAATAAAAAACACAAAAGAAAAAATGGAAAAAAACAAAGACACAATACATATGACACTATAAGAGAATCTTCAGAATTTGATGAGTACAGTGATGTAGCATCGCGTCAGAGCTCAAAAAAACTTAAACACAACAGAAGATCAATGAGTAGTGAAGAATTTTATTTAGATGACGAGTCAATTGAAAAACTTGATAAAATCAATGAAAAAGCGAGTAGACATAAAAAAAGAAACCAAGTATCAAAATGGGTTGAAAATCAAAACAGACATTTGGACGAGGAAACGTCAAGTGAAAGTGAAACCAGCAGTGAAAATGACACTTCTTCCCAATCAGACTCATTCTTTGAAAAGAAAAAAACAAAACCTATTCTTCCAGCAAAACCGAAATTCTCATCAGATAAAACTTCGAGAAACAACATAGATAAGGTTATTCAGTTGGAAGTTGATGATAGAACTGCTGACGGGCAAACAACAATAAAGGTCATTCCTCTTGATAAATATGGCAAACCAAAAACTAGCAAAATACCTAAAGAGAAGACAGGAACAACTTTTATTGGATTCAATACTGATGATAGCAAACAAACAGCTCCTAAAAAAACAAAAAAAACGACTAAAAGCGAAACAATTGAAAAACCTCATAATAAGGAAGTAACTAAAAAACCCATACCAGTCAAACGAAGTAAACAGAAAATTGTGGAACAAGAAGATGAAGATCAATGGGCAGAAAATAAAACAGTTCCGAAAACTGAAAGAAAACCTCCAGAACTCCTCAAAAAGCCAACAAACATGGTTTTTGCTAAAGCCGCAGAAGTTTCTATGGATAATATGAAACATTCGAATTTGGCTAAAATTTCTGCAGGTGATGCAGCTTTTCCTTCAAAACCAACATACTCATCTGGAATATCGGGTTCTCAATCTATTAACCAATTAGACAATAGTTCCAGAAGCATTCAACAACTAAGAAATAAAATGAATGAGCTCAACACGAAAAACCAGAACAATCAAATGAGTAAATCTTTTGAGGTTTTAAACACTTCTACCTCCCATTTATTCAATTCTAATGTTTGATTGTTGAAGTTAAACCATGACCAAGCTTTACTTTTTTTTGATAATTTAATAAATTATAAAAACTGTCAATTCATAATAACAAATTTCACTATCCAATAAAAATCTAATCTCGAAATTTCAAGTTAAATTTTGAAATACCGTAGAAACCGAAACACTTAGTGTAAATTTGAAGGTTTTGGATTGTTGACATGATGTAGATTTTGTATACAAAGGCTTTGATGCAGGGAGTATCAGTTTTGACATAATAGATAGTTATAATAGTATTCATAAATTTTTTGAAAAATTTCGTGTATTTTTCATGAGTAAATAGTTTGTTAAAAAATAATACGGTCAAATAAAAAGGTTTTCAAAAGACTTTATAATGATTTTCTAATAAACCCTAAAGATTCTTAATAAACTTGTATTTTCATTTTTAATGAATTCAACTTCGAATTACAATCATAATTCACAAACTAGTTTGAAATCCAAAACCGTATTAATTTTCATAAAATTTGCACTTGGCTCAAAGAAGCATTACTAATCGGGCATCCATAAGGTTCAAATACCTTTTCAATGAATATCATCGAAACAATTAAAAATTGTGATGGTAACTGAAATTTTCGGTTCTAACGGGTCTTTTATGGGCAAAGGTTTTGAAAACTGTTTTTTTGCTTTATTTCATTAATAAAAATTAAGCTAGATTTTTTCTTGAAAATGGCTGAAAGATTCGACGATTGAAGCTTGCATGATAGGTCGATAAATCAATTGCTACAATTGAATACATGTATGATAACATTTGTAGGCTTTTTTGATTTGTCAGTGATTTTTGCATCTTTAAGATATTCTTTCACAACTTCTGTTTTATTTAGTGAGATTGATAAATACCTGATACATTTTTCTGCTCAATAAATAAATAATGCTTTTTTTAAAATTTAAACTTCTAAGAGTTATTTAAGTTTGAGTAGAATCAACGTACTTTTACAATTCATGCTAAAATTTAAATTAGATTCTTCACAAAATATTTGATCAAACTTTACAAATTTGTAAATATTTTAATTTTAATTTAATTAAGGAAAAAGCTTTTCAATCCTAAGCTATATGCAATATGATAAATTCAATTGATTATTTCCTTCATTGAGAAAGGCTTGTTACTGCACCCCCAAAATGGTTTACAACTGTAGGAACTTCAACATCGCTTTGTGATAATTTCATATGAGCCAAAATCTCAGAGAGCTGCTGAATAGAGTTCTTGGCGGCTTCTTTTTGTGACTCATCGAATGAAACTCCTTCACCGTGGCAATGCAGCCTAGGTGTCGTGGTCAGAGTGACTAAGGTGACGTGCGAAACGTCGTCGGGGTTCTGAAATTTTTAAAAACTTTTATTTGAAGAATGTTATTGTGGTATTTATAAAGCACTTTTCCTTATAGAGCAAATCACTTGCTAAAAATTTAATGTAGCGAAAACACACTGCGGAACAAGTGCTAAGGTCATCCCACATGAGATCAAACCCAGTTACTAGATAATTATACTAAGCTCTATCAGCTGAGCTATACGGGTCGACGATTATATATTGTATTAATATACTAAAAAAAAACCTTAGGAAAATCTTTGTATTGGACTCGGCACCCCAGTTTTTCAGTTATGTTTTTTAATTGGATGATCGGACAATCACTCATCGCCTCTGTGAAGTTGAAATGTTAATGTGGACTTAGAGTTTCTAATTATTTTAATATTTTTAAGTTAATGTCAACATTTATAATAATCTGATAAAAAATAATTATCATAATATTCAAAATGCAATTTAATTTCTCATAACCATCGAATGCAAAAGAATCATAAAGTAGTCAACGAGAGTTTTAACCTAATTAAATTAATTGATCTAAAATTAGCGTGAATTTTAAAAAAAATTATTGAAACACTAAAAAACTAATATGATTGACAAATCAGTCCAATATTTCTAAGTTGGCATATGTCCATTTTGAATTTCAGTTTCTTTCCTTGGCGCTTTACAAAGTATACTGAATTTCTTACGTATTTTCTAAGGTTCACCAATACAATGTTACATGATCGAACTTCATTAAAATTAAAGATTTTAGCTCTAACTTCAAATAAAAAATAATTCCCCCATATTGAGACTTATCAAAAGCTAATAAACTTTTTCAATAATTATTTTTAATAATGTTTCAAGAGAAATATTATTTATCAAATAGATTAAAAAGAAAATATCAAACCACGAGCAAGAGATTCAATGTCACAATCGATATGTCTCAGTTGTTTTTCTGCACCATTAGTATCCGTGGAATCATCGCTGAATGTAGAAGGTTTCACATAACCCAACAATTGAAGCATTTGTTCAGTAGCCAGCAGACGTGCTGTCTTTATTTTCGTGGACCACGATGAACATGCCTTGTCTCCTACAGTAACCTTAAAAAACAATGACGAAAATTAGATATAACGATCATCACGTTCTATTTCCGTTTCCATGCTAGCATGTTTGACGGGGGTTCAAAACATTTAAAAATTTACGAAATAAAAACCTCAACAAAAAATTTTGTATATTTTCCTTTTGCTTCAGATTTGAGAATCTTGTAAATGGGTTCTGGCTCTTTCTTGGCTTGCTGGATTTGATAGAGTCGACTTATGGGATGAGTACCTTCTCTTAGATCTGGATTCGCTTTGTGCAGCTTGAATGATAAATTTATGTACTTTAAAATGGCCAAAAAAAGTTTAAAAATATTTATATACTTCATTTCAAATTATTTCTATAATCTTCAAACTGTAAAAATTTTCTTAACAAAACCAGAAAAATATTAGTCTCACCTTTGTTTTATTTGAAGTTTTCTTGACGGGTTTTTTGTGTAATTTTTTAGAATCATTCAAAAAGATGGGTGGCAGAGGTGGCAACCCTCTCAACTCAACGAGCATTTTAGCAGCAGAATTCTTTTTTGAATCCTTCTTACTGTTGCCTACACCATCCACTTTGAGTTCACCACAAGTGCATGTGGTGTGATATACCTTCATATGGGCGGGTCCAGATTCCTTTGTGACCTGTAATAAGTTGTAGAATTTAATTTTTAAAGACATCCCATTTATCTACCAATTGAAATGTTTCTGCATTTTTTCATTTTCAAATTGTCTATTAATGAAAACGTATGCATCTTTAAGAAAAATAAAACAAAGTAATTTAATTATTAATAATGTAAAAATGTTATAATTTTTACTGAAAGTATATATAACTATTAAATAGCCAAGTTTAATGTATTTTCATTGCCTACCTCAAAATTGACGACCATTTGTCTCTGATAAGCAATTTCATAAACTTGACTAATCTCTGATTTTGGAACTAGCTGGTTATTTACTGTAATTTCAAATTTCTTTTTGAATACAAAATGGAATTTGAAATAAAGTAAAATCGAATATAAGAAGCTAATTAATCTTCCATAAACTTTGTAGGTTTTTTCTTAGTGAGCTGTTATTAGAACTCAAAAAAAACAGTTGATCAGACTTGATTAAGATAGGATTTAAATTACTGAAAAAACATATTAGAGAAAAATATATATAAGAGACTGTATGGAAACAGAGCATACAATGAAAAGTATTATTTTCGCATTTTAATTGCTGGTACAAAACACTATATAAAATAATGTAACCATCAGAATCTTTTTGAAGTTTATCAGCATAATCAATTTGGTTTGTCATAATTATCTTCTTGAGGTCGGCCAAAGCAGCAGAAGCACATGCATTTTTGGCTTGTTTCATCCAGACACCTTGGCCTTTGTATATTCTACCATCAACCTTCACTTCCATTTGAAATTTGGAAGTGTGGCTGTTTAAATTGATAATTGTGCAGTTAACTTAATCAGTTTCATGCTAACATGATTAGACACTTTCTTTCTACGTAATTAATATTCAAAACAAATTAATTTATGAAATTTATTTGAGTCCACCCAGCTTTTTTTGAATTCACAAGTTGAACTCACATTACTAAGTGAAGATACAAACAAACTTCATGTTTTTAAAACATACTTAAACTTTGAAAAGTGTTTTTATCTTGAATATTTATGTTGGCTTAGAAAATAAGAAATTATAATTGCTTAATGTTGTTCCTGATTTATGTTTGAATATGACCATAGCAACAAATAAAAAAAATGATTGATTGAGAAAAAACTTGAAATAAGCTCACTTGTAATAAGGTTCATAACTATTAAAAAGCATTGGCGTTTTTTTAGAGATATTTTGCACAAAGCCAGAGTAGTTATGACTATTATTAGTGATAACTTTATATTCTACAGTTTTTCCTTGTTTCATTGCCAATGTATTCAACTCCACAGTAGGTGTTAAACTTGGGTTTTTACTTGTTGAACCTAGATAAGACAAACTTGAATTTCAAAATAGAGATAGTTTTATGTTAATTTGTTAAGACTGTATGAATGTATCATTTTTTAGCTTTCATTAAACAAAGCTAGCTTTTGTTGAGAATCAATTCAATTAAAGGTTATGCATTAAAATATTTAAAATTTTTATAGTTGTAATAATTCACTTTGATTTTTTTTCCATTTAGGTAGGGGCTTGACATAAGAAGTAAGTTTGAGAGCTTCTGAAGCTGCAGCCTCTTGTGCTTTTTTAATACTTGGTCCATTTGAACAGAACTCTTCATCCCCAAGTTTCAATTTTACAGCAAAAACCTATGAGTTTAATACATGACAAATAATTAAAAACTTTTAAACTAAGAATACTTTTTTATGTGCAGGTCCTGTTTCATCAATCAAAATGTATTGGCTTGTAATTTTATTATATTTGACAAGTTCATTTATTGAACATAAAGGTGAAACTTTTATTTCACCATTAATCTTATCCTTTTTAATATCTTCACAATTTTTATTTTCTTCATTTTCTTTCGTTTTATTTTCAAAAGTTTCATTACATTTTCTAGGAAAATTTTGAAATTGTATCTTATTGAGTGAAGGATTATAATTGTTAGAAAATCGTCGAGGCATATTTTGACAGTTCATGAAAGTTTGTCGACCAGTTGAATAAGACAGATTTTGTGATTTAAACATATTGAAACATGAATTTTTTTGATGGAATACAGCCTGACCTGTTGAATGAAGCATTAAAAAAAATTTTTGTAGTAAAACAAATTTGAAACCATTAAAATTGTTACCAGTTCTAGAAGTTTGATCGGTTAAAACAGAAGTATCAAAGTTTTCATGTAAATCTAAGCCATTTGTGAAAACAGTGTTCATAACGCCTGAAATTGCGAGAGTAAAAACTATGTAAAAAGCAAATTTGTATATTTTCATTACCAGGAAATGTATTCCATAAATACTTTTAAAAAGAAGAGCATAAAATAAAATTATCCGGAATAATGAGTGCGCTCGTATTTCGTTTTCGCAGCAGAACACACTGCGACAATCTCACAAAAACATATTTGAATAGTTGATGAATAGTCACAAAAATTTAAAATAAATTACTCGTGTAATAATTTCACTAAATAGTAATTGTATATTACTTTTTTGTTTTTGAATAAAAAAGCTTAGAACCTTGATTCACTGTATTTTTCTGTTTTTTTGCATGAATTTTATGCTAGCGGTAAGATATTTTGCAAAAAAACAGCTTGATAATTGAAAAGCGTCTAATAATGTTATATGTGAAAATGCAGTTTAGTTTCCAAAATCTCACCGCATCTAGTCGAAACGATAGCGGTAAAGTGGGACAAGTACTTTACGCTATGTAAAACAATGCGATTTTTGTATAGACCAAGATTGAAGCAGATTTGAACAAAATTTTTCTAATTTGTTTTTTTTCCCGCTAAGAAAGCATTTAAATGGTATTATTTCTTTCTATAATTTCAATAAAATAGCGAAATAAAACCAAACAAGAACAATGCGGGAGAAAAAAAAATCTGAAAAAGTCTGGTCCAAATCTGCTTCAATCCTATTGGTTTATACAGAAATTGCCTTGTTTTACATAGCGTAAACCCACTGCAAATTGGGTGGTAATTTCGATGTGGGATTTAGTTTAGTTTTTCATTGTAGACGATTGTTGACACTGTGTCAAAATTATTTGGAGAACTGGTTGAAAGTTGTTAAAAAGTGAGTAAAAATATTAATTTCAAAGTTGTTAAAAAAATGAGTTTTAACTACTTCAAAAGTAAAACGACTCTTTTCTAGACCATTCACTTTCAGCTGCCAAAATGTCAATGATTTTAGTGGTTAAGCTTTGTGGTGTAATGGGTACGGTGTACTGAAAACATTTACTACATGGTGCAGTAGGTTTTATTTTTCCAACTAATGTTGTTTCTGATCTTTCTCTAACTTTTTCGTTTAGTTACTTGATGATGATATATCGAAAAACTTCGTGAAAATAAAAAATTAAAACAGGATCTTTGTAGTACATTTACATATCTTGGTAGCATTTTGAAGATAGTGAAAGTAAGCTCAGCAAAAAAAGAACCTCTTTCATGAGCATGTGAACTTCATAGAAGTTATATCAGTCCACCATCAACACCATGATCAAACGGACCTGAATGTTAAAAAGTAACAAAGCAAGATGCAAATAAACTGTAAACCTTTTTGACACAATGTTTACAGAGCCTTTTAAGAATCTTTTGGTCTAATACCATTTCAAAAAATGAAAGCATGGTTCCTACCATCATGAGAAAAGCGATGGATTAGTCATGCTTTAAAAGGAGAAAATGTTTTTATAGAATAGCTCAAAAAAGAAAGAGAAAACGAGGCCGCTTAGAAAAAACATGACAGAGCTTGTAGAAATAAAGCTAATTTTATCGAAGCTCTTATTACAGTCAGTACAGAGAGAATAATATTAGCAATAAGAATGATGATGTTAAAGGAAGTTTAAAATTTTTTGAGATATTTTGAAAAATATTTAAATCCGTTATATTTTTATGTTTATTGATTAATTTTATATGTAAAAAAATAAAACTCGAATTGTAAAAATATTTTTCTGAAAATATTCATTTATCAGAAAGACTTCTTGTCTTCTGAACATCCATAGCTTCTAAAACATCAGCTCTAAAAACACTTGATTTGCAACCTTTTTCCTTTAAATTTTAATAAGTATATTAGTAAAAATAAGAAAGATTTTGAATTACCTGAAAGTTGTAAAAATTGTTTCAATTTTAATGAATGTGGGACGCCGTGGATGAGTTTTCTTCAAGTTTAAACGTGTGTATTGAACTTGGACATTCCGTGAGCCCGCTTGTAAGATGTGACCGCGTGAGTAATATATGAAAAATACTGCTTAGATTATTTAGTGATTATAATTGTTGGCCCGTTAGCTCAGTTGGTAGAGCAATAGACTCTTAAGTTACTGGGTTTCAATCTTATTTTAGACAAACAATCAGCACACTAAAAATAAGGACAACAAAGTATTTATTAAATGACACCAAGCTTTTCGTAAGGTTAGCTTACATTATCAAGTGATAAATTCAATAAATACTTTTTTTTGTTGTCCTTACTTTTAAATTCAGGCTATTGTACTTAATCAACACACTGTTCCCCATACTACCTTCTAAGCGTGTTGGCCTACGATCCTTTACCTACTCACAACTCTGTATTGTCCCTTTCTTTCATTTCTACGTTAAATCATCTATTTTTTTTTCTCTAGTCTTTTTCTCTGAAACTCTCTTTGTTATTTTTTTGAATATTCTTTTTTTTATATTATTTACACTGGAAATCTTAATTTATTTTTCAAGCAGAGTGCCTCTAAACGATGCGTCAAAGGCGCTATAGAAATATTACTTAAATTTATATACTTCTAATTGTTTGTTATTCGTCGACTAAACAAATATATTTTTGTGAGATTGTCGCAATTGTGCATTTATTTTGTTGCGGTAATTAAACAGAGTTGAATAAAGGTCTAAAAAATCTAATTTGCGAAAACAGATTTAATTGATAAAATAAGTTGGAAAATTCCATATGTATGAAAAAAAATATTTTTGCAAAATAATTGTAATTATTATAAGTTGATTTCGATTTCACACTAAAATTCCCAGAAACTACCTTCCGTTTCCACTTTTAAAAAATTCAGCAAAGTTTCGCAATCTTATATATATATTCCCTTTATTATGCCGGAATCTGTTTTTTGTCCAGTATGCAATGAAAAATTTGATTTGCAAATTGCTGCCTCACACGTCAATAATTGTTTGGATAGAACGGTAAATGAAGCATCAAATCTAAAATCAACCGGTGACATTTTATTATGTTTAAAAGTATAAATTATAATTTTTTTATTTAGCGTAAATATAAAAAAACATAGAAAAAAGGCAAAAAAACTGGGAATTTTTGTCATCTCCACCGACAAAGAAAAGATTATTAAATGGTAATAAGTTTCTTTTGTTCACAATGATTTTTCAAAGTACTGTTTTGTTCCACAGATGCGAAAAAATCTAAAGCATCAAACGGTATTGAACAATTTGTAAAAGGTGTAAACTACGAAAATGAAAATAATGGTAAAAACAAAATGCTACAAGGAAAAAGCGTCATGAAAGAAACTTCGCTTTTTTCAAAAAAAAATACAAGTTACAAAATTGTACAACCTTCATTTGAATCGATAGTTTTTTCAAAAAATAGTTTCATGATTCCATTAGCAGAACAAGTGAGACCCATCTCTTTAGAAAATATAATTGGGCAAGATCTAGTGGTAGGCAATAAAAGTGCTTTGAAAAAATTAATTGAAACTTTTCGGTTTACCTCTTTCATATTATGGGGTCCTCCTGGATGTGGAAAGGTTAATGCAAAGTTATTTTTACATTTTACTTATAAAAATTTTTTAAAATACTATAGAAATTTAAAACTTCAAAATTTTAGAAGAAATTATGAAATTATTAAACAGACAACATTGGCTAGAGTAATAGCACATCAGTGTACTTTGAATAACAGTCAATGGCGTTTCATTCAGCTGTCAGCAACTTCATCAGGAACAGCTAAAGTGAAACAATGCATTGAAGTAGCTAGAAATGATAAAAAGATGTTCAAAAAGAGAACAGTTCTTTTTATTGATGAGATTCATCGGTTTAATAAAACACAACAAGTATTGTCTTCGTGTTCATAAAAGTTTTATTTATTTTTCATTCATATATGTTCAATTATGTTCATGTATATTTGATTATATATATTTTTATTTGATTATATTTGTGTGTATTTTATTATATTCAAATTTTTTTTTTATTCAATTTTGATTATATTTAAATAATTCCAAGGACACCCTTTTAGCTTGTATAGAAGATGGCACAATAATTTTCATAGGAGCAACTACTGAAAATCCATCTTTCCAAGTCAACAATGCTCTTCTCAGCAGATGCAAGGTTCAAAGACACAACATATTTTTATTCAACTATTTTGTTCTAAACACTCTTTATAATCTATAAATTAAATGTTTTTTTGGCTTGAAGGTAGTTGTGATGGATAAGTTGTCAAATGATAGTTTGAAGCAAATTTTAACTAATGCAATGAAAAAATATAACTGTCATATTAGAAATGAGAGTAAAATTGATGTTATCAATACTGCCATATTGGATCAATGTACAAGGGTTTCAGAAAATTTACCAGAAGAGTCTTTAAACCCGAAGCACAATGAAAATAATTCAGAAGATGGTATCAATATGTCTCCAACCCAGGGAACATCACAAAACTACAGTGAACATTTAGAAAATAAAGAAAATGCAAAGGATTATAGTGAAGAATGGTTCATGATGGAAAATGCATTGGGAACGATAGTGGATTTTTGTGATGGGGATGCCAGAAAAGCATTGAATTGTTTACAATCAGTCTTTGAACTTAAAGCAGCTGATGGATCAAAGCAGGAAGATGTTTTAATCACCTGTGAAGACGTTAAAAATGTTCTTATGAGATCTGTGCAATATGACAAAAAAGGTTCTTTTATTCATGTTTCAACCTATGATCTTTTATATTTAAATTTTTTTCATTGAACACAAGGTTATTTTATAACACTTGAGATCAAACAGCATTTCGCAATATTAATTATATTAGTTATTTATCATAAGGAGAGGAACATTACAATGCAGCTTCGGCTCTGCAGAAGTCCATACGAGGTTCAAGTGATAACGGAGCTATATATTGGTTAGCAAGGATGTTGGAGGGAGGGGAGGATCCATTGTTCATAGCTCGAAGACTCGTCGTTTGTGCCTCAGAGGATATTGGTCGTTTTGTTTTTGTTCTAATTTTAATATGCATTGGGAAATATTAACACGAGTTTCTTTAAAAATTTTTTTTTCATTAAAATGTTTTCTTTAATTTTTATTGTCGATAATGTTTGTTTTGGCAGGTCTCGCAGACAACCATGCATTACCATTGGCTGTTTCAACCTTTCAAGCGTGTCATTTCATTGGAATGCCAGAGTGCGCAGTAAGTACAAGACTATTTAAATTAATATGACCAGTATTTTTTACATTTAATACTATAGAAATATTTTTTTAGATAAATCTAGCTCATTGTGCCACGTACCTGGCAAGATGCAACAAATCAAACGAGTCTTACGCGGCACTTAAAAGTGCACGGAGTAGCATTCAAAATCACAAAGGAGCCTTACCAGGTGTTCCATTACATTTGAGAAACGCACCGACCAAATTGATGCAGGACATAGGGTACCACAAAGGCTACAAATACAACCATGACTTTGACCACCCTGTCGATCAGACTTACCTGCCTGATCAACTGATTTCCGCTGACTTCTTTGAAAGACGCCCTTAAACATCATATCGCTATTTTTTTGTGGGTATCTTGATATTAATCGAGTGAACTGCATCAGTATTTTTTCATTAGAACTTTATCGAGAATTTCCAATGTTTTTAAATTTTCAAAGTATTCAAAAAACATTGTAATATTACTTTCCAGGGACATCGTATGTATTTTTCTTCAATATTTTGTAATTTTCAATAAATGTATTAAAAATTCCTCTTATTTGATGTTTTTCGTTACAAAGTATTGTAATATTCCTATTTTTAAATAAAAAACGGCGTCAATGGAAATATTTTTCAAAAAACAACTTAATATCTTTTGGGTTTGTTTCATGAAAACAAAAACAGACTCATATCTTGAATAATGAATATCATGAGAAGGTTATATTAAAAATGTTGAAATACTCGACCACAATCTTTTATGTAATTCAAACGTTAAAAATCAACGATTTTGGTGAAAAAGTACGTAATTTTAAAAAATACTATAAAAGTTTTCGCAAAATGGATTTTTCGTAATTATCAAAATAATAGCAAAAAAAAATAATTTAAGAAAAATGTGTTAGGCACTCGGGAGAAAGTCATGACTTTAATAATCCATTTCGTTTTTTAGTCGGTTTTTCTTCCCAAGGTTAAGGCATTAACAGTCATAGTAATACAATTCCTATATTATAACTAATTTAAGTACAAAAAAATAGCTTAGTAAAATGCTATAAAGTTGCCTACATGTTATGAATTAAAGTTATTATAGCTGAAAACACTTGCCAAAACTGCAGCAATAGTTAATAATTTTCAAAAAACAAAAGTATAACCTTTAGACATGAGATAGAAAGATGAAATGAAATTAGGAAAAAATGAAACAAAATTATATGATTAAATTAATTGGAATCAACAAATTACCTTAAGAATCAACTAGTAAAAATATAACACTGAAGTTAATGTTTCATGCATAAATTCATATAATGACATACGAACTTTATTAAAGTGATTTTCAACCCAATGAGTTTCACTAGCAGTTAAGTATTACAAGCTTATGTGGATAAAATTTTTGTATAATTATAATAGATTTATGCAACCTTAATACTTGCTTAAAACCCTGTTTTCAACACCTTTTCGAAAAATTTCTCCAATTTAAGACAAACTGTAGCTAAAGCATTTGTACCCTTTGTGTTTAGAAATAAGAGAATACAAAACGCAAAACTAGGTTGAATTTGAGAAACAGAGAATAACATAAGTTTAGAGATAGTGATGTTTAGAATGCATTTGAAGAACATAAAGTTGTTTAGAGATAGTGACGTGTGCACTGATGTGATGGCACGTCCATGAAGTACTTCTTCATTGAGTCTAAGAACCTTGTTTTGTAGGCTTCAGGGTCCTGCACTGTTGGCATCTTTTCTGCAAATTCAATAAGAAAATGGTACCTTGTTTAACTATGAAAGATTGAATAAAAAAGCGCTTTTCCATCTCTAAGAAAACATTAAATATAATGATCATTAAACATTTTATTTTATTTAGGTGCGAACAATTTTTATCGCTTTTATTTTTTTAGAATTTACTTAAATTTTAGCTTAAACTTTATTTTAAAGGGTGTTCTATGCAGTTAAAGTCAAAATTTTGACATTTTAAGGGTTTTTAAGTTTTCGTTCTATTATTTTTGAAATTTAACATTCAAATGATATGCAGAAAATACTGGCGTAAGTGGTTTTGAAGAGCATCTCCATCTTCTTGTCCCATGTGAATGTCCGAATGTAGTCTTCAAGTCATGAACAAAATAATGAAATTCAAACTCAAAAACATTGCTTACAAATAAGATGAATATAAATTAAAACAATTAAAAATATAAATTGCAGACCTATAATTCCCACAACAAGCCTCCCCGAAACATCATCAACTCCGACCAGCAGAGAGTAGTCCATGACGCTGTGTTTGCAGAGAAAGAGGGTGTCCCTTTGTAAAAAAGCCATCAGATGCTCCTTGCTTCGTTCCTTCGTGTACCATGGCTGATCCAGCATGTCTGCATTTTAATTAATTTTTAGTCTCTCAGACTTTTATTTTCTAAGTTAAAATTGTTTACTTGCAAAAAAATTAAATAAACATCAGAAAGTAACTATATAATTAACAAACAAACTCCCTAAATAACTAAAATAGCAATACGAAAACCCAAAAAAAAACATTAATTCCAAAATTAAAGCTAACACGACTGTTAATTAGTACGGAACATTACAAACTTTTAATAAGATTCTCATCAAGTAGCACGTTATTGTATCTCCCCATCCGAGTGTCCGCCAATCTGTTGCGAGTGGAACCTTTCAGATCATATATCTGTTTCAAATATTACATTTGAAGCTGGACATCGTTGAAAAATATGCTCAAAACTTGAAAATAAAAATACATTTCATAAAGCATGAAACATGGGAGTAGACCAGCTATAAAATTGCTTATACGATAGTTATTACGAAACCTGATTAAGAGACTGGTTGCAGAAGAGGTTTTCAATGACAAGGAGTTCCTCGCAGACCGATGCTGGTGCTTTAGTATTAGTCAACTTTTCAATCTCTATTCTGTACACTCCAACTATTTTGGCTAGTGTCGAAGTCATCTGGGAAGTTTTGGCAAACATTTTAATAAAATAACTGAAGCCTGAAAAAATTGATTGACTAATAAAAAAAAAAATTTTTTTCCCATCATTTGTGATTGTTTTTAATTGAACCATTTTTCCCATTTTCATGAACGAATAAAAAAAATTAACATGCGTGATGCGAAATATCTTATATGGTACCTGGTTAGCATAGCATTGGTTGATGTGTTGAATGTACATGGGAGCAAACTCTGTAAACGATTGAACTTCACGAGCCGACATTTGTTTCAAAAAAAAGCGATTATCTGAATAAAGCACATTTAGTAAAAAAATGATCACAATCCTTCCACTCAGTATAAAATTTGACATGAAAAAGTCTATATTTTACTGTTTCCATGAGCAATATACAAAATACTCGATAAAATTAACCTAATTTACTTTCCAGACTGCTTTCAATTTTTAAAAGCGCGTAAATAACAAAATTATAGATAATCTAAACGAACAAGATAGTAGTACCTCTAGTCTTGTTAAAATTCGATCCAGACTTTCCTCCGCCTCCTTTCCAACTACGAGAACGACTCAAAGAGTGGATAAATCTGAAATCAACATAAATAGCTTATTTTTAATAATATTATTATTTTTTTTGATTTGCTGATTTTGAGGTCAAACATCGGGTCACTACCAGTATTCTAAAATCAGTGAAATATTTGGCTTAAATAGAAAGTGCTCGTCTTAGCACATGAGCTGTAATAGTCAAATCAATGTTTTGTAATTATCGGTGAAAAGATTCTTTGGTAAAAAATTTAGGAAATTTTCTGTGTCTTTTTTGATAATGCTCAATGGTCCTAAAACCACAAGAATAATTTTGACTTCGAGTTTCTGTATTTTGCCAATTTCATTCTCCAGATCTTTGTATTTTGTCATTTTATCAGACTTTTACAGTTAAATTCTTGTGCGATGGTACGCTCAAGTCGATGAGATAGCACATTTTTTATTTATTTGTCTTTGACCATAACGTCTGTGCGATTAGCTTGAATTTTGCGGTCTGTGTAGATTGAAAAATCCCAGAAAATTGTAAAACCTGGTCCTTCTGTGGCCGCTTTTGGCTTGTGCTCATACCAATTTTCAGTAGTATCTACTGAAAAATGGTTGCAAATTTTGCAGTGTAGATATTGCTCAACTCTGTCGTGTCTGGTTTTATACTCTCCATGAGTCAAAATGGAGCAATTATTATCATTATTTTATCTGGTCCTGGGTCTTTTTTCTCCGCAGTGGTTGTAATTGAGGGCTAGTTGTAACTCACAACTTGAGCACACCAAAAACGTTTTTTTTTCAATACTTTCCGCAAAATCTTTACAGAGCCTAAAACTTCTGATTTCTGGATAGTTCTTATAGACAAACTTATTCCAAGAAATAAGATGTATGATGTGAGTCTTTTTGGCAAAGACCTAATGCTCCTACTACCATTTTACACTCTACATTCCATAGGTTCCTTATTTTTCGGCATAGGTCTTTGTACTTTTCACACTTTTCATCTTTTTTTTCTTTAACTTTTACATCTCCAAGCACCGCAATGTCTACTATCAGGCACTCTTTAGTCTTTTTTTACAAGAACAATGCCTGGTCTTTTAGCCTTTATTATATGGTCCGTGAAGATGTTATAGTCCCACAATAGCTTTGCATCTTTGTTTTCCAGAACTTTTTCAGCTCTATGCTGATACCATTGGTCACTGGCAGTGAGTCCATATTTTTGGCTGTTGCGATTCTGTCGAACCTTGCCTTGTATTCTTTTTGAGCCAGTTTTTTGCGTTCGGAAACAAGGTAGCTTACCGTCTCATCTGCCTGTTTGCACATTCCTGCACAGTAGTGAAAATTTTTTTTTTTCGATCTTGGCCCTTCTGTAATTAGTTCTGAGGGTTTGTTTATGTTAGTAAGCTCTCAGTTTCTCTTTCAAGGGTTTTTCTGATCAACCACAACCACGATTTGATATTACGTTTATCTGCTGTCTGTCTCGAATTGCCCATGCAAAATTTTTTCTTCCCACTCTTTTTGTTGATTTTTAATTTTTTTATTAATGTTTCATTCATTTTAAATGAATTGAAAAGATTTTGAAGATTTTTTCATTTGGTTATTTTTCAGTTGTTTTACGTAATTTGAAAAGCTATATTATTCTGTTCTGACACATTCTTCCACTGATATTAAGCTTCTGCTTCCTTCTTTTCGTGGTAAATATATTTTTACAACATTAGATATTGGATGTAATGCCTTATGAATTGTTAGTAATTTCCTGGTTTTCCTATCAAGGATTTATAACTTTTCTTTGCTCCACTTCACAATTCCAGCACTTTATCTCACTGTGACAACAGCCCATGCATTAATAACTTTCATTTAATTACCTCTATCTAATTTTGTTCTCAATAGTCTATTAACTATTTCTCAGTTATTCTGCTTTGACTTTGTTTTTGGTTTCAGTTGCTCCTTCAAGTGAACCGAGATAATTTAGGCTTGTTTTCCCAAACCATTCATTAAATCGTTACTTGTCAAGCATATTCCATTGTCATGTATTTTTTACTTCTCTTCAGTATTGCAAATGCGCATTTGTTTAATCCAAAATTCCTTCTTATGCCATCAGAAAATATTTTGACTTCATCAACGAGAGTTTCAAGTTTTTTTTTATTATTTGGCAAATAACTTCACATCACCCATAAAGAGGAGGTGGTTTATTTTGAATTAATTTTTCAATTTGTAGCTCATCGATGTTCTTAAAACTACGGTTAGCGGGATCAAAGCTATAAGGGATATTAGCGGTGATAGTGAGTCGCCTTGGAATACTGAATTATTAATTGAGTGGTCTAGAAACTTTTTGAGTTAATACCACTATAATCATATTCGTTATTGTATTGTAATTATTATTATTATTAGGTTAGATGATAATCCATATATTTTAATGTATAAAATAAAGACTTATACACTGAATGTATCGGTAACAACAAAACCTTTGCCGAAAAAATAAAAAAGAATTATAAAGGTTGATTAAATTATGATATAATGTTTTAATACAAAAAAAATTGAGTAGATTTTTATTAGAAATATATAAAAAGAGCATTACAACTTCAAAGCAAGTATTCAAAATTAAGATTCAAAACAAAATTTTTGTTCTACGCCCACTTGAAAACGTTATGAAAACACATTCAATTATGTCTAATAAGCTACATCAACACACGTACCCTTTCTCCTCGCCCATGATGACACTTCGAAGCTGCGAGAATTTGTAAGCATAATATATCTTGCAGGTGAATTTTGTGCTTGCGTCACTAAAGGCTGCTCCATGAAAATGATTTTAAATATATTTTTTAAATAGTTTTTATCTGAATTTGAAACATGTTTAGAAATATACTATAATTTTTGACCAGCAATATTATCATCCAAAATATTTTTCTACATGGGTTTTCAAAGAAGTAAAAAAGCATTAGTCCTCTTCAAATAAAAAAGAAAGCTAGAACGGGATATAAATTATATTTCACACATAAACACGAGTTATATAATCTCACATATTTCAAGATGTTCGTTTTGATGGTTGGTCTTTGGCTGCTTTTGCTTTGATTCTGAAGGAAAGATATTAACAAATAAAAACAATAAAAACAACGTTTAAACACTAAAAAATGGCGGATCTTAAAATCAATAATTTCACGTTCAACGTTAGTTCGGGCTGGCAGTCTAGACAAAATTTCCTCAAATAGCTTATTTTATAAATAACGTTGTAGTAATATAATCTAGGCCGATTGCTGTCAACTCCAGTTACTGATGATGCTGATTTTCCTTTTATTTCCTTGGGTCCCAGTGAGACTCAATTACTGGGATATGTACAGTAATATAATCTAATTATATACGGTCATGACAAATGGTCCTGAGTATGACATTAAACTGCACCGAAGATAGCGTCTCCAAACTGAGACTGCTTTTCTGTTATAACCTGGACAACAATAGAATTTGGTAGCAGGTATCGACAAACTGATATTCTGGTATCATTGTCATTTGACTAGGCAGATGAATCTTCATTTTATTGACAACGGCAAGGCAAACTGCCCATGTGTGGGAACTGCGAATCATAAATTTGATAATTTCAAGTTGGACGTTAGCTCAGGCTGGCAGTCTATAAAAATTTGCCCCAAAAAAAATGATTTTTTATAAATTACTCTATTGTAGTTTCAATAACCTAGGCCGATTGCTGTCAACCCCAGTTACTGGGGCATGTGCAGCAGTATAATTTAGTTGGATTAAAAGGGTTTTTACGATAAAAATAAATAAAATTGAATTAGATTAATACTAATGACAAAAAAAAAATATAAATATAAATAAATAGGTATATACTCGACAAAAACCTTTCGGGATCGAAATAATTTCAGCTTCAATCTCGTCATCTCCTCCAAACTCCTCAACATCGTTCGGTGTGTACTTAACACTGTCGACATTTTCAAAGTTGTCATCTGCGTACCCAACTGATGAAGATGACGAAGATGTAGCTTTGATTGGTGATGATGATGATTTCGTTTTTGGTTGCCGTTTGGGTGCTTTTGAAGTTTTGCTTTTGATGAAGGAAACTGATTGTTTTTCTAGAAAATTTTCAAGATTTTTAAGAATATAATCATAAAGTAACAAAAAGTTTGAAACCATCATCATATTCATCGGTTCACGTCCATTTCAGGTGTGTTTAGTAGAAGTTTTGAAAGTTATAAAACATTACCATTAGTTTCTACAGCAGCAAACCAATTTTAAAATTTTAACATCATCAATAAACTAAAATATTCTTTACAATGGCTGAAGTTATTTGAAATATTTTTCTAATCGTATTGTGGGACTCACCTTGAAATGAAGGCATATTGTCAGTATTATCGTTTGTATTTTTGCATGTTTCTGCAAGTTTTTCTTTATACTGCTGCGAACTTTGATTTTTCAAATAAAATACCAATCAATATTCATTTAAATTATACAATCCAATTAAAAAAATTCAATAAAAAAAGGATTAAAACACATAACTATTAGAAAAAAGAAATCAATGAAAAACGAAGCACTAAATGAATTCAAAAAACCTACTATACTATAAATACTATACTGAAGTTTTGTGATGAGGTTTTACTTATAAAAAATTGAAGTTTTCGATAATCAAATATAGGATGTGAATCTTGTAAAAATCAAGATGGCAACCTCAGAGCAAAAGCAATAATGGACGAAAACTCTGCTTCATGAACCACAATGTTTTCTACTCCTTCTAGTGAGCTGTGCTCATCTGCTGGGCTTTGGTGGTTGGTTTAATAAGCTAGTTAGTTTTATTAGTTGGTGCTTCTTAACGTCATGCTCAGAACGTTTATCATTATCATTCATTTGCTTTTTTATTTATAAAAAATTCACTTCTAACAATTCAAAAAAAACTTGCTATTAATCAAATCTAATGGTATTAACTTGGGATCTTGGATGGCAATGCTGGAAGAAGGTAGCAGAAAGTTGGTTATCATTTGCTTCACTTTGGCTGTCGTTTCTGAAAAACTCTCGGTCACTTCTATATTCGAAATTTTGTTTATAATTCACTTAACAATACTGTTATAAAAATATGATTAAAACGTCGATATTTAATATCTTTAGTCATTTTCTCTTAAACTTGGAAAGCTTATCTCATTTATCTACAAAGTATACTTCCCCTCAGTGACAGGTGAAGCACCCTTAAAAGAAGACAGAAGGTTCTAAAATAGTCTAAACTTATTTGTCATTTTAGCTGTTTGTGAAATACTGTTGTGTCACTTAGGTTTAGAAAGTTAGGAAACCTATATTTTTCTACGTTTTATAATGTCGCTACACTAATTAATAATTGTTGCTTATTTGCTGTTTTTTTACCAATTTGATATAAATAATAAAAACAAAATAAATTAAGCATCAGAATAAAATGTATTAACTAGATTTAAGTTTGGATTCGTTGTCAAGAATTAAAACATCTTCAGTAACATCAGGCGATGTTTGCAGTGGTATTTCTGGTTGTTCCGAATGTTCTGAGAGTGAAGGAGACATTGAAATTTTTTGTTGCGGCATTAATTGTGAGTTTGAAGCCAAATAGCTTGAAGATGGTTGTGATGAAGATAGTTGATGTTGTTCTATACTCTCTACCTGTTGTTGCGGCAAAGACGAAGACAATTGAGACGAATTTTTTGTTATAATATTATCTGGTTGAATCATGAATATCTTATTTTGTGTTTGATTATCTTGTTGTTGAGTTGATGTTTCTTGTGCAAGTGTGTCTTTGTCTTCGTTTGTCGTCGCTTCATGAAGACTGTCTGATTAATTGAAATTTAATCAGCAAGGTAACATAAGCGATACAATAAGTTGGTTCCAAGAATGAAGTTTTAGAAATTATTTTTTATTAATTTTTAAATATCTAGAAGTTGATTAAATAATAAAAAACATTGAAAAACTGGTTAAAAAAGAAAAATATAAACAGAATTTATTAAAGAACTACTTAAATGTGAAACATATTGCTAAACAACACACCTAGTTTACAAAATATATTAATTGCACCTTCGGGGATAGAGTGCTGGTTCTTCAACAGACCAACGTTTGTCTTGGCTTTCTTCAACTCGGCAGCGTTTAGCCTGTTTGTTTTTTGATGAATTTGAATTAACTGAATTTTATACTGTAACTTTTTATTTAACACTTGATACGATGAAATTATTATAAATCAAAATTATTTCAATTTTTTTCATAAGGAATGTCCATTTAAAAAATAGCATTAAGATTTGTCTTACAACAATAATTGATGTTAAAAGTTAATAGAAGTATTATATAAACTTGTCGTTCCAGATCTTCACTATACTATTGATGGTCTTTCTGATTTTCAGTTGCAACTTCAAGACTTCTTCATACAGCAACTTACGATCTGATGTTGAAACTTAAATTATATTGTACGTTAACTATTTAAATGAAGCTGGCTGACAAATACATGTTCAAAAATATATACAAAATACTAAAGAGCGATAATTTTCCGTGTATTTGCAACTAGAAAAAAACACCTTCCAAAATCAAATCGAAACAATTACGTATGATTAAACGGCATTAACTTCAGAAGTTTCTAGACCCCCAAGTAGTATGAACTATTAATTCAAAATAACTAATTGCAATGTAATGTAAGTTTTCATACATATGACAATTGTAACTAGGAATATGCAAATATAACAGAATAAAATAAAATAGAAAACTAAGATTATATGAAAGAAAAGTCTTTTGTTTGGAACAAAAGCAACCATAACAGCAATTTTAGAGATGACATTTGGAAAACTGAGTTGATTTTATGAATTCATATTCATACTTAAATTTTTGATGATAAACAAAAAATATATGGATAAAATTTCAAATATGAAAAGTTTGAGCTTTTAAATGTTAATTTTAGACAAAACTTGAACAAATAACTTCATTGTCTTCATCTTTAATGGCACCTCCATATCACCACGAAGAAAACCAGGAAGTGCTTATTTTTAATCTTTTTTTTTCATTAAATTTTCCAATATTAGTTAAATGATAATATTTTCTTCACCTTTTATAGTGTTTTGATCCATGTAATGTCAGTCATTATTACTCCCCAAAGAAACCATGAAGTGTTTATCTTTGTATTGCTTGTTGTTACATAGAATACAATTTTTAATATTCAAAATTTATCCAAATTTTATGTATAGGAAAAAATCCGAATACATCCCAAAAGGCTTGGTAGTTTTTGTATGCTATTGTACTAAGTTATCGAATTTCTAAATAAAATTGCAGAACTATTTTAAAAATAATATATAATATTTCAATATTTTTACAAAACCATTTAGTCTTCAAGTATAGAAATTGACTACTCGAGCCGCCATTATAAATTCTTCAAGCCACTTTCAATAAGAGCCAAAGATAATCCATACTCACCTTTGTAATGTTCAGCATCTTGTAGTTCTCCAATAGTATCTTCCATTAGAACCACCATATCCATCAAAGACCCCTTATCAGTCTGAGGTGATTTCAACCGCTTTATTACTATTATTATCGTTATTTGATGATGAATGATGATTTCTCGTTTAAAGTCTTTTTGTCTCATTTACATGAAGTCAGAAGTATAATTGTTTTTGGACTATTTATTTGATTCACCTTCAGCTGGGGAGAGTATGTGGCATCGATAGAATCTTTACACACTCTTGAGATGGCCTCTGTTATCTTTTCAAACAACTCTTCTAACCTGTTAACGGTGTTACATTTGTTACAACTGTGAGTGCAAATGTTCTTTGTGGTTTGAAAAAATATAAAAACTGGAATATAAACAGAATTAAACGAAAATGTCTTTAATACTTAATTTTGTATATTAAATAAGCATTATGCATATAACGTGGCCGACGAGTATTACGAACCTTCTAATAAATATTCGAAGAAATTGGAGAAATTGGAGAAAAGAATGAACTTAATCACTCTTAATGTCTGAGGAAGAAAGAGTAATTCTAAAAAAAAAATCCATATTCGAAGAGTGTGTGAATAGAAATCTCTTGCTGCTCGGAATACAAAAAAAAAGTGATATTCAAAAGAAAAAACTACATAGGGATTCTGCCAAAAAAAAGACACCATGGTATTGGACGTAGTGAAGAAAGATCGCAAGTTCAACTTCTCTTAATGAAAGGATTTTAAATATTGAGTTGGAAGTGGAAACAAATGACCAAAAACATTTTAACCTCAATATTCTTATAATAATCTATGTAATAATTTTATAATTCAACAAATGTCAGTGAGGCTAAAAAAAGAGGAGTTTTATAAAAAGCTAATTCTTGCCATAAAAAGTCAGATATTGTGTTAGGATATTTTAATGCTAAATTGGGCAGTTCAGTAAAAATATTTGAAAGAAGGAGTATTAATGAGAATAAGTTTTTGCTGAAGGAGGCAATGCTGGAAGCAAAGCATACAGGTACCAACACTAAATTTAGACATAAATAATGTAACATCACAACTTGGAAAAGTAACACAACAAAGAAAAAAATACTTACTCAAATAGATCACATCACAGTAAAAATAAATTATTGAACACTTGTCAAACTCAAAATAATACAACACGGAAGTAGAAACTGATCATAGAGTAGTAATTCTAAGCTTTAGCTGGCATATAAAAGAACCAAGAAATAATCTGTCTTAAAAATAGATAAAATCAAACTTAGACAAGAACTAAAAAATTGCTTCAAACTAGAGCAAGTAGCCAAAACCATCAAAAGAAATGCAATAAAACAAAGTCAACGTCAAAAAACTAATCAACACCATATTTTGATGATACCATCAGACTGTCAAAAGCTCAAAAAGATATAAGACAAAAACTGAACAAGGTTAAAAACAATACCAAAACTTTAGCAGAAAGAAATGAATTGTTTCATTGATTAAGAAAACTTCGCAAAGAAAGAGCAAGTTTGAGAAAGATATGTCTGATATTCTATCCAGAATGCCTCTCAAATGAAACCTCCAAAAGAAAACTGAAATTGTAGACATGAAAAAACTGATAAAGAAAAGAAGATGGAGCTACCATGGACATATTCTACGCAGGCCAAAACTACCGATGGCAATTAAATTCCAAAATGTTTTAGTGGTAAAGAGCAGAGAGCGTCAACGCATGAATATTGCCACAGTAACAAAAAATGCAATGAAAGAAATGGATTTAACGGGCCTGGATGAAGCCAAGACAAAAGCTCAAAACAGAAAAGAGTGGAAGAATCAAACGTTTAAAAAATACATGACTAGGAACTATCGAAAAATACGAAATAACTGATTTTTGCAGCTATCAATTACTTTGTTAAATAAATAATAATAATTATGCATATTCCTACAACTTTTATAAAATATGTGTATGTCTCAAATAAGGAAAGTAGATTGATGTGATGTTATTCCAAACAATGCTTTTACCAGAGTAAATCCAGTCATATTCAATAAAATAATATAATACTGGTTTATAAAACCAGTGTTTGTTTCTATTATATTGATTTACGGCTATTTTACGTCAGCACTCAATAAAATTTTCAAAAGCATGATATCCATATAACGGTTATATTTTGAACTAAATAACACCTGTTTCTCAGAAGCACTGCCTCTTCAATAAGCACCTGACAAGGGTATGTTGAGGCGGGTATGTTGGTGGCAGGATATTCAATGCTGTATATCCCCACTCTCTTATGTCTTTAATTTAAATTGATTTTTTGTTATTTATAAAAATTTAAAATTAGGAATTAATTTTCTTATGAGTAGATAAATTTATATGCTAAATGTCAAAATTGAAAACGAGCTAATTAATCGTATTAAAATTTGAGTTTCAAATTTTGAATGTTTTCGTTCGGTTTCTACTAAAGTATTAACTTAAAAATTGTGATGAATTGGCAGTTACTTGAAAGAAACTTGAGTAGATTTGCATTGGAAAATATGTGTCTGATCCTGATTGATCGAGTGATAACATTCACTATGAGGCAGGATTGACAATATATTTGACAAATTTTTCAATGAATTGCTCAACTCATCAATTGATTTATCATTGCATTGACTGTTGGAAGCATACGAAACTTGGTGATCTGCACAGAGTTGGTGACTAAAAGATGGTGCGGTTTGTGAGTGGTTTAAATGTTTTGAAGTCTGGAGACCAGCCGGAACTGATTTATCAATATTAACACAAGTACTACATTCCTTATTAGCTTTTTGGTTGTCTATGCTATTAGAGCTATTTAATGGGAGTGTTAGTTGACTTGATGGTTTTGTTGTTTTTGTTCCTTGTTCATTGGCATCATCGTTGTTGATGGCTGATTGGTAGGTGCACTCGTTAAGTCTCATTTCGAGGTATTTGCCCAATGATATGTGGTACACCTCTTTTCCCATTATAAATTTTTTACTGCTCTGTGATTCATGTAAAAACATTATAAAACATAGATGATAATAATAGAGATTTTTATTCGTTTTTGACATTGTTATAAACTTTTTTAAAGAAATAATATTCCCATTAACAAAAGCATATGCCCACTTTGTTACAAACGTCACAGTAGGTCCATACAAAAATGTTGTGGTTGGGTGATTTAGAGCTGACTGATGCATAGTTGGATGGTAGGGATGGGTGGTCAATGAAAGGTTGATCTTTGCATAAACTCACTTCAACGCAGCCATTCCCCTGAACAAATCTTCAAAAATATGTCATTAAGCCTCAGTTTTAGTTGAATAAACAATAGTATCAAAACAATTAACAAAAACAATTAACAAAAAATTGATGCACGGTGTCTCTGAAGAATCATTAAGCCTTCTTACTAACTGATCTTTTCATGATACTAGTAAAAATAAATAATTATAGTAATAAAGGCATTTATTCAGCGCTATTTCCGTAGCGTTCAAAAGTGTTTTTACTACTAAACGAGAAAAGAGATAAGATCTAATTTATCAAAAGTTAGTTTCAATTAGAATAAATTTATTTAAAAAACTACCCATTTTGACTTTAACGTAAAAAATCATGAAATCTTTTGAAAAATAATAGTAATAACTTAGACCTTCGTATATGGGTTAACATAGAAGAATCGCATCGTGAATTGACGCATTTGTAGCTGTTGTTGAAGCAATAACGGTGTAGAAACATGCCCAAAGCAATGTCACTGCCTGAGTAAAAATCCATGGTGACGATCCTGTGAGAGGTAAGCAGGAAAAAGTCTAAAAAATATTTGTATGAAAATATTTTCTAATGAAATTTGATTAAAAACTGTTAAGTTGGAAAACTTCATAAATTAAAAAAATTATGAATATTTGTCGATAAAACTTGACACCCACCAAGGGTTAACGCAGGGACTTGGAGAGTTGGCAGACAGTTTTGAAAAGGAATAGAATAATATGCTAATTCCTTGGTGTTTAGTTATATCAAGCAGATTTTTTTTGCGTTTTTTTGATTTATTTTTTATTTCATCGTTTATTTTTTCTATTCTATTTGTAGCATCGCTCAAAGATTGCTTGTCGTCGCCTTGGCAATCATTTTTTTGTGCAAAGTTGGTATAAACCATGCAGTCAATCTCTTTCTTATCGTCATACTCGTTTTTTTCCATTGTATTCTCATCAAAACCTCTTTTAGTTATCTTGTATTTAGTACAAGTGGTTTCTCCAATTTTTTCAATGGTCAATTCCTCATTTTTATCAACAAAAACATCTTCCCTTATCATCTCAAAGCCATGCGCTCCAACAAAAGCCAAATTATTTATTTCCTTATTATAATGGTTATTGATATTATCATCATCTTCGAGTTTAACTACGATAGGATCTTCATAAACCCCTCTGCATCCTTGAGCCCTGTATTCTGACAACATGTTCTGCGTATGTTTTCAATGGATATTAGGAAAAAATCAGAATTATTTTCAAAAAAACTAACAAAAGTAATAACATGAAATATATTCATAAAAAAATTCTTAACTCTAATATTGTCACTTAGTATTGATTTATACTCAAACGACTATTGGTTTATTTCCCATAATAATTTTTCAAACAAGTGATGCCGTCCTTAAGATATTTTGTTTCTTCGAATCATGTCTGAATAACCTTTGATAACAACACTATTTTAAATTTTTACTCAGCATCCTGGATCTATTTTTGATGAGTGTATTAAAAAAAATTGCTGCTTACAATGTGAAAAACAAAAAATCATTTGATGTCTTTGTATGAAACTTCATGAAGATATCAAAGTTTTGGTTTCGTAATAGAAAATAATATAAAACTCAACTAAATAACTATTGAATAAAATTAAGCATGAAGTCAATACTCTGAAAACTACCCTTGATAATAAAAAACACTACCAAGTCGCTCATAAACCTAAATGTCAATATATACATGCCAATCAACAACTAATAATACTATCCCCATTTGTTATAATATTGTTATTTAATTAATAACCCACTTTGAAAACAATGTTATGACTGAAAGGAACAACAAAGTTATGCTTGAAAAGATCCGAAGTAGGTTCCTTGACAGCATCTACAGTTTCCTCGCTGTTTTCATTATCATTTATAGAACTATCCTCATCTTCATATATGAACTCGCTCAAGCTTTCCATTGAAGAATTATGATTATAACTTTTTGTGACATCCAGGTTATTACTACTAATTATATCTCCATTCTCACCAGCATCATTTTTGTTTAGTCTCTTTGGAACACGCGTATAAAAGAAGGGGCTGATTGAAACAATAGTGTTGTGTGAGGTCTCAAGCAAGGAATCATTTGTGTCATTATTCACATCTTCATTTACACCCCCAGTGCTAACTTGGCACTTGTTATAACTTTGATTGTTATTATCATCACTAGAACAGTTAAAATTATCATTCAGGTATTGATAATTTAATAAAACATGGCTAGGGATGCATGCTGATAAGGTAGATAACAGAGATAACTCTGCTTTCAAATGATGGAAGGCATATATGACAAATTTTATACAGCGCTTCACCTGTTGATCAATATGAATTGAGTTATTTAAATTGCATTTTGAATATTTCAATTCTATTGTAAATAACTTTATTACATAGTAAATAGTTCAATTAACTTGTAAATTGCTTGAACATGAATGAAAATTAGAAGTTATTTGAAGTTGAAATGTTAAAACATATGAAAAAATTTCTAGTTATAAAATTTAATGTTGTCAAATTTTTGATAACATCTGGCAATAAAGCTAAAAAATTCGTCAATATGACTAATAAATATAAATGGAATGATATATCAGTAGTGATCCACATTTCTTAGTGGAAATACAAGATCCAAATACGAGTTTCCATTGTAGATATTTATAATTTTTATGAAAATAACGAATGAAGTTAGGTAGTTTACTGAATAATATGGTGATGACTAATTTTTAATTTATTTTTATTAAAATTCAAATCAATGTACACTAAATAGTTTTATTTAAAAAGTACGGAGCTTCAAAAAAATATAGGACTATCTTTTGTGCAAGCATTATATAAACTCAATGGGGATTCTATGCATTGAAGTCAAACTCCAGATTCCAAAAGAAAAAGAGCGGGTAACTACTACTACTACACGATGAAATATTAAAAGCAAACTGTGTATAAAAGATATCAATATTCTTTTGATTAACATAAGACTAAAACCTTGACAAGTTCTTCAAGAGATCTTCCTTTGATAATCACCGAGGTATAATGGCCTGGTTCGAGCCCTTTTATGAACGTTAGTGTTTTACTCCCTGCATTTGAAAATATTGCCATAGCCGAGTTTGTAAATGATGGCAATGGCCATATTTTGGATTTTTTTAATGTAAATGAAAACGTTGGAAATAATAAAATGAAGCATGTTTTAAATGTTTGAAAGTCGACCATTTATTTTTATACCTGTTGATAAAACAATATTTAAGAATTAATGAAAGTAAAAAGTGGCTCAACTGTTTTTAAAAGTGAAATGGTTAAAAGTGATATCGTAACACTTTCCTAACTCTGTGCCACTCAACATTCCATCTACTGAAGTGATGATACTACCACCCACTAACCGGTTCAAACGCAGTAAGTTCTCCTAGCCATCAATGTTTAACAATATTCAATATACAAAATTATCGATATTAATAGAAAATTTTCAAAAAAAATCTATTATAAAACATCCATTATCAGAATACAAATCACAAGCGAATGAGCTACACAAGAAAGAGATTTTAATATTGAGAAATCTTCAAAAAATTTACAGCCATAAATAAATATAAATATTAAGACCTTTTTAACATTGACAATCAGGGCCACGTTATGTCGTTTGAACTGCTCTTGTACCACCCACGCCACATTCTTCGACGACACCACGATGTCTGGCTGCAGCGTTATCAGGCGCTGCGTCAAGTTCTCTAAATACGTTTTTTCCTGTTATATATACATACATATTGGTTAATTTTAATATTAAATTTTTTGTTTTATAGTATTTCTATTAGGGAAGACTTTTAAGTGAATTTCTTAACAACTGAATTTGAGCGATGTATTCTGAAAATCCATTAGAGACATTTAATGTATTTTTGATAACTAATTTTTGAATTTTACGTTGATTATATGAGTTTTTAATTCATATATTGAGACAGTGAACAAGCAATAATTTCTTAGAAACTTTAGTATAGAAACATTAGATTTAATTATCTTTTTTTATTTATGAATTTCAAAACAAAGTGAGTTTTAGATAGTTTATAGTTTTAAAAAGCTAATTTTTCAGATAAGTTCAATATTGTCATGAAATCTTAGTGTTACTATTTTTTTATAGAAATGTATATAAGATGTTTCTCAGAAAGTAAATGTAAATATGTTTATACATAATTTTTTAATGTACTAATATATGAATATTTTCACGAGATAATTGACTACTAAGCAGCTAAAAACGAAATAGGCAAAAAAACCTGTAATATTTGAGGTTCAAAAGAAGAAATTTTTGCTTCCAGTCTCTGATACTGTAGTGGTGTATCAACCAATAATATACTGATACCACGGGATTGATTAAATGCACGTTGTTCCATTAGTGCATGCATGTATGCCAACATGTGCTTGTTTGTGAGGGTCTTTGACATGGCCAATCCATCCAGCACAAGCCATTCTCCTCTGTTATCTATGAATTGTGATTTTTAACATATTTTTGATAATAGAAAATTAAAAAAATTGTATTGAAACTACACATATGTCTTCTTCACCTTCATATTCTGAACCACCATCTTCTAAAACCTATTAAGGGTTCCAACGTAAAATTTGAGAATAAATTTATATTTATTGGTTGTTTATTGAATAACCTTTTTAATTTTTACGTTATTTCTTACATCCATCGAACTATTGAGTTTTACATCAACTTTTTCACACACAGTCTTACATACACTCATAATCACATCTTGCCAAATATTCTCATCCAGTTTTGCTTTTTTTATTAATTGCTTTATCAATCTTTTCAAATGATCTCTGTACACCTGCCTAGTAATAGTTGGAGGCTTATAAATTATTAGGGTTGATAAATATTATTAATACAATAATAATAATAATTAATATTATCATAGCTACAACTATTATTATTATTATTCAAATTACACCTGCAGCCTTTGAGCTTTGAAAAAATATATTGAAATGATGTATAATACAAAAATCAATGAAAAGTTTTTTTGCTTCTATCGCTTATAAAAAGCTCTGTGGATGAAGGTAGGCCATGAAATACAAGACAATTATTTTCAATTGAACTGAAAAAACTTTAAAATAATTAATCTAGACTCACTTTAACTCGTTAAAAGTTGAAGTACCTTTAAAATTGTTATTCAAATTAATTTCAACTGATTCAAAATAGTGTAAATAAACACAGAAACATTTGCAAATTACCATTCCATAAAACAAAGTGAAACTTTATAAAAGGTCACAGAGTCATAAATGCTATTACCCTTGTTAGGAATGTAATCGCTCGGAGCAGAATCTTCCTTATCAATAGCAGGCAGTGATGCTATGGAAGATGGCAATAAATTTGAATAAAACCTAGGTTTATCCTGATTTAAATTACTATTAATATGATTATTTTCACTAAACATCGAAATATTTTTAAAAGTGTTTTTGAGGCCATTGTGTTTATCTTCTTGGCATTGATCTGTTGGAGAATCTTTCATTTGTTTTTTCACTAATCCCTCTATCGCATTGACAATCTCTGTAGCAGCCTCAGTTGTATCTTCTTTTCTTTTTTCCACATTCTCATCTGCCTGCAAATTGAAAAAAATATTGAAAATAAATAAAGTAGTATTCTATAATATTTTTAAAAAATACATTATTATATTGTATTATTAATATATTAAAGTTGACAAACATCTACCAAACAGTGATATAAAAGTTTGAGACCTTCAATCTTAACACTTATCAAAGCAAAAGCCAATTTTATAGCTCACAAAAAGTTCTAGAATAATTCAAATATTTTGACAATTTTTTACGTCGAATTATAGAAGAATTTTAGTAAAATTATTGAGCAAAATAAATAGCTATAATTTTAGATAAGTTTAGCCTTATCATAAAACATTAGCGGAAAAAAGTTATTTAGTAACTATATTTTCACAATATTAAATGGATTTCCATGATTTTAACTACATGCATTCAATAAATTCAAATTTTTTTGATGTGTGTGAAGATAATAATGACAGAAATAAGAGCATTTTTATTCAATGATATTCTATTTTATTGACATACTTGCAGAATTATAATAACTAAACAGCACAAAACCTCATCTGTGATGTTATCAAAGTTGGATGTAGTTTCCCCCTCAGAACTGAATGAATATTTCATAACTAGTCAATGTTGTAATTCATTTCTAAACATTTTATCATAATCATCACCTAGTTTTTTTTAACACAGTAACGAAACCATGTGTTGAGTTTAATTTGATTAAATGTCATAATCAAAACCCAATTCAAATAAAAACTAATTTTTACTCATTTACTTGTTGCATTTGACATCAAAAAGAGAAGTTTTCAGATGTTGTGAGTTTTCATAAGTCTCATTTTCCAATTTTTCCAACATTAATGAAGGTTGCTCATTATTGCTTGTGGTCGAATAAAGATTTAATAGTTTGAAATCCTCTTCTACAACACATTGCTTAACTACTTTCACACAATAATCACAACACCGTAGCTCTCCTAAAAAAAATTTGTGTAATTATTTATTAATTTTTTTAAGGTATTGAAATGCAGTTCACCATATTGTTAATAAGTCTTGATTAATAAAAATATTTAATTGATGAAAAACCAATTGGAAATGTAATCATTAAAAAAATATTATTTAAAAAGCCTTTAACAAATGTAAAGGAAACAAACAAAGTACTTATTTTACTGATTTCACTAAGCTTTTCGTAAAAAATCTTAGATTATCATGTAGAATTAGCCAAATTATTAGAATAAATACTTTGTGTTTGTTTCTCTTACTATTGTTTCAGCCTATACTCCTTTAACAAACCTTTATAACCAATAAATTGACCATTGACATATTGAGAAGTGCAAAGACTACAAAAGACTTGACCGCATATTCTACAATGATGTTTCCTTTTGATAACTGTAAATTTTGCTCCACAGTCATAACACTCTTTGCATGCACTATCAGGCATCCAATATTGTTTGAAGTTGTTATCACTATATGCCTATATATTTGAATTTAGTTTTTATACAACTACTAATTTTGAATTTTTGAAAAATTGACTAAGTCAATTCATTATAATATAAAATAAATATATGCAGAGCTCAATAAAATCACCTTAGTAAAAGTTTAAATTAATTTAATTTAGCCTTTAAATGTTTTAAACATTTGACTAACGCTTCCTTTTTTAGCAATCAGCCTTCTGAGTCCATTTAAAACACTAAATAAGGATCTTTCTGAAGTCATTTTGTAATTAGCTTTAAATAGACATGTAAAATTTAACAAACATTACTAATGTGATATTAGTACTGATAGTGACACAAATAATGTTGAATTTCAATTTGATAGATAGTTATTCGGCATGTGACTTAAATCAATTTCCAATATAAATATTTGTAAATAGTGGTGAATTAAAAGTGAATTTTGAAAAGTTTTGTAAATATTATAAAGGTAAACTTAAATTAATTTTGATATAAGATTTTTGAATACAAAAATTTTACAATTCTATTTTAATTCAAAAACATGGGTTTACAAAAAATTCATGGAAAACATTTAAAATTCTCGTAGTGTTTTGAAAATTTTCAATTTCAAAGAGTTTCAAACAAAATAAGTAAGTTAAATGAAATTTTTCAACAAGTTATTTTTATTTTATTGAGTTAACCCGTTTGTTCATAAAAGACCACTCACAATTAAAAAGTTTACTAATTATAGCTTGATGATGATGCGTCCTTCGCGGGCGAAGACGACCACAACTTCTATTCCTCGGATCTGTGAGTGCGAAGATGGCTGGTCAGACCAATCTTTGCACTGAATTGCCTTGAGCAGTGTGGACAAGAATACGCTGAAGTAGAAGAGGCAGTACTCACTCTTATTTTGCGACGCTGGCGTTTTTGCTCTTGCGCTTCCACACGTCTCGCTTCAAAGCTCGACACATCATTGGAAACAGTGCTGCGCCAGAAAGTCCGGTCTCGAGCTATTTCTTCCCAGGTGTCTGGATCAATGTTGCAATGTTTTAAAGAAGCCTTCAGTGTATCCTTATATCGCTTCCTCTGACCTCCAAGAGAGCGCTTGCCTTCAACCAACTCACCAAAAAGCAATGTGACAGAATAGCTTAATATTTACCTAGAGCCAGTTTGTTTATTAATTAGGGTTATACCTCGTCATTCAATTAATGTTTTTTGATTTCCTAATTAATTATAATAAGCCTAAAATTGTCAAAAAATTTTTTTTGGTAACGTTTATCAAAAAATAATTGATTAAGTCGAAAAAATTATTTTTGTGATGAAACAAGTACGAAAACTCCCACACTTCAATATTTCTGTTGCCTTAACTAGCTTTTTAGATCTTTCCAAACTTAATTAGTGCGACTTCTTACTTTGAAACTTGCAAACTGTCTCATTTCTTGTTAGCAATCTCTTCAAAACCACAATTCTAAAACTGTCTTTCAAGCCGACTTATATTCTTCATTCCGCGCTTGCCTCGATCGCCTTCATTGGTTGGTGGTCGCACTATTAGCCCAGTTCAAGTTACTGTGGCTTACCGCTTATACTCTATTTAAATTACCTGACTTATTCATATGAGCTTACTTCTATTAGACGGTCTCATGAGTTTCTCAAGTCTTCAAACTACGCCTTATGACAGTATCAATCTGTTTTTTCTAACTCCTTCAGGTCGATTTTCTTCACACTGTTTATCATGTATGTAACTCTTCCACTCAATCTGCGTTTTTCACTTTTTCTTGCAAATTTCGCGAGCGTTTAAAATGGCATTTATAAAGCCGCACCCTTCTTCCTTAGTTATTTTGACTACACAAAGCCTCTGCTGAAAACCTAGTTTATTAACTGTATGCCTTACAAATAAATTAAAAATAACGATAAAATTATATAAAAAATTTGATTTTAGCTTCAATTATCATTATGAAATTTTAAAACAGAGGTACATGTGAAATTAAGAAAAAAAAGACTTAAAAGTTACTGATTTCATATTTATTTATTTATTTTATTATTCATTCATTTGTTTGTTTATTTATTTAATTATTTTTTTTTTTGATTTATTTACTTATTTATTAATTTTTTTTCTATTTATTCATTCATTTTTTTATTTTTAATTAATTTATTTATTTATTTAAAAAATTCAATCGCACTTATTGCTATACCATCTGTTTGAATAATCCATATGATAAACTAGTAAATAGACCTTTTGATAAATAAGAGTTATTGTATAAAATTCATGTTATGAAAAAAAATAAAATGTTTTCAAAAACAATAATATAAAAAAACAGAAAGCTAAATATTACTAGCTAAGTATAAGTATTTGAAATAAATTTAAAAGTTTTTGCTTATTCAATGCACAAAATTTATAAAATTCGATCTTTTTCAATAAGCAAAATTAAGCTTACTTTCGAAGGGATGCTTAAAATTTAATCAATTACACAACACGCATCCTATGATTATTTTCAGTTTTAAAAAATAAAAACTTTTTACGTAAAGGAGTCGTACAAAATCAATAAAAATCAGAGCTCTTTTCAAAAACAAACGTGAACGGTTCCTTAGGCTGAAATCGAGACCTACCCGAAAATCTCTAGCTGATTACCAACAGTATACCTAAGACACCACAAGCATTCTCTTTCTGTACGGCCATACTTATTGCTTGTATTAGGAAGGAAAATAAACTGTGGTTTTCGTGTTTCTTAGGCTATTCCTTCCCAAATTTTTTTCATAATTATCAACTTTTTTGGACTCATGCAGCCAATGTACAACCACTTTCTGTGAAATCTCATAAGCTGCGGATAGGTTACCATATTTTTTCAATTAGCTGTTTTCTCGTTTTCAGCTAATTTTAGCAAACAGATCAATAATTAATTTATTAAGATACAGAGTTTTGAAATATTACTCATTTTACTGTGGCTTTTGAAAAATTCAGACCGAAGATATTGTAACGTTGCTGAGAGCAATAGTGTCAATGCAAGTAAAACTCAATATCATTAGTCAACGATTTTTTTATGAGTGTAGTGTCATCTCACCTAGAAGTTTTCCATCAGTACGAGATGCACCATTAGATTCAAGAACCTGTATATGAGTTGATATAGTCATTAACCGAACATGACGTGAAAATTTCTATACCTCTTTGTATAACTATGAATATGTGCTTCCATTTGATTCACTATAGTGCCACAAGCGCAAGTATGAAGAATGCATACGGGTGAACCTAACGCAAAGCGCAGCTAATTCTTTATTAAAATCTGTTCATGTTTTAGCCTAAAGATGAAATTGGAGATTGCCCTAATCAATTGAGTGTCATATAAAAATAAGATACAAAGACTTGGAGCATTCAAAAGTTAAACATAGATAAAAATAATATGGGACCTAAAACATTATCTTGTGGAATACCATAAAATACAGATTATGGATGAGATAAGTTGATATTTGGCTTAACTTCATAATTACGATCTGTCAAAAACACATAATCCAATAAATTAAGAAAAGGTCAATATTGATTTTTATTAATTTGTTAATCAGTTCACAAGTGAAACTTTGTAAAATGTTTCAAAAAAGTGTCTATGATGATGATGCGTCCTTCGCGGGCGAAGACGACCACAACTTCTATTCCTCGGATCTGTGAGTGCGAAGATGGCTGGTCAGACCAATCTTTGCACTGAATTGCCTTGAGCAGTGTGGACAGGAATACGCTGAAGTAGAAGAGGCAGTACTCACTCTTATTTTGCGACACTGGCGTTTTTGCTCTTGCGCTTCCACACGTCTCGCTTCAAAGCTCGACACATCATTGGAAACAGTGCTGCGCCAGAAAGTCCGGTCTCGAGCTATTTCTTCCCAGGTGTCTGGATCAATGTTGCAATGTTTTAAAGAAGCCTTCAGTGTATCCTTATATCGCTTCCTCTGACCTCCAAGAGAGCGCTTGCCTTCAACCAACTCACCAAAAAGCAATCGCTTTGGCAGTCGTTCGTCGGGCATTCTGAGTACGTGCCTTGCCCACTTGAGCTGAAAGCGCTTGAGAAACGCATGAATACTCTCTATGTTAGCTCTTTGGAGTACTTCTGTGTCGGGCACTTTGTCCTGCCAACGGATGTCAAGCAATTTCCGAAGGCATCGCATGTGGAAAGAGTTCAGCTTTCTGGCGTTACGACTATACACAGTCCATGTTTCGCATGCGTATAGTAATATAGGAAGAATGATTGCACTGTACACATTCAGCTTGGTCAAAACGCTGATCCCTCTTTTTTCTCACACCTTCTTTCTTAGTGTGCCGAAGGCTGAGATGGCTTTTGCAATTCTGTAGAAAACCTCTTTGTCGATAATGACAGAATGTGACAATGTGCTGCCGAGGTATATGAACTTTTCTGCCACTGTAAGCTTTTCGCCGTTGACTGTGATAACTGGCTGTGTAGGGAGCTTTAGGAGCCGGTTGGTACACTTCAGTTTTTTTGATACTTATTGTTAAGCCAAAGTTGTCACAAGCTGTGGCGAACCGGTTTAAGCTTTCCTGCATAATCGACTGTGTACCAGCATTTAATGCGCAGTCGTCAGCAAAGAGAAAGTACGGGCAATGTCTTTTTGAACTTTGGTTTTTGCCTGAAATCTACGTAAGTTGAACAGTTTTCCATCAGTTCTGAATTTGAAGTTGACTCCAATGTCACCAAAGCGAAAAGCGTCAGTCAGCATAGCTGAAAACATCATACTAAAAAGAGCTGGAGCAAGAACGCAGCCCTTTTTTACGCCACTTGTGACTGGAAACGTCTCTGAGTAAACCCTATCATCTTGCACACTGGGTTGCATACCGTCATGAAACTATCTGACCATGGTAATAAACCTAGCTGGAAAGCCGAACTTAGCCATAATCTCCCAAAGTCCTTTTTTGCAGACAGTATCGAAAGCCTTCGTCAGGTCCACAAAAGTGGTGTAGAGACCGACGTTCTGTTCTTGAAACATTTTCTTGGAGTTGACGTGCTGCAAAGATCATGTCCACTGTGCCACGCCCTGGTCTGAACCCACACTGACTTTCAGGCAACAAACCGTCTTCTAGGTGGTCAATCAAGCTGTTCAGCAGAACTTTAGCTAAGCTCTTCCCAGCGATAGAAAGTAGCGAAATACCACGATGGTTGTCGCATGTCTGACGATTTTCTTTGCGCTTGTATAGGTGGACTATAGAAGCATCTTTCAGTTTTTGTGGGATAAGCTCTTGTATCCACATAGACTCGAATAACTCACATAGCTTCCTGATCATGATTGGGCCACCAAAAGCGTAGATTTCCGCAAAAATGGAGTCAGCACCAGGTGCCTTACCACTTGACAACCGTTTCAATGTTTTTTCTATTTCTGCTTCAGTAGGAACGTCGGCAAGAGAGTGCTTGATTGGAACTTGGGGTAATCTTGCGATTGCTTCTTCGTTAATGGTGGAGAGACGGTTTAGAACACAATTGAAGTGTTCTGCCCAGCGTTCAAGAACTTTTTTCTTGTCTGTGATCAGTACGTTCCCATCTGCGCTAAAAAGGGATAACGGCCCAGATGAAGTTGGTCCGTAGACTGTTTTGAGTGCACTGTAAAAGTATTTTAAGTCATTGCGATCAGCAAAACACTAAATTTCGTCGGCTTTCTTGTTGAGCCATTTATCCTGCATTTGACGCAACTCTAGCTGTATATTCCTCTTGATGTTGCAGAAGACAACTTTTTTCACTGTAGATGACGGGTCATTGATGTGAGCTCTGTGGAGACGATGTTTCTCATCGAACAAAAACTGAATGCGTTCAAAATAATTGTTTTCATTGAACCAGTCTGTGTGCTTTCTTTTAGTGGTACCTACCACTTCTAAGGCTGCAGAATAGACGATATCTCTGAACGTCGCCCAGTCAGACTCAGAATCCTGTGTGTCGAAGTTTTGATGCTGCAACTTGCTGTCAAGCTTCTCAGTCAATGCCTGTTTGATGTGATCACTATTTAGCTTTTTCACATCTAGACGTTTTGAAGTCTTTTTTTCTTGCGGTCGTCTTTGTTGCTGAATCCTGATGTTCAGCTTTGAAATCAACAGACGATGATCTGTCCAACACTGTGCCCCACACATGGATTTCGTGACTCTGACGTCTTTCTTGTCCCTTTGCCTGACGATGATGTAGTCCAGCATGTGCCAGTGCTTGGAACGAGGATGCATCCAAGACGTCTTGTTACGGTTGGGTAAGCGAAATACTGTGTTGGTGATTAGTAGCTCATGAACAGCACAAGATTCCAGTAGCAGTGCGCCATTGCTGTTGCATTTTCCTACTCCATTTTTCCCAAAACTCCTTCTCATGATGTGTAGTCAGTGCCGACCCTAGCGTTGAAATCACCAAAAATGACGAGTTTGTCTGCTTTAGGCACAGAAAATATTGCTACTTGCAGGTCTTCGTAGAACTTTTCTTTAACACTATCAGGGCTAGTCATGGTGAGAGCGTAGGCGCTGATCAGAGTGGCGTACCGCTTTTTGGGCAGTGGCAGTCGGACGGTCATCAGACGATCATTAATGCCTCTGAGTGGCAAAACTAGCTTGTTGACCAGATTGGATTTGATGGCGAAACAAACTTCTGCCTCACGGCGTTCATCTTGTTTACGTCCAATCCAGAAATAAGTGTAGCCAGCGCGTACTTCTGACAATTGACCTTTATCGGCAAGCCGTGTCTCACTAAGCGATTTGTACCCTGTACCTTGCCAACTCTTTTGCAATAAGTTTAGACCTCCTTTCAGGCTTGTCGTTTCCAGCACGATCTATCATGGTGCGCACGTTCCATTTGCCTAAGGTGAGTGAAATCACTTTTGTTGTTCTTAAATGTTTTTTACCGCTTTTGGTGGGATCCCGCCAGCCACGGCTAGCTGGCCAGAAAAGGGTGAAGCAGGCAATGTTTGGGACACCTTTTCTAGTCCCTTCCCCAGACTATGGGGGGAGCAGTGCTGTCCTAGAAAAGGCTGCTCCATCTTTATCTAGCAGCAAGACAATGTCGAGACGGCTGGAGATAAGTCAGGATTCAGTTGATGGCCATGTCTTCTTAAGGCCTTGACATGCCCTGTACTCTCCACAAAAACATTGCAGAACCACCTTCTTGGCTGTTGAATCAAATTGCCTTTTCATATATATATGTATTTTATTTTATTTTTTCAAATTTATTTTGTATACAAGCTTAATTATTTTTTAGTTTCTATAAGTTCAGTTTATCATGAAGTTTTAGTCTCGAGGTTATGTTTCTTTTGGTTCTGAGCAAAAAAATAAAAAAAAAATAAAATAAAAATAAAATAAAATAAAAAAATATATAAATATAAAATAATTTTCGATAAGATAAAACCTGATCAAATCAGAAGAATTTTTAATATATTTATTGAGAATCAAAAGCTATAATTTTCCATAAGATAAAACGTTAGCGAAAAAATTAGTTACGATTTAATTTTTTCACTAACGTTTTATGATAAGGCTAAACTTATCGAAAATTTTAGCTTTTGATTCTCAATAAATGTATTAAAAATTCCTCTTATTTGATGTTTTTCGTTACAAAATATTGAAGAAAAATACATATAATATTTCTGGAAAATTTATCTTTTTACGATAATATGGAATTCATTTTATGGTCAAGTATTTATTAATGATTTTATTTAAAGTTTATTAATAAAAATATGGTTTTATTTCATTCATAATGTAGATTTTTTATCACATGTTAGTTAAGCCCTACTTCTGGGCTCAACACAGGTTCGACTGTCAATTAGGACTGTATTATACGGTTGTAGTTTTTTGAGTATCATGCACTAGAGAGGGTCATATACAGAAATACATTAACGAACCCACAACTTCGTTGGTTCATAAAGCTTGAAAATAGAGGTTTAGACCTTTAATTACCGGGTTTTATGTTTTGCTAGATTGAAGGTTAGCACCTGATCTCCGGTGTGTTTAAGTATAATTATAACTTGTAGTTAGCACTTTAAGGGCTCAGATGATGCGTTCTTTTCAACGCGTTTCACTTACTAGATAGCATTCAATATGGCAAAAAAGAAGTAAAATCTACATTTTTTTTTTCATTTGGGACAAAAGCTAACCTTTCCATTGAAAGAAAAATCTTCTTAGCAAAAAAAAAAATATTTCTTATTCGTCTTCCTTTTTTTCCTTCCGGTGGACTGCCACCTTGTCGTGGTCGGAAGGCTTGAGCACCTCACCCTGAGAGCTATGCCGGCGAGAGCGTAAGCTTCTGGCTGAGCCACCCAAGCCGGACAGGTCAAAGGATAGAGGTTGGACTAAGTGCAGTCTACTGGCCTTCCAGGTTGGGGTTTGAACTAGACTAACAAGCCGGTTCTGTGAAAAATAATCTGTTAGAGAAACTACAACAAACTTTGAAAACTGCTTGGTCCAGGAAAGGTTCTCTCTAGCAGAGCCTATGATGCAAGCTGGTGAAAACCCTCGAAAAACCAGTACGCTGACAACTTTTCTGACGGCCAAGGCCAAAACCAGGATAGGGTCTTGAAACATCGGAACCCTACACGAGACAGGCAAGACAGCTCAAGTTTGTTGAAAAATGGAAAAATACATCTTGAAGATTCTAGGCCTAAGTGAGACAAAATGGACAAGATCGGGAAAACGCAACTACTGAGCGGAAACACCATCATCCCCTTTGGACAGAATGAAGGCCAGTCCCACACACACGGAGTAGCATTGCTGATAACACCCGAAGCAACACGAGCACTGCTATTCTGGGAGCCTACGTCACTAAGGATCCTCACAGCACGCTTCAATTCAAAGGGCAGAAAAGTTACCATCATTCAGTGCTATGCCCTTACCAACGTGGCAGCCATTGAATAGAAGGATGAGTTTTACCAACAAATCCAAGCCGCTATAGACAAGACACCCATAAGAGACATGAAAATTCTCATGGGTGACACAAATGCCAAGGTTGGTACTGATAACGCAAACAGCGAACACATTATGAGCAGACACGGCACTGGAGTGCAGAATGAAAACGGAAAACTTTTTGTAGAGTTCTGCGCCTTCAATGACCTGGACTTCTTTTGACGGCAAGACTAAGAACCAGATCGACCATATCACCATCAGTCGCAAGTGGAAACGAAGCCTGCATAATGTCAGGGTGAAGCGTGGCGCAGCCGCAGCATCAGATCACCACCTGGTTGTGGCAAAACTCAAAATCAAGTTGAATACCTACAACGACCAGGTGGCAAGACCATCGCACAAGTACAACGTGCACAGCTTGAAAGTGAAATCAGAGGCAGAAAAGTTTAAGATTGAACTGAAAAACAGGTTCAGTGTGCTTTCCCAACTTCCAGAAGAGCCAGTTAAAGAACATTGGAACAGCCTTCGAGAGATCCAGACAACAACCTGCAAAACTGTTTTAGGAAAAAAAAACAGGAAGCACAAAGAGTGGCTTTCGACAGACATCTGGGCACTCATCACTAGGAGGGAGCATCTGAAAGACTAGATCAACAGCACGCAAGAGAAACAACAACTACAAGCACAGAACTGGAAGAAAAACGGACCGGTGAAATGAAACGCGAGGAAAGACAAAAGAACGTACATCGAGGAGCTGAATGCAGAAGCTGAGAATGCTGCAGAACAGCAAAGCATGAAGCGTCTGTATGAAATCACCAGGACACTTTCCAGCAAAAACAGCAATCCATGTCGGCCTGTTAAGGAAAGGGGCGGAAACATCATTCTTAGCGAAGAATAACAGAGAGTACGATAGGCGGAATATTTAAAAAAAACGCTTAACCGACCAGCACCATCTGTCCCACCTGTCATTCCGCTACCTAACAAGCTCTTCGACATCAACACCATCCCTCCCAGCAAGACTGAGATTGTCAAGGCTATCAAGTCTTTCAAGTCAGAAAAGGTAGCCGGTCTAGATGGAATTCCACCTGAAGCTCTAAAGGCCGACATCCAGACCTCGACTGAAATGCTACCTCCTCTTCTATGCAAGATCTGGAAAAAAGAGCGATTGTCAGATGACTGGAAAATAAAACATCTCATATAGCTGTCAAAGAAAGGGGACCTTTCATCTTGTAACAACTGACGAGGAATCATGCTGTTGTCTATTCTCGGCAAAAAACTGATCAGAATCATCCTCGAGAGACTGAAAAGCACCTTGGACAAAAAATTTCGGCATGAACAAACAGGCTTCGACAAGGTCGCTCATGCACGAATCACATTGCAACCATGCACATCATCATCGAGCAGTTCCTCGAGTGGCAGACCCCTCTGCACTCAGTCTTTGTTGATTTTCAAAAAGCTTTTGACAGTGTTGACCGAGATGTCATCTGGAAACTGATGCATCACTACTGCTTTCCACCAATTTTTTAAGCGTCATCCAGCAAACGTACTAAGACGCCACCTGTCAAGTGATTCATGACGGAAAACTCACGGAACCTTTCAGCGTACAAACTGGTGTCCGGCAAGGCTGTTTGCTCTCACCAATCATTTTCCTGTTGGTGATTGACTGGGTCATGAGGTAGTTCACAGCATACCAAAAAACAGGCATCCAGTGGACCTTCAACAAACAGCTAGAAGACCTAGACTTTGCTGATGACATAAGCCTTCTTTCCCAAAAGCAGCAAGATGCGCAAAAGAAACTGTCGTAAGGTCGGAAGAAGCTGAAAAAACAAGACTTCAAATCAATACGGAGAAGACAAAGGTCATGAGAGTCAACAAAAAAACCAAGATCCAGTGAAACTACATCGCAACGAAATTAAGGAGGTTGACAAGTTTGTCTGCTTGGGCAGTGTTGTCAGCAAAGATGAGGGAACAGACGAAGACATCAAAAGCCTCATTGACAAAACTAGACACGTTTTCAACACCCTTCGAAAAATCTGGAGATCGAAAGCCCTCTCAGTTCGCAATAAGGTCAGGATTTTCAACACTATTGTGAAATCGGTTCTAATCTATGGCTCAGAGACGTGGCGATTAAAAAATACCATTACCCACGAGCTGCAGATTTTCACGAACCGATGCCTAAGAAACATTCTGAACATCAGATGGCCAAAAGTTGTCTCCAACGAAGAACTTTGGAACAATACAAAACAAGTCACACTAGAAACGGAAATAAAAAAGCAGAAATGAGGATGGATTGGTCATACACTACGCAAGCCTGCAGCCAACATCACTAGAGTGGCCTTAGACTTGAACCCACAGGGGAAGAGAGAAGTTGGCCGACCTAAGCAGATCTGGCGGAGAGGCATCGAGGCAGAAGCGAAAGTTACCAAAATGACGAGCTGAAGAAGACCAGCCAGAACCGAGTACGTTGGAGGAGTGTTGTTGCAACCTTATGCTCCCAAAGATGCAAGAATAAAAGCCAAAGATGAAGCTTCCTTTTTTATTTCTTTATTACCTGATTATTCAAATGTTTTTTTCAGTTTCAGATGGCGGGTTTTTTAAGCATATAGATCGATATCATTAGTAGCTTAAAATATTTCGTTTTAAATTAGGTATTTCGAATGAATTGCTTTAAAAGTTTTTCAATATTAATTTTGAAAAATACCCTCACGCCAAAGGGCATTTAACCTGGATTTTATACGTAAATGCCTGCCATAGGATATGCACTTTTTAAGTCGATAAACTCTCATAAAAGCTCCCAACACTTGGTAGAAAAGAAAACTCAAAAGCTTTAATTAGTTAAACTATCTTATTAGCTATTTTTATCATTTTTTTAAAAAACAAAGTATCTCTGAAAGAAAATAAAGTATCTGAAATCGTCATTTTTTGAAGAATAAAAACTGGAATTATAAAATAAAAGATACTTATAATGTCTCAGATTGATTTGTTTCATCTACCATAATTTTTATGAGTTTTATAGATTAACATAGATTAATATAGATTGACATATTTTAACCGTATGGAGGTTTTTATTGGTTGTTAAATCGCTTCAATCCTTTTCTTTTGTTTTAATCTCTTCAAATGTAATAATTGGTTAAGTATAATTAAAATTCATTGAAAAAATTTATTTTATATCAGCATTAACAAGCATATTATATATTGTAAAAACGAAAAAAATGCAATTAAAAAAAAAAACAGCCACAATAACTCATTTAATTTTTTTTTAAACTCTCATTTAATATGGTTAAAAAAAAATCACAATGTTTAACTATTTGTTCGATAAATTTTGAAGTTTATCTATTAGTCGAATAATTGATTTATTGGCAAATTGAAAGCATTGACCTTTAAAGAATGTATATTCAAAAATTGTGATACCAAAGGCATCTATCGCTAGATTTTGATCAATATATACATCAATGTTGATCCAATTATTTTCAATTGTGATAATATTACTTTATTGCACATTTTACACTGATTTTTAATCTTTCTACTATAATCCCACTTTTTAATTTTACATATCTTTTAGTGTTTTTTGAGTACTCTTAATTCTCGCTGCCTGTTATTTTTCCCAAATTCAGTCTTGTAGTTCAGATGACTTGATTTGAAAAAAAGTAGACTTTAAAGTGGCAAAACCTTAAGAGTTTATAGGAAACGATGTGGTAATAGGTTTCGGATGAAAATGCGTGGTGTAAAAGCTAACAAATAAGGTTTTTGAAGCAAATATTCTCATTAAGATTATAACTCCGTTTTTAGAATACCGATATTTTTATTTAAAGAATTCAGTTCTTATGATAACTTTAAAAAAATGTTTACTTGAAGACTAAAAGTTTTATTTTTTCCAAAGTTATTTCAAAATCTACGTGTTTTTTCAAAGAAATAATGTTTTATAAAATAAATATTTCACGGTAATTATTGCGAAGTAAAATAGTGTTAACTCGCAAAATATTCTAAACCGTAAAATTTATGTTTGTTTTTTGGTAAATTGTGAGTTGCCTTTTTTTGTTAAATTTTTGTGTTTTTTGATATAAAATTTTTATTTTATAATGTATATTTAGCTATTAAATTGTATATTTTATAGCCATGAAGTATTAATCGATATCTGAGTATTGTTTATATATGCTAGATTATAAATATTCAATAAATGTTTGGCTAACACATACTGTTTAATTAAATAGATAGTAAAAACTTTCTGATTTCAAAAAAATATTTAGTTGAAAATTTAAAAGTTTCTTTTTGTGAACCTATAAGATTTGAATAGGGTTATTAATGAAAAAATTTCCAAGAATTCATTGATCTTCTGTCACTGATTAAGCTGGAACTAACTTTTCTAAAGGTTTTACAATACAATCAAATGGAAATTTTAAAAATGTTTTTATATTTGCAGGTTCTGTTTGAAACCTTTGAAAAAACCATGAAGAAATCATTTGGAAAAAATAGTCATGCTTCTAACAAAATATTCAGAGATAGTGCTACAAACCTTTTTCAAAGTTTTTTTCACTACTTCAATAATTTAGAGTTCTTGTTTCATTCATTTTTCCAAAAAGAGGTAAGCACCAAAAAATTGAAAAATTTCCATTCCTTTAGCTCTTTTTATCAGATACTTTTGGCAATTTCAATAATTTCTTTTTTTTATGTCACACCTGTTTTTTCTAAACTGTCCCATGTAGATGGAGTATTAAATAAGAATAAATACCACTATTCAAATGGCAAAGCAACTTTTGATGAGATAGGTATTACAGAATATTCTATTATTTCAATATTTCCAATAAATTACACAAAACTTTCTTTTTCTAGATGATCATAAGCAAAAAAAAGCTTCAAAACCTATAAAGCAAAAAAGTATTGAAACAAATCCAGATCTCACAGAGGTTACTTCAGAAAAGAATCTTCATCAAGAAAATGATTTTGATAAACAAAATGTAAATAATTTTAACAAAAATAGTAGAAATAGAAACCAAAATGGAAACATTGAGACATTATCATCTTCCACTCAAAAAAGTCAAGATATTGTTTCAAATGGCTTTTCAAACAAAGAAAAAGATGATAATAACTTTCATCGAAACATTGTCAATGATGAAAAAATTAAACAGAATATGAACAAAAATGACATAAGAAATTATGATGGAAATGATAATGAAGTTTTTGCTAATGCTAAATCTACAAATTTCCAAAGTTATCAGGCAAATGATGCAGCAAAGTACCAGCCTACACCTGGACCCTTTGTAAATCAAATGGTGCGCAAAGAGGTTGAATTCAACTATGGTGTCAACTATTATGCTTTGACAGCATCAGCAGATTCTCGCTTTCTTATTCGTTATGCACCTTATTTCAAAGTGGGAACTCCATGGCCTATGCCTAAGAAATACAACACCACTCACTTAGTCTTCACAGTAGACCCCAATTTGGAAGTTCTCACACATCTTCCAATGTCCCAACAAAATAAGGCAAATGATGCAAAAGATTTTGATAATGATTCAAAAAACAATGATATCAATAGAAAGAATAAAAATAAAATTCATGAAAGGAATGATTTTGACAAAGACTGCAGTGTGTTGAAAGAGTCTATAAGTCGAATGAAAACTTTGGTCTTTGGGGGTCACTGGGATCCTGAAATGGGACTGGTTGATAGAGATGATGATGAGGATAATTTTGGGGATGCTGCAGATAATTGGGATTGGAATGGTGGCAAAGCTAGGATAAAAACACTGTTTGAGAAAACTGAAGGAGTAGTTTTGAATAGAATGGATATTTACTTGGAGAAACCTTGTGAATATTATCCTCATTTGAATATGGATGAATCCTGTTAGTATTTTTAATTGCAACGAATTGAACGAATTATGTATCATTAGTTAGTAAGGTAGTCACAAGCACTTAGTGATGCTGATAATGATTTTTTCAGGTATAAAAGTTTTAATCAAATAAATTTAAAATCTACTTTTTTTTTATAATAATAGGTTTTTAGAGACATTGTATGTATCTTTCTATTTTCAATAGTTTTTTATTTATTTTTTCAAAAATGATGATTTTAATCATTAATTCATCATTGAATTGTTATAAGGTTGTACTTATCGGACATTTTAGTTTTTAAATAAATTTTTATATATAAAATTCTCATTTTTGAAAAAATATTTGCCTAGTTTTAAATGTTTCAAATTACTGTGGTTTTTTAAATAAATATAATAAAGTATTTTCGTAAAAAAATTATGCCATCATTAAATATCTTTATTATAAACTTCAATATTTTTCCTATGATGGTTGAGTCTTTTATTTATGATTATATTTTTAAAAAGTACGCCAACTATATATATTTTCATTTTGAGAGCTTTTCAAAGGATTCAGCACATAATTTTTAACTACCTACACATGCGCTTTTAATCTTTAAAACATTTGTAAAATCTTTCAAAAGGATTTTTTATTGTATTACTCATGTCTAATTTGTCAGCCTTTCTTTTGAAATGTCATTGAGTTATTGATTCCCTAGTTAGCAAAGCATTGTTATATATTGATTTCTTTATCAAATAATTTCGTTTTAAAGTAAGTTTTTGAAAAATAGGAAGCTTTTTACAAAAATAGTTAAAAATTGAATGTATTAATGTGAATAATTATAATACTTTTTTGTTTAAGATGTATTGAAAGTGACAAAAGATGGCATATCCCTGCGTGGTTCTGAAGTTTGGGGCATTTTGAGAGGGCTTGAAACCTTCAATCAATTAGTTTATCGATTAGAAGGAAACAGAAAACTTGTTTGTTTTTGTTTATTCATATAAAAAAAGCTATATAAGCGGTAATTTTTATCATTAATAACTAACATTATTTCGGCAGTTTTTCGTCAATAGAACTTCAATCAGAGATGTTCCACGATTCAAACATAGGGGTGTGTTGTTGGATACATCCAGACATTATCTCGATTTATCCACTATACTGGAAAATCTGGTAATAATCACTTTCTAGTTGCGTACATCATACAATTTTTATACACTCCATTTACCTAATTTTTAGCCCAGTATGTTAATTAATACTTATATATAACACTCAGGATATTTTAATAATCCAAGCATTTTATAGCTTTTGATATTTTAAAACGTTTCCACGCCATTTTTAGAGCATTATCTGAAAATCCATATTTTAAATAAAAGTTTCGACTTAACTAAATATGAATTAATCATTAATTAATTTATTTTCCTGTTGTCTTGCCTTACCCTTTTTCGAGAAAAAGGGGCTATAACCAGAAGAATGATGTGAAATTGTTTTTAATGTCTTTATATTTTACTGTGATATTAAAATATCAGAATTTTGATGTCGTATTACGTTCTTGATTGTTTTTAAAGCAATAACAAAACTTACATTGTAATTTCCCGCTCCTTTGAAAACTTTGATGATGCTGTCTTCGAGAGAGATCTCAGACATATCCATAATACACTAACTAACCTATCTGATGTTCCAGTTGAAGAGTTTCTTACAACAATGAACAACTCTTCAAAAAATTGAGACAAAAATTTCCTTATTGTTAAGGTCATCCAAGCCTGTTCCAGCCAGTCTTCTTGCTGCCCTCAAGGAATCTCGTAAGACTGCTCGCGCTCCCATCTTTAAATCCCGTGCTGATTATTTTAACAACATGCTTGCATCTGTCAAACCAAACTCGAAAGTTTTTTGGAAAACTGCCAACTCCATTCTACATAGATCTCCTTCTCCACCACGCAGCTCTTCAAAAGCTATCAATCTTATGAATACCTTTAGTAGCTTTTTTAAAGAGAGAAAATCGCTTTTATTCACAAATCTTTGCCAACGTCCATTTCGCGCTGCACAGACCCTATTCTACCAGACAATCGAACACCACTCTTATTTTTCATTTGTCAGTATTGAAGAAGTGAGTAGGCTAATTCGCTTTTTACCCAACAAATCTTCTCCATTAGACTTAATTCCCACATCCACTTTAAACGCTTTTCTCACCTTTCTGCTCCAATAATTTCCAAACTTAACAACTTGTCTTTTTTACAAGCAATATTCCCCGCCTCCTTTAAAACAGCACAAGTTCTCCCTTTGCTTAAGAAAGGCAATTTGGACCCTACCATTCCTTCGAACTACCGCTCTATTTCTAACTTGAGCACCATTTCAAAAATTATCGAAAGACTCGTTCTTTCCAGAATAACTTCTCACGTTTCATCATCTCCTAATTTTAATCCTTTCCAATCAGCATATCGCAAGCACCACTCAACAGAAACCACACTCTTACGCATCACTGACATTCTTCGCAACATCTGCGCTACTGGACATGCGGCCGTTTTGGTTTCGCTAAACCTCTCTGCTGCTTTTGACACTCTCGATCATAATATCTTAATTGATATTTTGAATAAACACTTCAATATTTCTGATCTCGCTCTTTCTTGGTTTCACTCTTACCTATCTCAACATTCTCTGTTCGTTAAAATGGACAATTTCTCTTCTTCTCTTACATCACTCAACTCAGGCGTACCGCAGGGCTCCGTTCTGGAACCGATCCTCTTCTCTCTTTATACATCATCCATGTGTAGCATTATAGTACAGCACGACTTGCTTTTTCACCAGTTCGCTGATGACATCACTCTTTTCACCGGAGTCTCTCACCCAGATCCTAGCCCTACTCCTTAAATTATCCAGTTGTGTTTCCGCTCTAAACTCTTGGTTTTCCCAAAGCCAACTAAAACTAAACCCTACTAAGAGTGAGGTGATGTTTGTCGGCAGCTCTCGTTTTTTAGCAAAATACAATCTCTCTTCTGTGGTAACCCTTAACGGCACCACTTCCTATATCTTCCAAGCTCAAAATCTTAGCTGTCATCTTAGATTCAAATTTGAACTTTGCTCACTTTATTTCTCAAATAATCCAATTTTCCAATTTCCATATCTATGCCATAAAACAAGTACGCAAATTCTTACCTCTTTCCATTGCTAATGCCCTCTTTATCTCACTAGTTCTTTCCAGATTGGACTACTGTAATTCTCTCCTTTGCGGGCAGCCAAACTATCTTTTATGCAAACTTCAAGCCCTCCAAAACCACGCGGCCAATACGGTTCTTCAAGCTGATTGTTTCAGATCTTCCAGCGACTGTCTTGATCGTTTGCACTGGCTACCTGTCTCCCAAAGATGCAAATTACTTTGGCTCATTGCATGCACTCTCAAGCTTGAAAAACCTGCTTATCTTTTTGATCTTTTGTCAATCAGACACACACGTCAACCACTCAGATCCTTGCACTCTGGTCTGCTTCATCAACCTGTTTCTTGAGACTTGTTTACTAGTCGCTCTTTTTCTCACCAGGCTCCACGTCTGTGGAATTCACTTCCTTCTAACTTGCGCTCATCGTCTTCTCTCATGAACTTTCGCAAACTTTTGAAAACTCACTTATGCCATAAACATCCCCAGTCATAACCTCTTACAAACCTTGAGCGCCTCTGAAGCAATCTTGAATTGATAACTATGCGCTATAAAAATCTCAATAATAATAATAATATTGATTTATTTTTATATCATGCTTTTATGTAGTTATTTTTACTTGAACAATTTTGAAGTTTGCACTCAAGCTAAAGTATTATTTTCATCTTGATAGTCAAACCTTTAAATATATAAAGTAAATAACCAGGTCTTAGAATTTATCTGCTTTTATCCCACCTCTCAGGCGTTTAAAAACGCTTAATTTACTAGCACAAACGACAATGTATCGAATAAATTATATTAAAATATGTTAATATGTATAATGCCTGTTGATACTTCGTAGTCGAGATAGGTGGATACCATAAAATGGCCATCCATTTGAATTCACGATAAAAAAATGAGTTTTCAGTACATTTGGAAATGATTCATATAGGAGTATTTCGTACTCTCTTGATTTAATATAATACTCGAATATTCAAAGACTCTTGCTCGAATGATTTTTCACTAGCTACAATAAAATAAGGATATTTGAAAACACCAATAATTTTTATTGAAATACCAAGCTTCACGTTAACAAATTAGCATACTTGAAAATGTTACTTTGTTAACGTGAAGCTTTGTATTTTAATATCAGTTATTAGTGTTCTTCAATATCCTTAATTTATTGATCATTTTTAATTGTGTTCAACAATACGAAAAAATGTTAATGAAAATTTATGGATTTTCATTTTTAATATTACATATACAAGTACGTTTGATAAAAATTCGCTTGAGGATGTTATTATAATAAGGAAAACATCTGTGAGGCTTCCATTGTCAAGATTGTTTATTTTTGCAGGCTAGGTTGAACATAAGCGAATGTAGTTTCACGAATGTATGGCTATACTGATGTGAAATTTAATATGACTCCAGCCTTTTTAAGTACAAATATTAAATAGTTTTTTAAAATAATTTTTTGGCTTCTTTTAAAAATATTCATATTTTACTTTAACGAGAATACCTTGTGTTTAGGATTAACGCTAAATATGTCCTACAACTTATAAAAGAAAATTTTTATTTTCGTGCTTTTTCAAAAAATTATAAAATATATTATTGCGATTTTATATGGAAATTAGGAGTTGATTGTTGCTAATTGATGTATGAAACACCAGGAAATCATGGCACAAAACAAGTTAAATGTTTTCCATTGGCATATTGTTGACGATCAATCGTTTCCTTTCAAATCAACAACCTTTCCTAATCTCTCCAACTATGTGAGTTAATTTACCGTATTTCTATAAGGTTTTTTAGTTTTCGCTTTTATAATAAGGTATTTTCATTGGAATATAAGGACAACAGTTTTTTACACAATAAGTTTATTGACATTAAGCATAAAACTGCAAGCGTAGCTTACATTTTTACCCTTATGTTTGTTTGAATTATTCGCAATGAACACTGAAAGATTTTTAAATCTCAAATACCCACAAGTTGTTAGCATGAGTTTGGTTTTTGAAAGGTCTCTAAAATTGAATTTTTGAGATTTATTGAAACATACCCAACCTTCTATCAGAATTATTTATTCTTAATTGACTTTTTGTTTGATCATTTATTCCTCATTTCAATTTTCTTTGTACTGCTTTAAATTTTTGAAAACAGATTCTAGTTCACTTTTTTCGGTAAGGCATATTAAATAAATTTTGGCATGGCTTATTAGCTGAATGCTCTTAGATGCTAATTGATAAGAGAAAGCATGTATGATACAATGGCTACTAATAGTTTTTAATGATGCTAAAATGCGTAGCAATAAGCGATTTTTAGCATACGTTTGTTAAATGCCATATTGGTTATCACGCCAAGCTCAAAAATGCAAATGATCAAAATAAGAGCTTTACTGTTACGGAGTGCGATATTGCTATATGACCACCCATATTTGTGCCCATAAATTGCTTATTTCAAAACTTGTGGTTCTAGAATTTTTAAAATTTCATTTTTCTTATTTTTTAAAAAAGTTGTTAGTAAATTTCTAGACTAGTTTAAAGCTTTTGCTGTAATGACATTAGGTTTCAGGGACTTTTCATTTGGTTGATGGCTATTCGTATTGTTTTTTTTCTGTTATTTTTTTTATAATGGTGAATAAATCTCTCATATCGCCATGGTAACCTGACTTCACGGTTTTGAGAAGTTTTATTAATGGTTTTAAGACTCATAATATCCCCATACCTCTGTTATTGTTTCTAACTTTGGCGTTAAAGTCACTCATGATTATGTTGATATTACGTTTTTTAAACAACAAATCTATTTTAAAATTCTTCTTTCATTTCATCGTTTTCATTTGTTGGATCGTAGCGCTGAATAATATTGAGTTTAATAATTTTTTTTTAGTTTAAAAAAAAAATATTTCTCAAAGAAGCTGCTAAATACGTGGTTGCTGGCCTCCTACACAGGCCCTCCTCTTTTTTCATTCGGGTTTGAAATCCGTAACGGTCAATTTGGGCGAATGGATACAAAAATAAAATATTTTTTATTGTCAGTATATTTATTAAGTTTTGAAATTTTAAAGAGAAATCATATAAGGTCATATAGTGATTTTGAACCATGTAATATTAATGCTAACCCGTTTGTGTTCAAATGCTTGGGCAGTAATTTTTTTCATAAAGCCACCTCAAAAAAACCAGAAACGGTTTTCGAAACAAATAATCGAGATACGGAGTGATCGCATATAAGATCTTTAGGCAAAAGCGTCAGCAGTAGGGGTCTACTTTCCAGCATTTGAATAGATAAATTTGATGATCAAAAATATCTGTAAATTTATTTTAAAAGCCATGTAAATCTAAGTACATTTAAATAATTAAAATTTTTTTTACAGAGCTTAAAAATTTTTTCAAGCCAAATGAGAAATAGGAAATAATGATGTTTTTTTGTCTTATAGTTCTGATTACTGAAATTTTTACACATATAATGGCCCAAAATTTTGATCTATTTTATAAAAATAAGAAATTTTATTTTAATTATTTTGTAACTTTTGTTTCGGGCAGCTGATTTTGAACTGCACCAAACTTAGCACATGTAATTTAAGGCTGCTTTTTTAAACCTGGATAACAGTAAACTCCGGTAGCAGGTATCGACAAACTGATATTTTTCGTCATTTGAGTTGGGGGAAATTATTTTTTTTGGCAACAGCAAGGGAAACTTCCCAAATGGGAGAATGGAGGATTTTAAATTTGATAATTTGAAGTTAAGCTTCACCTCGGTCCTACAGTCTATAAAAAATTTTCCAAAATCAATCTTATTCCTAAGTCACTTTATAAGTTGTATCAATAACCTAGGCATTATAATATATAATCAATAATCATATAAATAATAATCAATAAAAAGGCAACATTCAATAATCTAAAGTTACTGAACATATAAAGCAATATAAATTAATATGGGTAATATGATCGCATGTGAGCTAAAATTAATATAGAAATAAACATTTCAAGATCGTAGAATATAATGTTGTATGCAGCACCATTTATGTTATTGTAAAGAAACAAGTTTCAGCTTTAATGGTTTATCAATTGGTATTTCCTTTTTAGTTTAGTCTTCAGCTCTTTATTCTCTAACTTTATGTTCATCAAAGAATGTTTTATTTTTTCCAAATCATTTTATTTGAAATATTTACCAACTTGGACTTGCATAAAAAATATTTAAAATGCAAAACATTTTATTTAATATATCTTGAGTTAAAAATCTAAGATATGTTCAATATCAAATCAATATAATTGGAATTAATGGGAAAACTGTCCTATATGCTAAAACATTGAACATTCAATAATTTCTATGCAAAATTTTGCCTCTCAAATGTAATTTTTGCTAAAGATTTTTTCGTATAACTAATCATTTTTAGTTCTGGTAATATACAAATAGTTGGTAATTTCAAATAGTCACATTGGTAATGAAACTTCTAGGGAGCGTACAATGCAAGGACACACATATACACACATGAGGACATCGCCTTGGTGATCGAAGAGGCCCGAGTCAGGGGCATCAGAATCATCCCGGAGTTTGATACACCAGGTAAAAGTGTTTTTTGCTTTTCTTTAATCCATTCCAAGGCATCTATATTGTTTTTACACTTGTTAGTAGAAATACACAAAGAACAGAAAGTACTAATTAGAAAAATTTTATGAAGCTTTTTGTAAAAAAATCATACATTTTCAAGAAAAGTGAAGTTCAATTGAGAATGTCAGGTTTTCTTATGAAAAGTTTCGTGAACGATTGTTTAAAAAATACTTTGTTTGTTTATCATACAATTTTGTCTGGCAGTTCTACTGCATTAGTAAAAGTATTTCTTAACTGAGTTTATTGACAGCTTTTGAAGATAGTGGAAGACATTTATATATTTATTTAGGACACACCTTTTCATGGGGATTTGGTCAAAAAAATCTGTTGACACCTTGTTACGACTACTACGGAGTGTTTAACGGCCTCTTTGGACCTATAAATCCCATTTTAAAGAAGACCTACCATTTCTTACAAGACTTCTTCAAAGAGGTCATGTCAGTCTTCAAGGATAAATACATTCATTTTGGTGGTGATGAGGTTCCCTTTGATTGCTGGTGAGATTGTGCCCATTACATCGTTTTATCTTATTAATTTTTATAATGATTAATTTTTTCATAATTTTTATTCATAATCATTAGCTATGAACGTTTAAACTTTTGAAGAACGACGTATTTCATTATTTTTCAAAATTAAAATTTCCAATTATTTACTAATAAAACAATGATGCCTGTCTAAATATATATATTTCCATGTCTTCAATAATTAATTTTTTCACTCTACGAGATTTTTGATTCATTTGTTAAGAAATCTCGTGAATTCACGAAATATATGTTTGTATTTATATAATATAATGTAAGTCAATGTATAACTTCATGATTTTAACTTTCTGGAGACATCGTATAAATTTTCCATACTATTCTCAACAAAACATCAAACTTGAGAAATTTTTTAATACATTTATTGAAAGCTAGAATTTTCTGTAAGTTTTATGGCAGAGCTACACTTCTTAAAAATTTAGCTTTTGTCTTTCAGTAAATGTGTTCTTTACATTTGGTATTTTGTTGGAAAATTCATTATTGATTTTGCAAAATATATAGTTCTTTTTTTCTGCGATTATTAACTAGTTTTTAACGCAACTTTATGTTAATAGGGTGAAAACCTTTTGTTTTATTGGTCGCAAAGTACAGATGTGTTTCTAAATTAATAGCTGCCTTTAAGGATTATTAAATCGACAATAAAGGCTTATGCCTTTGATTTTTTAATCCTTCCAACGTTGCTAACAATTAGCAATTATCTTTTACAATACCTTTTTATGGGGCAGAAAACAATTCTCAACGTTTTTTACAGGTTATCGAACGTTCAAATTAAAAACTTCATGGCAAAGAATATGATTGATGATATAAAACAGCTTCTATCTTTCTACACCAGACAGTGAGATGATTATTTTGAACATTATTATCAGTTTGTGGCATCCTTCTAAATATCCCATGTGTTATATTCTCTTACAAACATTTACAGTGACATTTTTTTGTTTTTCACATAAGATATAAATTATATAGGCTGTTTAGCATTTTTATTTATAACCTTTGTGAAGATAAATGTGAATACTTATAAAAATGACGCTCTATGAATCAATCAGCTCTCAACAATTATTTGATCGGCATGTTCATTACACACCTATTTTACCAGGTTGTTACAGATGATAAAGATGAACTCTAAAAGCCTATCTAGACCCACCAGCAGTATTGTGTGGCAGGAGATGTTTGATAATGATATTGAGGTGTTTATTATATTTTCTTTTCTCAATGTAATTCAAACTATAAAAATTTATAATTTTTTATTTTTATACATACCGTTTATTGACTTCGTGCATAATTTAAAGCTGTAGAAGGTAAATCGGTCGTCATGTCATCCTAGATAGAGATTTAACTTTTTCTAACCTTAAACAAGGACTTTATATCTACCTACATACACATCACTTTAAATGTTGAGTGACAATGTCAAATAACATCGAAAAAGCCAATCATCATTTTAATGTTTATAGTTCATTTTTTTTATGGTCTTCGTTTATATAGTTAACATAATGATGTAAACAGAATAGTTTTAGAAAAATTCTTGATATCTAGAATATATTGGAGGTTTTCAATTTGTTTCTTATTTACATTTCACATATGCGGTTGTAATTGAATAACCCTCATGAACAGCTGCCACTGGACACGATCATCCAGGTGTGGAGTGGTGATTCTTATGATCTGCAGAGAGTCATGAGGTATGGTCTTCTTCGACGATGATTAACCAAGTTGCATTTGTACTAACAGAGTAATTTAATAATTCGTGTACACCATTAGGTCTGGTTATGGCGCCTTGTTTTCAACCTGTTGGTACCTTGATTATATACAATATGGCCAGGACTGGGACAAGTATTATAACTGTGAACATCTTGGTGAGTCACGTTGGATTGAATTTGACTCATTCTTTTCAAAATTCATTCAAGTTCTCTCAACAGTAGAGTTTGTTTTAAATTAATTTTTAATTACATGGAGATTAACAGTTATAAATCATCATCAAACCATCCTTTAAAAATCCATGATAATTCATGATGAAACCATTGGTACAGCTAATATGGATATAAAAAATGAAACACTCTTTTTGGGCGGTGAAGTATGTTTGTGGTCTGAATATGCTGACGACGCTAATATCCTCACCAGACTGTGGTATGCTTCCTTATTGCGAAATACATTTCAACTTATTTATTTTTCTTTTATTTCAGTTTTTTAAGTTGTTTCATATTGATCTGGTATGCATTAAATAAAGAAACATGAATTATGGAAAAATTAATTATAGTTTCAATTATTCTTTATTCGAAAAAAAATTCTTTGAGTAAAATTATTAACTTATGCCTTCATTTTGTTTTAAATTATATAGATGAATGCCTTTAAAGATATTAAAACCACATGAAGGCCTAGAGCTTCGGCAGCGGCAGAGAGGTTGTGGAGCAGCAAGAACCTCTATAGCTCGAACAAGGCAGCACCTCGCATCGAGGAACACCGCTGTCGTATGCTCAAGTACGTAATGCCTGCTTGCTTTTCAACTACTTTCCATTATATTATTCGACATTGTTTCAATACTATAGATTTTAGACGTTTTAAATAATCTTTAAAAATTTGAAATGAACTTTGAAACCTTGAAATTTCTGAATGAATAATAACGAAAGGATTTCTGGGTTTTTATGGCGTTTTGTTTACAGTCGAGGCTTGCAAGTTGGAGTTTTGAGTGGGCCAAGTCACTGTCCAAGGTTTCGAAAGAAGTATAAAGGCAAACATGACAAGAACAATAATAATGCAAAAGACGGTGTGAATCTTAGTATTGAGAAGGCATATGAGAAGGTTGTTAAAAATGTTGATGGGGTGTCTGCTAGAAAATCTAAAAAACCTTTAAGATCTGCAAACGACTTTCCTTTTGTTTTCTCTAATGATAACAGGGCTGATGAGGTGGGGTTTTTTAATAATTCAAGTTTATATTAAAAGTATTTCGGCAATTAAAAAATGTTTAATGTTGTATGAAGTATTTGTTAAAATAAAGAATTGAACTGAAGTTATTCTTCATACGTTATCTTAAATTTGCACAAGTTTCCAAAACTATCGCTCCAAACAAAATGATTGTATCACACAGAAGGAAGGCGGTCTCGGATGGATGTTCTTGTATTTGTGTGTGTCAGTGATGTCGGGTATCTTGCTGTTGTTTATACTAAAGAAAGTGTTGAAGCTGCCAATGAGGACTTACCGTATCTTGTTGGTGTTCATCATCGTCGTCGTCCTCACCCTCATCGCCCTGCAACCCTCTGCTAGCCACAAACGTCAAGTATCTGTCTAGTTTAAATCCTATTCAAACACTCAATCAACATTAACGATGAAGATTTTGGTGTTTAGTTTTTCAGTATTTCAATTGGTTAATGGCGATGTTTTAAATCAATATAAATGTAAATTTGTACGTTGGCATAATAGTGCAACTTAAATAATGTGTTTTTTGAAACCGTGTGAACTTTCGGTTCTTCGGTATTAATTGCAAACATAGTTTAGTGTTTTATTCCAAATAATTTGACCTTTAATAGACTTCATTTGAATATAAATATTATTTTAAAAATTATTCTTAGTCATTATTTTCGCTATTCCGTGATAATATAGAACATGTCATTATTATTATTTAGTATTTATTTTTAACAGTAATTTTTTTATTTAATTTTTATGTAGCTTTTTCTCCTATCCTACCAATTACTCTATATTCATTTTTCGTTATATTAGAAAAAATATGATTTTTTAACGCTTTATAAATAACTTAATTTTTCTAACATCCTTTTTGAATAGATAATTGTCGTTTCGCTTTCAAGGACACTTATAATCTAAAAAACCCTTTCTGATGTCAAAACTTCATTTTTTGTATTTTCTTCTCTGTTCTAAAAATATTTAGTACTTTTTCTCAAATAGTGCTTTCATTGACATTTTCACTAAACCATTCTGAGATTATTTCTTAACGTTAAATCATTATTTAATGAAGAAACTTTATTCTGTATATTCCGTTATATATGGTATTCGTATCTCGCTGCGTTTATCTTAACTGTTTTTTTCAATGAGCGTAACTATATTTGTGTACATAGCTTGTTAAATATTTATTAATTCGACCATATTAGTTTTACATCTTTTTATCTTTTATGTTAAAAATATTGTACATAACATTATGATCAAATTTTTCTTATAATGGACTACATTTACAGACCATTTTAAGGTTAAATTACTAATGTATGTGAATGTAATGCATAAAATTCAAATAAAAATTTATAAATACATTTTGATTATAATTAGCTCAATTTTTAATGTTAACAGTTTGTTAATAAAATAGTTTGAGTTCAGTTTTTATTGAAAAGTAGACGATTTTGCCACTTTTCTAATACTTTGAATTTATTCCGATTTAAAGCTTTAGTATCTAAACTGAAAAAAAATGTATGAAGTTTCAAAGATTTTTAATAAGCTGAAACAAAATCACAACCGTTTGTGTCCATTGATCTCCTATGAGCTCACTCATAACAGTTTTAATAATTATTGGTTTATGTTCATACAAATCCAATTAATTTTTTTATCAACTAAAATATGCGAGTTCACGATATCATGGTAGAGTTTCAATTTACTCGCTGTATTGAACGAGTTGCAGATAAAAAATGAAATGTTTGTAAATTAACAAATTCATTTAGCTGCATTTATATTTTGTTTTTTAAAGTCATGAAACATGTGCTATCCGTTGGAAGCAAGGGCATGCTCCATCGCGCACTTCTTTTGCTCCAAAGAAAAAAATTTTTGATCAAACAAAAAAGCAATGGCCCTAAGTCCCCAGCAGCTCTTGAATGGACAAAGGGCGCTAAGAATGCCTGGGCTTTCTTCTTTTTCTTCTTGTTTTTTGGAAGGTCTTTTTTTTTATAGTTTTAATATTAGATCATTAAATAAGAATAATAATAATTAGTTATTTATATAGCGTCTTTTACGCATCGTTCAAAGGCGCTCTGCTATGAACTGCTTGAAAAGGTAGGTTTTTAAAGTTCGAAGAAAAATAGGATATGGAGAAAATTTAAGAATAGGAAGAAGAGAGTTTTAGAGAAGTGGGCCAGAAAAAGAAAAAGCAGATTTAGCATAGAAGTAAGAGAGAAAGATAATGAAAAGTTGAGAATGAGTAGAGAACCGTAGGCCGGCACGTTTAGGAGGGAGTAAGAGGTTAGAAAGATAGGAAGGCGAAGTAGAGTGAGAAATTTTATACATAAGAGTACAGATTTTGAAAGAAAAGCAAAAGTGAGGACGTAGCCAGTGAAGATCGACAAGAGATGGAGAGATATGGGAGAATTTAGGAGTATGAGAAACCAGGCGTGCAGTAGAGTTGAAAGCTTTAATTAGAGGGTAGAAAGTAGATTTAGGAAGATTAAAGTACAAAGAGTTGCAGTAATCAAGTCGAGAGAGAATAAGTCAGAGAAATCATTAATAAATGAAGAGAGAGAAGAAGAAGGAGGTCGATAAATAACAGCAATAAACAGGATGAGTACCAAATTTAAAAGAGACAAAAGATTTAAAATTAAGATGAAAAGTTTTAGAAGAGGAAAAGGTAGATTTTTAAAAAGGACAGATTTCTCCATAAGTGGAAAAAGAGGTAGAAAGGGGATTTTGAGGAGCATGAGCAAGTTCAAGGAAAGAATAAGAGGGAGGACAAGCAGAGATGAGAGAAGGAGAAGAAGCAGATTCATGCCAGGTCTCACTGAGAGCTAGAAAGTCAAGGTTGGAGTCAGAAAAGAGATTGAACACATGAATAAATTTTTTATTAAGAGATCTTATGTTGAGAAAAGATATATTAATGGATTTAAGAAGTTTAGAAGAGTTATGAGATGAGTTGGATGAATTAGAATTGAGAAATGAAGATTTAGTGTTTAGGTGAAAGGAGGAGATAAGAGAGGAGTGAGGGAATGTAGAACTGGAGTAAGTAGAAGCAGTGGATGATGAAATACTATAGAGAACAGAAAAACTACAAGATTTGAGATTGAAGAAGAAAACGCGCCGCCTGACAGTCCGAGGAGGAGGAGAAGAGAATTTAGAGAGACTAAGTAGAAAATCCCGAAAGCAGGGCATAGGTTTAGAAAAAATAGGAGGAACAGAAGAGAAGAGGAAAAGAATTAAGGTTTTGTAAAAAAATAATAATTAAATAGACAAATGAAAACAAAAAATTGAAAATGAAATACCTTAAAAAATAGAAAAAGCAGTTCATAGCAAAAATAAACCGATAGAACGGCTGCTAAAAGTGAACTTTTAAAAGGAAAAGGAAGAGTATGGAGTTGTGTAAAGAGTTGTTGAGGAGGGAGGTTGGTGTTTGCTGTATCCAAGAAGTGAAATGGAGAGGTATGGGTTCGAAATTTCTAGGCAGTTTAGGTAGGAGATTTAAACTATGGTGGTCTGGTAATGAAGATAAGATAGGTGGTGTAGTAATATTAGTTAGAGAGGATTTATGTATGAATGTTGTGGAAATGAATAGGATATTAGATAGGGTAATAGTAGTGGTAATTATTTTTGGTAAAAAAGTAGTAAGAACTGTTTGCGCTTATGCCCCACAATGTAGAAGATCGATGAGTGAAAAGAAGTTTCATGAGGAGATGACAAGAGGGTGTGAAGTGAATAATAAAAAAGAAGTTTTGATTTGCTTAGGAGACTTCAATGGATTTATTGGCAAAAAGGTTGATGGGCTTGAAGAAATTCATGGAGGTTTTGGAATAGGCAGGAGAAATGTGGAGGGTAGATTGTTGTTAGAATTTTGTGTTAAAAAAAGCATGTGTGTGGGTAATAGTTGGTTTAAGAAAAAAAATAATGAAAAGGTTACTTTTAATGAGGTTTGTAGTGCGACAGAAACTGACTTTGTGTTGATGAATAGAAGGCAGAGAAAGTTTTTGAAGGATTTAAGGATAATTGGAAGTGAGCTTAAGCATAAGCTTTTGAAAATAGTTTCAGACGGAAAGTGATTTAAAAATGCCCGAAGTAGCTGTGATAAAAAGGAATATCGCACAAAAGTGTGGAAACTTTTGAACGAAGATATAAAGACAAAATTCTCAGACAAAATGGAACTTTTTTATGATAGATAAGGTGAACAAAATGCATGGCTGAAATATAAAACTTTCACTTTTGAAGTTGCTGAAGAAGTGTCTGGTGTGAGTAGCACGGTGAAACTTGGTGGTGGAAACAGGATGTGCAAAAAGCCATCTCAGAGAAAAAAAAGTTTTTGGAGGTATAAGCAACTCCCATCGGCTAAAAATAAATCTCGCTTTATCTCTGATAAATAGAAAGTCAAGCCGCTGTTGCTGAGACAATGATGAAAGAGGCCGGGAAAGAGATACGGAATGACAGAACGTTGTTTTTCGTAGAATGAAAATGGTGATGAAAGAAGCGAGTGACTTAGCAGGAAAAAAACTGCATTTGAGACAAGCATGGAAAAATTTTATTTGGTTTAGGATGGTCGAAAGAGAGTGTGGAAGAAGCACATGGATCGGTTCTCTCGCCTTTTTTGTTTTCAATATTGCTACATTTATTGTCTGAGAACGGAAGAAAAGGTGCTATGTATGACTAGTTTAAGTAGGTGACTTAGTCTTGATGGCCGAGACAATAGAAGAACTGGAAGCACAATTCATCCATTGAAAGGCAGCTTTTGAAGGGAAAGAATTGAAGGTTAATCTCGGTAAGACAAAGGTCATGGAAACTGGGGTGGTAGTGGGGTTGTTGTCTTGGCTATCCATGTGCGTTTTAAAAGGGCTAAGGTAAATTGTGTGAGGTGCAAGACATGTAAGCAGTGGGTTCATACGCGGTGTGCTAAAGTAGAGTTTCTTGTAAGAAGAATGGAAATTTTGAGTGTAAGGTTTGTATGAATGATTCAAGTGAGAAATGTAAGCATTTTTCAAATGGTTGTTTCAATGAGTTGCAGAGGGTGAGTAATTTTTGTTATCTAGGGGACAATATGAATAGTGGAAGAGGAAGTGAGCTAGTTGTTACACGAAGGATAAGGCTGGGATGAAAGACATTCAACAGTATGTCTTCTATGTTATGTGTTAAAAGATACACATGGAATATAAAAGAAAAAATTTATAGAACATGTGTGAGGCTTGTCATGACATATGGCTCAAAAACTTGTGTTGTAAGATCCGTTGAAGAGAGTATGTTGAGAAGAGCAGAAAAATGGATGCTTCAAAGGACGTGTGGTGTGCAGCTAGCTGATGGTGTGAGAACAAAGAAATTAGTGGTTAGCATGGGATTAGATTACTTAATTACTGAAGTGGTGAGACAAGAGAGTTTTAGATGTTTGGGTCATGTTGTAAGGAAAGGGGGTGATGATTTGTTAAGCAGGCGTGAAGGTTTGAGATGAAAGTCAGTAAGAAGGAAGGCCGAGGTAAGCTTGGAAGAATATAATGGCAAACCTTTGTCGTGAGCTTGTGTTAGGTCTTGAAGATGCCTACGACGTGGTGAAATGAGAAAGAGGGTTAGGTCGTGGAAAGACGTCAGTGACCCCTTGAAAAAGGGAAAGATGCTGACTATAATAAAATGCTAGTGATTCTAACTAGGGTTATATCTCCAAAATAAAATTAAATTTCCATTTTTGTGATACTTAAGCTTAACATTGTCCAAGTTTCACTTTGCTGGACGTTTACCAAAAAATATTAAATTACTAATTAGATTATACTTCTGTACATGTGCCATTAGCTGGGGTTGACAGCAGTCGGCATAGATTATTGATGCTATAATGGAGTAATATATAAAAAAACTTCAGATTAGTGAATCTTAAACTATGTGCATGCAATACTTCAGGTTAGTCACCGAAGCTTATAGCATCTCAAGTAAAACAGTGATATTTTATTTGTTTGTCTGTCGATCGCTTAAACTCCAGTGATTATTTCGAAGCTTTCAACATTTAGACAGGTTAAAGGATTCTGGATTATCGGAAAATGCAAAACTAGAAAAAAGGCTTATTACACAATTTCGAAAAACTTTTTAACAAGCCCAAAATTATTGCTACGTAAACAAGTTCTGAAAAGAAATGAAGCCTTAGGCTTAGAGAGTATCTCTACTAAGCTTTGCCAACATGGCAACCAAACGTTATTCTATGCCTCCAGTGTATTGTTTCTATACAATAATCTTTCTTATATAAAATATAGTTTTAATTATGTAGAGCTTCAAAATAGTTTAAATTTAAGCTAGCGAAAACACTGCGTAACATGTGGTGCCAGCTCGACAAGGTATCGAAACGGGAAACTAGATAATTAGTAGTAGTATCTATTGCACCTAAAATTATTTTTGTGTGCAGTCAGAATAAACAGATGCAGGATTTTAAGACCATAAAAAAGGGTTTTCGCTTTAAAAACCTACATCTTATGACGTATAGACATGAAATTTGAGAAATAATTTTAAATTTAACCAATCGATTTTTTTAAAACAAACTTAAAAGATATATCATTACTAAATTTTTAAAAATTGGTAAAACCTAAAATTTTAAAAAATTTCAAATACACTTTCCATAAGTCTTACACTATCAAATGATATTCCCTTGATTTTCTTTAAAGCTTCGTGGATAATGATAAAAAAGTCTTGTTCTCCTCACTATTACATGAAAAAAAATTTTAATGCAGCATATTAAATTATGAAAGATGTTTCATCATTGAATATAACAATTGAATGTTTTTGTTGATAAAAAATACAATGAGAAGTTTTCAAAGTTTCAATTTACAACAAAACACTAAACCATAAGTTTTAAAAAGGTCATATTAAATGTTGACCACATCAATGAATGTTCACCACATTAATAAAGGTAGTTATATATCGCTGTTTTAATTATTTCATTGTTTACGAAGTAATAAAAATATAAAAAAGAAGTGTTTCTATAATAGATGTGAACGATTACAAAAAGTACAATTTATCGTTTAGTTTGGGGTTGGGTTGTCTCTTGATATTCTCGCCAACAAGGAAAGCCAATTTGTGAGCATACTGTGATATTAAAATGAAACATTTAACGAACAGACAAAAAGGGCAAAAAAATTTGAATAGATGAATTTATACACAGGTAATTTTAGGTAAACGAACATTACCAAATAAGTATAACGGAGCAGAAATGTATTATAAATAAAAATAATGAATAGCGTATCAGAACTCTTAATATTTATTTATCAGTGATGAGTAGTTGAACATGAACAATAGAAACACATCTATACAAAACGAACCTGGCATGGAGCAGGCACTCGAATGGTACCCGGCCAATTATAATACAAGTGAGTCATTTTATAAGTTAAGGCTTGTATTTTGTCTGCATCCCAACCTGGTAAGGACACATCAGTAAATAATAAAAACTAAGCAAATGTAAATATATTTTGAATACAGATGAATAACTAAAATGCTTTGGTAGTTTGTTTGCGGTCTTGAAACTTTAAGACGAAATAAATTTACATGAACAGCATGATAATGAATCACATGACAGAAACCTAGCTCATCGTGCAAGACAACGTAATGGGTGGGAGTGACTGTGCCTTGGTTCACGTGTTGACTCACAATGAAGAAGTCATACCTGAATAAATCACATTGTAATGACTTCAATGCTTTGATAGATAACATAGGTTAACTAGTAGATATTGAAATACATGCAGACAATATAAGTTGATAAAAATAATTAAAATTAACAGTTTATATAATTATGGAAAAAACTAGTATAAAAATATTCCAATGAATATTGCTTTTCAAATATCAATAGCACTTCTCTATTATCACTTTTGATCTGTATTAATAATAATGGTACCAGAGATTGCTGGTGATGGAGTGGTCAACTACTGTGCCCGGAGGAGGGTTTTGCACTCTTCTGGATCCCAACTGCAAAAATTATTATAAGCACCACAGTGTGAAATTACATATGAGCCTCCTGTATACAAGACCCTCGATTGAAACTAAAAATAACAGGTATTTATACACACCTAACTGAAAATAAAAATTATTTTTAAAACGAAAAAGCTTCTCAGGTTTTATACATAACTTTTAACTTAGATTCCCACGAAAAAGTTTTTGAAAAAGCAGAGATAAAACCTGGTCAAAATTTTTTTTCAAAACAATCAATCTACCTTGCAGTGAAGCAAGTATCTAATTGCCTATAAAAAACCCGATAATATAAATTTGATTTATTTGGAACAAAAAGGCATCTGAAAAGGTACCTCAAGGAACATAGTGAATGCATAATAAAACAAAGCACACCTCTGTGGCCAGAAGTCTTGTGTTGATTCTTTTCTGAACCACAATGTAGCCCAGTTTCGGCTTGAAAACTTCATCGCCTATGTCAACAGTGCAACTTTTTAACTGCCCTAGCTCATAATCTCTCACAGCTGCTAACTGCCCTTCACCCACTCCATCTCTGAAGATCACTATCCGAGCTACATGAAGTTTGAATGGGTTCAACTAACATCATTCAAATTTTTAAAATTTTACTTTTAGCTGAGAAGATCGATTTCCCATAACTTAATATGGAAACTCTTTAGAAAAACTTCATATAAACTTGAACTGATACAAGTAGGAAGACCATGTTTGAACTATGCAATGATAATGTAACTGTAAAATGATCTACCTGGCAATTCATTGTTGCAGTCATAATACTTCTTTATAGCCTCGATAAAGCATTCCTGCAGTTTTGATTCAGTATCAATAATCGATATTTTGATAACTAAAGTATAAAACGATTCAATTTTATTATAACAAAATTACGATGTTATTATTATTATTATTAAGAAACATCCAAAAATTTTTTTTAAATTATGAATAAGATTGTCTACACTGTAAGTGAGTATACATAAAAACAATGACATAATGACCTTCATGCAAAATGATAACTCTTCCCCTGGCTCTTGTTTCTTCACTTTTGAGTGCCATCTGATGAAATCAAAGACATCACAACAATGGATAGTTAAGAAATATTTGTTTTATAATAAGCAATAAAAGGAAACTTATGTTCTTATACAACACCTAGTGCATTGAGGGTCAATGGATGAGACAAAGGCCAGCTGTGAGCTTCTCTTATCTTTAGTGTCATGGTTCACATCTACGCCACACACCATCAAACTTCTCTACAAACGTTATCAAATCATAAATTCACTTGTCAATTTTCATAGCATTCCAATAATTGCATTCAAAACATAAATAACATTAATGAAATGCAAGCACAAACTGTAGGAATTTTAATGCCCCACAAGGCACCTCCCAACTTGCAATTGATTTGCAAGGCAATCTTTTGAACGACACTTCTGATCTTGCGAGGGTCGTTGATTGTACGCTTGTTGATCACCTAAAAAATTTAGTTATATTTTAGCCTTGGAAACATCAATCACATGGAAACCCACGAACAAATGTAAAAACTCACTTGAGTGGGGATCGGGTACTCACAACAGCAGAGGCGCTTCACAGCATTGTAACGATCCTCCCGTCTTGTCGGAAACAACACCACCACAAGTTGGATTTGTGCCTTTTATAGTTTGTGTTGCATTGAAAAGCATTGAGAATTTATATACATAAATTTTGAGAAACAACTAAGAAGAAATTTTGATATGAAAACCTTGGAAGAAAAATTGTTTTTGATCTCTCTCACGTAAGTTTCACTGCGGTCATCATGCAGCAGAACCAGGTGAGGCTCACTCACCTCTAAGCCCATGCCCCTAGACAGCCTAGTGTATTGCTGCAAACCATTTAGATTTTCATGAAATTTTCCATGTACAATATCTATTATTTAAATAAAAAATTATTGTTGTTTGAAATGTTATTATAAACCCACATGCAAACACACGATTATGAAGAACATGTATTTAAAATGATTACATCAATAAACTCATGAGCCTCCCTTGAGTCCCTCTTTGTCGCCAAAAACAACCAGTTTGATAACTTTTTCTGTTTGATGTTTTTAACTTCTGTAAAAAAAATTAATGCTAATATCATACTAAATTACATACATCATCAAATATTATATTAGTAAAGTTGAACTAACAGAGTCAATGACGTCATTGTTGCCAATGGCCTTGCTCCATTCTGCTGTAGAACCACTTGAAATCTCATTATTTCTGAAATATATTGTCTCGCTTGGCAGCTTTCTACCTTTCAACTGTTATCAGAATTTTTTAAAGCAGTTTGTATTTAAAATGACAATTGAAAATATCAAAAGCAGAAAATATTTGCAAGCACTTTAAAAAAATTTAGTCAAAATTCCAGAATTTATTAAATGAAATAATGGCAAGTTTAAATAAAATTTGAATTGAGTTAAAAATGACAGAAGAGTTTCCGACTTCATAGATGTCAGTGTCGAGTTGGAAGCCCCATTTCGTCAGTTCCTCCATGGCCTGAGGCACACTCTTGATGCGTTTCACCAGCGATAACATCGACTCTTTCCTGGCTTGAGGAGCTAGTTTGGTGTAGTTTGCAAGCTCCTGCGGGATTCATGCACACAACTAATTTTTGTTTTTTTAAAATAAATATCTGAACAAAAAACCCATCGAGATTTTTTTGAAACAAAGGAAAATTGGCTATTGCTAAAGTAAAATATTTATCATAAAAAAACCAATAAAAAGAACCTTCATCATTTTGAAGTTGCTGCGCATCTTTTCAGTTAAGCCTGTCATGTAGACAAGCTCTGGCACCAAGCATATCACCTTCTCCACTCCCTGCTTCAAGTTCATCATACATATTACAATCACAATAATTCCTTTCCTAACGCATCATTATTATAACAATGGACAACTTCAGTTGTGGTTTCAATGATGAAGAATCCTTTAGTACATAATATAAAGCATGTCAAAAACACAAGAAACGAACTGTTTTTTTGGGTTTGGAGATAAGCAAAGGTTGAGCTTCATCCTTGATTGTCAGTCCGTATGTGCTTCTATTTATTTAATGAGCATTACGTGAATTGATGTTTTTGAGGGTTTTACTCTTTTTTTCATTTTTTGCCAATAAAAACAATTAATCTTAATTTTATGCATTTATAACTTATTTTTTGATACCGAACTTATCAAAAATTATTGTATTTTTTAGAAAATAAATTTTTAGTGGAAAAGCATCATTTTTGCATACAAAATCGAAAATTCTTTAAATGCAGTTTGTACCAGACTTTCATATACAAAATGGACAAACAATTATATTAAATCAATTACTTTAATGTTAAATTTTGATTATCTATACTGAAATATCTCTACTGTCCGTGCACTAATACAATTAGTTACAAAATTGAAAATGAAACAAAAGTGCATTCAAATAAAAGATCCATTTTCATGGTTGATCACAATGCTCACAAATATTACTATTGATGAGAAGCATTGTAAGCTGACTTGTAGTACTCCAGATAGGAGATTTTAGAGCCATCATCAAGAGTAAACTGAGTCATAGGATCGCTGTCGAACATTACGTCATCCACTCTATAAAGCTGCCAAAAATCATAATTATTTCAGTACATATAATCTGAAGGATTAATGACACATAAGAGTGAACTTAATATGGTAGTGGAATGAAGTACATTATTAGCTATTTAAATAAGCATTGCCATCAAATATATGCTTGAGCACTTTAGCTAGTGATACCAAGAGAAGCAACACCTTATTATTATATCTGGTGAGAACAGACTGGCCAACAAGTTCATTGACAATGTTCACAGAAGAACCACCCTGATTCATTATATCTTCCCTGCAGCAAAATCATTCTTGCAAATTTTATGAAATAAGATCTATTTGAAACAAACATTTAAACTCAACATATGAGAAATCAAAATATTATCTTGTTATCCAAATTCAAAATTTCAATGACCACAAAGTACTCACATTATTTCTAAAGCAGTTTCAGTTCTGAGCACCCTATGTGAGACATCCATCATGAGCAATACACCCCCGTCATAAGATCCACATGATGTCACATAACCAGGCCATACCTCCAAGCTGTGCAGGTTGTTCATGTGTTGATATATCACTCATAATGGTTATGATAATAGGTGATCAAGATGCATCTTTTAGCAATTTTATTACCATCCAAGCTTATAATGTCTATTGATAAATTATTCTCTAAATCTAATTATTATTTTCCATGCTATTTTCATTACTTGAGAAAATTAGCAATTATTTTCTGATGAAATATGGAGTTAGCAAAAATAAAATTATATAAATTTTATATAGAACAATCATTAAATTATATCACTACATATTTGCCAATAACCAATGTGTGAGTCCAAAAATTTGACTCTAAAGGCAATGAAAGATGACGATAAAATAAATATTTCTGATTTAGCGTGTAACTCACTTATAGCCTGGGACGGGCTTGGCTTCCATAGGCAAGAAATAGTTTCGGCCCACTTGAGCTAAGCCCAGCTTGCTCATCACTCTGAAAAACAGTTCAACCCTTTATTAGATACCTAAATATACTTGTTTTGATGAATGAGACTTAGGAATTTTTAGTTTTATTAAATTATACATACTTTTGCTGGAATCACTGCTCAGCATAGTTTTATAAGAATATTGAGATTTTATGGTGGATTTGATGAAATACCTTTTGAAAATGATGTTGAACACTTGTAAGCAATCTTTAGAGCTGGGTACTTTTACATAACTGCAAAATATTTAGTAAAATATTAATAAGCTTTTTATTGATTTTTCATATTCATTAAAATATCACACTTGATACAAAAGAATATCATTGTTCCTTTTGAATGGAAACCATGATGGCTATATGGAACAAGCTTGAAAACTAAAAAAACAAATATGTTCATGAAAAGATTTTCTTTAATACCACAAGTTCAAAAACAACAGTGGATCTCAAGAGTCATACCTAATAGTGATGGTTACAGTATAACCTTCTGTTGGATGCTTACTTTTCAGTACCAATACCTGTCAATGATGGATTGACTGGGTTAAGATATTAATGACTTGAAGAATAATTTTACCTCATAGGTTAAGTTCAATGACTTAAACTTGAATGCACTAGTCATATGATAAATTTTAATTGAATAATATAGCTAATACCTAAAAATTCTTGATAACTGAATTATCTAAAAATTCTTGAAACTGAAATAAACTAATCTTTAAATCCACATAATAATGGAATTGTTAAACCTCAGGCAAAATTTTAGGTGCAAAAGCAGTTGCACCATCAAACACAACTGTCCCACCCAGTTCCTCTTGATGCTCATAAAACATTTTCCTGCACATGCGTCTGTAGGAAAAACGATATAAATGAAAAATCTACTCAATACCATCATGGAAATACAAAGAAATTAAACGCAATTGATAGTGACTATAAACAAATTATACATAATCAAATCATTTGAAGCTATTCTGAAGATACTTTCTTATTACCCATATTGAATTAAATGGTACCTATCAGATACTTCAGGATTGAATTTCACTTCATACTGAATGATGCCTTGTTTGGAACATCTCAAGGCTATGTAGTTACTTTGAAGGTCTATCCTAATGTGGTAGTATAAAATGATAAGTGAAATCTTCAATGATGATAAATATGTTGCATGTGTTTGATTAGATAAGTTGTTATCAGAAAATATTGAAGCTTAGAATAATAAAACATACATTTTTAATAAAAATTCAATGAATGTTTATAATTGAAAAACTTACTCCTTTCCTTTTGTTCCTTTCGGAAATTCAAAGTCTCCATGCCCCTCAAGCTTCATAGCAGCCACTCTTTCACTACCACTCTTATGATCAACTTGTACCTCATCATCATTATAGTTTTTTGCATCCCCACCACCATAAGTACTATTATTCTTTATATTTCTGTAAATTCGTGTTTTGCCTTTGAAAATCTTTTCCAAGTTAAAAAAATTGTATTCTGTTAAAAACTTTTGAAATCGAAATTATATCTAAAAACTTTATTTACAATGATTGATCAAAAGAGTTGGAGAGGTCGGTCTCCATTTTTCTAAAAGACTGCCCTCTACCTTTAGAACTTCTCATAGATGAGCTATTGGAAGTTACATTACGATTGTAATCATTTAGTTGATCACTAGGAGAATCGTATGAAAAATCTAAGTCAACTCTTCTACCACGTCCACGACCTCGAGGCTGAAAAAACATGATTAAACAAATAATATGCATATTTATAATACCTATTTTTAGAGAAATGACATCGTGATAATTTTTTAAGTCAAAAGATTAATATGATGCAATGTTGAAAATTCTTCAAAAGTCTATCAAAAGTACTTTTTGAAAATAATTATAAGTATTTGAATAATTAAATGATCTTTTTAATTCTTTAAATGTAAAATAATAAAATATCAAACCATTGTTCTTTCGTCGGTATTTCTGCCAGGTCGTACATCACCTTGCTTACGAGAAGAAAGATAATCTCCTCTACCACCTCTTTGTGACATTTCAATTTTTTAACCAAATAAAATTTTTTGAGATTGAAAAAATTCCAGAAATAGCTTTAACCAAAACGGTTTGGGCAAAAATTTTACATATTATCTGCGCGAAAAATAGAGTTTGCGCTTAATTAGTAAGTAAATTATATTAATAAATTACTGCAAATTATTTGAACACAAAAAAAAAATTGTATTAAGTAAAAACTGTTACTTTGTTAACGAAAAGCTTTTTACTTGATAAAATTTCTTTTTGTGTTCAAATAATTTTCAGTATTTACTTTTGCTAAAGGTGATTATTAATAAATTAGTTATATTTTTACTATAAAAACTCAAATTATTTAAAATTAATGAAAAATATAACTCAATTTGAAATATGCTCTCATGACAGTCGAGCTTACATTGTTGCCAAATACCTTGATATCATATACCTAACAAACTATATTTAATAAAATTTTTTTACTTTTGGAACATCACTTAACAAAATATCATAAAGTCTCGTACCAACTACTTGCGCACACAGCTGGATGGTTGTTCTCAAAATCAAAAAAGAACCTGGAATATTATCAATTTCATTCTTCACAAGTCTCCTCCCATACCATCCCTTTCTCAAACTGAAAGAAACAACCTAGCTTTATTTTTTCTACATTTTTTAACAATAAAATAATCAAAATACATCAATCTTTAGAGTCAACCTAACAGGATATGTGAAGAGTCAAGAACTGCAGTCTGAATGAAAAACCACTCTCATGTGATGTTGAGCAAAATGAATTAACAATGGATACTCAGTCAATTACTCATGAAAACAAAAACAGCGTTTATTACTTCAGTAATTACAAGAATGACGTGCAGAATAGCACAAATAATCTTTACTTTAGATGTTTCGATGAGGTGTCCCACCATGATGTCTACTTAATGATTAAAAGTCTTCTACTAAAAACCTCTTCACTTGATATCTTACCGACATTTCTGAAACGTTTCTCAACAATCCTTTCTCCAATAATTGCTAAACTGGCAAACCTTTCTTTCTCACAAGGCGTTTTTCCCTCCAATTTCAAAATTGCCCAATTAGCCCCACTTAATAAAACTCAATCTGGACAAATCTAATTTTTCCAATTATAGATCGGTGTCCAATCTTACAACACTATCTAAAATTCTGTAAAAAAATGCCTTATCCCAATTCTCCACTAATTACTTCGCTTCATCATACTTCAACAAATTTCAATCTGCTTACGATAAACTTCATTCGTGCAAAACTGCTTTTTTACACGTAACAGACACGCCCAGAAGAGCTCAAGCCAAGAGTCGGGGAAGTCTGCTGGTTTCCCTAGATCTGTCTGCCACTTTTGACACGGTTGACCATCAAATACATATCTCTCGCTTGCAGCATGATTTCAAAGTTGTAGATTCAGTTCTTCTTTGGCTTGGTTCATACCTCACAAACCGTTTTCAATTTACCAAAGTAGGTAAAACCTCCTTCAGCTGGTATTCCACAAGGGTCTGTCCTTGGTCTTCTACTTTTCGTCATCTACAAGTCCTCTTTAGCCAAAATTTTTCAAAAGTATCACCTCACTTCTTATCAATATGCAGATTACATTATTATCACATCCGAATTTTCCTACGACAACCCTCAACCAGTCGTTGAAGAAATCTCTAAATGCGTCTTCTTTGTACATACCTGGCTCTCACAAAACCTCCTCAAACTCAACATCGACAAAACAAATGTAACGTTTGTCGGTACTAAATTATGCATCAAAACCCTACCAAAAATAGTTAACATTGCTGGTCAGAATATAAAGGTTTTTGCCGAAATAAAATTACTCAGCGTCATCATCGACGACACTCTCTCCTTCGACAAACACATCTCTTCAACAACCAAACAATGTAACATAGATATCAAAGCCATCAAACACATTCGTAAATGCCTCACTTTTCAAACAGCTCACAATCTCGCTATTGCTCTCATTATTTCTAGACTAGACTACTGCAATTCTCTTCTCTCTTCCATTTACAGTCATTAGAAAATTACAAAAAATTCAAAACCATATGCACGCATTGTTCTCAACTGTGACGTTTTCACCTCATCTACCCAATGTCTAGACAAGCTTTACTGGCTTCCTATACCCAAAAGGCTCATATTCAAAATAGCTGCTCTCACCTTCAACTGTCATCACTCAAAAACCCCTGGATATCTCTACAAACTCATCAGTAATAGAAATGTTCACTCCTCGTTAAGATCGAGAAACTCACCACTTCACAAACCAGTTGGCAGAACAAAGTATTTCAGTATATTATTCAGCCATGCAGCACCTTCAATATGGAACGCTCTACCTAATGAAATCAGATCACTTTCTCGCCCATCATTCAAATCATCGCTCAAGACTTATTTGTATAGACTATAATCTTATCATAAGCTATATTTTTATCTTAAGCGCCTTTGATACATGTTTAATTTATGTGAAAAGTGTGCTGTATAAATGTAAATAAATGAATAAATAAGTATCAAGAAAGATTAGTGTCATTGTGAACCAATATAGTTTAAAAAAACTTAGATATTACAAAAGTTTAAATAATTTAAAGGAGGTTTTACACTGAATTAGTTAGCTGAAGAAAATTTGAGCTTGAATAGAAAGATATGCTTAAAATAGACTGCAATGCAATTACAAATAAAATTAAAGTGGCATTAACTTCAGAAGCTTCTAGGCCACAAGTTTTTCTATAGTTTTACTTTAAAGAATAATGACAGCAAACATAAAAACGTTTATTTGTCATTTTATTGAAAAATAAGTAAAACTTCTGTCTGATTAAGTAAATTCATTTAAAATATATATAAAAAATAATTAATGAAATAGGGAAATAATTTTAAATAAACCTGAAACTTTTTAAAAAATTATTTCCAATTGTTTAAATTCATTTATTATCTAAAACTTTCGCTAAAAAGTATACTACATTGTTTTAGGTGACATTGCTCAACTTCAAAAATTATTGAAAGTTAACTTTGGGTTGAAATATATAGTAAAATGTTTTGCTGCTATCTATAAAATAATAATAACTCTTCAAGTTTGAATCTCACAAAACTAAACAAAATTTTCAAAAGTGTGGTTGGTTCAAGTACTCAAGGTTAAAACGCATCCAAGAAAATTTGACAAAACACATAAGTATTGGCAATAGTTTAAAAACGAACTTTTCAAAAATGTATTTAAATTTTGCAATAATATGTTTAAGCTTTAAAAAACACATACTTGCTGTCTGGAAAGTTACTTAAAACATGATATTTTTCTAATTGAGTAGTGCCGTAGAAACATACCAATTTAGAGGCGACTGATGGTCGACTCACAAACTTATACAAAAAATATTAGTAAGAAAAAGCAAAATGTTCATGGCAAGTTATGGTGAATGCTTTAACTAATAAAACATTAGTCAAATCTCAATTATCGAAATGTGGTAGAGTTTTTGTGCACAAGTGATATTTTGAATTTTAAAATTATCACTTCAAGGTGTAACTTTTGTATTTTTTCTTATAACCTATAAAACGTTAAATGATGGTATAACATTTTAAATTTCAAAAATACACAATAAAAATTTATTCTAAAATTTAAAAAAGTTCATTTGATAAATATCATTTTTGAAGTGCATTAATGAAAGGACCAAACTAGCTTACAGAGCCATTGTTAGTAGGTATGGAACCGTTAGTCTGGTCATTCTGCAAAATATTGGATAATAAGACATTTATATAAAGTTAGCTATGGAAAGATGCCTTAATCAAGCAAATTTCCATCTAAAGGCTTATGGCAAAACAAATATTTCAAGCTTTCGAGTTTCGTTTATAATTATAAAGCGTCATAATGAAAAAATAACTGACCAAAGTTTCAAATTAATTTATATACAAATTGAAAAACTGAAAACTAATTGGTATAATTTTATAATAATTTTTAATATAATCAATAAACTACATCACCGTGCTGTAGACGCTTCTCACAATATCAAAAAGGTTAGTAAAATTTTTAGCATTTAATGTTGTAGAGTTTTCTGCATCGTAGGCTTTTTTATTGTAATTTTGGTTGTTGTTTTCTTCCAAGATTCCAACCTGAAAAATTAATTGATTGATTAGTTGAATTAATTGATTTTTGTAACCGATGAAGTTATATGATTTTAAGATGTTTACTTGGGATGTTCTGACGTGGTAAGGAAAATTTTTGTTCGAATGTGAGGGTCTAGTGAGAAACTAAAAATAAAATATGCATTTAAATTCTCTGAGTTTTTTTAAACATTTACTGTTAAATTATATAAAAAATATACTTAAAAAACTAAATGATATCTAATGAGATTTTTGAATAAATTTTGTTAAGATATTTTTTTATTTTTAATCTGTTATAAAATTATTGATATGATAGAATAATTTATAGCAATCTAGTATAAAATATTTATATTAAAAGTAGGTGAGCAAAAATGTAAAAATATGTTTGACGTTTGAAAAAATTTTAATCAGTTGAAACGCACGAGCAAATAGATATACGCCAAAAAACTGATACCCAATTCAACACCATTTACAATCTTTTCTCTGTGATATTTTTCGATTTCAAATACTGCGATCAGCACGAATATTGGGCCTATAAGAAACCTGGAAATATTTTATGTTACCAATTAATTTTGATGTTGATTTTTTTATTGAATTATTGTTTCCATTTTACACTTAATAAAAAAATATTCTCCAGAGATCATAAATAAAAGATTTCAAATAAATACTTATAATTCAATTTTACCAAAAAAAATGCTCACCATATGGTATAAAAGACATACAAAGGATAGTAAAATTTCTTTTTTTCAGAATAGTGCTTTAAAGTCATGAAAACAGCAAATGTGAAGTATAACCAAGCAATAATCCTCAACGTTATCAGTCCGTAACCTGGGGCACTTTCATAGATGTACAATACCAAACCTGGGTCTGAATTCTGTTTAGAACCAATATTTTATACCTTCTCATTTGCATAATAGTGAATTAACTACACATTTTATTTAAAATGACTTGTTTTAAATTATTGATATAAATTTTATCAAGTCTTTCATTTTTAATTATTTTCTGAATTTAATTATTCTTCAATTATATTTCGTAAAATTTTTTCAAAAGTAAGTAATTTTTCTATGAGCATTACCAAGTTAACTAAAAAAAGGATCACATAGCAGATAATATACACAAGGCTGAAGGAGAATATTTTGATGCTACTTCCTTGGCTGAGTCTACCCCTAGTGACGTTGTACCCTTTGCCCAGCAGCAACAACATTATCAAGAATATTATGTGAGCACAAGCCATCAAACCTTTTCCTTGGCATTCAAATCATTATAACGTTTTCAAAATACATACATTATATATATATATAAATATATAAATATATATATATATATATATATATATATATATATATATATATATATATATATATATATATATATATATATATATATATATATATAATATATATATATATATATATATATATATATATATATATATATATATATATATATATATATATATATATATATATATATATATATATATATTAAAAGTAAATAAAAAATATTATCAAGATTTATTTTGTAAAAAGCTTAATATAACTTAAAGTTCATATTTAATTCTGAATACCTGCATATTTCAAATTCTTGGGTTCATAGCCAGAATCAACAAATCTTCCAAAAGCAATGCAAGTTACTAAGAGAGATATAACAGTCAAGAAAAGTGAAACTAGAAACATTTTGTAGGTTGTATGAAGCAGCATCCTTTGACGTAGATCATCTGTGAAAACATTTTGATGACGTAGTGTAGCCTAAAAAAATCGTGAAGAAAACATAAATAAAATATTTTTTTTACTTAATCCACAAACTTTTCGTGGATCAAGTAACTGTAAAGAAATTATGAATAAATGGGTTTTAATTGAAATAATTGAAATAGAAACAGACTTGAAAATTTGAAAGCAATTATTGTAAGAAGCACAAATCCCAAAAGAAAGCCAATGCTAGTTTCAAGTATGTCTGCAAATGTTAAATTAATATAAATATTTTATTAATAATATAACACTTTCAATTTTTGATTTAAAATTTAAACGCACAAAATTCATCAGCAGACAATTCCTTGCTGAGAGATCCATCACCATTCAACATGTGTAGTTTATATTGTACATAAAGGCCCTGAATAAGAAGTTTCGATTGGAAATAATATAAAATCAGTAACAAAAAATAATTGAGTGAATTTTAATGTGATATATAGAATCAGGTTACTTTGAATAATGAATTAATTGCCCAATAAAAGTATTTCACCCAAGTTGAATAAATGGGTGAAATATTATAACTAAAATAAATACCCCTTGAAAATGCCTTGAATTATCTTTTTTATCATTTTAAAAGTCAGCGGTTTTTTTTAAAGAATCACTGATTTCTCTCTACGACCACACCATCTCTTTCCACTTGACCATACCGTAGACACTTTCGAATACTAAACCAGAGCTACGACAATGGTTTTACACCACACTTTTCTAACTTTTGGCCACCCTCTTTTTTTCTTGTCTTCTACCTCAAAAGTCTACGCTTGCTTTATACAACTCTCAACTTTTTCGAAAAGTTGTCTAATTTTTCTGAACCCTCCTTCTTTCACAGTTTCAACAAATGTGTTATTCAAACTCAATGTACACAAGTTTTTTCGCACTCATTCTACCAGCACACATTATTCGAAACATCCGTCATTCTATTTTTTTAAGAATAACTTCGACAAATTCTTTCATCAAACTTTCTAAGCCACACGTCATGACAGGTTTAAGAAATTAGTTTTATATATTTCTTTTGATTATTAGTTTTTTTTAATTCCAACTCTTTTTCGGCCATTTTGTCAACTACTATTTTTCCATTTTTTCTCAAAGCTGTTGGTATTAGTCTTGTAGGGGCCTTCTTCATTATTCTTAAATTTCAAAACAAAAAATGTCGATGTATTATATATGTAAATCGCTATTGTAGCATGCTCTGTTCAATTTAGTTGGAAACTTTTTCTGCATATTTAATGTAACGATAACACATTGGGAAATAATTGCTAATTGTTTGCCCAGCATTTTAGATAACTGATCTAATTCTTCACCATTATACCGTTTCTTATATCCTCCTTTATTGCCTCAAATTTATACTTACCCGTACCATAATATAATTCATTTTTAACCGATGGTTGTCTTTTTCACTTTCAAAAACTCTTCTTTTTTTTAAGATGGCCTTTTACTCACCACCAACTTCACCAACAAGTTTCATCATCTCGTCTATTCATTTTACTCACCTCTTCAGCTGCTTTCAAAGCTGAATTTTCACGTTACCTCCATCAATTTATCAAGCAAAATTTCACATTTTTTAAAAATATTCTTTACATCATCACTCAAAAGTTTTTGTACTTTTGAGCAATCAACTTTTTCGGCACAACTCAGTCAAACTTTTATCATCCATCTGGAACCACCTTCAATAGTTTACTGAGTTTCACCCTAAATTGTTTTGACGTCTTTTGAGAACTTTTTTTATCTTTGCTTCATCGACACCAATTATAATTCTCTTTTTTTTTCTTTCCTAAATTAAGTTCCACTTCACTATTATTAATCTTTTAAAACCAGATGTTACACTAATCACTTTCAACAGATAAACTTCTATTTAAATTTACCTTTGACGTTCCTTTAACCTTTTTTAATACATTCATCTTCAAACAAGAAATTAGGTTTTTTGACGAAATTATGATTCACAACGGGAAAACTTGGATTTAAAAAAATTTTATTTCAACATTAGTTTGTGATTTTTCGATTAATATCAATATAACTCATTTGAATCAGATTATTTGATCCTTTGAAACCTAATGAAACTTCTTTTTGCAATAATTGAAAGAAATAATCGAAATTAAGCTCAAAAGTGTTAAACTTTTTATATAACGATAGAAATAATAGCACAGACTTGAGTGGTGTTGACGTCACAACGAGCTATCGCCACAAACCACCATCGTTCTCTGTGGGCTTTGAAAAACCTTTCAGATGCACATACGATAGCTTCTTCCACAGTACTACATCCTGCTGAATCAATTGAAATGTCGTCTTTTCCTTTCAAAACCAATTTTTGAAAGTATTCTGGATTTATGTAAGGAGCAGAAATGGCTTTTTCACATGGCTTTAAATAAAAATGAAAATTGGATTTAAGTTGCTTTTTTAGAACTATATAATTAATAGGTTTTCAGTTTTTTTATGATTCTCACCACTTTATCTAGGTAAACTGCCGGCCATTGTTCAGGTTCGTCATAATAAAACAACAAATAAATAGGAGCTATATGCTGTTAATAAAAAAAATTAATAAACACTTCAAAATCTCTAGAAATAGTTTTAACTAACTTTGGAAAATGTGAATTCATATTTTAGTTGACCAGAATCACTCAAAAAACAAAATCGTGTCACAAACACCCATTTCTGAAAATTCAATTATTTTTCAAATTATTTGTATCATAATATTATTTTTATAGAAAAAAGATTAAAAAATGCATATGATTTGGCTATCCTACTTCATTAGATTTAATTTCTCCTTCAACAATTTTTGAACAAAATCTTTCAAAGTTTTCACAAAATAAGAACAAAAACAAAAAAATTTTGCACATTTTGAGCAAGATTTTGACGTAGTTAATACTAATTATTGTTTACACACGGCAGTTGCTATGGGGCAAGGTAGAGCTAAAGATTAAGCTTTTAGTGCTGACTAAAGACTATAAAAACTTTTAATTTAAATGTTTAAAAAAATTTCTAAAAATGAAACACATTTTTGTTTTTATATTAATCGTGAATTCCAATATCTGAAATAAAAACAATTTTATATTGATTTATGACCATAGTTACTAAATAAACTTTTCGCTAATTTTTTAGGATATATTATGAAAAATTAAAGGTGTTTTTTTGATCAATAAGTGTACAATAGTTTTTTCATAAATTGACGTATAAAAATAGTTAAATACTATTTGTAAGTACATTAAAACGTCTCTAAAAAGATACATTAAACAAAAAAACACGAAGTAAAATATATTAGATACAAATGTTTATTCTCAATTATCTCTTAGCATCTTCTGCCCATTCAAGAACTGCTGGAAGACTGAAGGCTATTTCTTTTCTTTCGTATGACCTTGAAATTTATTTTTGCAGCAAAAGAAGTTCATGATGAAGCATGCTTTTGCTTCCATCGCATTAAAACATTTTCATTACTTTGAATAAAAAAAATAAAATTGCAGCTAAAAGAACTTGTTAAGTTACAAACATTTAATTTTATATCTGCAACGCGTTTAATATAGCGAGTAAATTGAAAAGTGATAGATATCGATATCTAGATAGCTTATGATTTGATCCCTTTTCTGTTTACTCGCTATATTAAACATTGCTTGCAGATATAAAATGAAAATTTTGGAAATTAACAAGTGTATGATAAAGATTCGCAATGTGAACAGCGCTGTGGCATCACAACTTATTTCATATACATCAGGGATCGCACCTCTTTCAATGAATTCATGTATATTTCAACGTCTTATCACAAATACTATAATATCTATAAGCATAATTGTTATTGTTTTCATCCCTTTCATCATCAATAGTATATTTTTGATTCTTTTATTTTTTGTATATTGGATTTTTTTTTTGAACTGATACGACTAAGTTTAAAATAATAATAATAATCTTTATCTTATTATCAAAAATAATACTATTAATGTTATCATAATCATTAACACTTTCTTCATTAGTTTCATTAACATGATCATCATCATTATTTCATCATCATCACCCTAATTGTTATTATCGCCTTTACCACAATTTTTATTATCACCTTCATTTTCTAGTTACCACTAGAACTGAACATCATCACCATCATCATCATCATCGTTTCAATTATAACCATATTTTTCATTTTAAATGGAGTTGCATTCTGCAAAGCCTATAAAAGTTAATATAAGTAAATATGTATCCATGTCGTGAAAGCTGTCAATGATTTTTTTAAATAACTTCTCATTAGCTTTTTGTTAGCCTGATTCTAGTGTCAGAATTATCTACCTTGAATGATCCCGTTAGCAAAGCTTTGACACAAACCCGTTAACCGACCCCCACAACGAGGAGGTCAGGGTTAAACTATGGGGAGTCAATGCATATGATAATATATTTTACTTTTTTTAGTTTTCAAAAAAAATTTCTGAAGCTTGATTAGTTTGCTTAGATCAATTAAGGTGAATGTCTGCACTGTTAACTTTTTTTTTACACACCGTCTATTTATATTTTAAAAATGCAATCGACTCGAAATTTTTATTTAAGATAGTTTCTTGAGTTTTACTTTGAAAAATTAAAAATCTTTGTACGGTTTTTCGAAAAAATTTATTAATCAATTGGAAACTTTTAAAAGAAAAATAATATTTTCAATATGAATTATCAATTTATTAAAAGCAACAAAACTACCAAACTTAGTAAACTTCATATTCCAGATACTAATAAAAACTCAAAAACTCACTTAAATAAGGTAAAGATTAAAATATTTTTTTATTTCACAAATTATAATTATTCCACTAACTTAATCATTAATTTCATTGGAATAGCTCTAAAAAGATGTTTTCTTCAATTTTACAGCTAATGAGGCTCTCACTCAGTGGTACTCAAATCACTGAAGTATGTTGTAATATTTCTCAATATCTGACTCAAACAGACATTGCCACAAAAAAAATGGCATGCTGGTTAATTAGTAAGCATTGGGCTCAGGATGAGTCATGGGTGTTGTTGTTGAACACTTTAGTATTGTTTTCTCAAGATTCTAATCCAGTAGTTAGATTGATGACACTAAAATGTATTGTTTCTATTAGCCATCCTGATGCATTGCCATATGCTTTTGATATAGTGAGTGTTTTTTAACATGATGAGGGCATGATATATTTATGTTTCAAATGATTTCAAAAATTTTTTGAGAATTTGTTTTATATTCATTCAAACTTGAAGCATTCATTAACTTTTTTTTGGAAAATTATAGGTTATCAAAAGTTTAGATGATGAAAGCATTTTTTTAAAAAGAGCTGCTGTAAGTGGAATTGGAAAATTGTTTAGAAGAAGCACTTTTGATGTTGAGAAAAAAGCTTATATTTTCAAGAAACTCATGTCATTACTGCAGCTAAATGATGCTGCATTGAGTGTGCATACATTAATGGTTTTGTATGAAATGACACAAAATGCAGAAAAGAGATGTTCCAATGAAGAAAATTCTATCTTCAACATTGAGAAAAAAACAGATATTTCAACCAATTTAGTTCTTAACAAATGTTTGATTCTACATCTTCTTAGCCATTTCCATGTTTGTGCTTTTATTCATTCAGTTATCACTTGATCATGAACTCAAAAAATTTCATTTCTTTCAAAGGATTGGGGAGATTTTCATAAAAGTTTAATCATCAATATAATATCGAAGTTCAAACCAGCAAGTAACCAAGAAATTTTGATCATAATGAACAAACTGGATTATCTCATTAGAATGCCTCAGCAATCAACCCTTCAAAAGAAATCTTTAGTTTCCAATGAAACTTCTTTGAGTGTACCAACTGCCACTATTTCCACTTTTCTACACTTTTGTCGTCTTCATTTGCCGAAATTGTTAAAAGATGTAGGTATAGTTATGTTCCAATTTATTGATATATAACAATTTTCCAACTTACAAGGTTTTTCATCGCACTTCCGCTTTCATGATTGAAAAATGTCAGCTGCAAGACCACCCAAATGCATGGTCAGGCTTCAACTTCATCATAAACTATTACAATACTGTCGACATTGAAGATTTGCTTGTTGATAAAAATTTTGTTTCAAATCCTGTTTATTTGAAGGTTAGTTTCCAATTATTATTGGTGTTTCGGGTATTGACGTTAGACTGCATTTAAATTAGCGCCTTTACTTGCAGGCTGCTTTTATGATATAGCCTGGTTAACAAAAGATTCTGGTAGCAGGTACTAAAAGGCTGATATTCTGCTATAGGCTTCGCTTAGCTTGGCGGATTTTCTTAGTAGACACGGCCAGGAAAAATAATCAAGTGTGATTTTCACGAGCCACAATAAAATAAGGAGGGTTATTAAAACTAATAATTTTTATTAAAATACTTGAAAATGTTACATTGATAACAAAAAAATTTGTATTTTAATATAAATTATTAGTGTTCATAAACCTCTTCAACTGACTGTAGAAATGGCTGATCTTGACTTCAGATGATATTGAGTGAGCCGTTAGCTTAGAACGGCAGTCTTATAAAAATTTTTTGATAAGGAATGGCGTATCTTAATTATGATGTAAATAGTTCTTTTTGAAATGATTAGTCGATCACTTGCTACCAATTTTATTAAAACATTTACAGCAGTATAATTTAATGCGGTTAATAATAATTATTAGTATTATTTTTATTATTCGTGAAATCATTTGTTTAAAAGGAAATATTTATGTATGGCTTGAAGAATTAAAATGGAATCATATGCAATTAAATAAATAATTACAATTTCAAATCAGAGAAAAAAGATGCAGTTGATTTCTCGTTACACGACGACAATTGAAAATGAAAACACCTTAGTGAGCTTGTTTGACATGGTGAAGAGTAGGATGAACATTGAAACTGATGAGACGACAAAAAATTTAATGTTCAAATCTCTCAAAAACATTATGCTTAGAAAAAACAAAAATCTTGAAATTTTGAAAACCAATGTTTTTCTCTATTCATTGGAGACATTAAAAAAAGAAATTAATCCAAGAGTGCGATTACCTTTTTTGGTTGACCTGCTGAGATACTTCAGTAAAAATCATCATAAACTGGGTCAAATTGACCTTGGCATGAATAAGAGTCAAATTATAAATTTTTTGAAAAATAACACAAGAATTCAACCCAATGTTAAAAAGCTTTCTATGACTGCCTTAATAGCTTCATTAGTCATAACGGCGTATTTAGAATTCGAAAGCTGGAAAGGTTCAGAGCTTGAAATCGAAGAGCCATCAATAGAAAAGATTGATAATTTAGAAAGCATAGAAGGTTCAGTTCAGGGGTTTTCACAAATAATGACTGAAAGCAATGATTTGCTAAATGACGACTCGACAGAAGAAATTGTGAATTCTATATTTTCAGGTATAAAGCCGATTAAGAATTCAAAAAGTGACAAAAGCGGTTTATTGACGAAAGTTTTTACTTTCACATTTAAAATATTAAACGAAGATAATACGGTAAAGAAATTATATTATCAAATTGATCGTCTAATTGAAAATCTAGAGAACTTCTTTGATGAAAACCAGAACTTTGAGATTTTTGAAAAAAATAGTAATAGCTTTTCAAATGATGTAAACTTGAAAGAAATTTTGTTAATTGTTGTTTCAGTCTTATATTTCGTCCACCCTTCACTTTTCTCCCACATCCTCAGTCGTGTCTCCGAATTATGTTACTCAAATTCAGATTCATTTTTACGCTTCAAATGCCTATTTTATATTAAATTGTTAGAAAAAAATTCGTCGCAATTTGAAAAATTTTTAAAGTCGCTTTTTGAAAATATTTTAGTCTAAAAAATGTGAATAAAGCTCAATGCGTTCGTGAACTTTTTAATAATATAAATTTAGTTTTTTCGTTGCTTTAAATTACTTAATTTTTAGTAGAATAATTTTGTCTCAGTGCTCAGTTTGTCGAAAACATTAATGTTTCGTGTTATATTGAATCGCTTCAAACCTTATTTGGTTTGGGGTTTCTTAAAACCAATGTCTGAATATAATGACATGAAACTTATAAAATCTATAGAAAACTTCAGTATATTAAAATCAAGTATCACTTCAAGCTTCATAGAGCTATTTTTCATCTTTTTCTTGAGCTGTCTGTCTTCACCAGATCTTCACCATTCTCGCCACATCATATAAAATTTTTCACGCCCGTAGTCATGATTTTATTTTTGAAAACATACAAATAATACATTGGTGAAAATGGAAATTAAGGTATAAAGAAAAAAAACTACACTTAAGACGAAGAGGAAGGAGAGCGGAAACAGGAAAAAATGCTGGTAGCATTGCCGCGGACAATTGCAAAGGAAATCTTCTGGCGCAACCAGACTGCCTCCAAAGGGTCCCCAGACGCCTCAATAAATTTTTTACCTAACTTTTCAACAAAGCTGCTGGTTGAATGTCCGCAGCAACCCGTTGTCTCGAATGCAACGGGTTGAAAATGGAAGATGCCCACCAAGCCCTGATATTTGCGGCTTTTTAATATTTCCGCAGATTTTCCGACGCTTTTTCCAAGTCTCACATTATCGCCAGCTCCATCGAGTCAGGATCCAGTGCAAAATCTGCGAAAATATTAAAAAGCCACAAATATCAGAGCTTGGTGGGCAACTTCCATTTCCAATCCCGCAGTCATTGCTTTTTTTTCCCTTTTTCCATTTGCCGACCATTTTTCAATCAGTCGTCTTCATCAATTTCGGATACGCTGGAAAGAGCATTATAAAACTGAATTACATTAAAAGTACATAAATTCAGTTCAGCAACATTATTGTTCTATTAACATTGAACTTACAGCAAAAAATTTATTAGAAATGAAAAGTAGATTTTTTATGATTTTATTCAAACCTTTGTTTTTTATATAATTTTAAAGCTATTCTTAAAATTATAAAACTTAGTTTTTAAAGTTTCATTATTATTCAGCTTTCAATTTTCAAACTTTTATATTAAGTTTACATTTAAGTATGTCTTAAGTTATACTTCGCTGTCAAATTTATGTTTTAAAAGTTCTTTATTTACAAAAATAATGAGTCCGAAATGAATTTCATATACAGCGATACTCGTTTTGATATATTAGGGACAGATTATCACGCAAAAAGCCTTTCACATCACATGCTCTTTTGATGTTGAAATTGTCATTATATAAAACTTTAAAATCAATTTTATTATGAGTAATTCAGAACTAAATTTAAGTGTTGCAAAAAATGATATGAATCATGTATCTAGAAATTATATTTATCAAAGTAATTGTTCCCAAAAATCTCAAGTGCAAACTGGTAATGAATGTGAAGATCTTGGGTAAAAACTTATTTTTGATATTTCATGTCAAATATTCTTTTTTAAATTAAATCAAAATATCAAATATTTGAAGTTCATAAGTTAGTTGAATATTTATAAGCTTTATAAAAATTTAAATTTAAAAATATATTATATTAAAAGGTTTGAAAAGTTTATTGAAAGTATAGATGATACAATATACAAAGTCAAAAACTCCTTCAAAAGCTATCGAGAATGTTTTGTTGAGAAAAAATTTAATATGCCAACTTCTAGTGAGTTTTAACTTTGAAGTTTGGTCTAAAAATTCTGCTTTAGTAATTATCTTTATTTTTTGGAAAATTTTTTTAAGAATTATCAAAGTTATTTTTTATTTTGAATTCTTGGCCAACTTTTAGTAAAATTTCAGACATAGTATGGCTTGCTGACTGGGTTACATCTGAGTGCTTACATTGTGGTGCCAAGTTTTCTTTTTTCAGAAGAAAACATCATTGTAGATTATGTGGAAAAGTTTGTGGCCTAAATTTTTGATGAGTATTATGATTCTTTTATTATGTCTTAAATATGTTTAATTTAACAATTTTATAAACATAAGAAACTAAATTATTTTTTTTAAGCATTTAACTTGAAATACTTTTTTCCAACTCAAAATTTTCAGATATTTTGTAATAAATGCTCAAATAAAGAGATTAATATTGAGAAAAAGAAAAAAGTGAGAGTGTGTATAAGTTGTTTTGCCTTGAAAGGTACATATCAACGTTTTTCAGATTTAAAAATACATGAATTATATATGAAATAATGTGGAACTAAACGTTTTAAACAGTGGTGAACGATCAAATAATAAAAAATCGATCTAGTAGTGACCTCAACAACAACTCTTTTGCAGGCCTAGAAAATTCTTTTTCATTAGCTTGTTCTTCAAATACCGTACATACAATTTGACTACAGTTTCTCATCAAACATTTTTTCAATTGTAAATACTATCTATATATTATTGATTTATTTAAAGATCTTTCACCCTACTTTTTAGTGTTGATTTGATGCTCAGATGTAGATTTTTTGAGTTCTTATGGCTTTGTTTTTGAATATTCCATTAAGTAGCTCATATATTATTTATTTATATAAAATCTATTTTGTTGATAAATATTTTTGAAAATAAATCTTATTTTACAACACTTTTTCTCATTCAAATCTACACTTGTGTGTTAATATTCCCTGTGTTTTTGTAATCCCACATAAACTTCAAGATGTAATTTATAACTCAAGACATTTTTTTAAAGTTGGGAAGGTGTAGAAATTTATTTTTTTACAGTGAACTTCTATCGAGTATATACTTAATTTATATTCAACAGGATACCACAACTTAAATTACTTTTTTCTTGAAAACATGTTGTCAATATAATTAATTATACACTTGAATAATCATTTCGTAAAAATATTGTGTTAAATTTTGTTTAAAATTTAACCTCATTTCACATAGATACAATAAATTCTTTGAAAATTTAGGCCACTTTTTTTTTCTTAGTTTTTTTTGTCATTTCGTCATTCATCTTTTTTGTGGCACACATAGAGTAGGTTCCTGTGAAACTTTGTGATCGACTCACTGATGCCCGAAAAAGAAAGAATAGAACATTAATTTAGAAGCCATCAAACAATCTTTTTTCGAAAATTGAAATTTTTTTTCAAGTTCTTTATGTGTCATTTATTATATCACAGGCTTCCAATTTTGATCACTATCTTATTTGTAAAATACGACCCTAGTCTGAAAAATATGCTTTTCAATTAGCAGCTAATCGCCTCAAAAATGAATGGTTTCGTACACACAGTTTTCAACTTTATTTGAGAATAATTACACAGATGATAAATCTAAATCAATAAATTGGCAATCCCTTCAGGTGCTATGCATACTAGTTCACATAGTAGTTGAAAAATTTTCGATGATTGAATAATATTAACTTCAACAAAGCTTGATTAGTTGAAAAAAAATGCTATGGGTGTTTAAAAATAGTCTAAATTTATGTAAATTTCGTGAAATCAAAGCGTTAGACTTCGTACTAACTGTGAGCTTTCAAACGTATTTTACAGATATAATAAAAATAATGTGAAAAAGCTACAAGTGCATTTCTAAACCTTTTGGAACGCTAGAAAAAACTACTCTTATCTTACCCTGAAACCAATGTAGTACCCAAAGCAGATCTTGTTATAAAACAGTCCAGCATCTAAGTTTCGTTCAAAATAAAGACTTTTACAGTGTTTATTCAGACTGAATATAATTTCAAGCTTTTTACTAATTATCAAATTGATTCTTTTTTAAAAGAAACGGAAGGGAGCGAAATTACTTGAGTATTTCTTTCCCAAGCATTGTCTATTCAAAGGTTTCGTGAGATAGTCCTCAATAGTTGGCTGAAAAGAATTACCTTGATTGTCAATATAGATGCAAAACAAAAGATAACAACATATATGCTCTTTAGTTCAAGACAACTACAATAAAATTGAAAAAATCAACAATAAATTATAAATCTAGCTTTTGCCTATTTGACTCACATTGTCAAACATAAAATTGCTGTTCAGCAAAATAAGCTGCCTCCCAAAGGAGCGGTATCTGCGCCGAAACATAATTGACTCTTCGCAACGGAGTGAAAGGAAATTGCCTTTCAGCTCAAATACTATCCAGTATCTTTTTAATGATATTGAAATAAAGATGTCTTCAAAGAAGCCGTCAACTTTTCATTTGATTTTATAAGGAAGTTTATAGAAAGAAAAACTTGAATAACTGCTTTTTATCGGTGAAAAAATCGATTAACAACCAGGGTAGCAAATGCAAAAGGCAAATACTTTCTGGGTATGTTTGTTAAGGGCAAGCATGGTCAGGCATGACCAAAAGTGGCAAGTTCTAAGTTAGCGATTATGAATATGATATAATTAATCTATCCGGCATTTTTAATTGCAATCGCCTTGACAACTTTACATAAACGTTTATCATATCAAAATACAGTGAAATTTATCGTTATTTTTGACATTCATTCATTCGGTAATATATATAATGCAAAAATTTTTCTATTTAACATTTATTCATTAAAAAAATAAACTTTTTAACGGATATATTTAGCAAAAAATGTTTTCTCTTTTAATAAAACGACAGTTTCTTTTCTACCGTGCATTTAAACGTATCAACATTCATAAAACGATTATATTCATAAAATTTTTAATTTTTGGAAAATTTTCAAGCCACTGATAAATAGAATCGTTTTGATGAAAATTTTTTTTTCACAAACTTAAACGTTCTTGAAAGCGGCCATTTGATATATAAAACAAACTTTAACAAATACTTCAATACCAAAAATTCGAAGTATCTATTGAAAATAAATGTTAAATAAACAACATACAACACTTGATGATTTTAAGCTCGATAAAAGTTTTCAAAATACATCGAAACGCTTGAACTTTGATAATTATTATTTATTGAAACTTCATAATATTTCAAAGTCAACTAATTTGAATAAATAATTAATCAATTTCAAAAACTAAAATAAAATTTTTACTTCATATGACATTAATTTTTCACAAAGTATAGAATGGTTAGGCACTGAAACATTAAAATGCCTCGGTGTTGATATTCCTAAATCTGGGCTAATAATTACCTAAAAAATGCATCCAAATGTTTTTTCAATGATTGCGACAAACACTTATGTCAACTAGCTATATGTATTATCTTTTCAAAAATTTATTTATGCAACTACTTATGAATACTTTGGTTTAGGAGGTATAGAACCTTTAATCTATATTTATAATTGAATATACCGTTAAACTCAACATTTTTCGATGAATATTATAATTTTATGCGTAAGGTTTTTGAAATCGTTGTAGTTCAACTAAGAGAGTTAATACTTGAATACTTGGAAACTATATGCTTATTAAAAATGAGCCAAAATGGAAGGAAAGAAAAAGAAAATAATATGCCTGCAAATTTATTAAATCTGTTCAAAAGGCCATCTTTCGTTAAAAGTCTTTCTTCTCCGAGCAAAGAAAGTCCCGTGAAAGACACCAAGTTTTTTGAGGCAGCACCATTGCCTTCAATTCAGATCACCAGTGATGATGGAATTAAAAAGGATTTTGACTCTTCGAAAGATTCAGTTTTTAACCAACCCCAAAATACTGAAAATCAGAACAACTATTCACAAAACACGGAACTAAAAACCAATGAGAAGAAGTTAACTGATGCAAGCAAAGAAGTTGTTTCTAACAATAGTATTTTAGGCTACAATAGCATGCCTAATTTACAAAACTTTCAAAAAAGCATTAGTCTGGAAAAACAACTTCTAAACAAAAAATTTTACCAAAATGGCTCAAGCATGGACGATCGAGTGGAAGATAAGTTTGAAAGTTCAACCCCACTGAGTAGAAGCTTCTCGCAAAAAGAGTCTCGGAGAAGCAGCCTTAAGCAAAACAATCTTAATGATAGCATTAACACAGTCGGGTATAACGTAGCTCGCAGCAAAACTAGAGTTAGTTTCGACACGAGTTGTCTCCAGGCTCCTCCATCCAGGCTTCTGAGTCATCGCTTTTCTATTGAATCCTCTTTGGGGTACGCCGAAACTTTGGTATGTTTTGTGAAACTATTGCTTATAACTATAAAATAGCATCTTGATTGTAATTAAAGAAGTTCTTTTCATGATCTAAGTTTACAATATTTTACATTTGAAATTAGATGCATGGACATTATACCACGGCAAAATTAAAGAGGATGATAAAAGAAGAAAGAGAGAATCTAGAAAAGAATAAGTTTATCGATGCTACCAAACCAGTCTCAAAAGATTCTTTTTGCAAAAGTGAAACATCTTTTGACTTTTAAAATGGTTTTTTATTAATTTAAAAATTACACTGTTGTATAGGAATAAAAAAATCATGTAAGCAATTCTTCACTGGATACACTCTGCAAGACTGGGCTTTTCTAACTTGCCTTGGAGTTTGTGCAGCATTTTTGAGTTTTCTCATTGATCTTTTTGTCGAGAAATTTTTACAAGGTAACAATTATGTTATTTTTAGTCATTAAGCTTTAAGAGGAGTAAATTTTATCTTTTTTACTATGAAAATTGAAGACTATAAAAAATGATTTTAAATATTCTAAGCTTTCAAAAATTTGTATATTGTTTCAATTTATGAAGTAATTTTTGGAAGACAGACTGTTTTTACATTTTTATAGCGAATAAAATAACACTTTATCGTTGTGTCATTATTTTAGAAAAATCAGTTCAGATTACCATTTCATGCTTAGCTTAGCAATAAATTTTGTGATACAAAGTTAAATTTCAAGATATTTTAGTATAGAATGTCTATAGCTGGAAATATGAAGGTGTGATAATTTTTGTTAATTAAAAGTTAATAAAACAATAATCTTCTATAATGAGTTTTGTGTGAATTTCAAAACTTTAGGAATTTAATTCTATTTTCATTATTCATTTAAATTTCAAAAAAGTATATTGAAGAAAATGATTATTGGATTTCCTTGTTTTTCAGTTATCCATGTAAAATCGATGTTGTATTTAAATTTATTTGTTAAAATTTCTAATTTTTAAAAATAAATTAGATTCTTTTAAAAATAAAAATAATCTTAAAATATGCTTAAATATTTTTAAGCAAACAGAGGGTTTTACTTCTTGGCGAAGAAAACAGAGAACGTAGCCTACATGTATCTTGCATGGATAACTTATCCTCTTCTGTTCGTGCTTTTCTCTACTGGTTTCACCAAATTAGTTGGACCTACGGCAGTTGGTAATTATTTTATCTTTTGAAATTGTTTTTCAAATTGTATCTTAATCTTTACTTTTGTGTTGTATGTATGTATGTAAGTCGAACATCAGTCGCCCTGAACTGAGGTTTTGGTAGCGCAATAAGTATTCCTTGTTTAGTTTTTTTGGCTAATTGAATATTTCATAACTATGTAGGTTCTGGAATACCTGAAGTTAAAACCATAATGAAGGGGGTAGTTTTGAAAGAGTATTTGACTTTGAAAACATTGATTGCCAAAGTTTTCGGTTTGATTTCTTGTCTAGGATCAGGATTACCCCTGGGAAAAGTGGTATGTTTGAATGTATAAAATTGAAAATTCATATAGTAATGATCGTGATCATAACTATCACGGTGTCTTACACTATAAAAATCAGAAACGAAAATGTGTTAAAACCTTTGCTCTTTAATTTTTATTTTGAATTTCAAACTTAACTTATAATGTACTTGGGCAACTCACGCGATTTAATGATGATAATTATAAAAAGTTGAATTGGAAGTTCCATGACAAAATGGATTTTTACAGCTTCAACTTTGTTTGAAAAAAAAAATAAATTTTCAAAAAATGTATTAGTTTATAAGCGCTTTCTTTTATAATATGAATGAAATGAAATAAATTTTATCTACAACTGCTACAACTTAAGTCATAACAGACACTGAAACAAGTGCTATACTGACAAACACATTCTATAAAACAGGACATTTTGAAAATATTTGTTAATAAAAGCCCAGAAAAAAAATAAAATAACGAGTAAAATAAATTTGACATATACTATGAGAAAAAATTGTTCGATTGTCCAACAGGGTCCCTTCGTTCATGTAGCCAGTGTCACTTCTGCGCTGCTGTCAAAGCTTTTCTCCATTTTTAGCCGTATTCAAGAGGTTTCTATACAATGTTTAAAAAACTTGAAATTGAACTTCATGAATAATCAAATCAATGATTCATTCTTATGTCATTAATAACTTGAAACTTAATCGCGAAGGTAATTTAACAGAATGAGTGCTTACAAATCGATATATTGACCGCCGCGTCTGCAGTAGGTGTCTCGTGCACTTTTGCTGCTCCCATAGGAGGTTCATAGCGTTTTAATTGTAATCTTTAACAAAAATATACAAATTCAATTTCAGCTTCAATTAAAATTCTAATCTTGAACATTTTTTAACTGCTTGATAATTTAATTTATTTATACGGGAAGATTAGCCCAGTTTTTCAATAAATCTTTGTGTTATTGATATTAACACAGCTTTTCAACCATTCACAATGTAAATTTTTACCAAAACTAATTGTAGTGAAATATTAAAATAAATAAAAGCAATACTAAACTCTGTAGGAGTTTTGTTTAGTGTAGAAGCCACTGCGACTTACTTCGCAGTCAAAAACTATTGGAGAGGTTTCTACAGCGCTATGTGTGGTGCTCTCACTTTCAGGCTCATGACATCCCTTTTCAAATCAGAAGGTTTTATTATTTTATAAATAAATTTAGAAATTTTCCGAAAATTTTCCATCAGAAACTCTGACGGTCCTTTTCAAGACTGACTTGAGGCAAACGATGCCTTATGATCTTCGAGAAATTTTTGTCTTTGTTTCTCTCGGGTCGGTTTTTACAGCTTTGTATTATTTCAGTTTTAAAAAATTTTTATTGGTTTAATTGTAATGGGTTCAGTATGAATAACAGTATGAATAATGGAATACAAGTGTATTCGAATGGTTAGTTCAAGATTTTTTGGTTATTTATAAATGAATTGCTCTAACCAATTGAATAAAAACAAAAAATTTCGAGAATAAATTTATTGCCAGTCTTGTTTGTGGAGTGTTAGGAGCAAGTTTTGTCTGGTTCCACAAGAATATCGTACTGTTCATTAGAAGAATGAAGAAACTAAGTGATTTCCTTCAAAAATCGTTAGTTTATCTCAGTTCAAACATTAATTCATTACGACCCAATAATAACTACATATGGTTAAATGAAGAATTAACGAAAATATCAAATATAACAGCCGTTTTTTGTATCCCATCATTGTAACCTTGCTCATATTTTCTTGCACCTTCCCTCCCGGCTTGGGGCAGTTTTCTGCTGGACAGGTTACCGATACGTTTTCAAAATGTATTTAATCATAATTTGGTACAATTAAATAATATTTCAAACTATATTTAATCATAATTGTGAAAATAAAAATAAATTCTTCTTAAATAAATTAATACATAATAACTCATATTTTTCTTAAAATAGATTCTTGAATTTTTCCTATAAACCAATTGATAGCTATAAGTATAACTTTAAAAAAAAACTTCTAAAATAATTTACCAACTTTGAACTAATCAAACAATTAAAAATAAGAATCCCATTTATTTCCTGGTTAAAATACCAACAGTTAACTCTGAAAGAGGCAGTGAATCAACTCTTTGACAACAGAACGTGGCTATTGGACAACTCTGAAAACATTGAACACCAGCGCATTTTACAAGTTTTTACACCTTTTTTATCAGAAGCATAAACGATTTTTTGCATATTCTACAAATAGAATCTTAGTATGAAAAGATATTCAAAAGAACAATTTTAAATAAAATATTAATATAGAAATAAATTTAAAAACAAAGTTTTCGATACAAACTAGATAGCATTGAGTAACTAGCTAACACACACACAAATATTCTTATATCTAGGATGCGTATGAGACTTAAATAAATGTCAAATTTTTCTATTATAACTCTCACCAAAAATTAACAAATCAAATTTGTTGTAATTACCTGGTAAGGATATTTAGGGTGTGTTGAAAAAATAAATATAATAGACAAAGTTAACCTGTCTTTCTTTGTGATTTTATAAAATTCAGTAAAAAATATTCTAATTTTAATTTCAGTTTATAAATTTAGTTGAAAAATAATTTTATTTTTTTTATATATTTTTCAACTACATAT